>CM070744.1:1811777-2411777 GCA_036346245.1 Bonia amplexicaulis
ATTATTGAGTAAATTAAAATGGGATACACGAGTTATATATAGTACTTCTTTTTGTTAGTCTTTTTTCCCTCTTTTCTAAAAGAGAATACGGTTTTCCCACATGTAAATATACGGTCGTTCTAAAAGAGCTAGGCTAATATATTATATAGTAATGGGTGTGTGTTTTTTCCAGTGTAGCTGATATTTTTTGGCTTTAATGTAAGCGATTATACAAATAAATCAAATATCGATAAATTACTTTAATATTTTTTGCATTTTTGCTCCAAAATGCCACTTTGTTGATCTACAATTGCCACCTTGACGTGACCAACACACCTGGAAATCAGGTGTTACGCATGCATCAGCACTGTAGTTTTTTATACAATGTCCAACGCTGCAATTAGCATTCACAAGGTTGAAGGTTCAGGGGCGAAATTAAGAATACATAGAGCGCTGCAAATCAGCGAATGCACACATGTAGCAGCCTGGAGAGGCACATCCTCAGGAGAGCAAGATCGAGCAAGTTAGCAATGGTGTACGTGTGCAATATATGGATGTGTCTAGGTATCATTCAGATATTTTTTGGCTAACAATCATCTAAATCTGAGACCGTTGGATCTAGCAATGGTGTACGTGTGCAATATATGGATGTGTCTAGGTATCATTCAGATGTTTTCTTGCTAATAATCATCCAAATCTGAGACCGTTGGATTAGAGATCCAATGATCTCTTTTTTAGAAGGGGGAGATTTTTTTAGAGGAGGGTCGGGGAGATTTTTTTTAAGGGGATGGGGGAGAATTCATGACCATTGGATCTCCAATCTAATGATCACAAATTTGGATGATAGTTAAGAAGAAAATATTCAGATGATGTTTATTAATACCCATATATATTGAGGGCAGGCAAATCTTAGCCGACAGATTGTGTGGTGACTCCGAGTCAATGAACGATAGAGATCGATTGTACTGTGAAAATAGATCAATGACTATCATTTTTGCCTGACTGAGTGTTACTTGTTAGGTGTAAATTAAGGGTCTGTTTGGCAACGACTGTAGTTTATGATTTTTGACTGAAATTTTTAAATTTTGGCGGTTTACGGTACATATTACAGAGAGAGATACTCACTTGCGATTTTGGATGATACAGATGTTGGGCTTTTAACGTGTACATCGTTTAACTTGTAGACCCTGTCATGAGAAAATACTCGGTTTAAAAGTTAGGTACTGTAGTAAAAGCCAAAAATCGTCAGCTTCGAAGGAAAAGAACATGCCCTAAATCCTAGGTCAAAATTCAGAGCGACCAGCACCTCATGTACAGTATCGAGGTCCTTTGAGGACTTTCGAGTTTCCAAGCTCATTGGTAAAACGGAATTTAGTTAGACTAAATATCCATGTATTTTCTCTTGTTTTTGGCAAGAGTACACAGGGACACTCACTCAATTCCTCGTACAGTACAATAGCGACCAGCACCTCCTGTGGGCTGTTCCTTTGCAAAGATGATGCATATGTAGCGGAATGTGGGATTTTTTTTGTCCTGCAAAAGTGACAGGTGGCTAATGCACTACGATCTTTTCGGACAGCCAAGAACTGTCATTGATATATTTGCCCTAACGGTCGGACGTGGAGCCGGTAGGAAAGGTAAGTTTACGGTAGTAATGGGTGTGTTTTTCCAGTGTAGCTGATGTCTTTTGGTTTTAATAAGAGCGATTATACGAATAAATTAAATTCCGATAAACTATTTTAAAAATGCTATCTTGATAAGTTGTTTGAAAAGACGAAAAAATATTTTATTTATTTATTTAAAAAATATTTTATTTATTTATTTAGAAAAAAATATAGGCCATAAGTCATCGATCGAAAAAACAGACCATTAATGTATGCTCCGTAAGCAAGCCCTTTTGTCGTTGGTCACGATTGTTGCCTAATTCGTAATGTGCATCGCTTCAACGCTACGTATAGAAGGGTTGTCACAAATAGCAGGGGTTCTATTATCGAAAAACACAAATACGAGATGTTTATTATCAAAAACACAAATACCAGGGGTTTTATACAAAACTTTCCCAAGAAAAGCACTGGTTACCTGTTTATATTGGTTTCAAAGCTACTTTTTGTATAGTAAATTGCTTTTCTATGATATTTAGATTTCAAATAATGTATTTTTTAAAAATAAAATCTACTAGTCAATTTAGTATACACTACAATAACTTTATTTATATAAGCTAAAATTACATATAAATATCTTTCTTTACAAATTTTTTTTATAAACTAGTATTATTTATAAGCTAAAAGTCCAAAGCATACACGAAGGGGCCCAAAGACCAAGCAAAGAATCCGATCGGCGCGGTGTGCTGGCGCTAGGCTTTTGGCCTGTCGGGGCCGTCCGTCCTGAGAAAGCAAATCAGCGTTCCTTCGTTCGTTCTTCCACCCCACCGTGCGAAAGGAACTCGCAGCGCAATATTCTCCCATCCTCCTTCCCTAATCTCCCCCCTCTCTCGCTGCTGCTCCGCGTCCTCGCTCCCGATTCCCCTGCTGAATCAGCGGCAGATCGCTGCAGGTAAAAATCCTATTCCGCCGCGCAATCCCTCGTGTAGTTTCCTTTAAGCGATTTGTGATTTCTTGGTGCCTCCAAGCCCGCCTGTTCTTGCTTCTTTCTTGGCATGTGCCTTTAAGTTTTCTGAACTTTGCATCTGTTACCACGTATCCTGCTCGAGGTATTTGTTCTTGTGCCCCCGCCCCCCCCTTTCCTCCTGCTAAGGATTGGTAGTTTGGGGATTTGGCACTGGTATTATTAGGTTTATTCAATCTTTTGCAAAGCACGACTTTTTTTTTTCTGTTGCTTCTTTCTAGGTAGCTTTGGATGGCTTACTACGCAAAATTTAGGTTTAGATTCAACCCACAATATCTTTTGTTTAGACTTGCTATGAAAGATTAGAATATAAATTTCATCAATTCACCACACAGGTATTCCTTTGGTAAACTTTTGTTGGTAAATTCACTCTTAGCGATGAACCTCCCCGTGGGCTCTGTGCTCAGGTGGAATTTATGATAGTTTAATGTGGAAATCCATGTGGAACACCTCCAGGGACAGGGCAATGTTAGCCTGCAAAATCTTGTTCGATTGCTTATAATCTTTTGTGGAATAGTTCAATTAGCATATAGCGTGATAAAAGACAGTTTAGTGTATACTAAGGACTAGGTTTGATATAAGACGGCTTGCTCTATAAGAATGTAGGTTGAAAAGTGAGAAGCTTGATCGAATTAGGGTGGTGCAGTTGTTCCTAGGAAGTCGTCTGGTGGATAATGTTTTTTTATTCAGGTTTGCTGGTTGTTTGATGACAGTTACTGATATTGCGTATAGAAGTAGAGATTAGACAATATAGGAATAATAGGAAGAAAGGCAAAGCATCTTGTTGGAATACTAATGAAAGATACGATTTTTCTCTGCTTATGTACGATCTAGCAATAGAGGTAAAAAAACAACTTGCTAGAATTACCGCTCATACCGCTGTCTAAGCATGATGACAAAAGAGCAGTTTGCTATTGCTGCATTTCTAGTAAATCAACATCAATAAGGTGAAGCTGAATCTGTTTGAGTAGCGTACTTCCTGACTCCCAATGAGTGTAATTCCTTGTACTTATTGGAATTCTTTTCTTGCCAACTTACAATGCCAGCCACAGAGGATGTTGTTTCTTGGTACCGTCATTAAACAAACAAGTCATGGGTAGAAGGGATAATTATGGTGGGCGACGCTCACCAAACTGAGTGAACTTTGAAATGATAATATGGCAGTATGGCACATATATCAGATGATCTGTAAAACTTCTCTATGACCTGTAGAAATTATCTCATTTGTACCACACTGTAGAATGACTGATGCCATTTTGACCTATTTTGTGATGTATGTTGTTCAAAATTGTGTAGGAATCAGTTGAATGATGTGCCTAGTGATTAAGCAAATGAACTTACCACCCAAGTAGTATCCTGAATAACCTCTATTTCCTCCTGTCATGTACTAGTTGTTGCTGAGAGTATATATGTCTTAGTTTCTCTTTGTATAGGGCATTTTCTGCTTATTTGCCTTTTGGCCTTTGGCCCCTTGTACATGTGTATATGTTGGTCTTTGGCCCCATGGAATAGATGTGTTCCATTCCAACAATTGTATTGTATGTTATGTTATGCTAACGTTATGTTCAGGATTTATTTCAGTCAATTTTCTGTGACCACAACATACATTAATCTATATTATCATTTTGGCCTAGCATTGTTTTTTTACTTAGCTTCTTCATTGCAGCCATGTATGATGGCTATGGAAATGCTCCTGGGATGCAGATGCCCCCAACAGGGCAGATGCCCTCCACAAATCCTCAGCCTGGCCAATTTGGCAATCCATTTTATGGGCCAAGCTCGGGTCTAATTACAACTGGGTTAGGAGCATATGGGGAGAAGTTCCTGGGTTCCAGTTCAGAATTCATGCAAAGCAATGTAAGAAGCCTTCGAACAACCTTGATCCCTGATCTGATGTACTATCTCTAAATTATGGATTGTAATCTCGCAGATCAATAGATACTTCTCCAACCCACAATACTACTTCCATGTGAATGATCAATATGTCAGGAACAAGTTGAAAGTCATACTGCTTCCGTTCCTTCACAGGGTATACTGTCTCTTTCCTAGCAACATTGCATATGATCCCAGTTCTTCTATGTGGTGTGCTGTAGTAAACTAGTATTTGCAATGACTTTTCAGGGGCACTGGACTCGGATAAGTGAGCCTGTGGGTGGCCGTTTGTCCTACAAACCTCCAATATATGACATAAATGCTCCAGATCTGTACATCCCTTTCATGGCATTTGGTAGCTTCATTGTTCTCGCAGGCTTTACATTAGGCTTCATGGGAAAGTGAGTTTTTGACTATTGTTCTTTGGTTGCAACACAGTAACACTTCAAACCCAATGTTCATAATGTACTTGATGCTCATGCAGGTTTACTCCAGAAGCTATAAATCTTCAGTTTACAAGAGGACTCATCGGATGGGCCTTACAGATTGTGATCCTTAAAGGGCTGCTCTACTCAATGGGTGGAGGCGAGGTGCCACTGCTTGACCTGGTAGCTTATGGTGGATATTTATTTGCCGGGCTTTCCTTGCTGTTGTTGCAAGGCTTCTATGGGCTTACTCAGACACGTTATGATGCCATGGATGAGCCTGTGCATGGGGTGTTCTTGGTGAGGACGATGAAGAGGGTGCTCTTCACAGAGATGAGGAGCAGCGAGAGGCACTCGACACGGCAGCACTATTTCCTGCTCTTCGTGGCAATTGCACAGTTCCCCTTGTTCTTCTGGCTTGGCAGCATAGGTGCATGAGATAGTTTCCTGGTTGTAGTTTGTCAATAGAAAAGTTACCTGCGATGTTTAGGTTCTTTGTAAAGTAGTCCAAAGAATGATGTCAAATTCTCAATAGCTTGTGCCGTCTGAGGCTCTGAGCATCACATGTTTCTTGACAGGGCTTGAGATGTAATTATGTAAAGTTCATGAATTTTGCTATGAATTGCTCTTCTTACTGGATTTGCGTAGGATGTTTGTTGGATTAGCGTAAAATATATATATAATTTTGATTTTAGTGTGTTTCTTGACAGGTTTGGACATGTTGTGAATTTTGCTATGATTTGCCTGATTTTCTCAGTGTATGTTGGCTTGAGATGCGATTTTGTAAAGTTCATGAATTTATGCTTTACAGTGCCGCCTGTTTCAGTGGCTGTAGGCTGTCATGTACAGCCATTCTTCGGTTGAGCCACTGGCATGGTGGGGTGGCAAGATTGACGAAGGTAATGTGTTGCCGCGCGTTGGTAGATACATGTTGGCAACAACAGATACAACTTTATTGTATTGCTTTTCTGACGCTAACATATTATTACTATTATTAGGAAATATGATATTGGTTATTTTAATTACTCAAGCTATTGATAAAATATGGGAGTTATTTCGCAAGTGGTCATGTCGCTCTCTGAATGCTTGTGTTTCCGTGTCAAGCATCGTCAACCTTTGTTAGTACTTGTTCTTCTGGGAGTTGATTTTCTATTACCCTTCTTTGGTCTCGTTGATCTCGGAAGTAAGTCCCCTCGATTCTTCGATAGAAAATAGATGGACGTTACTCAACTTATTCAAGGTGAGAATTTGATGTGTTTTCATAATAACTCGTTGTGCCAGAAGCCGACCTTGCCGCCTTCCACGTCTCCGGCTCCCTCGGCCTCGGGCGATTATGATATTCCTTTGGAATTCCTCCGTTCCAAACAAGGCCTAAATACTAAGGGAGATTGGAGCATTTGTCCCATACATAAACATGAAATTTGATGATTTGCCCTATTTGTCTCATTGACATGTAGACCTTAGATCCACATGTCAATGAGACATCATAAACAAATCATCAAATGCAATGAAAGGTGTGACAAAAGATCAATTATCTCAAATACTAAACCCCCTTCCAAACAGACCCAAAAAGGTTCTATTGCATGAGAATGATATATGACCTATTACGGATAGTGTAGGTAAGCATGTCAACTGTTTTTCAATAAAACTTTTTAAGGCTTGCTTGAAACAAAGAGTGTCTTGAAACAAGAAATAGTACAAATATTATTGCAGAAATTAGAAAATTCAAACAAAGCCTTAGTTTTAATTTTTTGTTAAATCACTTAGCAAAAAGTAAATTGTCTTGAGTTTTACAAAACACCATATTGAGAAAATACCATCACATAGCATAAGACCAAAGATAAATCCGCAATCTTACGTTTAATTATATCTATCACCCCTTTTGAGGCACCATTGCAATACAGAGGCATCTTACTAGTCAAGAGTTAAAGAGTGATTATGCAGGGAATACAACTCTAAACACAATGCCTGAAATGAATAGCAACCATAATGCTTACAACAAACCATGATATTGGCAATTGCCAAGTAACATCTCAGTTCTCGAGGGATAAAAACAGAAGTAAAACCACTGCTTCGGAGGGGCCATAAGCCAAACACTCTCCCAGGTTTTTCTTTTCTTAAGCAAAAAGCACAAATGCATCTGCAATGAGGTTATCTTACAGTATGCAATTCCGTTTTATACAGCCATTTGTCAAAATATATAGGGTGTGCTCTTTAACAACTTCTAAAAATGGCTTTTAGTTGTTACTATAATACCTAACTTTTAAACGAAATATTTTCTTAAGACGAAGTCTACAAGTTAATTATAGTATACGTTAAAAACCCAACATCTATATCAACCAAAATCACAAGTAAGATATAAGCTAGGCTACAAGCAAATCCCTGTAAAACTTCATATTATTACACTAGATAGCGGAAGAAACTTTTGCATCTCAGAAGCCGGCAAGACATAACCTAGGCTACAAATCCCTGTAAAACTTCATATTATTACACTAGATATACTTTTCGTCATTGTCACAATCATATGGCCACAACCATCTTGGTAACAACTTCAGGGTGATTTGTGAAGACTCGTCAGAGGGTGCATCAATGAAGAAACTACGAACACACCCACCACCAGCAGCCCTTGATCATCCTCTGCCAGAATAAAGCCTTTTAATTAGACAAAGATAGAAAATCCAGGGCAAAAGGGAATGGAAAAGTTATACAATGAAGGGCAATAACGTTGGTCACATTTTAGAGCAAGGAAACAAAGAAGTGCTGCTCCTAACATCATCAACTCAAATCAGTAAAATCAGCATCAAGTACATGGGGTACATAACTTAGAAGGAAACATCTCTTGAAGCACATTTCATACTCCCATGCAACTTGGGGGATTATTGGTTTCAATAATCATTTTTCTTTGAATTAAGTTCATAGTAGCGAACAGGACTAATATATCATGTACGCCATAAACAAAAAATGTCTTAGGCTTCCTTACACATGCCTTAATGACATATGTACATGCCTTAATGACATATGTACTTGCAATTTATTGGATAAAGAGTGTCAGAAAAGCAATACAATAATGAGTAACAAACTACCAGGAAATGAGCCTCTACAGCACCAAACAAAATGCACCAGATTCTTCTAAATCACTACATGGAACCTTCAGATAAAAATGAATGCTTAACATCGCGCTAGGACAAAAAAGGGTCAAATTTCTCATGCTCTTGCCCCTGATGGATCTCAACTATTCTGTTTTCAATAGGACAGACCCTGCTATGCTGTTTCTAATGCACGTGAGAGAATTCTCATGCAAGCTGTTGGTGTAATGGTGCCACACCCTAGGCCTCTTAATTTTCACTACAAGACTCTCGAAAATGCTATACCTTATACAGCTATAAGGATGCTCTCAAAAAATTCCAGGTAGTTAAGAGATGAATCTAACTGTATGCAAAAAAATAATTGAATGTCAAAAACTCAAAACTTCTTGTTCATATATTGGAGCACATGACACTAGGAAGGATGCAAATATTATCACCCTAGAATAAACTAGCAAGTACTTTGATGTAGAACTACAAGATCCAATAATTAAACTACTTAGAGGAAATACTTCGATCTAGATCTATATCCAAGACATCAAACTAATTAGCAGCAATACATTCATAAAAAAGTACAAAAAAGCAATGTGACAAGGCAACACAATACTGTTGCTACTTGCTATGTTACATTTAGAAAGCAACAGTTCATGGTATCTTCACTAGTACAAACTGATACATGGGCGATACGACCCATTAACATCAGAATTCAGAAGCACAGAACTACGAGAAACTGAGGATGGCATCTTTTTGTACAGCACAACAAGGATTCAATCAGTTAAGCATTGGTTCCAAGTAACCAAAGGTTTCACTTTCCAACCTATTATCATGTCACATAATTTTTGTCATTGCAAGTGCCAACCATCATAAGTCAAAAACTATTATGAACCATCCGATAATGAGTTTAGCTCCTCAGTGAGATTCTTGCAGTAACTAATTAGGGGGAAGTGAACAATCCCAGCAGTTCTTCTGCCGCTCATTTAACTGTGCCCAACATCGTCTTAACAAAGAGTCAAAGAAAGATATACACATGCAGACTTAATTCTGGACAGAATGTGCATGTGCTGTTCAAACTGGGGGGAGGTACGGTGTCATGATAAAGCATTGAACTGCTCAAGAGCTCTATCAAGAAGCTTGATCAGAGTCTTCAGCCCCATAATCAACTAAAAGAGCTGCTTACTGCACAAAATGGATTTTGCTAGCAGCCTAGTATTGCTCGAAATAACATTATGTGGCAAAGAAAATCCTAGGGCGAACTGCACACATGCTGGGAATTGAGCACAGGTGTTGGTGCGCATGCACTAAGCCACTAACATGCAAATTAGTGACCATACTTAACTACTGTACGCTACAAAAAGGGAATAAGCTAACCTGCATATTCTTTATGAAACATGAAATAGGATATTGACTTCAAACCTATGAAACAACGCATTATATTAAAAAGGGTCAAGAGCTTAATGTACCGTGCTGCTGAGCCAGAACACCATTTAAACCGGTTAAGGTGCAACTTGTCTTTGTGCCAGCGTCCCAAAATTACAAGCCCAACCAGGGCAGCTGCAACCACCACAGACCAGAGAGCATTTGTTTCCTTAGCCTGGTGATACAAGCATGACATATGCTTCTTCAACCAGCATTTACAGGGGGCACCAAAGTCACGGTTTTTGCTGTCTGCAGATTCTGAAGGCAGATCAGATTTGTCATGAGATTCGTCACCACCATCATTGTCATCATCATGAACAACAAAACCATGCCCATCATCTTCAGCATGAAATGAACCAGACTCAGCTACATCACCCCTCATCTCTACATCATCAACTGAGAGGTTTTTTCCTTCATCATAGAATTGAATTCTGTCTGACCCAACATCATACTTTCCACCCACATTCTTGAAACTCTCATCTTCCACGCTGGTACTTGCTTCCTGCACATTCTTTTCTGGCTGGATCTCATCAAAACTGGTTTCTATTGGCAGATTCTCATGCTCACTTGGGGGGAACACAAAGTGGTCAGACATGAGCAATGCATTTGATGAACCTCGCTTGTCCTTACCTGCGTCAAGGCCTTGGCTCTCTGTTGTAGGTTTGCCTGATGTTCCACCGGGCCCTGGAGATGCTGCATAGGCAGATGCTGTGAGAGTCACCACTTCCCAGTCCGCCCCTCGGGAGGTGGTTCCCTCTACCACCTCTTTCTCATTATCAGCCATATCCACAAATCTGATTTTTTGTAAAAAAAAAAATATCAACATATCAGGCTTGCAGACAAGTAATGCTATATTGCTATCACATAAACACCAGATAATCAATCACATAATAATATAATACAGCAAGTACAGTTTATCAAGCCTTGTCCAATGAAGACAGAAACTAGAATTCATTCATTCAGCCATTTATCAAGAACTGAACGGTAGTATGGTAAAGAAGGAGCAGGAGAAATTGCCATGCTCCTGTACCAACTAAAGTGACTGAATTAGCACTAGACCACAAATACAAACTTGAGAGACACAAAGGCTAGAGCCACTCTTAACCTTATCAGCACATACATCCACATCCAGCCATTTGCATCACCCAACAACATAACCAAGAACGGTGTGCTCATGGCTAATCTCGTTTCCAAGACCCCCAAGACCAGGGGCGGGCGCACCTAAATCCTACGGATCTTGCGCGTGCCCAAGAAAAAGAACCGAGCCATATGGATGGACGGATTACATTACCAACAGGAAACAAATCCGCGATTAAGCATTCCGGTAATGGACGCATTTACACAGAAAGAAAGAATTGGATCGGACGGAATATCGCCAAAAAAAAAGATTTTGATTTGGACTCGGCTGCTCACAGCCGTCAGAGCAAAGAAGACCACAGGCTAGCGCAAAGTGGAACCAATCCAAGCAAGTTAGGGCATACCAACAGAGACGGATCTCCCCTCCAGTCCAGTCAAGCTCGGGGGAGGAGAGAGAGAGAGAGATTGGAGGTGGCGCTGCTTCGGTAGAGAAGAGAGAAGGGTAGGGAAGCCATCGTACATCACAACTGACAACAGGGACCAACAGTCCATGGACTCGGCTCACGCGTTGAATGCGTATACCCTATCCCACATGTCAGAATCTTGCAGTGTTTACTTTCTGGTTTTTGTTTGCAAACCCTTCTCCTATCTTCATGTTACCAATCACTGGAAAATTGGTTCAAACCCCACGACGTCGTGCATTAACCCTTCTTCTTCGGCTCCGGCGTGCGACCGACGCGACATTGGTGACGGAGGCAGCGAAGACTAAGGGTTCGGTAGGTTGTCCCCTTGCACACGTTCATGACAATAGAGGACTCCAATTTAGGGCGTGTTTAGCTGAGTTTGGCTTTACCTTTTTGGCTTTCAAGCTTCGAGAGAAGCTAGCAAATCAAAGTTTCTTTTTCCTAATTTATTTTAGGCTTAAATTCTATTTGGCTTCTCTGTGGCCCGGCTTTGTAACCAACATGTTTGACTTAGAAAATAGCTTAGAATCCCAAAAACTTGGCTTCAAAGCTAAGATAGGACGAGAGAGAAGGACGGAGGTTTAAGGGGTTTTCATGTTTCGATAAATATTCATGATCGTATTTGTTTCGATTCGTATTCGTTTCGTATCTGTATTCGATATTAGTCGTATTTGTATTCGTATCCAAGATATCCATATTCGTATCCACATCCGAGAAAAAAATATAAAAATAAATATAGTAGAAACATTATTCGTCCGTAGTTGATCCGTTTGCATCCCTAGCTAGGGAGCAAAGGAAACATTTCAGGAAAAAATATTCCTGTATTCGAAAGGCGTTTTCAGAATTTCAGGTTTCACGTAGAAAAGTTCTTTTCTGAATGGTTAAAGAAAAGGATTTTTCTGAATGGTTAAAGGAAAGGATTTTCGCATACCGTTAACTAACCCCTGATGGCGAGCACGATCGGCGGCGGGAAGACTGCCACAGCTTGCTTAGTGTTGGACATGGCAGCAGCACGAACTGCCCTTTGGCCGGCTGTGAAGGGCGCCGCCGCCGCCACCCTCGTCAGCGTCACCATCTCCGACCGGTATGACACCTTCGTCAAAGTGCAGGGCTCCTCCATGCGCCCCACCTTCGAACCCGAGCTAGGTAACCAACCGCCCGCATAGCCGCACTGCACCACGGTTTCCGCCCCCGTCTGATTTTTATCTGGCCAAGAACAACAGCCGTAATGTTCGCCAGGATGGTTATTGATCCAGAAATCGATTTTTGCCAGGTGACAGCGCGTTGGTCGAGCGCCGCCGCTACGACTTCTCCCACGGCGACGTCGTCGTGTTCTGCTAAGGTTGTCTTCATCATCGTAGAGTGGCTGATTGCTTCGGCATTTCTCGATTGCTTCGAGGCTGAATGGATTGGTTCTTAACAGGTTGATTGCGCTGCCAGGCAATTGGGTCCAGGTCCGGGAGACGGCGGAGATCCGGCAGATCCCGGAGGGGCACTGCTGGGTGAAAGGGGACAATGGGAGAAACAGTTGGGACTCAAGAAATGACGGGCCTGTAAGCCATTCATACTATGTCTCCCATGAATTGCCTAATTGACTATTTCTCGCAAGACACCACCGCTGCATAGATTGGCCTCTTCCGATTAAATATAAAACCCAGCATATGTGGATTATGGCATACGGATTCTACCATGAATCGATTTTGATCAGTAATAACATAGAAGGCATTTGACTCTTACGTGTGCTTATTATAAATCTGGAGTGCACTGGCAACAATGCTATAGCTTTATGCATCTTTGTTTTCCAGTTTATACATACGTTTTGCAGTTGCTCCTTTGAACTAATGGATATATGACTCAAGGCTTATGGTTCTCTTTATGCCAATTGTCGTGTTCTTATGATATTGTGTTCATCCAATGATATCAGCATTGATGAACTACAATTAATGTTGAATTCATCAGTCTGCAGTTTGATATTATCTAAATTTTGGAATACTTCATGCTGTGGCAATGAATTACTAAACTTGTGAATGATGATTTGAACATTCCATATGTTGTTCATCTTTTCTAGTGTTGTTTCTTCTGCTGCTTTATTATGAGATCATTTGGTCCTCAAATAGCAAAGAAGTCGACAAAAAAAGAGCGGGTTATAATGCCTCTTTTCCTTTTGCTGTTTAACTATTTGCTAATTTTGATTTCCTCTTACGAGATGTAAGATTTTACCAGAAACAGATGCTTCTGGCAATGCTAAGCATATTTTGGTATTATATAGTTTTTTGCACACTACGGCAAAACCAATTTCTCGACTTATTTAGTCTAGGTACTAAGCATCTTAAAATTTTGACACCTGCAGGTTCCTCTGTGTCTGATGCACCGGGGGTCACACACATAATCTGGCTGCCACATAGGATTGGTCGAGCCGATAGAAAGATGCCAGATGGAAGGGTTATGCCAAGATGATTTATAATGCACAAAATACGCAATGCCTAGTCCACTGGCACTAGCTGCATAGCCTCAGCTTCCTTTCTCAACTCCTCGAACAGCGCAGATGATAAGTACCGCTCCCCCAAGTTTGGAGGTTGGTCTTCTTAAATTTCTTCATGTTAACATGATTTTGATACAATGTGCAAAGATGGGAATGTATGGCGTACCATAATGAGCTTCCCTTTGTTTTCAGGCTTCATAGCTAGTTCAAGAGCTGCAACGGTGTTGGCTCCTGATGATATCCCCACCAGCAAATATTTAGGACATTCTATAACCGTTCAATGTATGCACAGCAATTCAATTCCCCATTAGCCAACAATCTCGTCAGAAATCAGGTGAATTCTAGATTTTGAATATTATCTTCTTCATAACCAAATAACAAATCTTTTTATTTTTTCAATGGAGAACTACTGATATAATACATAGATTGAAGATAGCAGAAGCAGATATTTTCTGTCACTTACCAAAAGACCCTCCTTCAGTGCCAACTCTCGAGCCATCTTAACAACATCCTCACTTTTCACCTATCATATACCGGTTTATGTTAATTTTCCCTTGCATAGTAATCGACAAAGAACTACTTGAGATTTATTCATCATTACCTCAAGAACATTTTCCATTACATCCATGTCCAAAATTTCTGGCTTGATCCCAACGCCGTTTCGAGTGATGAGGTGAGGGCCTGCAATTAGGTTCATATAGAACATATTTGTACAAATGAATAGGATATCTAGTATGAAAATGTAAATCTTTTACAGAAAGCTATAGCTTACCTGGCTTACCACCATTCAGAACATTTGCTTCAGCAGGCTCAACTCCATAGATCTGCATGCGCACACTGAAATGAAGATTCAAATCAACACCTGTAATGCAATTTTTCTGTCTGCTCTATGTTAGTACCTTTGCATTGCGATTCTTCTCCTTAAGGTACTTGCCAACGCCTGTGACAGTGCCACCACTCCCGATCACCATGACGAAAATATCAACCTGTCCAAGTGTGTCCTCCCATATCTCTGGACCAGTTGTCTCATAGTGTATCTGCCAATTTTGATCAAAATCATATCTCATAAGAAACAGCAGCCATTGAATTACTAAGTAATATACTCTACAAGATGAAACTTATGGCTGAACCGAGCTATAGTTTGCTCACATGAGAAGCTTTCCCCAAATAAACTTGACCAATAAACATTTTGCAAATTACAGCAAATATTAGTAGTCTATTACTGCACTCAGATGTTGTACATGGTCAAAATCAAGAAGGGAGGACTACCTTGACATTAGCAGGATTCTCAAACTGCTGGAGCATGAATGCACTAGGATGGTTCTCTTACAGCTCGGCTGCCTTCCTCACTGTCCCTTCCATCCCTTTCGTCAGGTCGGTAAGGACCAGCTGTGTTTTATTCAGATTAATATTTCTTATTGTTACGCCTTCATTCTGCGTGTGGCAGTATATATTGTGCTAACCCCTATAAACAAGAACTAAATGCCTGTTATATTAAATCAATGAAACAGTTTTTCATTAATGCTGCTGCTACTACTAAATTACATAACATCGTTTCAATACCACATTACATGGCAGATATTGCAATGCTCTTACAACGTAACTTTGGGTCAAGATCACATCATTGGAGTCTTCTTTGGTGGTGATAGCAAGATCCTTACTCTCATGGAGAGGATGACACTTGGAGATGGGGTAATTTTTTTCTATTTCTCACACAATGCCATACCAACCCGAGGGTTGGGGATACATATTATAGGTCGCCAACCGACCAAGCATATGCTAAGATCTTGTCCTAGATGCTAAAGCGATGTTGTCCTAGATGCTAGTCAAGGATGCTAAAGCAGATGCTGTCCTAGATGCTGTCCTAGATGCTAGTCAAGGATGCTAAAGTAGATGTTGTACTAGATGTCTGTCCTAGATGCTAAAGCGATCTTGTCCTAGATCTTGTCCTAGATGCTAGTCAAGGATGCTAAAGCGATCTCGTACAAAGATCGCGATACAAGGACTTATTCATCATTCTCCCCTAAGTCATGTGCGCCGTCTTGTGGGAGTTTGAACCATCCCGATCCTAGAGCGAGCTCGAGGAATTTGACCTCCCAAGAGGCTTGGTGAGCGTGTCCGCAAGTCGATCCGTGGTGTTGATGTAGCTCGCCTTGATGTCGCCTTCATCCAAGCGACCTCGGATGAAGTGGTACTTCACCCGGATGTGCTTGCTCCGCTCGTGAAAAACGGGTTCTTTGCGAGCCGGCGGACTTGTCGTCCACCACGAGTGCCACCGCTTGCCTCTGCCGAGGAGATCACCAGCGCCGAGCAAGCCGGGCGCTGAGTCGGCGGTGGAAGCCGCTATGTACTCGGCCTCACACCGGACAGGCCACCACCGCCGCTTGATCGACCGCCCGCCTAACGAGGCACTTGCCGAGGAAGAAGAGAATCCCGCTTGTGCTCTTGCGGTGTCGATGTCGCTGCGTGGTCGCCGTCATTGTGCGGATGAAGTGCGCCGGGACACCTCGGGTAGTGCAAGCCGTGGTCGGAGGTGCCCGCAACGTAGCGGAGGATCCTCTTCACGGCCGCCGATGCTCCGTCGTCGGCCGCCGCATGAACCGATCGACGTAGCTAACGGCGAACGCCAACTGGACGCGTGTGGACGAGGTAGCGAGGCGCCCACGATGCGCCGTCTTGCGTCGCGTCCCACCTCCTCCGCCGTGCTCTCACGACTCGACTTGACCTCTCCTCCATAGGAGTGTGGGCTGGGTTGCGGTCGGTGAGCCCGCCCACCGACGATGCGCTTGGCGTGGCGGTCTCGACGAAGGAGATACCTGAGGCTGTCCCGGTGGACCTCGATCCCTAGGTAGAAGGAGAGGAGCCCCAAGTCGCTCATCCGAAGGCGGTCTTCATCTCGCCTTGAACGCCTCGACCTCGGCCTCCTTGGAGCCAGTGATCACCAGGTCGTCGACGTAGACGCCTACCAGCAGGGCGTTGCCGCCTTTGCCCCGTCGGTAGACCGCAGCCTCGTGTGCGCTCTGCTGGAACCCCATTTGCTTGAGGGTGGAGTCCGCTTAGCGTTCGAGCTCGTGGTGCTGCCGCAAGCCATAGAGGGCCTTGCGCAGCGGAGAACCTGCCCTCCTTGCCGGGATGACGAATCCGGCGGTGACGGACGTAGGCCTCCTCCTTCAAGTCGCTGCTGAGGAAGGCGGACTTGACGTCCATGTGATGGACGCCAATCCTCTGGGCGCAAGTGCTAGGAGAAGACGAGCGGACTCCATGCGCGCGGCGGGTGCGGCGCGCCATCGAAGTCGATCCCCTCCTGCTGCACGAAGCCTCGTGCCACCAAGCGAGCCTTGTGCTTGACGATGGCGCCGGCTTCATCCCGCTCGCCTTGAACACCCACTTAAGGGTGATCGCGCGGTGACCGGCGGAAGATTCGCCAGCTCCACGTCTTGTTTCGCTCGACGGCGTCCATCTCCTCTGCATCGCGGCACACCATGCCGCGTCTCTCTCGCCTCGGCGAAGGAACGAGGCTCGCCGTCGTCTCTGTGGCGAGGTGCGCCTCCGCTCGCTGCCGCGCGGTCTGAGGACCGGCCGCTCGCCGGAGGAGGTCGCCCACGATGCGGTGGCGCGAGGCTCGCCGCCATGGTGGCGTCGATGCGGTCCTCGTCGTGAGACAATGAGTAGCGAACTCCACCATGCGCCGCTCGTCGTTGACCAAGGCTGTTGGGGCCGATCCGGTGGTGTGGCGCGGTGCAGGAGAGTGGTGGCCGGTGCGGGAGGCGTGGAGTGGCGGTGCGAAGGTGGTGGAGCACTCGCCGGGCCGGTGGCGAGCAAGGTGTCGAGGTGGACGAGCTAGGTGAAGGCAGCCGCTAGCTCCCGGCTCTCTCGGTGGGCGTGTCGACAACAAAGTCCACGAGAGTCGGTCGTCGAGCGATCGTCACCGCCTTGTCCCACGTCCAACCTCGCCCTTCGTCGAACACAACGTCACGCGAGATGCGACGAGCGTGTGACAGGTCGAGGATGCGGTAGGCCTCGAGCCCTCCGCGTGGCCGATGAACACTCCGGAGTGCTCTGCCGTCGAGCTTACCGATGTGGCCAAGCTCCTTGGCGAGCGCGAGGGAGCCAAGACCCGCAAGTGGGAGACCGCCGGCTTGCGCCCATGCCAAGCCTCGTCGGCGTCCCGCCGCCGGCGCCTTGGTAGGCGGCGGTTGAGGATGTGAGCGGCCACCACCGCCTCTCCCGAGCAGTAGGCATCCCCTCGCGAGGAGGGCCCGAGCCATCCCACAACCGTGCGGTTGCGCCGCCGACGACACCGCTCGCTGCGGGCTGTGCGGTAGCGGAGTAGTGGCGCCAATGCCCTCATCGGCGCGATGACGACGCGGTCGGCCGCCGTGGTTCGCCGCCGTTATCATGCGCGACGCGCAGCGCTGCGGCCGCCTCGCCTCGCGGCGACTGCGTGCGCTGATGGCGTCGCGAGCCTCTCCCTTCTGCCGAGGACCATCACCCACATGTAGCGGGAGGTCGTCGATGAGCGGCGAAGTAGCGTCGTCCTCCGGTGTGGCGGTGTCACCGCCACACAAGTCCCGTGCACGAGCTCGAGCCTCTCCTTGGCTCGAACTTCGCCCGGGAAAGGGAGTCGCCTCGCCCGTCAACACGCGGACGCCGCAAAACGCTCCACATGCTCAAGGCACGCGGGCCTCGCACCATTTCCGTGGCACCGAGCCGCCTGGGCCTCGGTGAAGGTGCCCAAAGCGCTCGTGCCCTCGCCACGCCTCGTCGTCCCGACGAGCGGCGAGACAGAGGGTTGTGCCACCGCACATGAAGAATGTAGAGTCGATTTTAGCCTCGGTTACCTTGGCAAGAAGGCGGCGAAGATCCCAAATCCGCGACACCCGTGCTCGATCTCGACCATGAGCCGTTCTCATCCACCGTCCCAAGGCGATGATGGAGTTCCGCAGATCGGGGATGTAGTAGACGCCGGTGGCGACTGTGCTCACCGACACGATGGTGAAGATGACGAGCCGGCGCCCTTGATTTCCACGCGGGGCGTCCCAAACTTGAGCGAGCCTCGGACGCTAGAGTCAAACTCGGCAAGAACTCCGTCGACCGGTCATGTGATGGGTGGCGCGGTGTCGAGGCACCACCCGTCGATCTTGTTGTTGCCCGAGCCGTGGCCGGGAGGGCATGTGCTTTTGGCTCATTAAGGTGGAGTAGAGCCATCGCGCGGGTGCGGCGAAGGTAGTTCGATGCTCGCGATGAGCAATGAGCGAGCCACTGCTCCTCCTCCTCACTGCTGCGACGTGGGCTCGCAGCGTCGTGGTTGCCGACAATCCTGGCCCAATGACCAAGCTTGCCGCGATTGTGGCAAGAGTCGTCTCGTCTTGGCTTTGCTTGCCGGTGCCGCCTCCAGGCGCCTCACGGTCATCACCCTCGGACGTCCGCGCCCCCACGGGCGTCTTTGCGCGACTTGCCGCGCTTACTGCTGCGTCGCTGTCGTGGAAGAAGGCTCCCCTTCTTCTGTCACCTTGGCGTGACCCACCGCTCCCGAGTGAGGAGGAGCTTCCGCCAATGGTGACGGGTCCCGAGGCGCCGTGGCTCATCGCTATCGGCGACCTTGAGGCGACCGCGCCTCCTCGATCGTCATCGTGGAGAGGTCCAGCAGGACTCGATCGAGCGAGCCGTCCTTGTACTTCTCGGGGCGCACCGGAAGAGCTTTTCCACGCTCTCTCCTCGCCGTAGGTGTCGTCGCCGAACGCACCGGCCGCAATGAGTGTTGAGACGGAGAGCAAAGTCATCACGTCCTCACCGGCTTGAAGGCGGTGCTCCCACTCCGTGCGGTGCTCTGCGGTGTAGACTTGCGGGCGCGGTCGCTGCCGATGCGTCTTTGCGATGGCGTCCCAAGCCTCTTTGGCGATCCGCTTGTTGGTAGCGAGCGCATCTCGGGCGATCTGCGGCGATGAGAGCATCCGGCGCCGTCGATCCTGGTCGTAGTCGGCGTCATTGTCTGGACCGCATCCCACATATGCCGCACTGAGCTTTACCCTCATCACCGCAGCCCACTCGACATAGTTGGTCTTGGTGAGGTAGGCCACCCGCCGCCGGGCCGACGCCCTCGACGACGACTGGTACTCGTGGTGACCACTGCATCGCACGGGAGAGAGCCGCGCGTCGCTGTGAAGGCCGCGCTCTCCGTCGACCCGTCTGTTGCCGCCGCGCGCCTCCTCCAGAGCGCCACCGCACGTCCGCGCTATGCTGGCCGCCGCGCGCTCGTGGCGTGCGTGGCGCCTTGTGCCGCTTCGCCCTCGCGATGCCTCCCTCTCGGCCTCCATATCCGCCGCCGCCGTCATCGGCGGATATGGAGTCGCTGCCGCTGCTGCAACCTTGACCTCCGCCGCCGCCGCGCGCCGCATTCGCCGCCGCCGCTTCCACGCCCGCTCTGGCTGCCGCCCGCTCCGCCGCCGCCCTTGGCGCCCCTTTCCGCCGCGGCGGTCTGCCGCCGCTGCTGCATGCTGCTACGCTGCGAAGCTCGATCGTCACGACGCCGCATGCTCGAGGCGGCCGAAGGCCGAGACGCCTGCGGACATGGCGCGCTCTGGGGCATTGCGTGGAGAGAGGGTCGCCGACGGTATTGCCCGTCTCCCAGAGGAGTGGCGGGGCGGCGGGCTTTCTTGCTACCGGCCGGGCCATGCGAGGTCGGAGACGGAGATGAGCAGGAGATGCTCAAAGGCTACGGGATAGTATAGCTCGATACCACTTGTTACTCATTTGAGTCTTGAAGGACCGAATCGGCAACGGAGGGGTGAATGGTGCCTTAAAAATTCTCCCACAATTAAACCTAATCTTTTTCTCGATAGCTAAAGAGCTATGAAGAAGAAGATTGATTGCTTCGAGGAACGAGAGATCGAGAGAATAACTGCGACTAACCGAGAGCAAAGAAATCGAGAAGAGAACCGGTCGAAAAGTCACCGTGTATTCATTTGACTTTCTGCGTGGTCGAACGCCAACTCGTGGTCGATCGAGCCAAACGGACTATAGCTATCGGTTCTGCGACGAACACACGTGGTCGCCGACCAGCGGTGGTCGAACTACCGATGTGGTAGAAACCGAACAGGCGTCAGCGTCGTGGGCCGGTCGAGCTACGCTGAAAACAAGCAGAGGAAATCAAAGCGTGATCGAAAGTCCTCTCGCGAGAGAGAAATGAGAGCTGCGGTCGGCGTCGACTTCAGATAAATCTGCCGTGGTCGAAACCACATCCGAGAGAATCGATCGAAGCCGAAAATGCAACGAAGCACAAGACCATCGACCTTAACGACCAACGACGAAATTGCCATGGTCGTAAGAACAAAACGATGAATACTCGTTGTCGGGCGCCGACCATAAAAGCAAAATTTGAAGAACTTTTGTTCGAGATCCAAACGCATGAAACTTGAAACCTAGTAAGCATGAGATCTCTAGAAGTGAATTTACCAAGAATCTCCAAAGACTTCATAACGGTCGAGAGAACAACAAAGTCGAAATCCTAAGCAGAGAGCTTGAGGAAGTTCTGAAACAATTTCTCTCGATTTGTTCTTTGCTCTCGAATGGTCTTGCCAACTAGCCTTGAGACATATTCCCGATTACGAGCAAATCAAATATAAGCCAACTCTAAAAGGAAATACGAAGGAACTAAGAATGAAGAGATGGCAAATAAATCAATGAAAGCATCTCAAGACGACCTCTCAACCCGGATCACAAACACGGACCCATCTCATATATAAACTCTAACAAGTACGAGAGATGAGTCCTCTCAAATCATAACACGGAGGTTTCGCAACCACTCCCCACAGGAGGACAAGCTCTACCCTAGAGCTAAACACACGACAAACTCCACGGGAGGGAGGCGGTGCCTTCAAGGCCCAGTGACCAACTCAAGTCAACACTTGCCTCCCTCTCCTTTATAGCCTCACACCGAGACTAACCTAATGGATCCATCCATTAGTCCACACTGATAACCCGTAAACCCCACCTAACACCGGGTTTTATCACTCACTTTACCCGCTAACTCAAATGCTTTGCTGCTATCCCATGAGACCGCACTTTGCCCGTTAGCGCCAACCGAATCCACTTCTTTTCTCGGGTGCTTTACGGAGGGACAGCTTCCCTTGCGCTTTGGCATTTCTCCAAAATGCCCTCACACCGCCTTCCTCGTCCATGCTTGCAACCACCTCGCAAGACTAGGTCTCCTTCGGCTTCCCGGTCGTTCGGACCCCAACACCACCGTGTCTCGTCCCGACCATCCTAGCCTCACTGACCTATCTCCGGCCGGCCGCATCGCCTCGGTTCCTCATCGACCACCTTGAGCTCCGGTCTTCTTTGGCTTCACCACTCGCTCGGACCTCAACATCTCCCATGTCTAGTCCCGACCATTCCAAGCCTCACCAAGACTTGTCTCCAAGATCATCTGGTCCCTCGACTCCTCCAGAGTCTAGTCTCGATCTATTCCGCCGCACACGACCGCACCCAACCTCGGCCTGCGGACCTCGGCTCCTCCCGAGCCTAGTCCGGTCCTCCTCGTTGTTGCCGTCGTGCTCGGCTCTGGCAGTTCGGCTCCGGTTCCTCGTCTCCCGGCTCACAACCACCTCACCAGCCTCGATCATCTTCGGCGTCTCCGACCGTCTGGACCTCAACACCTCCTGTGCCTAGTCCGGTCCTCCCACCTCACCATGAAATAGCTCAAAGTCCTGCGACCACACGGACAAGCAAACCATCACATAGCACCGCTCAATGCACACAGACCATCAATCGGCACAAGTATCACAGCACAACACCTGGTCGTAAATTCCCTACGACCACCCGAAAGCACAAGACAAGAAGTGGTCAAAACCACGAAGACTTCCACTCTTCCTCGACCACCGGATGTCGTCACGACCATCACAAAGCTCGTTACGACCATGCGAGACACAAGCCACCACCATCGCTAGCTTGCTACGACTTTATCGCACAAAGTCTAGACCTCATACGAGCACTCTGTTGCACCAACCAGAGACACTCGAGCCCATCAGAACCTTCTTGTAGCCTCGACCGCACACAATCACCTCGCTCGACCACCACGTAGCTTGCTGCTGCACCGCTCAACCCGAGCTCAAGTCTTTTGCACGAAATTTAGACTTGTCAAAATGCTGTCAAAATGATGAACAAACTAGTCCACAAGGTCCATGACGGTAGTACAAACCCATACGACAAAACCCGGTGAAATCGACCACTTCCGGAGGTCATACGGCCGGTTCAAAGATCGCCAATCGACCACGGTCGTCACAGCCGATAACGTGGTCGAACTCCGTTCGACCACGGCCATTTCTCGCGTTAACGTGATCGTAATCGGTGCTGGCGTGGTCGATAACCGGGCGTTACAACGTGGTCGAGCCACCAGGGCACAACGTGGTCGAACCACCAAACGCATAACGTGGTCGAACTACGAGCACCCATAGCGTGATCGTGAACCCGCGCCAAGCGTGGTCGCACGCTCCTCGGTGGCTCTCGACCATGTCCAATGTGGTCGTAAATGGCCTGGTGGCCTCCGACCACGCCCGAGTGGTCGTAATCACCACGCGTGGTCGTACTCCCAACGTGGTCGAACCACCGAGTGCCGAAATGCACCAACGTGGTCGATGTCGAATGTCACAATCGTGGTCGAGCTTGAGCGCCACAACGTGGTCGACTTACCGAGCAACCGACTACCGACCATGACCACATAGTCGTAAACCCCGACCACGACTACCGACTACGACCAGCGTGTCGTAAACTCCCGGTGGCTTCCGATTACCTTCAACGTGGTTGTATGACACCCGACCACCGCCATTTTCACCGAGGATGCTGCAACGTGGTCGTATGACCTTCGACCACGACCAGCGTGGTCGTCTGACACTCGAAGGGTTTCGCCCACGACCAAACGTGGTCGTATGACACCCAACGTGGTCGTGCTCCACGAGAGACTTTCGACCACGGCTAAACTTGTCGAGAAGGCCACAACGTGATCGTAGATCTCCGGGCGTGGTCGTATAGCCTTCCACCACCGCACGCAGCCCGACCGACTTCGATTGCGCCCGGACTCGTCGAGGAAGCCGTAACGTGGTCGTAGCCGCTTCGATCACGGCGAGTGGTCGTAAACTTCCCAAGAGACCTCCGACCACTCGCTCAATGCCTCACTCGGTTCCAACTAAGGACAACGTGAGCGTAAGCGATCTGGCGACAATTCTTAAGGCTTACGACTTTGCAAAGTCAGCACAAACCTCAAAACCAAACTCAATCTTTCTAGATCAAGAGTCAATTACTCATCACAACCATGGGGTGACCTCCACATGGTCTCACAAGTCTTGCTGTTGGTGATAGCAAGATCCTTACTCTCATGGAGAGGATGACACTTGGAGATGGGGTAATTTTTTTCTATTTCTCACACAATGCCATACCAACTTTGAGGGGTTGGGGATACATATTATATAGTCGCCAACCGACCAAGCATATGCTAAGATCTTGTCCTAGATGCTAAAGCAGATCTTGTCCTAGATCTTGTCCTAGATGCTAGTCAAGGATGCTAAAGCGATGCTGTCCTAGATGTTGTCCTAGATGCTAGTCAAAGATGCTAAAGCGAGATCTTGTACTAGATGTCTGTCCTAGATGCTAAAGCGGATCTTGTCCTAGATCTTGTCCTAGATGCTAGTCAAGGATGCTAAAGCGAGATCTTGTACAAAGACCATGATCTGAGGACTTATTAATCAAGCACAGCATCATCTAATTATTACAGTTTTACTTATTGTCATATGCAATTTATTTAAAGGAATTAGACATCTCAAGCTTTGCCTTCTGAAATATTTTGCCTTCCACCAGGAAGAATCTGTGGATAAAATAATTTGCTTTGAGAACAGACTCCAGCATAAAACAGCTGCTCAATCTCATTAACATACCCACCAATGAAATCAGCTGTTCGCAAATCATTTTTCACCCCCGCAATGATTAAAAAGTGTTTTTAGTACCACTACCTGAATACATTCTTCACCGGCCGAAGTTGGGTACTTGTGGTCTTTCTGAGTTTCTAATATGCAACCCAACTAGCCAGGCACTAGCAGCACTGAGTGTACCTGCAAATTCAGAACCACTGCTTTCAGAAACAAAAGGACTTTAAAACAAACATGTTCAAAACTTGCTTTTTAAATACATGGTATACTTGTGAGCCGAGTGCTTCTCTTCTCGTGCTGCAGAAAGTCGGTTATCAAACTCAGTAAGTTCATAACTGAGTTGGGAATCAACTTCTACGAGTTCAATCTATTTATAAAAATTTACAACATCGTATAGATTTTTTGCAGTACAAAAAGCTATAATTTTCCTCTTTGTCAATTGATCAAGCATATTGCAGAGAATGATAAGGAGAACTCTTTTTTGAAGAGATCTCTGCCAGTTACCTCAGTTATGCATAACTCAGTGTTACTCGTTTACTCCCAAGTGACAATCAACATCGGGGGCGCCACACGAGAAGATCAATCACAGCCAACATGAGGAACCGTTTACGAGGTTCGGCAAGGTGCCAACGTCCCCGGGAGCCAAATCGCAGTGACTCCGTAAGTACAAGGTGTTTCTTTTTTTTTCACAATTAGGGATACAAAAGGTTTGGCTGCGCCGCCTGCTTTCCAGACACAGCCCCTTTCCTTTATCTGACCATATGTGAGCCATACACTACAACATATTAAAAACTATGGAAACAGAACGAATAATCAAATGTCAGAGCAGTGTATTCAACGGAAAAAATCTAGAATATCTAAGTATTCGACCAGAATATATATGCGTGAATATATATCAGTGAAATGGAGAGAGTCAAAGAGAGATACAGAACCAATATTAGTCTGTTGTGTATACGTGTAAATCAATCACATAATTTGCAGGCAGCATTGGTATGCTGCTGCATCAATCACACAAACTCTGCATCGAGTCTTTTGCAAGCAACACTCTCACACCATGGGGTTATGTTCTGTGGCTGATGGACACACAACACAGGCATAGCTGACCCTCTTATTTCAAGCACACACACAACCACAAACCATACCAAATAGATGGTACGTTAGTCTCATAAGAGACGCACACAAACACACCGCTTGGTGGATGCACGCAGCATCAAACACCAATTTATTCTTTAGAAAACACACCCAACTTGGAAAGCAAACACTTGATCCATTGTAGCGAAGGTAGCAGTAGCAAGCAGCAACACGTCCTTGTCTTACCACCACGAAATCTACATTGGTCACAAATACAAATACCACCGATTAATGGTAGCTGGATGGATCGTTGAAGACAAAATGAGCAAATAAGTAGCAGGTCAAGGAGTTTAGTACACAGAGAGACTATCTTGTAATTCAGGTAGCTTGTATATGTATACCTCAACAGTCAGGTCGGTTCACCGAAGAACTGAGCCTCTAGGCAGAGGCTTCTTATGGTACTGTGAAGGGCGCAAGTCGAAGAGGGATGGGTCGTGGCCAACATCCTTCCCATCCCACTCCAGCTTGTCCCACCAGTCCTTCTCGCAATCCACAATGGGTCGGCGACCGACAGCCGGGAGGCGTTTGAGGCCCCAGCATCCCCTGACCCTGATCGTTTGGAGCATGGGTGCAGACATCTTGGCCTCGCATATCTGCTGCAGCTTGGGGAGCTCATGCAGGTGGATGTGCTTCAGCTTTGGAAATTCCAGTATACCTTTTCGATCGTCTGTAGCTATTTGGTTCAGAAACTCTGGCTCCACGGGGAAGACCTGCTTGAGATCACCACAACAGACGATGTGGAGGGTCTCCAAGCTGCTCAAGGTGTAGAACCACGACAGCGGGAGGATAAATATGAGCCTCGGGCAGGAGTACAGGTGTATGCTCCGCAATGTCTTAAACGATTCAGTGTCTATATCCTTAATTATCGGGCCTTTGCTCCAAATGTAGTGGGCCATCGGGAGATCAGCTGCCCAAAAGGTTTGCAGTTCATCAAAGCAATAATACTCACTGTAGTTAGTGATGAATACATTAGTGCACACAGGGCATCTCTCGACACCAAGATCGCTTGAGATGACGCCATCCAATTTTCTCCCATCCTATGGACATCATGCGTTCAGGGATTACAGCGGTGATAGAAGAATTGTCATGCACATGTAACGACTCGACCTTGTTCATCACAAAGATGATAGCCTTGATGCCTTCCACGCTCTCCACGTTTTTAGTGTAGCTAAATCCCTCTCCAATATCCAGATGGTTGTCCAATGGCTGAAACTGCAGATGAGCATTGCTGTCGTCATGATCACTAGTTATATTGTTAGTAGTGACATCAGCGTACAAGTTTTGTAGAGGCAACCCAATTATTTGTCCAGTGATATTAGGGCTCATCTTCTCCTTGTGGCAACTTTGTCCGTCATCTTTGCTAGTAGAAGGGCCACGCATATTTAAACAGAATCTATCATTGTTCCAGCAGAACTTGTCACAACTTTTTAACACCAAGGACTGAACAAACCTCACGTCCGTAATAGTTGCATATGCTAGACGATGTTCCGTTTGGACACGACGGACCAGGGAATCAATGCATAGCAACCTTAGTTGGGGCAATCCCTTCTCTGGCCATAGGATTGAGCGGAGCTTCTCACATCCCAGCAAAATCATTTGTTGGAGACGTGTGACCTTCACCACCTGATCTTTGAGGTCAAGTGTTTTCACTGATGTATTTGAGAGGTCCAACTCCTCAAGGTTCGGCAGTGACCCACGCAATCTGAAGTTCACCAATCTTGTACAGCCAACCAAGGAAATACGGGATATTTTAGCTGCCTTGTTACGATCCTCTCCTGCTCCTACGTCTAAGCTGAATGATTCTAGAAATGGAGGGAGTCCTTCCGGGCCAACATGATCTAATCCAACACAACCATCTAGAACCAGAGTCTTGAGCCCAGTTGCTCCTGATAAGCTTGGCAAAACTTGCATGGTGCTGTTCCTAGATAGGTCGAGGAATTCCAACTTCCCCATATCTGTGAATTCATCCATATCACCAATCTCCCAAGGGCATGTAGGCTCAATTACTCGAAGCTTGCGAAGGTTCCGCAATCGTCTCCATGCAAGATTGCTGCCCCAAATCCTTCCCTTCTTTATATGTACCTCCCTAATGTTTGTAGCCATTTGCTCTATTATCTCTGGGGATGAAGCCAATTCCCAATCCGTGTAGCATATGTCTAGCACCCATAGGGTCTGAAAGAATTCCACTGTTGGACTCTGTTGCTTCTCCTCTTGTTCTCGTGGTTGATCCTTGCAGCTGTCTAATCCGAGGAACCTTAAGCTGCGGCAACAATGGAAAGGAGGTGAAGTAAAACTGAAGGTACAACGGCACAATTTGAGCACATGAAGTTTGTCCGATTGATGAAACATGTCATCAGGTAATGATGCTAATGGAGGATCGGATCCAATGTCGACTGCAAGGAAAAAGGACGTTGACTCTGGAGGCACAGTCTGAATGTTGACAAGGAAAATCCAACGATTCGGAGGAGTGTGCAGTTCATCACCAAAAGGGGGTAACCTATTAGATGAGTAGCCCTCCAATCGCAACTCTTGATGCAGAGCAGTAGCAGCATCCCATGCTTCTTCGTTGTTGTCCTGGCCTGCTTGTATTATCCCATCGCAAACCCAATAGTTGGAAGCATGCATAGCCCAGTTGTAGTCCATCATGTTGCCACCCATCCAATTCAATGCCAACATATACAAGCAACACTCTGCGGCTATTTCAGGAATGCCATATTTGGCTAAGTCTACCGTGTTGTCACTTCCATTGTGGAATATTACCAAACAACCTATGTCACGTAGCATTTTATAGATCTCTGTAGCCATGTCGACTATCTCAGCTCTAGAGCCCTCATCTACCCCGCTGAAATCATCCTCCTCATCTTGCCTGTCAAGAACTGCCATTACACGTTGAGGAAGCTTTAGTTCCTCGGCGATTGCCCTCTGAAGTGCTCTTGGGCTTTTCCACCTGGAGCAATCGATGTGGATGATCTTGCCGAATTTCTCCCATAGAGAGGGCGGAGGGTCTTGGGCTATGGCTCTAAGCACCGCAGAAGCACCCAGTCCATACCATCCATTCCAGTAGATGGCCTTGTGTGCACTACCGTTCGTGTCCTCTAGATAAGGGGTTATCCATCGTACCGCTTCCTCGATGTTGTCCGGAGTAATATACTGCATTAATGGATGGCAATTAGTTGAGGTCACTTCACACGTGCAGAGCAGTTTTTATCTTAGTGACGTTGATATTAAAAAGTGCTGGCAAAGCTAGTTTTAATTAGGAAAACTAAATTGGGCATTCATGCATGCATGCCTGCCTGCTAAATTAGGTTCGCGATTTTGTATTAAAAGTAGTGATTAAACTCAGGAAAAAGAGTGCTTGGCAGTAGTGATATAGAGGAGACCAGGGTTAACTGAAAGATCCCTGTATATTGCTTAATTGGGTGTGTGTGTTGCGTACTACCGCTAATTAATGTCCTTGAGTTCTTTCTTTTCCTTAATGAAGACTTGATTATTTCTAGTAATGTCGCTACCGATTAATTTTTGTACTTGATTTTCTTAATGAATCTTTTTGCATCAATTTTTGTTCGGTTAACTGTAGACTATCCATGTAATTTTTTGTACTTGATTTTCTTAATGGATCTTTTTGCATGAATTTTTGTTCGGTTGACTGTAGACTCTATCTATGTGACTCGGTGGCATCTTCAACGCAACATTATATTTTCAAGATCCAATACAACGCATCTTAATTGGCATGCATTTGTACTTTGAGATGATCGTACGTCGACAGCAAATAGCAACACGGTAGGTTTAGGATATCTTAGACGATTTTTTGCAATTCTTCGAAATGTGGCCCTCTTGAATTATAGTGTATTCCAAGATTTGGTGAAAATAAGAAAACTAATCTGCTTCGTGAAAATTGCATGCAGATATATGTAGAAAAATACCTCTTCAGGCATGGTGAAATTCTTTATGACGGCCCAGCAAACACGAGAAGCTCCACAAATCTAACCCATCCGCACCTCCAGATGGATCTCCACTTGCTAGCACCACCAAGAGCGTATTAGTGAATCAACATTGTTAGTCCATATGCTAAGTTGCGAACAATTAACATGAGCAAGAAGAATCATGGTACCTTAATTGGCAGCTACATATTCCGTACGTGCTGAAGAAAGATGTGTATGTCAGGTGAAGGAAGAAGATGTGTATTGGGGAGCAACTGCAAATTTGCAAATGAGCTTACTGATTGCCTTGTATGTTCGAGCTTTGGGGTGCTTTTACCAAAAGCAAGAATGCTTCTTTGCTTGGGGTTGGAGCTAAAGAACAAAGATGGGATTGTCGCCGTGGTGAAGCTACTTGATGGCTCCAAAGTGAATCCGTCCTGCTAAAGTATGTGTATACATGACACTGAGGCACAGTCCAGACGTTGACATGGAAAATCCAGCGATTTGGAGGAGTGCGCAGCTCATCAATAAAAGAGGGTAACCTATTAGATGAGTAGCCCTCCAATCGCAACTCTTGATGCAAAGCAGTAGCAGAATCCCATGCTACTTCGTTGTTGTCCTGGTCTCCTTGTATTATCCCATCGCAAACCCAATAGTTGGAAGCATGCATAGCCTAGTTGTAGTCCATCATGTTGCCACCCTTCGAATTCAATGCCAATAGATACGAGCAACACTCTGCAGCTATTTTAGTGGTGACACCCAAATTATATGTGTACCGAGCAATTTCCCTAGCCTCTTCTCTATGTATAGCATTGGCATTTGGAAGAAGTTCCCTATCTTTACTATTATAAAAGAAGGAGTTGGTGGTTGGTCTGGCCTCTTCCACCCCTTCTCACAAAAGGCAGCGCTGACATGTGGCCCCAAAAGACCTGCGCCGAATCTTCCCACCTTCCCATCAAACTATCTTTCTTTCCATGATTTAGTGGTCAAGGTGGATTTCATCTAGACTGCATTGTAGAGTACATACTGTATTTTTCATCCAGTGCTTAATCTTATACTAGCTGAATACTCGTTGCTACGGATTTTAAAATTTTATCATACTATATGTTCTGAAACTTACGGGTGATAAAATTTTTTAGAATATACATACAAATATGTTCTAAATTTTTTTAAAACTCGTAGCAACGCACGGGCATTCAGCTAGTAAAGATAAAGATGTGAATCATCCACTTTTTCTTTTAATTCTGGGTTGAGCCGAAGCCTTCCTCTGAAGGTCCACAGTACGTTAGCACCGTGCAAAGAGTGGGGAATGCCCAAGTCAATTAAGTTAATCATATCATTACTTCCATTTTGAAAGACCACTAAATATCTGTATTCTAGTAGGCTCAAAGGATCTCTCTCACGACCTCTGCTATCTTAGCTCTAGAGCCCTCATCTGTCCCGCTAAAATCATCCTCCTCATCTTGCCTGTCAAAAATAGCCATTACGCGTTGAGAAAGCTTTAGTTCCTCGGCGATTGCCCTCTGGAGTGCTCTTCGGGTTTTCCACCTGGAGCAATCGATGAGGAGGGTGTTGGGCTATGGCTCTAAGCACCGCAGAAGCACCCAGTCTGATGAAATTGTTTTCAAAACTGAAGTTTTCAAAAAATATACCTACATTTAGATGAAATTGCTTTGGTGTGTCTGTTGCAGTTGATCCCTGTATATCCCAGTCCATCCCATCCGTCCCAGTAGATGGCCTTGTGTGCACTATCGCTCGTGTCTGCTCGCCGAAATATGCTGCATTAATGGATGGCAATTAGTTGAGGGCATCTTCAACGTAACATTATATTTTCAAGATCCAATACAACGCATCTTAATTGGCATGCATTTGTACTTTGAGATGATCGTACGTCGACAGTAAATAGACACGGTAGGTTTAGGATATCTTAGACGATCTGGTGATGACGCGCGCTATACCAGATATCACTATTTGCAATTCTTCGAAATGCGGCCCTCTAGAATTATAGTGTATTCCAAGATTATACGTAGAAAATACCTCCCATTTAGCTCCACAAATCTAACCCATCCGCACCTCCAGATCGACGGATCTCCACGTGCTAGCACCAACAAGAGCGTATTAGTTATGTTGGTGCATCAACATTGTTAGTCCATATACTTACTATTTCGAAAACTAAGTTGCGAACAACTAGCATGAGCAAGAAGAATCTTGGTACCTTAATTGGCAGCTACATATTCCGTACGTGCTGAAGAAAGATGTGTATGTCAGGTGGAGGAGGAAGATGTGTATTGGGGACCAACTGCAAATTTGCAAATGAGCTTGTGTTCGGGCTTTGGGGTGCTTTTACTAGAAGAACGAATGCTTCAATTCTTTGCTTGGGGTTGGAGCTAAAGAACAAAGATGGGATTGTCTCCCTGGTGAAACTAAAGCTACTTGATGGCTCCAAAGTGAATCCGTCCTGCACCGACGCTCTGGCTAAAGGAAAAAGAGCGAACACGGTAGGTTTAAATAATATTGTTATACTTCTTTATCCTTCTAAGTATGCTTTAATAATGATTATAAGATGCTTCAAAGTAAGTATCATAAAATATTTCATTAAAGTCCACTTTTATAGCATATATGTATATATACGTCTTTTATATAAAAAGAAGGTATATAGCAAAAATAAAGAACTTCGATAAAATTTTTCAACCAAATTGTATTGGAGTATCTTAGAATTAATATGTATATATATATATATATATATATATATATATATATATATATATATATATATATATATATATATATATATATATATATGTGTGTGTGTGTGTGTGTGTGTGTGTGTGTGTGTGTGTGTGTCTCTGTGTGTGTATGTATATATATGTATATGTATGTATATATATATGATTCAAATACCCATCACACAACACATAGTATTATTCGTGTTAGGGTGTTCTGATAGCATCCTGTCACACCATAAAGCACATGGTATGTCTCAAGATTTACATGACAACGAGTTAAAGCCAGATTTAGCACTATTTAATATTGTATTTACAAAAATAGCCGTGTCGTATCGTATTGACAAAATATCACTTATGTGAGTGGGCGATGGCGCCGAGGCGACTGAGCGGCCGGGTGGCGGCGCCTGCGCCCTCACCAGATAGCAAGTAGCTTGCCGCCTGGTGGGTAGACGGCAGGCTTACCTGCCGTCTGGTGAGGAGGCGACAGTGATTAAGCCAGCTAATTAGCAGGCTTAATTACCTGCTCTAATTTTTTTCTATGTAGTATTTATTTGACTTTTTAAATATATCAAATGAGCTTCAAAAATTACAAAAATTTATGTACAGCCTTTCGACAAAACGTATCTCGTAGTATAATTTTTAGATAACTTTACTCTTTGTGAATGTTGCTCAAAAATTCATACAATTTTGTTATATTTACGAGTTTTTATATATAGCAAACGAGCTCCAAAAATTACAAAATTTTATGTGAAGCCTCCCACATAGTTATAGTTATTGTGTATTTTCTTGGAAATTTTGTGTGGTCTAAATTTACTACATTTATTTGAGTTAACTTAATCATGAATTTACGAATATTAAACTTTTTTACAATTTTATAAATTAAGAATTTGTACAATTAAAAGTAATTGTAATAGTACAAAAAATGCATCACACTAGATATGATATGACTCACTCATCTAAGGCACTGCTATCTTCTCGCCACGTCTGCCTCCCCGTACATGGCATTGTCTTCCGTCGCGCACGAGCATGTGCTGTTGGGTATTTCAGTCGGTCCGGAGGTTGCGTCTCGGGTCAGAGGAGGTATGGAGACCATTCTATCTGCTCAGTGGCTGGTGGTGGTCCAGTAGCTAAGGTACAGTAGGCTGGGTCAGGTAAGGGTCGAAGTTATCCAGCTGAGACATGCCGAACTGCAAGCTGCCCGCAAATAATGTCATGTACGAAGGACTCTAGAAATCTCCCTCGTGGTGCGAAGGAGCTCTCATACGATCAGTATGATGTGGCGGTAAGTCAGGGAGTAATGCCAACCGAAGTGTCCAAATCCTGGATATACTGAGAACGCTGAGCTCTGCCCTGCGTACGCTGAAAACCCTGGTTCCATGTACTGCTCTCTGGAAGCATCTGGGAGGTCTATGTCATTATTGGTGGACTCGTCGTCACCCCCATGTTGAATTAAAGGCTGCAAGATGAAATGATATTAGTCACAATAAATATTTTAGATGTACAATGTGAATCTCATACCTCCCAAATATGCAGCAAAGATGAACAACGGGGAGCGGTAGTCTATGAAGGTGGTGCAAACGACAAAAGGGATGCATCTTGACGACAGACCTGTGGCGGGAGAATGCCATGATATTAGTGGAACACAAGGCATAATAGGAAAAACAAAATGTAGGTTCGTACGTAAGTTACCTCCTCATTGGTATGGCACATGGATGATCGGCGGTTAGTACTACGACACTATGTAGACTCAGTAGATTGTGATGGCCAGTCGGACTCGCTAGGTCGTGATGACTGGGCAAGTGAGCATGGTGCCCCCACTGTGTGGCTCATGTGCGCACTGTGATCCGTGGAACAACCGCAGCTTAGGTTATGCACTATTTTTCGGCCTGCTTTAGGATGAACTTCATAGTCTTCTGTAGGGCTGGTGGTGTCTTCGGGCTACTAATGGCGGCCTCTGACGCGCTTGTGATGTGCTGCGCTTACTCCAATTGAAGTGACATACGAAATAGGTTCAGTAACGAGAAGTATAAATTTCTTGAATGGAACGATAAGATATTTGAACTGTCTTACGCTGTCATGCTGCCGCAAAGCGATGTGGGGATCGATGGAGCATTCTAGACGTTCCTCATGCGTGATCTGTTTGGGGCGATTTGGTGGAGCATGGTGAGTCTGCCATGTGACCGGGGTATGTACCACTCCAGGTTCTCGTCGTACATCTAGACATCATATGGACGCTGCTCCATGATGACATCGACGTGTGCCCTTTCCATCCATGCCATCGTCCACTACTGCTGTATTGGCCGCCAGTCTGTACCATGCCGACCAACCCTCGATTGCCTACATTTCTAGAATCATCGATATTACATAGCAAGACATATAAAGTGTACACAATAACCGGATTGAGTTTGACTCACCGGTGTACAGCTTGCGGTAGGAACCTGCCGTCCAGAGGGGGCATGCCCTAGTGCAAATCCAACCATCGCATCAGCTATGTGGCGTGTAAGCCTCCACCATGTACAAGAACACCAGATGATGTGTCGTCGCTCATAGCTCCCTGTCCTCCAAGCAATGCAGGGATAGCCAGTACGATGATACACGATGCATGCAATCTACCGTCCATGGACTCCATATGACGTCGTTGTCTGCAACGACTCAAACTCGTTGTGCCACAGCAAGTAGCACCTCGACGGTTTGCCCTTCGCCCACCGCAGACGGGAAATAGTCCACCGGATGCCCATAGTAGGCCCATCTATCAATTCGATGAACTCACCGAACGGGTGCACTTGTGTCACGATGGTGGGACGTTCGATAGGGAAGTGCTCACAGCTCCATAGCTGTAGGAGCACATAATAGATAACCTAGATTGGGGGTACCAGCAGTGGCACACTAGCAAGCGTCACATAACGCCCGATACGTGGTGCAAAGAAACGGTGATCCCCGGCTGTACCGAGGCATCACCCTGAACTCTGCGTCTACCAAAGACTCAGCGAGGCCGATGAATTCGGCATTGCAAATATCGTCGTGTATGGTTGGAAACATGCTCCAACCAAACAGTTGGATAAGGAACGCGACAAGGTGCCTCCTCGCAACCTCCGACGGTGCAACCTGTGGGCACACACCGAAATTGTTTAACCAAGTGCGAGGGACGCCACGAGCACTCTCCGAAATAGGCCCGCCAAACTGGTCCGCTAGCCTCTCCTTCCATTCGGTGCATGCAGGTGGAACAAGTCGTCACCCCGAGAGGAGGCGGTCAAGAGTGCGACGTCCTTCAGAGTGACCATCATCTCACCCCACTAAAAGTGGAATGTGTTTATCTCAGGCCTCCGCCTGTCCACTAGTGCCGCGAGCAGGGTACCATCGATGGTGAACTCGTGCTTGGTGGAGACTAGCCTCGCAAAGGGAAATAAGCCCATGACCCATAGGGTTGGGACGTAGCGCTCGTCCAGCGCCCATGGATCCCTCCCCCCTCGTAGCTTGAACGGGGAAGGGCTAGCCGTATCACCCATCATCCATGCGTGGTAACGGTGTTTTTCATCGAACGAGTATTCCAGAAACTCCAGTAAAGCCATACCTACCAATACATAGGACAGACTAAATATTAGTGTGAAGATTAATAATGACAGTAAAACTTACTTTATAATACAAACTACATTAATTATGACTATCTAAATAACAATAATTATGACTACGACTACGGGAATAACATCGAAAGCATGCTATAAAAAATTACCTGTCTTTCAGGAGAAATAATTAGCATTGTCGTATCCTTAATGACTTATGCACTGTCTTCTCCAAATAATTAGATATGCACTATTAATTTTAAGTGTACCTTGCAACAAATGGGACAGACAAAATATTAGTGCGAAGATTGATAATGACAACAACATACTACGAGTCAGTGATTACATACGTGTAACTACATACAAATACTTCACTACTTACCGATAATTTGATTACTCATCTGAAAAAATGACGAAGCATTCATTACCGTCGTCCTTAGCACTAACTTATTACTTACCCCGAATTAACAAATTATGGGTACCGTACATGCACAAAAATAGTAGAAACTATGTCTAAATTACTACGACATACTTATTTCATAATATAAACTACATTAATCACAACTAACTAAATAACACTAATTGACTATGATTATGGGAGTAACGTCGAAAGCATACGATCAAAAATTACCTGCCTTTCCAGAGAAGAAATCAACATTGCCAATTTTGAGCTATGCACTGGCTTCACAAACTAATGAGCTATGCACTTCCAATTATCAGCGACGACCGCGACAATCACCTTCTGCGATGAGCGACTGAGATGAGCAATGACGAACTGCCAGAGATTTGTATTTATGGCAGAGCAAACGGTGAATCCGGTGCACTCACCTCATATATTGAGGACCCATTATCACGAGCAGTGCTTCAAGTGAGGGGGACAACATCGTAACACTGGTAAATGTGCAAACGAGGGAGCAGACGAGGGGAAACAACACGGAAATAATAACATTAGTGCAAACAAGAGAGCGCGCGAGCGGGGTACATACATAGAAAGTATAGCACAATAACTATGTGAACCAGATGGCAACAAATAATATATAGCACGATTGGCCAACACATGCCACTTCAAAACAAGCGTGACGATCATTAAATTCATGATTAAGTTAACCTGAATAAACGTGACAAATTCGGACCATATAAAATTCTCAAACATTACAAAATAACTATGACTATACTAAAAGGCTTCACATAAAATTTCGTAATGTTTGGAGCTCGTTTGCTATATGTAAAAACTCATAAAAATATAGAAATTTTATGAATTTTTGAGCAACATTCACAGTGGATAAAATTATCCAAAATTACACTGTGATGTACGTTGTGTCGGGAGACTGTACATAAACTTTCATAATTTTTTGAACTCATTTGATATATTTAAAAATGTAAACAAACTCTATACCAAAAAATTAGAGTAGGTAATTAAGCTGGCTTAATCACCTACCACTCCTTCACCAGACGGCAAGCTTGCCTGCCGATACGGTGCGCATATGGCTATTTTTGTAAATATGATACAAAACAGTGTCAAATATGGCTTTAACTCCATGACTCGACATACAGATATACACCATCAATGATCATTAAAAAGTTGGCAATTGAGTAATCTAAAGCCAATACTCCCGGGATTGCATGCGCTGGACGCTTCGCCACCTCGGCATTGGCCTTTCAAGGCTGCGCTGGCGCGTGGCGCTGGTTTTCATGCGGTCGTGGTGGCATTTTCTGTGGTTTCCGAATTGCGTCTGGTCCCCGGTTCTCGCGAAAAGGTCCTGGATTTTTTAGCCCTCCGTTTTGCATGATGGCCCCGCGTTTTGAAATTGCGACGGGTCCCGTTTTTTACGTCTGTGTCCCCAGCGGTTTTTACGTCTGGTCCTCGCTTTTTGCAAAAACATTTACTTCTTCTTGTCGCGCACATGCCCTTCGATTTTTCAAAATAATTTCGCGATTACGGTGCCTGGTGCGGCGTGGCGCCGCGCCTACGAGGCTAGTTAACAGCATACTCTGATGGTTACCACACTTTCTGTGGTGACCAAATCGATCTCCACAAGTTAGGCAAAGTTTGGCTATGCAATTAACGTCTATGACAAGTTGGCTTGAGAGTAAAAAATTACATGACACAAACTATGGCTCGAACCAAACGATCAAGTCAAGCTTCCCTAAATGTTTAGATTTGGTCATTTGTCATGAGTCACTTTCAAAGCACCTTGGATCCCAAATTTGCATACACAAAACTCCCCACACTTCGGCACTAGAGATGATTTTTTTAAGCACCTGGACCCTCATAGGTCTAATACGTCGGTACATTTAAAAAAAATAGCACAAAAGTTTATTACAAGTATCTCACAAGTTACAATGAAGGCCCTGCAATGATGAGAAATTACACATAGCTCCTTGGTTCAATTTGTTGGAAGATGATTGTGTAGCACCCAGAAAAAAAAGCCTATCTTTAATCTCTCTCCTGTTTATATCTCGCTCTCTTATCAATCTAACCTCTTTTCAATCTCCCTCTCTCTCTCTTATCAAACTAATCTCTTTTTAACCTCTCTCTCTCTCCCCGTGCATGCAGCAGCGGCGTCTGCAGCAGCGGCAAAGCATCGGTGGCGGCGGCCGGGCGCGACGCATGCGCCGACGCGCGTCGCGGACGTGAGGCGGCGACACGCACCCGCACAGCCGTGGGTGAGGTGGCGGCGCACGCGTGCTCGCGCAGCGATAGCATACGACAATTGTGTGTCTCATGGCGGCAGCTTGGCGCGGCGGCTTGGCCCGCGGCGGCGGCGCAAGGCGGCGGCTAGGTGCGGTGTGTGGCGGTGGCTCGGCGGTGCGGGCGTGGCGGTGATGGCGGGCGGCCGTCGGCGATGGGCACCACGAGGGCAACACCGTGGATGCAGCGTGGCCGCATGGCCGAAGCGGTCGGCGGCGGCGGTAGGGACCAGGCGGCCGGTGGTGGTGGTTGGCGGTTGTCGGGTGGTTTGCTTCCACGGTGGGATCTAGATGGCCGGAAGCACGGCCGAATCACGATTCGCACGCTATTTTGTGGACTGTGCTGTGGGCGGTGTTTCACACTGTCGAACAGCGAGTCGCGCAGCCGAATAGCATTTCGTGCGGTGTTTTCTGGGGTCGTTCAGCGGGTCGTGGTTCGTTTGGCTGACCAGTGAAACGTGCCGCGGAATAGTGTTTTGCGTGGTGTTTTCAAGGGTCGTGCAGTGGGCCATGGTTCGTTTGGCTGACTTGTGAATCGCTCGGCCAAATGGCGTTTCGCACGTTGAATCTTTGCGAACGCGATCATTGCCGGCCAAGCCATCCCCTGCAGTCCTTCCACAATGTTATCTTCTCACCCATCTGATTCACTTCTGTTCCATCTTCTCACCCATCTGATTCACTTCCGCTCCATCGTGCAGCTGATGATGGAGCATTCAGGCTATTGCGCATTCCGGATCCTTTGTGCAGCGGTTCCACTGAGCGTGCTCAAGGTAAGTACCTCGCGGCCGTGACATTTCCGTTTCGCTTTCATGTGGTTCTAGACTACTTGTCAACTTGTCATTGAGCATAATTATCATATCACTCATGTTTCTTAGCTAATAACATATCACTAACGATACCTAGCTAATATCATACCACTATCGATACTTGGTCAACATCATATCATTAAAAGTTACCTAGCTATTGACATATTACTAAACCTTACTTGGTTTGTATCATATCACTAAAGCTTATCTGGTCAATATCATATCACTAATGTTGTCTAGTGATTATCAAATCGTTCATGTTTGCTTGGTTATAGACTTTGAATATTGTATTAATACCATGATGTTCTAGGTTATTTTATTTCACCTGCTTTTATGGTGGCATGCCATCAATTACCAAGTAAGGTCGTTTCGTCGTGGTCGAATTACCGTGCTCGAATTGCCGTGGTTGAAGTCGTCATAATCAAAATACCGTAGTCGAAGTGATGTGGTCAAGGTCGAACATGGTTGAAGCCGGACGTGATCAAAGTTTAATGTGGTCGAAGTCTGTCATGGTCGAAATGCCGTAGTCGAGTTACTGAGGTCGAAGCCAGACATAGCTGAAGTCGGTGGTGGTCAAAGTCTGGCGTGGTCGAAATGTCGTGGTCAAACTCGGACGTGGTCGAAATCCGTCATTGTCAAAGTTCGCTATGGTCGAAGTCTGGCGTGGTTGAACTCAGACGTGGTCGAAATCATTCGTGGTCGAAGTCCGTCATGGTTAAAGTTGGACATGGTCGTAAAATTGTGCTCTGCTCATTGAACACTCCGCTCGAAGGCCATCTGATGTGCCACTCAGAGTGATCCAAAACTACTTGGACCTGACCACAACACTTAGAGTGATCCGAAACTACTCGGACCCGATAGCAACTACTCGGCTGCAACACTCGGAGTGAAGCAAAACCACTCGAAGCCAATGAAAACTTCTCGGAGCAAAGCAAAACCACTCGTAGCCAAACAAAACCACTCGGAGTAGAGCGAAACCACTCGTGACCAACCAAAACCACTTGGAGTAAGCCAAAAACCACTCGGAGCAATCAAAATCACTCAGAGCAACCAAAACCACTTGGAGCCAACCAAAACCACTCAGAGCATCCAAAACCACATAGAACAAAGCAAAACCACTCGTAGCCAACCAAAACCACTTGTATGTGACCGAAATCGCTCGTAGCAGACCAAAACCACTCGGAGCAGATGAAAACCACTCGTACATAATTGAAACCACTCGTAGCAGACCAAAACCACTCGGAGTAGCTCAGAGTAGATGAAAACCACTTGTAGCAACCCAAAAACACTCGGAGCGATCTAGAAAATTCAATCTGTGCTTCGATGATTACCTTCATTCACCGGAGCGAATTCGTGTTGATAATGTGTTGAGAAACCGACCGGAGACCAGTCCGATCGGGTTCTCTCGCTAGAACAAGAACGAATCAATCACGTAATCACGTAAGAATGGATTGAACACGAGAGGTAGAGAGAACTCACGGTCTTTCTTTATTGCTTTCATTCATGTGTACATAATGAGGGGTATGGCTCTCTATTTATAGAATACGGTGGGTGCCCAATCATATCAGACTCTTGGCCGTGGCCCGTTCCTAACACTCCCCTTGGGCACTCACCCAACATGCTCATGCCTCGTCAAAACTCCATAAAAACCCAGTGGAAAAATTTGGAGAAAGAGTACATGATACATGTGTTGTTGCGATGCACGAATTGCCTCATTAAAAGCCTTGGCCGAGAAACTTCAGGAAAACTTGTCAAGGGGAAAAAGAGTACAATTCACCCAAATACATTTAGTCTTCGTGACTTTATTTCGTTGGGTACTTGATCTTCGTGATCAAGATTTACTAACGGCTTGAGAGAATTCTCCCCGATTCGCACTTCTAAGTCTCATCATTCCAATCCCTCACGCACCTTTCAAAGCTAGATGCGGGAGTGACTTAGTGAACATATCTCGCGATTTTCACAAGACTTAGTATGCAAGACTTTAATCTCGTCCATCTTTTGCAATTCATGTGCATAGAAGAACTTGGGGTTGATATGCTTAGTCGATGACTCTTCACATAGCCCGCTTGCACTTGTGCTTACATAGTCGCATTATCTTCATAGATAACGGTAGGGGTTTGCATAATGTTCATCCCACATGACCTGGATGTGGTGAACCATTCGGTGAGCCAAGCACATTCTCGTCATGGCTTCATACAATGCTATAATTTCGAGTGGTTCGTCAAGTCGTTACGAGACTTTGTTTAGACGATTTCCGTGAAATTGCGCTCCACCACATAGGAATACATAGCCTGCTTTGTGACTTTACGGTGATGCGGATCGAGCGGTACCAAAGATCTGCATAGCCAACCAAGTTCGATCTTGGTTCTTTACGTAGAAACAATCCAAGGTCTTTGCTTCCTTGGAGATATCGGAAGATGTCCTTATGCCCCGCCAATGCCTTTTGGTAGGTTCTGCACTATACCTTGCTAAGAGGTTCAAGGCAAATGCAATGTCCGGTCTAGTGCAGGTTTGCTAGGTACATGAGTGCTCCCATCGCACTCAAGTATGGGAATTCGGTCCCTGGACTTCCTCCCCTCTTCCCTAGGTCGGAAAGGATCTTTTTCTTCTCAGAAGATCTCCCGATCATCGGTACTTTCGACGGGAATACCTTCTCAAAGCCAAACCTTTCAAGCACCTTCTAGGTGTAGGTTGACTGATGTACCAAGATTCCTTCAGGGACATGTTCAAGCTGCAGGCCTAAACAAAACTTGGTTTTGCCCAAATCTTTTATTTCAAATTCTAACTCCAAGTAGGAGCTTGCTTCTTTTATATCTTCTTCTGTCCCGATGATATTCAGATCATCTACATACACAGAGATTATACGTAATCCATTCTCGATCGCCAGATAAATACACAAGGACAATCTTCATTGTTTGTGTAGCCTTTCTTCTGAGAGAAAGTTGTTCAGCGATTATACCACATTCTTGCAGAATGCTTGATCCATCTGATGACTTTCTCGAGTTTCACATCTGCTGATTTCTATTTGCTCTGTCTTGGTTCGGGAGAGGTATTCCTTCAGGGAATTTCATATAAATCTCAGAATCCAAGTTACCGTAAAGATATGCAGTCACAACATCCGTCAATTTCATTTCTAAGTTCAAGTTCACTACCATTGAGATCAAATATCTAAATGTAATTCTAGTCATGACTGGTTCATAATCAACTTCAGGACGTTGAGTGAAACCTTGTGCTACTAGTCTTGCTTTGTATCTCACTACTGCTTTCTTTCATTTCTCTTCGAACAAATACCACTTGTGCCTCTACGGGTGCATATGGAGAGGTGTGCGGCATACTAGCCCAAAACCCGGTCTTTTGTTCAGAGATAGCAATTCGCTTGCTATTGCCTTTTTCTAATCTTCCCAATCGATCTTTTCTTACATTCACGAGACGATGCAGGCTCGGGATCAAGATCGATGATTGTGGCAATTTTCTTCTGCAAGTATATATCGATATTGGTATTGTCCTATTCATGGACTCTCCGTGTGCACATAGTTTATAGCTATTTCTTCATGAGTCGCTTCTTCGGAGCGTTGTTTCTTCTGAGCTTCCCTTGCACATCGCTTCTTCCAATTGCGGTGGCAAGTCCCTTTAGTTTTTGACTCGATGTGTGCACGCATCCATGCCGATGGGGATATTCAGATCCGGTATGCCCTTTTCTGAAGGTGCCATACTTGTGCCAGGTCTCAACTGCTCCCTTCTCATTCAGGGGACCTGGTGATCGGTGTGTAAGTACTTCTATCCTTTTCACCGCGTCCCGGTTACTTAGGATTCGAGGAACTGGGTTCTCATCCTCTTTTTATTTTTAGAGGCCTCGGACGAGATTAGGGATACCTTCGCTTTCTTTGGTATTTCAACCTCTCCGTGCAATGCGTGCAGGCACATGCGACTTAGTCACGCTTTTCAAATCACTAAAGTGATCAGGCAAATGATTTGCTAATGCTTGCAAATCAATTGTCTTCTAGACTTCTCTTGTCTTCTGGACTTCTATTGTCTTCTGGACTTCTCTTGTCTTCTGGACTTCTTATTTGCTTCACTAGTGCACGGGTCATCTGCATGTATTTCCCGATATTTTTCATCAAGGGGTTGATTTCCTCCCCCTAATGTTGGAAAATTTTCGGTGCTGACCCTTGCGCTAGTTGCATAGGTGGATGGATGTTGTAGGCCGATGGCCTAAAATTGATGAGATTCGCTGCATGTAGGACTGCGTATCCCAACATGTAGCTGGTAAATTCCAATTCTATAAAGGGGTAGGACAATAAATTTAATTTTCTTAATTAAAGCCTCTACCAAACCATTCTGGGTATGGACATGCGGTACCGAGTGCTCAACTGCAATCGCCATGCAATAATCATCAAATACCTTTGAAGTAAATTTTCCGGCATTGTCCATCCAGATGGACTTGATGTGATGATTAGGGAACACATTTCTGATGCGAATGATCTACGAGATCAATTTTGCAAAGGCGTGGTTTCTTGTGGACCACAAACCCACATATGACGACTTCGAGGAAGCATCAATGAGCACTATGAAATACTTAAATGGCCCTGAGATGGGCTGAATGGGACTGCAAATGTCTCCCTGGATGCGTTCCAGGAATGCAGGGATTTCATCCTTCACTTTCAGAGTGGAGGGTCTAGTACTTAATTTCCCGGTGGCACATGCAGGGCACACAAAATCTTCAGGATTCGGGAAATTCTTCACATTAATATTATGCCCTTGTGAATTATTTATTATGTTTCTCATCATCCTAAGACACAGGTGGCCTAATCATCATGCCGAGATGTAAGAGTTCGAGCTTCAAAATCATCTTCGAGATGGTGTAGGTCGCAGTGCCTTAATGTTGGTATAATATAGCCCTGTTTCTAGTGAAGGAAGTTTATCTAATACCCCTTTTCCATTATATTCGCACTTTGTAATGAGCAGGTATTCCTTACCATACTCTTCTTTAGTCTCTACGTGGAAACCATTGGCGCGAATATCCTTAAAACTTAGGAGAGTTCTAGTCGATTTTGGGTACAATAAGGCTTCTTCAATGACTAAAGTTGTGCCCATTGGTAGTGTAATTGTGGCTCTTCCGGAACCAATTATACAAGCATCGCTTCCGGCGATTGTCGTAAGGTCGCCAAGGTTTTTCGAATCGATTGAAAACTTAGTTTCTCTTAAGGTGGTATTCTTTGTGCACGCTAGCTAAGCACACTTCCTTCATAGGGCGCTACACATGTTCTAATATAGGATATTTTATTCATATGCATGAGAAGGCAATCAGCGCATAAATAAAATACTTCAATATCAGAACATATCATGACATCATAAACTGAATAAATGAATGAATTATTCCAAAATCATCCAACCATCACGAGAAAATAAATGCTAAAGTACCATCCATGCAAATTCTAACTTGTCCTTTTAACACAAAAGAATGACATTTAAAGTCTAAATGTATTATGTGTATCAGACTTCTTCTGCTATTTTCTCGGGATTGACATTCTCTTCAAGAGAAACTATGGCATTTGTCGCTTCTAGGTTGAAAGGGGTCTTGTTGTCGTGATGGTTTCAACCTCCATCGTAGCATGACTTCTCAAAACTCTCCCCTCAACCGATGCAAAGTGGGTTTCATGCTACCTTTGCCATCCTGCTTTGCTTGCTAGCCTTAGTCCCACGTGGAGCGCCTGACGGCCTTTACGGGTCAAGCGGTCTTACCCTTCCTTCCCCTTCTCTTCATTAAGGGATTTCGCACCTTATGGCTTCATGGCCAGCGGAGCCCCCAGGTGGCTAAGTGACGTAGTTCTTGCGGAGAACTTTGTCCTAAGCCTCCGCAATCTGCACCATATCAATCAATTCGGCATACACCTTATAGCCGTCTTGATGATAGTTGCGTGCGGATTGTACTGCATTAGGGTGGAAGGTGGATAGGGTTTTCTCAATCTTCTGCACGTCTGTGATCTGCTTGCCACAGAGCTTAAGATTGGTACAAATCTTGTGCAAAGTGGAATTGTACTCCCCGACCGTCTTGAAGTCGGCAAACCTCAGTCTAATCCACTCTTGTTCTGCTTGAGCAAGAATGATGTACTTTAGCCTCTCAAACTGCTTTCTTGAGTGCGGTTCGAGTGCTAAGCGCTCTTCTACGCCATGTACTCATTCTTTAGAGTAAGATGTAGTAGTGCTGAGAAAATGAAGTGCTTGATCATTCTCCTCAGTAATGGGTTGGGCGTCATGCTGTCCGCCAATCCCAATAGCCGCGCAGAGCTTCTTAGTTCCAAGCACTATCTCAACATCGGAAGCCTACATCAGATATTTGATTTTTGGCCGTGCTGGGCCAGCTCCTCGAACTTCCGGTTCGTGATGCTAGTCATGTAAATGTGTATATAAGTTTACTTCAGGTAAACATGCATGGGATAATTTACTGCGGGTAAATAAATGGTACAAAAGATTCTCGTAATGTTTCATAATTTTCTGTGAATTTTCTATAAATTTACTGCTAATTTTAGAGATTAAAAGTAATTTAAACAATTACAATTAACCAAAACAAGAATAAATCTGTAAAATAATAATGGCATAAATAAATAAGCTTCAAATGCTAAAATAAGTTCAAAATTCGGATTCAGAGGCCCTTTTATGCTAGAATATAAATTTTCAAAGAATTACGCAATTTCCAAGGGTCTATGAAATTTTCGATTCGAGAGAAAATTCACGCAATTTCCTGATTTTCCGAGGGGTATTCTGCAAAATTCGGGACCCGTTCGTAAATCTGAGGGCCTGTATGTAATTTTTGGAATTACGAGGCCTTTTCTGCAAAATTTCGGGACTCATATGCAATAGTTAGGGCCCAATCGGTAATATTTATTAGTTTGGAGACCTTTTGTAAAATCACCGCTCCCCTTTCCCACCGGCCTTCGGCCCGATTCCTTCCCATTGGCCCATCCGGCCGGAAGACCTCACAGGCGGGTAGGGTTTCCCACCCTTCACTTGGGGCGGCGGGCGGCAGCGGCGGCCTTGCTTGTTCGGGCGGGACGCGAGGCGGCGGGGCGCGCATGGCGGTGGTGCTATGCGCAAGGCGATGGGGCTCTCATGGTGGGCGGATCGGGCGGCGGGCGACGCCGCCGAGAAGCGGGTGGCGGCCGGCGTGGCTTGGGCGGCGGCGACTCGGTGTTACCGGCGGGCGGCGTGCGCTTGCGGCGTGAGGCGGCACGGGAGGCGATGCGCTACCGGCTTGAGCGGTGGCGCGTCACGGCACGGGGCCGATGGCGGATCCGGTCTTGACCGGCCGGTTATGGCGGCGGCCAAGGGTGGTCTTGCTACGGCGGCGGCCAAGAGCTACGCTGCTGCGGCATGCGCCGGCGAGGCCGAGGCCGTCGGCGGGAGCGACACCGCGGGTGCGGCGGCCGGTGGCGGCGTGCAATCGCGGTCGATCGTCTGTATGGCGCGCGGAGTGGCTGCAAGCACGTCGGGGGCTAGGAAGGCGGTGCGGCGCACTCGGCGGCGACGACATACTCGACAACGGCGGCGCCATGCGGTGGCACGGCTCGTGCGGGCGGCGACACCGGAGAGCCGTCAAGGCGATGGCTGTCAGAGCTCCACGGCCGGCCGCTAGCCGGCGGCGTGCATGCGGGCGCGGCGGTGGGCGGCGGCGGTGGTGGTGGTGAACCGGCGGCGGCTTGGCCGTCGTCGCCGATTTTTTTTTACGTGTGATGCCGTGCGAGCAAAGCAGAAAAACGATGCCAAAATTTTCGATGGTGATCATGAAGGATCAAACAAAATCGTACAAAATCCGTTTCAATCTACGATCGATCAACATCTACCCGTTCGCAATCTACCGATCGACATTGTGCCGGCGATTTCGGATCCGCTCGCGGTAGATTTGAGGCGGTTGCATCGTTCTAATCTGATGCAATCAACATCTACCCGTTTCACAATCTATCAATCGGCATTGTGCGGCGACTTCAGTGTCCGCGCGGTAGATTAGGCGGTTGCACCGTGAAAATCAATCTAGAACGCGAAAGAAAATCTGATTCAAAAGCGATCTAGAAAATTCAATCGTGTCGATGATTACCTTCGTTCACCGGAGCGAATTGTCTTGATAACGTGTTGAGAAACCGACGTTGGCGACCAGTCCGATCGGGTTCTCTGCTTAGAACAAGAACGAATCAATCACGTAATCACGAAGAATAGATTGAACACGAGAGGTAGAGAACTCTCCAGTCTTTCTTTATTGCTTTCATTCATGTGTACATAATGAGGGGGTATGACTCTCTATTTGTAGAATACGGTGGGGTGCCCAATCATGTCAGGACTCTTGGCCGTGGGCCCAGTTTCCTAACACTTCCTTCGCCCTAACGGTGAGTACGTTCGGTGGCGGGTAGACTGCCACTATCACAGCTCGCTTAGTTTTAGACATGGAGACAGCATGAGCTGTACTTTGGCCAGCCGTGAAGGGCGCCATCACCGCCACCGCCACCGCCACCCTCGTCAGCGTCACCATCTCCGACTGGTACGCAACCTTTGTCAAAGTGCAAGGCTCCTCCATGCACCCACCCACCTTCGAACCCGAGTAAGGTAACCAACCGCACAGCCGCACTGCACCACGGTTTCTGCCCGCACAGCGATTTTCTCCCGCGGCGACGTCGTCTTGCACTGGTAAGGTTATCGTCATCATCGTAGAGTGACTGATTGTTTGGTTGATTGCTTCGGCGTTTCTTGATTGCCTTGAGGCTGAATGGATTAATTGTTGTCGTTTGCAGGTACCTAGCAGACCACAGGAGGTTAGTTCTTAACAGGTTGATTGCGCTAACCGGTGATTGGATCCAGGTCCAGAGACGGCGGAGATCCGGCAGACCCTGGAGGGGAATTGGGGCTCAACAAATTACGGGCCTGTAAGCCATTCAACAAATTGTCTAATGTCTTGATATACTTGAGGTCGATGTTGAGTCCAGTGGACACGGAGGCCAAAAATTATTGATTGATAGCTTGGTTTGTAGAATTTTGGTGGTTGAATGAGGTACAAAACATATTGATGTATTTGTTATATCGCTTGGTGTTCCTTACCACGGTTTTTTTGTTACAAGATGAAAACTGTTCCAATTATTTAGGCCACCGGCAACAAGGAGGAGAGGGAGGTGGTCGGCGTGGAGGAGTCAACGTTCCCAAACGGCGAGGAGAGGATGGAGGCGTTGCCACACGGTGGAGGGGCGACAGGCGGCTTGTGGGGGAGGAGGATAAGGAGGCGGCTTGCAACGGGTGGAGGCGTCGGCGACCTTGGCCGATGAGGAGACGGTCGGCAAGGAGGGGATGGAGCGGCACCATGCAGTGGAGGGCAGCAAGAACCCTACCTTGGGTGAGTAAGGGGAAATAATGGGGAATCAATCGAGTTATCGTCGATTTTGTGAAGGGCCATAACTCGGTTAAAGGAATGGTACATTGGTCATTTTTCATATTAATTTAGCTTTGCTAGAATAGAAAATACGTGGAAATCTAAAGAGGATAAACCATCAACTGTAAATTAAAAAGTAGGGTAAATGATTAATTAATATCAAATGAACTGTTTACAAACATGAAGAGGTAAATTATCAAATCTATTACTATTATAAAAGAAGAAGTTGGTGGTTATTGGTTCATTCTCCTCCAACCGCTCTATTCATTTAACTTCTTACTATTCTCTATTTTTCAACCGATTAAAGCAACTCTCTTATATAGCATGATTATCTTATCTATATATTTAATGAGTTTCATTACAACGTACGGATACATAACTAGTTATTATAAAAAACGAGTTGGTGACCGTTCTATTTTCTTAACTTCTTACCATTCTTCACTTTCCAATCGATCAGAATAACTCTCTTCTATAATATAATTCTCTATACATTTAATAAGTTTCGTTGCAATTCACGGGTATACAACTAGTTTCTCATAAAAGAGGGTAATTGAAACGCACGCTTGGTAACAGAGCTAGCTGCTAGGGCTGCGAAGTGTACCGAGCGGTCGAGCGGGAGCTTTCCACTTGTCGCTACCCCACGCGTCGCCGACCGCCGTTCACCCTCCGCTTCGCCGGATTTGGCCGTGCCGCAACCGAGGTGCGTTCCTCCCATCCGCCTCCCTTCCCTAGTCCGGCGCAACGGCGCTTCTCCCTCCGCTGTCTCCCGTACGGCGCGGCTACGCTGAGCTTCTCCCTCCCCGTCCCCCCTCCGTCGCCCCTCTTCTCCTCTGCCGGCAGTGGTGGAGACGAGGACCCTGTGCACCGCCGCCGCCGACGACGACGAGGACGACGCGCCATCAAGGGGACGGGGGAGATTGGGAGGCGCCGGGGCCGGGGGACGGCCCGACAAGGGAGATTGGGAGGCGCCGAGCCGCCGACGCGCCGTCGAGGGGGAGCCGGGGTGGGGAGGCCAGTAGGCGACTGGGGAGGTCGGAGGGGACTGCTTGATTTTGCTGTGGAGGCAGCACGGCAAAGGAGATTGGCAGAGCCGCAGAGGTTTTGCTGGGGAGGTCGGAGGGGAGGCAGAGGAGATTGGCAGAGGAGACTGGAGACACATAGCTGCTTGATTTTGCTGGGGAGATTGGAAGAGGAGATTTATCCTAAGTTCCTTACGTGCTCCAGCCTCCATTTACGCTTTTACAGTCCTTCCTTTCTAATAAGATGGTCTTTCCATAATTGTTTAAACAGCTCCAGTAATTGGCCGTTGGATTATACTTGATTAATCGTATCACAGTTAAATGTTAAGTAGCTTCAGAATGTTCATGCGCAGTTCTTATATGCCACAGTAGTATTGCCATTATATATCTTTGTTGCTGATGTGTTTTTTTAATATTATTCTGCAGGTTCTGTTCTCAGTGTCAGATTGAGCAAATATTGGTTTTGACAAGTTTGAAGCTCTGATGAAAGCTTTAAGGGTGAGGAAGACATTAAATTATATACAGATTCGAAATTTATCTACTGGGATTTATTCTGTATGAAACTTCAGGTTGATGGTTTGTCTCTGGAAGATCCTGTTGTTGTGATGCCATGTCTTACTGCCCTGCAAACTCTTCAACCAGTATTCTTTGAAAATTTGAAGACCGATAATAAGGTTCATTTTTGCGTTATAATATTTGATGTTAAATTGGCTAAAATGTTGGCCTGTAGGGAACACACAATTGCCATTATTTGTTGTGAATGCTGACACAATACATCCCTACAATTTCTATTACTTGTTGTGAATGCTGACACTATCTGTGTTCTTTTTTAGGTGGCCAGCACTTTTGTTCCTATTGTCATCACCTACGTTACGCGGATACTTCGTAAAAGTCACGTCGGGTATCGGATCTCGCACAGATACGGATATCGCCCGACACTGTGACACGTATCCTCATGCGCATTCGAATTTATTGATTATTCAAAAAAATTAATTCCGATACTTTTCCGATACTTCTCGATTCTTTTCTCGATACTTTGAACCTAATATCCCCACCCAACCGCGCATGCCGGCGGATCGGATCCAAATCGCGCATCCCACCTGCCGCCACCACGCATTCGACGACCGACGCCTTGCTCGCCCACGCCCGGCGCCTCGCCGCCCGCCGCCTCGCTCGTCGCCTCGTCCGCCCCTCCGATCCGCCGCCTCGCCGCCCTCCTGCCCTTCGGTCGTCCACTCACCGCCGCCCGCCTGGTCGACTCGGCCGCCGCCGACGCCTCGGCTCCACGCTGCCGTCTCCATGCTTGCTGCCTCCACACCCGCCGCCCCCGCCATCTCGGATCGATCCGGCGCCCATGCTCGATCCTCCTCCGCCCATGCTCGCGCCCATGCTCGCTCCTCCTCCGCCTCCATGCTCGGCGCCCATGCTCGCTCCCTCCTCCGCCCCATGCTCGGCGCCCCACCATCTCCACGCCTCACGCCTTCCCGCTGCCTCCACGCCCGCCGCCTCCTGCCGTCGCCCACCATCTCCCGCCCACCGCCTCCGTCTTCCTTGGTTTTGGAGTTAACTTCTCTTGTACAAAGATCTTGGCAAATGTGTCATATGGAAGCCTTGGACCCTTGGTTTTGTGTTGCTCTCTTCTTGTTCGTTGTTCGTTCGATTTGTGATTCACTTTAAATTGTGTTCTTGGAGAAGGGAACTCCTAGGCGCAGCAGAAGTATAGCCACGCCAATTCCCGCCACGCACAAGAGGCCGCAAGATTTAGATGTTCTAGAAATCCACCGAACTGCTTACCCCATTTATGCCCTTCACCCGTCTGGTGGGTACCTTTGGCTTGTCCTCTCTATGTTGAAGATTTAGAGTGCAGACTATGTGATTAAAGTTTTTCCTCTTGATAAATTTTCAGGTTAGAGAGATCACTGACTTCTACTCAAATGCTAGTTGCGTTGCAAGAGGTCAATGCTAAAACTTATCTTGTGTTATTGTACCTGATGGCTTGAGTAGAGAACTCTGATAGTCTAATGCACATTGATTCAAGATTCGAAAACCATCAATTATTGGACGATAAATTTGTTGTCATATGTTATATTTTCCTAAATGGTCTAGTATTAATTAATTTCATATTGCTAGATTTATCGACATTGATATAAAAGGGAATGAATTGCCTTGAGTGTACTCCATAATTATTTACTAAGTGGTTTATTGAATACTTACTAAGTTACTATCTATCATCGACTATCTCGTGATTCTCATTATTTATTTGTATATATGCACTTATTTATTCTCATTCTTCTTCGTAGATGGTTCATTATATTGCTCTACCGACCAAGAGGGAGAATCGAATAATCAAGCAATTTACTACTCCAATATTAAGGTGAGTTATTCTCGGTTTCTTAATTGCTTATAAGAATTCATTAATTTATTATATGTATATATATATATATATATATATATATATATATATATATATATATATATATATATATATATATAGGAAAAATACCTTCTACACGGTGTAGTTACACCCACCTCTAATATACCACATAAACAAACTTGAAATACTCCTTTATCACTTTAGGTACATTTGTATACTAATTATAAGATACTCCAATATGAACCATACGAAAAACTTGTAAAGGAGTTCATAGTTTTAGCGATTTTGTAAATTCCCTTATATACACGCATAAAAAGGAGTATGTCGAAAAATGTATATACCATTTCTGAAAAATTGTTCATACCACGTAGATGGTCTTAAATACTTGTATACTACACGTACATACCCTCCGTTACGTGAGATACTCCCTACATTGCGAGATACGATATAGGGTGTAACTACACCCGGTGTAGAAAAGAGGCTTCCTATATATATATATATATATATATATATATATATATATATATATATATAAACGTATCGCCAGTATCGGTGTTTTTGGGAAGATGGCGAATCGCGGTATCGCGTATCCGTATCGGGGTATCCGGGTAACATAGGTCATCACCTTGTCCTCCCGAAAAGATGGCATGGTATGTTTCATACATCTGTTTGAGGTCAGGATTGTGGATACTAGTATTCAAGTTCCTCACCACTATTATTGTGTTTCTCAATCTGCCATTGGACAAAAATTGTCAAATTTCTTGTAATCTTATGGAGATGGTTGCAGCAGGAGCTATGCTAACTTTTGTGCATTTAACATGAAGCTTTTACATCGAGTGATGAAGTGCCCATCATCATCCATCAAATTTACAACATTGCAAGTTATTCTAGGTACCAATCTTCTTCCTCCAAACATCACATATGTTTTGACATCGTCCGTAACACACTATGGCAAAGTTGGCCGCCTAGTTCCCGCCTAGGTGGCCTAGGCATTAGGCCCTAGCTTACCGTTTACCTAGCGCCTACTTGAACATTGTTTGTAACAACCCAGAAGCCATAAATGTCAAGACTAGAAAGCAAAGATGCTCTTTTTCAACCATTTTATAGTTGTTTAGACAAGATCTATCGACAGTGTACACTGAAGATACATATTTGTAGAGGGGAATTGAAGTACAACTGGAAGTTGCAGCATGGTTGCCAGGAAATATATTTAGAAGATCCAATTTATAATGTGAAAAATAGGCAATGTCAAGTTTTATTGGTGAAGATAGTCCACTGGCACTGGCTACATAGCCTCACCTTCCTTTCTCAACTCCTCGAACAGTGCAGACGATAAGTACCGCTCCCCCAAGCTTGGAAGAACAGTCTGAAACAATAGTGCGCGGCTCAATATTCAGAAATTTCTTCATGTTAACATTTTGATACAATGCGCAAAGATGGTAATGTATGACATACCACAATGTGCTTCCCTTTGTTTTCAGGCTTCTTAGCAACTTCAAGAGCTCCAATGGTGTTCCTGATATCTCCACCTGCAAAAAATTAGGAGGTTCAGTAACCGTTCAATGTATGCATAGCAATTCAATTCCCCATTAGCCAACAGTTTTGCCAGAAATCAGGTGAATTCTCGATTTTGAATATTATCTTCTTCATAACCAAAAACAAATCTTCTTATTTTTTCAAGAGAGAACTACTGATATAATACAATGATTGAAGATAGAAGAAGCAGATATTTTCTGTCACTTACCAAAAGACCCTCCTTCAGTGCCAACTCTCGAGCCATCTTAACAGCATCCTCACTTGTCCCCTATCATATACGGTTTATGTTAATTTTCCATTGCATAGTATTCGGCAAAAAGAACAGCTTGATTCATTCATCATTACCTCAAGAACCTTTTCCATTACATCCATGTCCAAAATTTCCGGCTAGAACCCGACGCCATTTCCAGTGATGAGGTGAGGGCTTGCAATTAGGTTCATATAGAACATACTTGTACAAATGAATAGGATATCTAGTATGAAAATGTAAATCTTTTACAGAAAGCTATAGCTTACCTGGCTTACCACCATTCAGAACATTTGCTTCAGCAGGCTCAACTCCATAGATCTGCGTGCACACACATACATTGCATGAGTTTTATAACAATACTGAATAGAAGTTTCAAATCAACACCTGTAATGCAATTTTTCTGTCTGGTCTATGTTACCTTTGCATTGGCGTTCTCCTTAAGGTACATGCCGACGCCTGTGACAATGCCACCACTCCCGATCCCCATGACGAAAATATCAACCTGTCCAAGTGTGTCGTCCTCCCATATCTCTGGACCAGTTGTCTCATAGTGTATCTGCCAATTTTGATCAAAGTCATAACTCATAAGAAACAGCAGCCATTGAATTACTAAGTAATATACTCTACAAGATGATACTTATGACTGAACGGAGCTATAGTTTGCTATGAGAAGCTTTCCCCAAATAAACTTGACCAATAACATTTTGCAAATTACAACAACTAGTAGTTGTCTATTACTGCACCCAGATGTTGTACATGGTCAAAATAAAAAATGGAGGGCTACCTTGACATTAGCAGGATTCTCAAACTGCTGGAGCATGAATGCACTAGGATGGTTCTCATACAGCTTGGCTCCCTTCTCACTGTCCCTCCCATCCCTTAGTTGGGTCGGTAAGGACTGTTGTAATATTTGCGGTATAAGTATATTTTCTATTTTAATTCCAATAATGATAATAAACACCCAAACATGGCAAATATGGCATATGAATGACTTAACCAACATATTAACATATGAATTATTTAAGTCTTTGTAAAGAGAACATATGCTCAATGAAATTGACATACCCAAGTCCCAGATTAGCATTTCTTCAAGATTATATATGAGTCTAAATGCCAATCTCAGTAAATCCTTAACATACATAAAGTGAAATGTTAAGCTGAACCAAAACATAGCATATATGACTAATTTAGCAAAAGTTCAACATATTTATTTGTTTTTAATGCTCTCAGAACAGAGTTGCACAAGTTAATGAAACTTGGCCTTCTCATGTCAATGTTGAATATCATCACAAAGATCTGAAAGCTAGTGATTAAGACTTGAGTTCTAAATCATGTTTTCACTGTCAAAACTCGCCTATCCAGTGAACAACAACTCAATACTTTCAGAATCAAAGTTCCTAGTCAATGAATTAAGTAGCAGTAACAATGCAGTAGATCAGAAACTGCAGTCTCAAATAGACAAACAGAATAAGAGTAAGTACTTCTAAACCGAATTGCTCAATACCATCTACTGCACAGAGAATAAATCTAACTGATAGTAAACAAACACGATCGTGAGAAGTATTCTACACTGTTCGGGGCGGTAAAATAGCCTTATAGAACTCAATCCTAATCCAAACAACTAGATCAATCTCAATATTCAACTAGTTCATCACAGAGAATGCAGTAACCAGGAAAAACTTTGCAATCTTCTAGCTAGTGATACTCACAGATAGGTGATACAGATCACAAAATTGCAAAGAACCAACTAACTGATGTACTCACAGTAGAGGTGATATTCTAAATCACCTGAAGAACCGAATAAAGGCAAGGCACGATGAAATCGCTGTCCCAGAAAATCTATCAACCCGCTATGGCAAGCAAGAAGATGGTTCACGGAGATACAATGCCGCTCTCCCTCTCTCAGCCGAAGCCAAGAAGGAAGCCGAGGTACAGGGATGCAGCACAAGACCGCACGGTGGTTCCGGCCAAGAGCCACTCACAATCACAAATCAACACGCCAACTCTATCAGTGATTATCTCGGTCCAAGCTCAGATCAAGAACCCTAAATAGGGGTCAAGTCTCTCGGCTGCCTGCAAAGCACGGAGAACCGGCCAACAGCCCAAAGACCAAGAGTCGCCGACGGAGATTACAGCAAGGAGGGGAAGGGAGCTCACTCGTTTTGGGATGCCTAGAGAAGAGAGAAGCCCGAGCTTTATAGCGGTCGGCGGGAAGGGAACATCGGTCATGGTGGCCGACGCCTGAAGCGCCTGCCACGACCCCGCCTCCGTCGCCATCGCCCCATGACCCGGCCACGCCATCGCCGCGAGACCCGGCTCGCGCCATCGCCTCGAGAGGATCGCCCGATCCAATCGCCGCTTCATATCGCTGTGAGGAGGAGGCAGGCGTCTCCTTCTTATCCTCTCTCACGGACCAGCGGCGGTGGGCCCCAGCGACATTTCTTTTTCCAAATTGAGAAATTACCAAATAGCCCCTCAGAATCCAATAGTCCCCACCAATTTGTCAATTTGACAAAGATATTCGAATGTCTTGTTTGATATACAGCTGTTCGACTATGGGTACCTTGCGGGTTTGAACCCAAAGCCTAGCGACAAGGACTACGACTCTGCACAGACAAAGGAGGACTTCGCCTTGATCCAATGCCTTGGTGTGAGAATTTTCGCTCAAGTCACATTCTGTACTGGGCGGCTTGCCCTTTTCCCTCTCGGGTTGGGACGTTCCGGTCATGTTCCCGTATCTAGCTGATGAGTGCTTAAGAAAGAATACCCTTATCTTTCTTTGATTGCGACCTCACACTCACACTCACGTAGGTGAACCCTTCTAGGAGTCTTGTAGGACGACTCCATAAGTCATATAGACCTCGAATTCATTAAGAGCCAATGCTCAACCTTCCATACGAAAAGAGCATTGCGACTAATGGGACCCGTTAGATGTGCTCTCTAATCTCACAGTTTGTTGTCCTAGAGCCTAGTTCACGGGATCTCTGATCTCCTAGGATAGGTTACTACCAATGTGAGCCTTCATACGGGTATAAGCCCCATTCTCTGAGATGCTGCACGGATGACCTTTTGAGCCAATCCTTTGGTGAAAGGATCTGCCAAGTTCCTTTTAGACTGGATGTATTCTACAGAAATAACACATGTCTCTCTGGCATGCCTTACCGACTTAAGTCGTCTCTTTATGTGTTTTGAGGACTTCATATTGTCCTTTCTACTCTTCGCCTCAACTAGAACAGTTTGGTTATCGCAGTAGATTAATATAGCTGGAATAGGTTTTTCCGGCCAGACGGTCGAAAAGGAGTTCTCGAATCCATTACGCCTCTCAACGCTTGAATCAAGTGCAACTAACTCAGCATCCATGGTGGACTGTGTAAGGATAGTCTGGTTTGAAGACTTCCAAGAAACGGCCCCACCTGCTAGAGTGAATACATAACCACTCGTAGCCTTCATGTCATCCGAGTCACCGATCCGATTAGAATCATTTGAATCCTTCCAAGGCTAGGGATGACAGAATAATGTATTCTCAATTTAGAGGTTCCCTTCAAATATCTGAGTACCCTTTCTAGTGCTATCCAATGATCATCTCCTGGATTGGACGTATATCGACTCAATCTGCAAACAATATATGAGATGTCTGGCCTCGTTGCACTAGTTAAGTACATCAGGGATCCTATAATTTGAGAATATTTAAGTTGATCCTTCCCATGCCCAGTGTTCTTATGCAGCTTTGCATTTGGATCATAGGGTGTGGATACTTGCTTACAGTCCATAAATCCAAATCTGGTTAGGACTTTATCCACATAATGGGATTGTGAAAGAGTAATCCCATTCTCACCCTTTATAAGCTTGATGTTTAGGATAACATCAGCTTCACCCAGATCTTTCATATCAAAATTTTGGGAAAGAAAAGACTTTGTGCTATTGATCACATCCATGTTGGTCCCAAAAAGCAATATGTCATCTACATAAAGGCATAGAATGACACCTTCGCCCTCACAAAACCGATAGTAGACACATTTATCGGTTTCGTTCACACAAAAGCCGACCGACGTCATTGTACTATCAAATTTCTCATGCCATTGCTTAGGAGCTTGCTTTAGACCATACATGAATTTAATCAATCGACATACTTTCTTTTTTTTGCCCTTCAACCACAAATCCTTCAGGCTATTGCATATAAATCTCCTCATCCAACTCTCCATTTAGGAAAGCGGTTTTTACATCCATTTGATGTACTAGGAGCTTGTATGCAGCAGCTAGTGCTAAAAGCACTCGAATTGTGGGTAGACGGGCCACAGGAGAGTATGTGTCAAAGTAGTCTTCTTCTTTTTGTGTGAAACCTTTAGCCACTAAACGGGTCTTGTAATTTTCAATAGTACCATCAGGTCTACGCATTCTTTTAAAGATCCATTTGCAACCTACTGGCTTACAACCAGGCGGGAGATCTGAAATTTCTCAAGTTCCATTAGTTATGATGGAATTCATCTCGCTACGGACTGCCTCCTTCCAGTAATCCACATCCGGAGATGCGTATGCCTCTGAAAGGGTTCGTGGTTCATCATCCACGACATAGGTGACAAAGTCATCACTAAGTGACTATTCGGTTCTCTGTCTCTTACTCCTCCTCAACTCTAAATCTGGAGCAGTGTTGTCCACATTAGGAATAATAGTGAGATCATCTAAACCAGAGTGGTCACTGACTTCATTTGGTCTCATAGGAAACACTTGCTCAAAGAATGTCGCATCACGAGATACCATCACTATATTTGTAGTGATGTCACTCACCTCGGATTTGACCACTAAGAATCTATAAGCCGTGCTGTGAATAGCATATCCTAGAAATACACAATCAACGGTCTTAGGACCAAGCTTCCTTTTCTTCGGTAATGGTATATGCACTTTTGCAAGGCATCCCCAAGTCCGAAGAAATGATAAGTTGGGTTTTCTCCCCTTCTATCCTTCATAGGCGTTTCCTCCTAATTGCGGTGGAACCACATTCGGATATAATTAATCGTGAGAACTGCCTCACCCCACCAATAGTCCGGCATACCTGAACTCTGAAGCATGGCGTTAACCAAGTCACAAAGAGTTCGGTTCTTTCTTTCGGCTATTCCATTGGATTGGGGTGAGTATGGTGGAGTAATTTCATGAATTATTCCACTTTCTTCACAGAATTGGGAGAACTCATGTGAGACATATTCACCACCTCGGCCCGATCTTAAACGTTTGGTTAACTTTTCTAGTTAATTTTCAACTTCTGCTTTATAGATTTTGAAGTGTTCAAGTGCTTCATCTTTCGACTTAAGTAGATAGATATAACAATACTTAGTCATATCATCTATGAGAGTTAAGAAATATCGTTTGCCACCTTTAGTTAATATTCCATTTATCTCACAAAAATCAGAATCAATTAGTTCAAGTGGAGAAGTGCTTCGCCCTTTAACGCTATGAAAAAGTTTTCGGGGCTGCTTAGCTTGCACACACACTTCGCATTTTGAACCCTTTTCATATTTATAGCTTGGAATTAAACTCATTTTGGTAACCGCATAATGGCTTCAAAATTAACATGACACAACCGTGAATGCCAAATATCATGAACTTTATTGCAATGGGAAACATTAAAGATGTTTATATTGTTCAAATCAAGAGTGGATAAGCGGAACATGCCTCCGCTATCATAACCTTTGTCCACAAAGTTACCAAATTTGGTCAAGATGACCTTATTGGACTCGAATACAAGCTTTATTCCTTGCCTACATAGCATTGACCCGCTCAGAAGATTGCGAGTTATTGCGGGCACATACAGTACGTCTTTGAGGATGAGTGTTTTAATGGATTGCAGAAGGCTACGCAAGCGTAAAACAAAATTTTTCTACCGCACACAAGGACATCATGCTTAAGAGGATCATAGATCGTTACCACTAGACGCCTTGCGCCGTGAAGAAGAGTTGGAGAAGCCGATCCAACCACGCGTCGAGGTAGTAGTGGAAGTAGTCGATCGTCCCACGGATCGTCTCTCCACGCGATCAACCGCACCACCAGCGGATCCAATTTGTAGGTTGTTGATGCCGATCAACGCCGCGAGCGCGCCTCCGCAGTATCCACACGTCCGGTTTGAACGCCGATCGCGAGTGTACCAAAGACTCATGACGCCTAGGGTTTGGCTCGGGAGGTGGCGGCGGGTTTAGCTCGGGATTGTCGATGCATCCCTCGGCCCTCGCCTCCATATATAGACCTCCTCACTTAGGCCTCGTGGACCGAGGCCCAATAGGAGTCTATCAGGATCTCTATCCGAATTGAGCCCATATCCCAACACATTCGAATTAGTGTTCCAACCCGTTAAGTGTGCGACCACAGGGTTCACGTATACTTGGTCGCGACCGAAACACCTTCCGGTCACCGTGTTAATAGCGGCCTCTAGTAAGACATATTAACCCCAAAGTATACGTAAAGATCATATCGGTGAACTGTAATGTTCTCATGTACTAATCCTTTGCCTCACGATATAGATTAAGCTCAAGGCGAGACTGTGTCATCCTCTTAATAGCTCAATCACTCTCTCGATTCGTGATGGATTATAAACTCGTGATTGACTCCTCAATCACCTTGGCATGGCCATGCACTTTCATAATCCATTACATCGAGGGCCCAAGGATATCTCTCCCATTAGGAGGGCAAATTCTATCTTGATCATTCACATCCCACTACATGTTTCATGGCAAACCCAAAGACTACTTTTATGACTACCCGATTCACGGAGTAGTGTTTAGTAGTCCCAAAGTAGCTACTACGCATCTTGGGAACCATGATGATCTCAAGTCTAAGGATTCCACATAAACACTACTTGAGACCAACTCGATGACACATGGAATCTCTGCGAGTGTCTCATGGCGGGTCTATCCAACATATGTTCACTAACACATGTCCATATTATTGATTTGGTATCTCCATACCATGATCCATGAGACATGATCATCAATCAATACATATCTTGATCTTTGAATCATATTTGTTCCTCATATGAAATATAATCGGGGATCATTTAGAAATAGCAACATTTTGACATTAAGAGTCTCATGAATAAGTCACATACTCATTGATCAATAATGATAATGTCTATTTCAAGGAACAAAGCAATGTATCATAAACATAGTATGTGATATATTCAACATCTCCATGTTGCCTCTAGGGCATATCACCAACATGTTTTGCCCGAGGTAAGTTTCAGGCAAACTGTCCAATCCCACGTCTTTATTCTGCGGCCCGTTGCCCATTAGGCCGGATCCACCACCTTCACCCCGAAATGATGAAAACAAGATCGATCGGCACATATATGTCTAGTAGCACTGTATCAATCCACCAATCAATAGATGGACTTGCCATAAAGGCACGAGTGCGTACTCTTCCAAGCTGGAGCTTGCCAGCGCGACATTTGCTTCGGCCTTATGGCCTTTGTGCTGACCAGGAGATGGACCGTTGCCTTTACGATTGCGGCAGTGATTGACCTTATGACCAGCCTCTCCGCAAACAAAGTAGATAATGTCCTTTTTCTTCTTTATTTTCTTTGGTTGGAGCTTGAATTGGGGCTGACTCTTGAATTTGGGTTTCCCAGGGCCTCCAGTTCTCTTGACTTCCACTTGATGAGCTTGGACTTGAGCCTTTCACATGCCGTCACTTGCTCTGGCACGCTCTTCGACATTGATAGCAGCTGACAGCTCATTCAGCGTCAAGCGCTCCTTTATATGTCTACGACCGGTTACAAAGCCACGCCACGAGGGCGGTAACTTGGCCATGATGACATTAACTTGAAACTTCTCTGGTAGGGTGCAGTCGTACTGATTTAAGTCACGTACATGGAGTTGAAGCTCGTGGAGCTGCTCCATCACCGACCGTTCTATCATCTTGTAGTTCAAGTAGTTGGCTGTTACAAAGGACTCATTCCCATTATCTCCTTCAGAGTATTTCTCATCAAGCTCGTCCCAGAGTTGCTTGGCATTCATGAAGTTGACATAGACGTCAAACAAACGATTAGACAGGATGGTCAGCAAACGAGCTAAGACTGCATTGTTAGCCTCTTCCCATCGCATCGTTTCAGGGATCTCTAGCGGAAACGCCGGAGGACTTGAAATGACCCAGAAGAGTCTAAGATCAGCCAGCCATAGCTTAGCCCTCGCCTGCCAACGCTTGAAGTTGACACCATCAAAAACTTCGGGCTTTACGACGTCAGATGAGGAAGCCATTTCTTTAAATATATGTTTTCTGGATTGTTGTAATATTTGCGGTATAAGCATATTTTCTATTTTAATTCCAATAATGATAATAAACACCCAAGCATGGCAAATATGGCATATGAATGACTTAACCAACATATTAACATATGAATTATTTAAGTCTTTGGAAAGAGAACATATGCTCAATGAAATTGACATACCCAAGTCCCAGATTAGCATTTCTTCAAGATTATATATGAGTCTAAATGCCAATCTCAAGAAATCCTTAACATACATAAAGTGAAATGTTGTCGAACCAAAACATAGCATATATGACTAGATTTAGTAAAAGTTCAACATATTTATTTGTTTTTAATGCTCTCAGAACAGAGTTGCACAAGTTAATGAAACTTGGCCTTCTCATGTCAAAGTTGAATATCATCACAAAGATCTGAAAGCTAGTGATTAAGACTTGAGTTCTAAATCATGTTTTCACTGTCAAAACTCGCCTATCCAAAGAACAACAACTCAATACTTTCGAAATCAAAGTTCCCAACAATGAATTAAGTAGCGAAACAATGCGAGATCGAAACTGCAGGTCTCAAATAGACAAAGAATAAGAGTAAGTACTTCTAAACCGAATTGCTCAATACCATCTACTGCACAGAGAATAAATCTAACTGATAGTAAACAAACCTGATCAGCAGAAAGTATTCTACACGGTTCAGACAGCGAAAATAGCCTTATAGAACTCAATCCTAATCCAAACAACTAGATCAATCTCAATATTCAACTAGTTCATCACAGAGAATGCAAGAACCGTGAAAAACTTTGCAATCTTCCACTAGTGATACTCACGGATAGGTGATATGATCACAAAATTGCAAAGAACCAACTAACGATGTACTCACGTAGAGGTGATATTCTAAATCACCAAGAACCGAATAAAGGCAAGGCACGATGAAATCGTGTCGAGAAAATCTATCAACCCGCTATGGCAAGCAAGAAGATGGTTCACAGAGATACAATGCCGCTCCTCTCTCGGTACCAAGCCAAGAAGGAAGCCGAGGTGCGTGGATGCGAAGACAAGACCGCACGGTGGTTCGGCCAAGAGCCACTCACAATCACAAATCAACACGCCAACTCTATCGGTGATTATCTCGGTCCAAGCTCGGATCAAGAACCTAAATAGGGTCAAGTCTCTCACCGCCGCAAAGCACGGAGAACCGCCAATGACCCAAAGACCAAGAGTCGCCGACGGAGATTACTGACAAGGAGGGAAGGGAGCTCACTCGTTTTGGGATGCCCGGAGAAGAGGAGAAGCCCGAGCTTTATAGCGGAGTCGAGCGGGAAGGGGAACGCGGTCATGGAGTGGTCGACGCCAAGCGCTGTGTCGACCCCGCCTCCGTCGCCATCGCCCCATGACCCGCCATCGCCATCGCCCTGAGACCCGGCCCGCGCCATCGCCCCGATAGGTGGGCCCCACTGACATTTCTTTTTCCTTTTTCTTTTTCCAAATTGAGAAATTTCCAAATAGCCCCTCAGAATCCAACAAGGACCAGCTGTGCGCCGAATGTCGGAACTATATTTAGCGAATCCAGAATCCTACGTGAAACAACTGCACTATTTTATGTATCAGTAGATAGTGTTCATAGATATATCACTAAATTATTTCATACATAACGAGAACTATACCATACATTAATATTACATATCATAGTTCAAATAGACCATATCGGGTCAAGTTTACAATAGGGTCGATCAGGCCAAATGGATATATTAAATAAAGCGAAAGCTAAATAGATAGCAAAAGGGGAGGGCGTATCTCGCCATAGGTAAGCGACTGGGTAGAAAGTATAACTGATATCAACCAGAAGCCTATATAATATTGTTGCATGTCATGGTTGTCACGGCGGAGTCGGCGACCACAACGGGTGAGGGGCGCCTAGATGCCACGGCGACGCCATGTGGGACCCATGTGTTTTAATTTTAATTTTAAATAATTTTTTTAAAGGAAAATGTTTGAGGGGCTGGTAGGTGGGGACCAAGTACTATTCAGCATAGTGAAATGAGCCCACTTATCGGTGGCTCTTTTCATAAAACTATGTTTTAAAAGGATTTAAAACAGACTGGCCCGCATATCAACAAGTTAAGAGCTTAATGAGAGGGGCCCGCATGTTAGCGAGGATTAACTAACGCTAACTACTATTATTTACTAAGTTAATCATGTGATTTAAACGTAACAACTGGTGAATAGTTCTTCTTGCTAAGAGGAGTGAAGCTCGTTGCCGGCGAGAGAGGCCATGGCGGTCCGAACCTCTGGGCGAGAGGGCTAAAATGGATTGCTTGACTCAGTCCGAACCTCTAGGTGTGGCGGCGTGGCTCAAGTTGGTGCCCGGGGTGGTTGCTTGGGTGAGCTATCTTGGCGAGGCACCACAATGACGGCGACACCAAACCAAATTAAACCCTAGGGGAGCTTCACAGGGCAATAAAAACGATATCCTTTGGATCTCTCAGGGTACCCAATAAAATGGCAACTTACTGTCTTAGGGTCTAATTTCCTAATATGTGGATTAAATATTTTAGCTTCAGCATGACAACCCCACACTCATAAATATTTCATACTCGGTTTCCTTCCAGTCCATAATTCATAAGGTGTTTTAGTTACTGATTTACTGGGAACACGATTAAGAATATGTGCGGCTGTCTTTAGTGCTTCCATCAACAAGCCAATTGGTAAACTAGAATGGCTAAGCATGCTCCGTACCATATCCATAAGTGTACGGTTGCGTCTTTCAGCTACCCCATTCTGCTGAGGTTCACCTGGCATAGAGTACTGGGCAACAATACCATTTTCCTGAAGTAACTTAGCGAAAGGGCCAGGAATTTGCCCATAAGAGGCATGTCTACCATAATATTCTCCCCACGATCCGATCTTACCACTTTAATTCTTAAGTTGTGTTGATTTTCATCTTCAGCCTTAAATATCTTAAATTTGTAAGTGATTCGATTGGTCTTTAATGGGAAAGATGTAACCATAACGGGAGAAATCATTAGTGAATGTGATGAATGAATCAAAACCATCCACTGTGTCACATGAAAAGGGCCGCAAATATCAGTATGAATTAATTTTAAGAGTCCCGTGCTGCGAGTGGCTTCCTTCTTTATCTGCTTTACATATTTTCCTTTAATGCAATCAATGCAGTGGTCTGAGTCAGAGAAATCTAAAGGGTGGAGAATTTCTTCTTTAATGAGACGCTCCATTCTCCCACTCGAAATGTGGCCTAAACGACAGTGCCACAGTTTCGAAGAAGTCTCATTATTCTTTTTATGCTTAGCATCACACACATTCAAAGATATAGGAAATTCATTAAGGAAAAGCATATAGAGCTTGTCTTGTCTAAAGGCAAGACCAACATCATTTGAATTAAACGTAATAATGCATTTATTGTCACCAATAATACGTTTGAAACCATCATCGTCCAATAAAGAAACCGAAATCAAATTCCTCCTGATAGAAGGAACATAGACTACATTATTAAGACGAAGCATGAAGCCACTATTAATGAAATAGATCCAACTGATTCTATTTCGGCTTCTTTTCCATTCACGGCTCTAAGGCTTCGCTCCCCGTTTCTTAGTGTTTTCGCGGTAAGGAATCCCTGTAAAGAGTTGGTAACGTGCACAATTGTACCTGAGTCAATCCACCAAGAATTAAGAGAGAAATCAGCATAAAGTGTTTCGTCAATGAACGTTATTGTATCATTACCCTTTTTAGCGAGCCACTTTAGAAAACCAATACAATCCTTCTGGAAATGCCCTACTGCTTGCAGAAATGACATTCCCCCCTTTAGGTGTTCTAGCGGAAGCAACATGAGGCTTAGGTGCATTGTGCACCTTAGGCCCCGACTTATCTGAATTAGGGGAGAACTGCAGTTTTTTCTTAGATTTGAAGTCCCCTTGAAACTTTCTTTTGTTAGAGCCACCAACTTGAAATGCAAAATCCTTCTTTTTCGTCCTCATTCTTTCTTCCTCCTGGACACACATGGCGATTAAATCGCTCATGCTCCATTTTTCTTTCTGAGTATTGTAATTAATCTTAAAAGCCGTATACTTAGAAGGAAGAGAAGTCATGATGAAATGGACTAGGAAACCATCAGATATCTCCATGTCCATGCCCTTGAGTTTTCCTGTCATATCAGTCATTATCATGATATGTTCTCTTATGCTGCCGGACCCGTCATACTTAGTGGTTAAGAGCCTCTGAATTAAAGTACTGGCTTAAACTTTAGTAGAGCCTTTAAATTTCTTCTCTACTGAAGCCAAGTACTCCTTAGCATTTTCGGAATCGGGGATTACTCCCCTGATCCCAATTGAGATAGAGGTCTTCATAATCATTAGTGATAGATGGTTAGACCGCTCCTATTTTTCAGCATTAGCTTCATAAGTTTTCTTTTTCTCATCATAATTTTCCTTACCTTCTGTGGGGGAACAGGAGCGGTTACCCTTAAAGCATAATCAAGGTCCAAAACTCCAAGGACAATATGGATTTTTTCTTTCCATGTGGGAAAATTGCTCCCCGTGAGTTGCTCAATGTTGTCAATTGTGGCGGCAACATTTGAAGCATTTATTGCTGAATATCAAAATACAGGGCAGAAATTAGAAATAACATAAAGATATATATTACATGCAATTAACCCTACGTTGGTCTGATTAATAACATGCAAAACTACAGTTCTAATTCATATCACCGTTGAGTAGAAAATGAAAAAGAACTTAACAATTTTATATGGTGACAATGAACGTTTGGAGTGGTCTAAACGTCTTCAAGGCGATCAGGCAGTCTGTTGCAAATCGGAGGTAGCGGTAACGCCTGATGCGGTGATGCCCTCATGGATCATGGAGTGGCCGAGGGGTAGCTTGGGCTGAAGCCTTGGGCTTTGGATAATAGTACAGATGAATATGATATGGGCCTGGGCCATATGGCTAGTGGCTGGATATTTGGATTTCATCATCTTCGGATAGTCCAAGTCCGTATTCGTATTTGACAGATAGTGTGCTACCATATTCGTACTCATTTCAAACAAAAATGTATTCATTTCCAATCCGAGACTATCCGACAAAAATCCGAGCCGAACTATTCCATATTCGAAAATTGTTCGGATCGGTTGGAAACTATCCAATCCATTTTCACCCCTAGTCACCTGCTAGGTTATTCATGGTCTAGCACTAATTGCAGGTAGGGACATGATAGATCGATGATATATAAAGCAAGTAGTTGGCGTTGCCATGGCATGTCTTGCGTTGCGGTACTCGCTAGATTAGGTGACATTTCATGCTCCACGCGTCCGTGCCCTTGTGACTGCAGTATCCCGGCGCCAGAGGACTGGTGTGACACCCATGTTATTACCATGTGGTAATAACACTAGTCAATGGATTATTATTCATTTAGCTGATAAAACACCGCTTTACAAATAATAAGCCATCAGAGTATTGTAGCAGAACAGAAATTAGAAACGATACATTATTATTACAATACCATGCCATGAAGGCTTAATATCTCAAATAGAGTTTAACTAGTCTACACCATTATTATAGCTTCCTCCTAAAAGTATCACCTAACTTTATTTTATACCTGGAGTGACACAACACTCCCTAACTTTCATGGGTCCACTACAAGTTTCTCTAGTCATCCCAACCTCCCAGCATAAATATTAAGATCATAGGTAGCATTTTCTAGGTCCACATCTTCCCAATCATCATAAGAGTAGTCATCCCATAAGTATCCTTCTCCTAGTTTAGTTGGATTATCATATGGCCTAGGTTTTAACAAAGGATGATTAATATCAAGAGTGAATACAATGTACTCAGCAAGCATATTAGCAAAATGCATGTTCATGAGTTTTATGTCACCCCATCTTCTTCCCTAACTTAGTCTCTCCACTTTGTGAAAATACCATTAGTTAAGAAAAGCTATCCATTTTATGTCTCAAAAATCTACGCATCACTCTTATTATGAGAGAGGCAGGTATGAATTCATGATTTAGACCCTGCGCAGATTGGTATCACTTTACCCATAGTTACTCTGACTTTAATTGCCCTTGGTTTTCTCACATTTCCTTAGATGCGATACTCAAATCAGAGTACAGAGCTATTTCCCTTATTCTTGTGTACTATAACTTCACCTGCTATGAACTAGTCGTTGGTCAGGCCAGAGACTCGCCTTCACCCGACACTACTTGCGCTAATATATGCGTTCGGGTCTTGCCATCTCTGGCCTTGCCCTCCACTCACAATTATACACTCCTACTCATTGTGGAGTGTATAGTAACTTGATAAGGTAATTAAGTTCTACCCATGTTTGACGAGACCATGGCCAATACGAGGAATACAGCCCGCTACATGAGTGAACGTTTGTTTATTCTTATACACTATCCATATGTAGGGCCCCACTTGCCATTGTTACCAACCATGGGCCAGGGTTACAAAAAGCGTTAAGTGCTAAGCGAGCGGTGACCACTGCTTAGAGCTTAAGCGTGCTTAGCGTTCTGGCGTGCTTAAGCGTTTTGTCTTGTAGCAAGTCCGAATGCTATAATTGTGGAAATCAAATAATTCTACTTGCGAATAGCAGTGAACTATGGGAGTTTGGCAATCTGCTGAAAGGATGATTCATTGAAGAAATATGATAAAAATGTAATAGGCTTATCAGTTATCAAATGATTGATAAAGTGAATAATAATTGTAAGAACAATGAAGTAACAACACATAACATGACAAACAACACATAACATGGCAACTTAGTTGTTGCTGATCATAAGAACATTACATTCCATAGGAAGTTCATAAATCGTGGTTTAAGGTCTTACTTAGTTCAGAATTAAAAGATAAAACATCACGACCCACTCATGAGCTCATGACACAAAGGTAAAACATCAATGATGGCAATGCAGTTGCATAATCCCATTGCATAGATAAACATAACAAAAGATGCCATCATTCCACCCCACTCAATATTCATCTTCATCCATGTCATCCTCGTTGTCAAATTCCTCTTCTTCCGACTCAAATTCCTCTTCGTGATAGAGCTCTCTTATTCTTGAACTTCGACGACTCAAGTTGTTCACCTGCTCCCATTGCTTCTCCAATAACAGACCAAGGTATCCCTGTACCGGGCATTTCTTCTTCTTCATCATCCTGATAGACAACCGTTGCACACTCATCTCCACCATCAAACAAGAAACCTTGAGCTTCGGTGACATCACTAGATAGGAGAACATCACTAATCTTCTTTGACTTGATCTTTTGTCTCTTGGTCATGAGTTTGGAATTGAATTGTATGAAGACAAGAGAGTTAAGGCGTCAGTAGTTAGCCTATTTCTTCTCTTAGTGTGTATCTACAAATAAAACATAAGAACATAACCAAATCAGTTGGAGAATGGAGATTAGAGTTTAAATTGAATATTCAGATTTGAGATTAGAGATTAAGTGACTAACCAAATAAAAATGCTCCAGCTCTTTCACAACCGAAGAGCTTGAAGTAAGTGAAAGGATTCTCATAGCCATCTTTTGTAGAGTCGGTGTTTCAGTTCCATAGAGTCTCCACCAAGATCTTTGAAGGAATAGATAATTACTTTACATTTAACAAAGCAATGCAGAACATAAATATTTAAGGGGTGAGGTACGAACTAAGTTACAGGTTAAAATCAAAGTTTTGACAAGTCCTAGCAAGCTTCTTTGCAAAGGAACCATCTCTATTCTGAAATTTCCTCAATTCAACATTTACAGCCTGATCTTGCTTGTCCTCATCATCATGATAGAAAGTCTCAACACAATTAATGAACCCTTACGTTATTGTGCCATCATCAAGATCGAATTATCGCATAACCGTAATAAGGATTCAACAAGTATGCACTCAAGTGCAATGGAGAATCAAGCCGGCCTTTCATCTTCTTATCAACAATAGCCATGACATCTTTGTAGCGAGACTCCACATTGCCATAATCTTGCTTGATCTCTCTCTTTGCCTTTAGTAATTCTCCAAACAAGAAACCCATAGATGGCTTCACATCCCCATCAACCAAACGAAGAACTTTTACTAGAGGCTCAAAAACCTTCAAGCACATCTTGACTTCTTTCCAAAATTCTGGATTCATCATTGTTGCTGTCGCATCCTTTCCTTTTTTTGACTTCACATCTCTCAATGTGTCCCACTTGCTATGAACCACCATCTTTCTTAGTGATCCTTCTTCTCTAGAATCTCGTTCAAAGTAAGAAATGTCAAGCAAATCTAGTTACTCCTGGCCTTACTATTTCTCTGCCCTCTGTGAAGTGTCTCATGCATTCCAAGGTTCTTGTGTGCCCATAGACAAAGATAGTGAATGCCTTTGCTTGGTCAATTACCTTCTGGAACCTCTTTAGGCTGCCAATTCCTTGTAGCATCAAGTTGATTGTGTGAGTTGCACATGAGGTCCAAAAGATGTTTGGTCTCTTCTCATACAACAGCTTCCTTGCTCCCATGTTATTAGAAGCATTGTCAGTCACTACTTGCACTACATCATCAGAGCCAATTTCTTCAATTGCTTTGTCCACTAGTTCAAAGATGACTTCACTTGTGTGTGACACATCTGACATCTCCTTTGAGTTGATAAAACTTGTTCCATCCGCACAATTTGTGCACAAGTTCATTATGCTTCTCCTCTTCTTATCTGACCAAGCATCGATCATGATAGAGAATCCATTCTTCACCTTTTCATCACGTTCCCGCAACAAACTCTTGGTTCTTGCATATTCCTCGATCGACAAAACCTCCTTAAATGATCTTGAGAAGGAGGATGAAATCCAACACCAAACCGACCAATGGCTTCACACATTTGCAAAACTCATCATTGTCAATAGAATTAAATGGTATGGTCAGAAAAGCGAGCAAAAGAATACAAATACAAGTTAATTGCCATGTCCATGTGTATAAAAGATGGCAAACAATGGTGTAAATTGAATTGAAATGCGAGAATAGTAGATGGCGCAAGGGTTATTAGTGAATTACCATGTGTATACATCCATCTTGCAACATCTTGTTGCACCTCATGTGTTCTCTGTTTCCAAAGTTCCTTGTTTAGCTTCATTGCTTCAAGGCTTCACTTATGTTGATTTAGGATCAATTGGCCTTGTCCACTTATCAATGGGACCTAACTTGTGAGGCTCGAGGAGCTACCAACACAAGTAACTTCTTCCTCTCCCTCTCCTGAAACTCGAGAAACATTCACTTCTTCTCTAAGATTGAGCTCACGAGCAGTCTTTTCCCTCCTCTTCCTTGATGCTTCATCAAGTGATTTTTTGCACTTCTCGTTAGCTTGTGTGCTATCTTTGCATTTAATCACATATTTCCCAACATGAGCTACATGTTGCTTGAGACGATAAATCCCCACTGCTCACATGGTCACAAAACTTGCACTTCACCTTGTTAATATTGGTAGGATCAACTAGAACCCCATAATCCCATCCAACATCTTCTGACTTCCTCTTGAGAGGACACACTTCCACTGCTGCTGGCTGGGGTCCTGTCCCAGAAGCTGCCATCCTACAAGTGAAAAGCAAGCAGCCAAGTATGCAATCAGTCAATCACCAATACTATAATCACTAATTAGTAATCAACTAATCTATACAAGGAGCAATCAGGCATAGCAATATTCTATTCAATTGACTAATCTGTACAAGGACAAGGAGCAAAGGAATTAGGCATAGACATAGCAATATTCTATACTGCTATTAACTGCACAATAAGGAGCAATCCAGGCGGTGGAGCACAATATAATATGCGGGGAAGGACAATATATCATAGTTTGTCGCAATCCAGAGGCAAAGCAAGATATTAATCCAGATGCACAATAATCAAATGCAGAGTTGCAAGTAAAGCTACAAGCACTGCAGACTGCACATGTGCACACCTATAAGTCTCAAACCAGCTAGCAGCCTAGCACACATCAGGAGGGAGGAGGGAGAAGGGAGGGGGAGAACCGGAGAAGGGAGGAGAATATATTTGAGAAGCAGAGGAGGGAGGGGGAGGACCAGAGGAGGGAGGGCAAAGATTGAAGAAGAGAAGCGGAGGAGCTCACCTTACCGGACCGGAAAAGGCCCGAGGTGGGGCCGGAGATCGGGGTGGCGACCACGAGATGCGAGAGACGGAGTAGCTTGGGCCTCGGGGTCACGGCTGCGTGGGTGCGCAAGAAGGCGAGGAGGTCGACGAGCTCGACCTCGGGTCCGGCAAGCAGTCTCGTTCCCAACCCTATCCCTCGCCGCTTATCCCTCGCCGCCGCAGCAATTTGTCCTCCGCGGCCGCCATGCACGAATCGTGCTCCCGCGCCCCTCCCGCCCAATCATCGGCTCACGGCGTCGCTTCGCGGCGCTTTCTCGCCTCCGCCGCCTCGCGCCCGCTTTCCGGCGAAGCGGTCGCACCGCTTCGGGAGCGCTGATACCCGAAAGCCACGCGCGACCCGTCCGCATAACGCTTGAGCGCGCTAAAGCATGCGCTTAATTGCGCTTTTTGTAACCCTGCCATGGGCACCCTCTACCCTCCATTGCTATTTAACTGTAGGCTAGTTGCTCCATCAACTAGAGCTACCCTCAGACCTCTCATCACATCCTTCTCACTTGATTGTTTGTTTTCCAAAAGTACTTTTATGCACATGATACTAATAACATATGAGCAAATAATTTGTAACTAAGTTACTTCTACTTGACTTGATCAACGGATAGTTTTCCTGGTATTCCTAGGTCAAGCTCGAACTCAGTTGTGATTTCCAGGGGCTCCTTCTCCTGTTGTTGCTCATTTCCTATATTTCGATATATGTACAAAACCAAGGAAAAATTCATTAGGAGGCATCATTCTACGTATTAGTGTGACCATTTCTAGGGGCTAATGTCTAGTACAACTATGACGTCAATGTTGTCAAATTCGGAAATAATACCACTAAATCCTCTGAGTAAATCGCATTAGTCCAGAAAAAACTAGTGCATACAGGGTTAACATAGATACATATCATTCATAATGGTAAACTTTATTATAAGAAAAAGAGTACGGGCCTTATGGCCAAGTTTACATCATCACGGCCTATAAGCCAAACATAAACATAAGAAAGCGGAAGGTAAATAAATTGCAGTAGCCCATCAAGCCTGCCCACAGGTGAATGACTGTAAGACGTGGCCTACTCATCATACTCCTCACCAGAGTCGATATAGTCATCATCTGAGCAACAAAATTTAAGCAAGATGAGTACATAAATTACTCCACAAGTTACGCTAGGAACAAAATTTGATGCATCTATGGATATTGTCAAAGAAAGACATAATAAGGTTATTTGTGTGTAAAGAAATATTAAAGTAAATATTGTAAATAGATACAAAAGCTGAACTTAATACAATGAATAGAAACAATATTTTAATTAAAATAATACCATTAGTGCAGGCACTAAGCTAACACTAACTTATCCACGGGTAACCCACTCAGACCATCTTTCTCCAAAAAGATTTCAACATTTCAATTAAAACTAGTTTTTGAAAACTAAAATATAATCTATGAAAAACTTTACTTAGCATGTCTATGACCGTAGACATGGCTATCCAAGATAGTTTATACACTCTGCAGAGGTGATGCAACTTTACCCATAAGACATGTTCCCTCATATTGCTATGCGATTAGCACACTTACTTAGATATGCGGTAGAGAGTTCATGATAAGTCTTTTACAATGTTAAGTCACTAACATGGTCACGCCGCCGCTAAGGTTTACCATAACATGAATCCACAAGTTAGGGCCCCTTTTGTGCCATGTGAGATTTCACGCGGCCTACGCCACGCTCACATTCAACTTATAGTAAAATCAAAGTTGGACTTCACAAATTAATTAGCCTAGTATGTCCTATTCCAGATTTGTGATGGTACGATGTAGCTTTGTAGGAGTAGCTCAGAAACCAGTTCTTAATTGATTTAAGTACTTCCCACATACACCTTGTGCCAGTCATCAATGTTGTGTCACTGAACAACAACATTTGCCAGTAGGCACTCACCACCAAACCATTTGCATAAGGCTAATTCATGTTTTATATTTTATTTTATACAATATTTCATAGATTTTCTTAACTCATTGAAGTCAAGAGTATATTTTAAAACTCATCATTTTATGTGAAAAAGTTATCCCATCCTAGAATCATTCTAAGCATGGCTAAGCTTTGCTACAAAGTTTCCAGTCAATATTATTGTACTAACTAGATTTTCATCTAAGGTGACAAGGCATATGAGAGTTCAATGACAATCTTAGCCATATACAAAGGATTTGGTTTTAACTAAAGTTTAAATCAAATTTAAACTATGTTTGAATAAAAGTACGCGTGCATAATAATTTAAAACAATATAAATAATTTGAATTACTAGAATCAACATGATCAAAAGTGTGATCAACCATGCCTCCGGGTGCGCACAGGCGCTCGAGGGTGCGGTGGCGGTCGTGCTTCCGTGGCTTGCTGATGCGAGGGGGTGTGGGTGCTGGTGGCTATGCCATCCTAAACCTGCAGGTGCTTGGGTGCACGGTCATGGTCATGCAGCTGCGAGCCTGCCGGTTCCTCTCTTGGCCTCGATCACCATGGTAAAACTCTGGTTCCCCTTTCTTGTATATACTGTATGTGCTCCTTAAGATCTCGGCACGACTCTCTCTCATTTTAGTCTGTGGATTAATGTGCTTAAGTCTGGGATTAAGTGTTTACTGCTTGTTCTAGTAATTTATACTTACCATGTGCCCTTTCTTGCCCGAATTACTTGTGGACTACACTGCATGTTCCTGCTAGTTAGGGGATGATTTACTGGTGGTTTGCATTGTGTGTTGCTATGGTTAGTTGTCGAAAGTTCTAGAAATTTTATTCTCTTCATGTTATCCATCCTCCTTGTATTTACTGTGTGTTTAATTCTTCATGTTATTAGTCCCATGACATTAGTTGCCACTACTGCTCCACTTTGTGTGTGAATGGATCTTTGCTCTTGTTCCTTTCAAGTGGTATTGTGCCCTCTCTTTTGTACTCCCTTGCCCCCTTCTCTCCTCTTGGTTGTTCCTTGCTGCTGTCAATCCCCTACTGGACCAGGGCCTGGCAGCAGTGAGCTATCGCGTTCACATTGGTTCTGGTGGGCCCTCCTCCGATGATTTATTGTAGCTGGCTCACTTTGAGCTTAAGTTGTGCATGGCGCTTGGCATCTTTTCGGATGCGGCATGTTTTTGGTTGCCCAAAAGAGGAACATTCCTCCCAGGCTTCCTTGCCTCTATTTTGTGGCACTGTGGTTTCTCTCTCAACCGGTTGGCTCTCGAAAGGTAAGATATTGGCTTTTTCGACGATGGCAATAACTTTTTCTGCTATTGGATGGTCGCTTTCAAGGCTAGTTTAAGTGGGCTTTCGCTGGATGATGAACCTATTATTAGTGAGCGGTACCGGTCATCCCTGGATGGTCTTTGGTATCTCAGTGAGCTAATAGAACAAACACTATATGAAAGGTTGGGTCTAACGACACTTCACTAATTACTAACACTTGTTTTGTTGTTTCTTTTGTAGGGTAAAACTATATCTAGTGTCTATTATTTTCTCTGGATTTCCCCCGGTCTATAATTTGAGTATTCTCAATGTTGTAAATTAGGTGTAGTCTAATTAAGAACCCTGGTTTGTAGCTTAATTTTGTATGAACTGAACTGTTGTGAGTCTTGGTTACCTTTCTTTGCGAAGCTTTGTTTTTGACGGAATAGTATTGGTAATTACCGGTTTGTAGATGGTTACTAGCTAGTCTGATTGTCATTTACCTTTAGATGAATGGCACTGCCTCAGGTTGCTGGCTTGCACGATGGCCTGCATGCAATCCAATTAGAATCGATCGATTGATTAATGCATAGATCAGTACGTATGCCTGTGGATTCTCAGAGATAGATAAATGCATGGTAGATGGATTCTAGAATTAATTGAAGATATATGCTACGTACGTACCAGGTACAATTGGTTCATTGCTTGGTTGATGGCCTCGAGCGATATGCCCTGGTAGGCGGCGTTGAGATGGTAGGTGTTGTCGCCGCGTCCCGACGGCTGGAACATGGGCGGCGGCAGCGGCTCGACGCAGCCATCGTGGGTGATTTTCATTGCCACCTGCTGCAACGTGATCTGCACGTCCAGCGTGACGAACGTGGCCACGACGTTGTCCGGCGAGCCCATGGCCGTGGGGCGCTGCGTCTGGTAGCTCGACAGCCACGAAAAGATGTAGGCCACCACCGAGAAGGATGATGAGCTGCCTCCTGATGGCTGCCACTGCTGCAGGGTGTTCACCATCACGTCGATCTCACTCTCGAAGCTTCCCAGGTCCAAGCCGCTCCAGAACTGGTGGTCGTGCACGAACTGCTCCCACTGGAGCTGCAGCTTGATCCTCAGGAGATTGCCCTCTTTGACCGGGATCTTGGAAACCGGGTTCCAAATTTCATTATGGACGAAGTTGGCAACCATCTCGAGCACGCTGAACTGGACGATATGGTTGACGACCATGGCCGCGGGAGCTTTCTGCAGGACGGCGGCGGCTTGGGGGTCCGGCCTTTGCACGGACAGGACGGCTTGGATCGGTGGAGTATTGCCGTCACTGCTGTCGTGGTGGAAGCTGGCGGTGAGCAGCTGCTGCTGGTCGCAGCCGCCCTCCACCGACGCATGTGCAGGCACGTGGAGGTGGACGATGAAGCTCTTCACCTCGCCAGAGTAGAGGACGCCGATGGTGACCTCGCCAGCCGCTTTGTCGTCAGAGATGAGGCTCTCGTAGCTTCCGGACTCGATCCTCTCTATCTTCACCCCGCTTCCCTCCGCCGCCTTGAGGCTGACGAGCGTGCCGACGGCGACGACAGTCTTGAGCCCGCCGAGGCAGACGGCGAGGGCTCTGGTGATCTTGTCCAGGTTCTGATCGTCGACGAAGGAGTAAGTGCCGTGGGATTCATTGGCGATGGAGAGCAGCGCCGTGGGGTCGTGAGACGCGCCGAAGCCGAACGTGTGGACCGGGTGGTTTTTCAGGGCGGCAGGAAACTTGTTGAATCTCCTCCTATCCCCTCTGTCCGTCACCAAGATGATGAAGCTCGCGCGGCTGTTCGAGCTCGCCGGCTGCTCGTCCAGGATCTGCAATTTATGGAGAGGTTAGGGTGTGGGACATAGTAGTACTATCAGAGCGGCAGTAGTACTAATTACTCCGTTTTTGTTTTGTACTATGTGCGGTACACATACCTTGACGGCCTCCTCCAAACCTGACGTAGACTCTGCGTCGCCACGGCCCTCGAACTCGTCCACCATTATTTCGGCAATCCTTCGGCCATCACGAATGTCCAGAAAATTGGTGTGGTGATCTTTGACGAGCTCACTGTTGGAAGGCCCCACGATGGCGAGGCGGTCGTCGTCGTGAAGCTGCCTGATGATGAACTTGATGGCCTTCTTCACCAGATGCAACCTCATGTTGCCGCGGACGTCGAGAACCGTAACGAGGTTAATGGGGACGCGCCTCTTCGCCGCCGCCGGTGGCGCCTCGACGCTCACCAGCACTTGGAAGTCTTTGCTCGTTTGACCCCTTGGGATCTGAGGGAAGATCGGGAAGGTGCTCACTTTCACCACCTCCGCAGCGGTATTCGTGGCCTGTATATGCATGTATATGCGAAACATCAACAGTTTAAATTGTGAACGGAAATCTTGACGAAGAAAGGTACACCTCAAATTTGTTTTGGGTATTGATAAACATCATCAATCTATCTTAGATAGTACTCTACGTAGTACAAATTAAGTAGCAACAAAAACAATTAAAACAACAAGAACAAGTTAACCTGCATCAATCTGTCTTAGATACTAGTATGTAATACTCCATTCGTTCAAATTTATAAAACGTATTTTCTCTTTTCACATAGATCAATAAAAAAATAGAAATAAATAGATTATCTACCCATGATTATTATCTCTAAGTAATGTATTTGATACATGCATGCAGAGAATAACAAGTGAAACGGTATATTTATTAGAAGTATAAAAGGAACATCACATTAATGTTGTATTGGAATATAAAATACAACCTATATTTATAGATAAAATTATTAAAAAAATACATGCTATAAATTTGGACAAATCAAGTGCAAATTAAACAGCAACTAAAGTAGTGAAAACAACAGGAACAAGTATAGTACGAGGAGTGTGGAGAAGAGGCACGCCAGGAGAGGCACGCCCATGGCCATCATCGATCTCCGAGTAGGTGATTGATTCTTGTGCTGGATCGAACGAAGCTCAAGACTTTTCCGCTATATATTTATATAGACCCCATCGGAGTCACTCGTCGAGGCGACCTGGAGGCAGGAGCAATGCACGAGCAATGCCAGCTTGATCTCAGTACAATTCTTTATTTCTTGCCACCTAAATTTCCAGCTAAGCGTACGTGAGGATGCCTTCTATAAATACGAGTACATCACTGTCATGATGTCATCCATGTTACGGTAGCAAGATGACGAGCAAGTCACGTACGACTCACCAAGTTGACGCGCCATGGCTAACGCAGTATTGCGAGCTAGCAGCTAACTGAAAGACCCCAAATTTTCAACCTAAATTTTTTTCTGATTTTTTCTGATTTTTTGGTAAATTTTTTTTGAAACTTTCCCAATTTGGAAATTTTCCCTCTTTCCGCTTTCCTTTCCGGGCCGAGCCGTTTCTCTTCTCCGTTGGCGCCTTCTCTCTTTCCGCCTTCTCCTCGCGCTGCGCTGCGCCTGGGAACGCCAGCGCGCGCCCGCGCCCAGGAACGACCGCGCCACGGTTTCCCCTCGCCCGAGGCGCAGACCGACTGCTAGGGAGTACCGTGCGTGGTTTCGCCCTGCAGTCCCTCGCACCCTGCCAACACCGGATGCCGAGAGGAGTAGATAGTGTCTGCTAGTTTAGCCTGACCACGTGTAATAGTGGTACTTTTGTAATGTAACGCAAGTTGTATCATGAACCCTAAGTGGTGTGTGTATACCACTTGCTTAATGTAAACCTTATGTTAACTATCTCTTATGTTGTTTGTTTAAATTATCAGTACTCTCGTTGCCTTCAAAGTTCTCTTCTGTCTTATTCGTCTTAATTCTTACCTTTTCATCCTATACTTGCCTTATTATTCAAGTCTTACTTATCTATTCTTGTTCACCAAAGCCGCTGCAAAGCTAATCTCAAGTTTCCAATTGGCAGACTCTCACGATGGACCCGATCATGACGAGTGAATGCAGACCAATGAGCGAGTGCACCCGCCACGCACTGCACTACAATAGCAAGCGTGTTGGCTATGATAGAACAGAATAGGTACCAGGCAGAGCAGAATATGGCTAGAATATTAGAACAGCACACCAGACTTCTTGAACAAATGGCAACTAGATCTCCAGGCTATCAAGGTGGAAATAATACTAATCGAGATGGTGCCCCAATCACCTCTCGATGGGCTGATTTCCAGAAGACTCGCTCACCAACCTTTTCTCCATCAGCTGATCCTCTAGCAGCAGAGGACTGGCTGTTGGACATAGAAAGGAAGCTACAAACTGTGTAGTGCGAAGATAAAGAGAAAGTGCTATATGCTTCACACCAGCTACAAGGCCCTGCATCAACATGGTGGATCAACTACCAACGTACACAGCAGAATGTAGAAATTACTTGGGAGGAATTTTCAAAGGCTTTTCGTAAAGCACATATCTCTGACGGAATCATCGAAGCTAAGCGCCGAGAGTTTTTAGCGCTTAAACAAGGTAACATCACAGTAATGGAGTATTTACATCAATTTAATCATCTTTCAAGATTTGCTCCGGATGACGTTGACAACGAAGAAAAGAAGATGGGAAAATTCAGAACTGGGTTACAGAAGACATTAAAGTTTCACATTTCTGCTATAAAATTTAAAGACCTGCCAGAAATGATAGATAGTCTTATCAGTTCTGAAGAAGCCAGAAACGAAAAAGAAGACTTTAAGAAACGCAAAGCAATGTATAAATCTCAGTCGTCTTCACATGGTGCTCAACGAGGAAGAACAATGGGGTCATCCTCATACCGACCCCAATCGTCGCGACAGCTTGTGATTCTTCCAAAAGCTCAATCAAATCAGTCACAGCATTACCAAGCCCCTCGACCACTATCCATTAAGTGCTTCACATGTGGTGGCAACCACCTAGCTAGCAATTGTCCGCGAAGGACAAATGCATGTTTTCATTAATGGAGAGGTTGGTCACTATAGAGACCAAGTCCCAAGAAAATTTGCCGTCGAGGTGGCCAAGACACAAGTTCTCAATCAGCAGCAAGAAGTGAAACCACAAACAGGTACCGGCAATACAAGAGGAGGTTTCCTACAGATAAAATCAGCAGGACCTCATTCACCAGCTAGTACAGCAAACTATACAACTGCAGGCAGGGGCAGAGGCCGCTCAAGACCTACCTTCCTAGCCGAGTCAACCATGTATCACCAAGGCGCAAGAGAGCCAGTGACATCATTGCGGTATGTTTCAATCAATTCCATACACCTTGATTTTATTTGACCACGTGCAACACATTCTTTCATTTCAAAGAGTTTTGCTTCAAGAAATCAGTTGCTATCTATTTCCTTACCAAAACCTTATGTAGTCCAAACCCCTGGGATTAAAATGGAGTCCCATATAGGGTGTGGTGGACTTACTGTAAAAATACAAGGAATAGATTTTAAGGCAGACTTGTTGCAGTTAGACATGACAGGGCTAGATGCCATTCTGGGTATGAATTGGTTAGCCAAAAATAAAGGTCAGGTAGACTGTGATTCCAAGACAGTCACGTTAGTCAGCCCAGAAGGTCAATCAGTAGTAGTAAAAATAGACCGAAAGCTGATAAAGAAAACCAAGAAACATGTACTCAATGCATTGACAGTTACACTTAATCAAGTACCTGTGGTGCATGAGTACCCTGATGTATTTCCAGAAGAATTGCCCGGAAGACCACCTGACAGACAAATAGAACTTGCCATAGAATTGATTCCAGGCACCAAACCAATTGCCAAACATCAGTACAGAATGTCAGCAAGTGAATTAAAAGAACTCAAGAGACAACTGGATGAATTACAAGAAAAAGAGTTTATTCAACCAAGTATTTCACCTTGGTCAGCCCCAGTATTATTTGTGAAGAAGAAAAGCGGAGAATTGAGAATGTGTGTTGATTATCGGGGACTGAATGCTGTCACAATCAAGAATAAATATCCATTACCAAGAATTGATGACTTGTTTGATCAACTCAGAGGAGCTAAAGTATTTTCCAAGATTGATCTACGTTCAGGTTACCACCAGCTCAAGATTCGAAAACAAGATCGAGAGAAGACAGCCTTCACAACCAGATATGGATTGTTTGAATTCACGGTTGTGCCATTTGGTCTAACCAATGCACCAGCATATTTCATGAACCTCATGAACTTGGTGCATATGGACCAACTGGACCGATTCGTAATAGTCTTCATAGATGACATCTTAATTTACTCCAAAAGCGAAGAAGAACATCAGCAACATTTGCATATGGCATTATCCAGAGAAGATTGCAGCAGTTATGAAGTGGAACCAACCCAAGACAGTGACTGAAGTGAGAAGTTTTCTTGGATTGGCAGGTTATTATCGCCGATTCATAGAAGGATTCTTAAAAATCTCCCGTCCACTCACTCAACTATTGAAGAAAGACAAGCCATTCACTTGGACAGATGCCTGTGAAGAGAGTTTTCAAATACTGAAGACCAAGTTAACAACAACAGCAGTTTTGATTTTGCCAAACCCAGAAAAAGAATTCCAGATTTATTGTGATGCCTCAAAACAGGGTTTGGGATGTGTGCTAATGCAAGATAGAAGGGTTGTTGCTTATGCATCCAGACAGTTGAAGCCGCATGAAGAGAATTATCCAACACACGATTTGGAACTAGCTGCTGTAGTACATTCACTCAAAATCTGGAGACACTACCTGCTAGGAAATCGTTGCGAAATATTTTCTGACCATAAGAGCTTGAAATACCTCTTCACTCAGCCAGAATTGAACATGAGCCAGTGAAGATGGTTGGAATTAATCAAGGATTATGATGTGAATCTTCAGTACCACCCAGGCAAAGCAAATGTGGTTGCTGATGCCCTTAGCCGAAAAACCCGTCAAAACAAGACCAAGGCAGTCGAATATTCTTCAGAATTACAAAAAGATGTACAGCGACTAAACTTAGTCATAATAGAAGAAGGTGATGGAGCAGCACTAGAGATTCAACCTCTACTGACAGATCAAATCAAGGCAGCACAAGAAGAAGATGAAGAAATTCAAGAACTTAAGAAGAAGATTCAAGAAGAAGGGCTGACAGATTATGCAATAGACAAACATGGGATTCTCATTTTCCGTGGTCGCTATTGCATACCCAACAAGAAAGAGTTGAGAGAATTGATCCTAGCTGGGGCTCACTCCTCTCAATTTTCGATTCATCCAGGAAGCACCAAGATGTACCAAGACCTGAAAAAGAGATATTGGTGGAAGGCAATGAAGAAAGAAGTGGCAGAATACATAGCAAAATGTGATGTCTACCAGCAGATCAAAATAGACCACCAGAAACCCTCAGGATTATTGCAACCTTTACCAATCCCTAAATGGAAATGGGACAGTATGGGCATGGACTTCATCACTGGACTTCCCAAAACTCGTGAAGGTTATGATGCTATCTGGGTTATTGTTGATAGGTTAACCAAGGTGGCTCATTTCCTCCCAATCAAGCAAACTTATGGGAAGGATAAACTCGCCGAACTATATCTAACAAAGATTGTAACACTCCATGGAGTTCCCAAAAGAATTGTTTCAGATAGAGGAGCACAGTTTACATCCAAATTCTGGGAGAAACTACATGAAGCTATGGGTACTGACCTGAATTTCAGCTCAGCATATCATCCACAAACGGATGGTCAAACAGAAAGGACAAACCAAATTTTAGAAGATATGTTGAGAGCTTGCACTATTGTGTATGGAGCAGCATGGAACACATGTCTACCATTTGCTCAGTTTTCATACAACAATAGTTATCAAGATAGTATTAAAATGGCCCCGTTTGAAGCACTGTATGGCAGAAAATGCAGAACGCCTTTGAATTGGTCAGAAACCGGAGAGCGCCAACTTGTGGGTCCCCAAATTGTTCAAGATTCAGAAGCTCATGTCAGGATTATCAGAGATAGACTAAAGATTGCACAAGACCGACAGAAAAGTTATGCTGACAATCGCAGAAAAGATTTAAGCTTCGAAGTCGGAGATTTTGTCTACATCAAGGTTACCCCATTCAAAATCGTCAAGAGATTTCAAGTCAAAGGAAAATTAGCTCCGAGATATGTGGGACCTTTCCAAACAACTGAAAGAGTTGGGGAAGTAGCATATAAAGTACAGCTTCCACCCAACTTATTCAGGATACATAACGTATTCCACGTATCCCAACTTCGGAAATGTCTACGACAGCCTACAGATGAAATACCATTGTCAGATATTGAGCTACAGGACGATTGGACCTATCCAGAAGAACCATTACAGATACTTGAGACGTCAGAGAGGCAGCTCAGAAACAAAAATGTCAAATTCTACAGAGTTCAGTGGAAGAATCACACAGCCGACGAGTCCACTTGGGAAAGAGAATCAGACTTGCAGCGAGATTTCCCCAACTTACTCCCTGGACCAAGTTAATCTCGGGGTCGAGATTCTTTTAAGGGGGGTAGGTTGAAAGACCCCAAATTTTCAACCCAAATTTTTTTCTGATTTTTCCTGAATTTTTGGTGAATTTTTTTTGAAACTTTCCCAATTTGGAAATTTTCCCTCTTCCGCTTTCCTTTCCTGCCGAGCTGTTTCTCTTCTCATTGGTGCCTTCTCTCTTCCGCCTTCTCCTCGCGCTGCGCGCGCTGGGGCACGCCGCGGGGAGCGACCGCCCACGGTTTCCCCTCGCCCGCGAACTTGGTCCGAATGCGACCACGTCTCCGTGTGACGTGTCGTTGGATGCGCTCTCGGGGTCCCGCTGTCGGCCTCGCCGCCTCGCTCGCTCGCCGTGCGCGTCGCCGCCTGCTCGCCTCGCCACCTCGCCATGCGGCCCGGCGGCGGCGCTCGCCCTCGCGCCCGTAGCTACGACTCCACATCGCCGTCTCCTCAGACCCCACCGGCGCCGTCGCAGCCCCTCTCTCCCGCGGTCGCGCCACCACCTACGCCGCTCACCGCTCCCACTTACCCACTCGTTTTACTCTTTTCTCGCGATCGCATCACTATCAGCGGACAAACCCTCTCACCCTCCTCACCGCCCGTACCTCGCCACCCCACGCCATTGCTTCTCCAAACACCGCCGTTCGCCCTCTCGTCCGACTCTCCTCGCGCCATCCCGAGCTCAAACACCCCTCCGAACTCTTCACCTTGTTTCCCAGATGCTCCTCGAGCAGCCGATCGGAGTCTAATAGCCTGCATTGTCGCCGATCAGCTTCTTCGTCTCCGGTGATCCCCCGAGCCTCATATTTTCTTTCCTTCTTTAAAGTCTGATTGCTCTTGCTGACACGTTCTCTTTTGTCTCCTGAACGCGATGGTGGACTCCTTCGGTCAAATGCGTCTCTCTCTTGCCCTGGCGGCGAAGCTCGTCGTCGGCCGCAAAGGGGCCACCGTGGCCAGCTCACCAGAGAGTTCCCTAGCCCGAGCCACCACCACCGTCGAGTTCCCTATTCCCCAGAGATACTCCAGCATCAAATTTGCTCGAGCGCCAAGATGTGGCCTCGATGCCGAAAATCATTGTCGACTTCCCTTCAGTCGTTCGTCGCCGTTGAGCCTCGGCGTCCGTTCCAAACCCCCGAAAAGGATTCCCCACTTCTTAAAGAACCTCTTCCCACCCTCGGATTCCGCCGGGCGGTACCGGTGGCGCTTTTCCGTTTTCGCCGCCGCTCTCTGTTTTCCGGCGAGAGAGTCGGGCTGGAGGTAGACGACGACGTGGACTCATCCTCGCCGTCCATGCATTCGTTATCATTTAAAGACGGGCGTCGAATGACCTCGTCCCAGGACTGTCCGATCCCACTAAAGATCGGCCTCCTCAACCGCTCGATCCGATCCTCCTCACCGCTGCCTCGATGACACTTAACTCGGTGATCCAACCGCCCGCTCCCACCCCATCTCGGTAGAGGCCGAGCCACGCGTCGGCCATCCGACCGAGAGGAGCGGCGTGTGTGCTTGGGCATGACCGCTCGCTCATGGGCCGTGGCCTTCGACGCGAGCGCCTTATGCGACCGGGCCGGCCCGACCCTGTTCATGGAATTTCCAGGGTTTTATCAATTTCCAAAAATCCAGAAACTCTAAATAAATCCTAGAAAATCACAGAAAATCCCAAAAATTCCCAAATTTCACCACCTTGCTTATTTCAATTTCCTAAACCCACCTGTGATCTTCAATTCCCTAAATTCTTCTCCAGAAAAATCTAAAAATTCAAAGAGCCCTTTTCATTTGAATATTTATGCAATTTATTCCTTTTTGTAGATTATTTTACTTTTCCTTGCTTGATTAGGCTCAAGCTGGACTTATGTTATTTTTGTGTGTTTGCGCTAGTGTCGGAAATTCCGGAAGCCGCAGTGCAGGACCCGGATTCGGGAGTTACCGCCTACGAGATCGCCGAAATCGTCCAAATTCACGGCAAGTCGCAATCCTTGATTATGTTGAAACCCATGTTAATTAAATTATATCTTTATGCTATTTGCACTATTATTAGTTGTAAAATGTTATTTTGTATAAAATAAAATGGTTAGAATGACATGCTATTTAGATAAAACCTACCACTGATAAATGCCATGTTAAATTTGCTACCATTTCTTGATAACCCTAGAAATATCTACACTATGGTATAATTAATTATAGGTCATATTCATATCATGCAAATCTTCATACTACTAAGGTTACGGCTGTGGGCCAATAGATTTGAAAACCCGGAGCTAGGGTAGGGTGGTATGGGACACCGTACCCTAGGTTGGTTGTGCCGGTGCGCACAAGTTTAGGGTAAGAGTGTCGTGGGAAACCGCGAGTCGGTCTTCGCCCACCGTTTACCCTGAGGTGGAGGTTACGGACCTCATAAGAAAATATAAGAACTACAATCTTTCGCTGAGCACATGACATAATAATTGCTCAACCACCGGTGTTGACGTGTCAACCCTGGTTTAGTAGCTGCTCAAACCCAAGTGAAGCCCTACATGAGAAATTGGTATGTGGACGAAGAACCCATACGCAATAACGATGAGTCCCCATAACTCGGGCTTGGCGTTCCGTTTTGGCCTACTGATACCCGAGGGTATGTGGATGTCGAAATTATCGGGTAGAGTATAAGCGAAGGTCTGAGCAGTGAAAAGACCTGGTTTCTTAACTCAGTCATGAGGGTTAAGAATGCTTGAGGGTAAAGTTGAGCAACTCTGTAGAGTCAAATAAATGGTATTCGGATACGTCGTACTCCCGGTTAATGGAGTTGTGTCAATTGGGTGATTTCCAGCTGCAAAGCTTAAGTAGTTTTCACAAATATGTTTAACTTGATTAGTTGATAAATCAAACTTTGAAAACCCCTGTGAACTTAAGGAGTAGACCTGATTTTGATCTTCTAAAAGATTTACCAAATAAAACTGCATCCACCCAAGTAATAAACCAAATATATTCCCAACCTTTGTTGATCCGTGCAAATAGTTAAAATAAGATTCCCTTGTGGCTTGCTGAGCTGGTTAGCTCACGGCTTGTTGAACACTTCAGATGACCAAGATGCTGATGAAAGTTGTCCTATCGAGGAAAACCCTGAGGAGTCGTTCTTCGATGAAGATCAGTGGTTTTAGGTCTCAGATACGCTCGAGTTTCCTGGGAGTTCTTTTGTAATGTAATATATTTCGGGCTTGCGCGCCCGTTGTTGTAAAACTGAGTTGTTAAACCTTGCTTTGTAATATAAGTTGGTCTTTTGCTGTAACTTGTGATGGTAGACTCTTGCGCGACATTCCATAACTGTTCATGCGTAAATAGTTGCGGGATGCCGTGTCCTCGCAGCACCTTTGGCAACGGGGGTGTTACATTAACTGTGCCAACCATTAATAATGGACGTGCATGCAGCTGCGCTGTGCCCGTTCCATGCATATATTACACAATCTCTGTACGTATGTGTATCTACATACTATATGACTCAAGTCCTTTTCGTTCACACTAGCCTGTTCTCTCTAGCTTCTCTACCCTCAGCTATATGATACTTCATAGATGGTTTGTATTAAACATCATTTGTGATAATTAAGTCATCACAGATAGTTTGTATTAAAAATTATATGTGATATATTTTCCACCTCATAATCTTCCAAAATTTCATAATCTCCCACCTGAGTCCGAGTAGGATTCAGTTTTAAAACACCTTTAGTAAAACAGGCATAACTTTTGCATACGGTGTCTGTTTTCGATGTTTCTGTACTCATTTATAGAAAGCTAACGACGAGCCCGATTCCTAGATATCCAAAGCCAAAAAAAATTACTTTCCGACATAAGTTACTCACATATAGATCCAAAAAACATGCATCATGCAATATTAACTCATTGACTAAACAAAATTCAAATCATCCCATGAGCAAAACTAGGCTGGACCCTCCACAGAGAGGAGAATTGCAAGCGGGCCCAGTTGTTATGCGGAAGTTTCCTCTCTGCGCCCACATCGGCGGACACTACTACAGAAAAGGTCATCACAGACGGTTCAAAAATGTTATCACAGACGGTTTTGTGAACCGTCTGAAATTATGGGTCAGTGATAATCGAAGGTTATCACAGATGGTTTATAACTAAAAACGGTCTGTGATATTAATATATCACAGACTGTTTTGAGTTACAAACCGTCTGTGATGTTTCTTTATACCCCTAAATCTATTTCTGTTTATTGGCTAGCCTCAGGAAACGCTAGCCATGCCCTCTGAAACAAGAAGATGAACAAGTATATGTATACATACAATTCAGATCTCAATTCATTTGACAAATATATCACATTTCATTCACAAACATAAGGCATCCATTTCGCAAATGAATTAATTGAAATAAAATAAAATATCCATTAACAAATTCACAATTACGGTCTTGTGATGGAATTCTCCATCTGATCTGATGACTTTACTGCACAAAAACCAAGCAAACTCTCCTCGAATTTTTGCAAAGTCCGGCTGTTTCAATGCAGATGTAGAGATGGGCGAAGCCTGTCGATAGGAAAATCAGTGCGCTTACATATATAACCTGACAAGTATGAAATAAATGCGGAAAGATTGACAAACCTTAGAATTGCTGATCTTCGAGGAATCGAGGAGTAGTCTCATATGGTGGCACACATAGTATCCACACGTGTTGCTCGGCTGCTGCTGGTGGCACTGCAAAAAATAAAATGTGTTAAATCAAAAGGCATTACTGCTAAGTGTTATTATTAGCACCGACTGTTGAAGAAGGTGGCAGATATTCTACTCGTACGTGAACCCTTTAATTAGAATTTAAGAGGTGAGACTAGAAGATTCTATAATTCTATTTATGTAATGGGTGGATTTTTTTTGGTTTATGATTTTCCTCAAACAAACAAACGGGATGACTTCTTCATCGTCTTTTTGAAACGACTTATCGGTGTTTGGCTCATTCGTATAAACACTTATATTATAGCTAAAAACCATAAGCCGTAACCCAAAAAAACCTATTCAATATCTCCTGCTTCCGTCTGGAAGATGATTAGTGGGAGGCTATATAAACCTATAAGATATGGTCATAGTATGATAGCAACCTAAGCCAATATTATAGGAATTTCATCTATGAAAAGATAGAAGCAATTAGGAGCACTTAATAGGATTACAAGTTAGAATATTTTTTAACGATAGAGTTTTTACGAGGTAAGCAGCGCTGGCACTCGGAAGCAGGGCAGGCGTTCCGACGTGGTCCATGGCGTATTTGTGTTGCGTGAGCATCATACGTGTAAATTAGCGTGTCATGAATGCATCCTAAGTAAGCTACGTGACGCACATCCATGTTATGTAAGCAACATGACGTTGTAGCCAACGTAGTACCACTAGCTACTGTTGCAAATTAACGCGCCTATAGCTAACTTAGTACTGCTAGCTAGCAGTTTACTGTAGACCAAAACATTGATAATGGACGTACAAATGCCGCTAAAAATTCTACGGGAGGACCGGAGGAGGCCTTATTTTCCACCTCGAGGCCTTATTTTGTACCTTCTTAAGTACTACATTTTCGTTGAAGTAGAACATATCTCGTTTGTATTTTTCTATTATCTACGTCTTAGTTACTATCCTCAATAAGTAAAGCATCTTTGAGAGATTATACACCTTGTGCTCTTCTTTTTGTTTGATGAATCTTTTTGACTGAGTGACATACACTTTCTCTTAAAGGTCATCATTTAAGAACACCGACTTGACATCCAAAGAAGCTATAAATGGTTCATTGCCCTGTATATAAACAGTGACATTCACTTATGCACGCTTCCTGTTACTCGTCGAGGCGACCTGTATATAAGCTTGGAGGCAGGAGTAATGCACGAGCTCTGACAGCTTTCTGTTTTCTAATCATACCTGTATTACTCCCCGCGGGTTCCACGAGCGCTCGCGCTAGCCACGTCCCCCGCGCTGCCTCTCCACCCGACGCGTGGATTTGGAATATTAGTACGGTCTGGGGAGCAGTTTTGCAAAAAAATCCCTACGTTTTTCTGAAATTACGTACAGGTACTTGGTTCTCGCGAAAAGGTCCCTGTAAATTTTTTTTGGCCCCTCCGCGTTTTCGGAAATTGCGCACGGGTCCTCGTTTTTTTACGTACAGGTCCTCGGTTTTTTCGAAAAAGCCCTCCGCCTTTTTCGAAAATGCGTTTTTGCCCCCGTTTTTTTTCAAAAACTCCTCACGAATTATCGCCTCTTTTATTTTGGTACGTACGGTGGCTGGCGCGGCGTTGCGCCGTTCCTACGAGGCTAGTATAAGCTAATTCTACAATGTTCTCTTGAAAAACGGTGTTTTGCGGTTTAAAAACTTTAATGTATTCTAATTGGATTCTGATAAAACTTTAATGACCATTGTCTTAATTTATTTTCCCATATCAAGCTTTGACATGTTTTAATTTTCATATTTTTTTCATTGACACTCATATAAGATTTGGATACTGATGTTTTACTTGGAATTTTTACTCAGAATTTTGAATAATAATTGAAGTTTATTTCTGTCATTACAATCCAACGCTTTGCACTCGAAACTATAACTTAATTCATATTAATTTTAAAAATTAATATTTTATAATTTTAAATTATGTAATATTAATTTTAATTATATATGTTCAAATTTTAATTTTAATTATCTTCCCTTTCCGACTAGATCAACTCCTATTTCAATTCCAAACTATATGTTAAGGCCGCCGAGCTTACACAAATAATTGGTACCATTCGTATATACATATATCCGAACATCGCTATGCGGTCCTATCACGACGGTTTGGAGCAGTCATCACGAGCGGTTCTGAACCGCGGTGTTTATCTGTCGATGATAATAGGTGGTTATCACAGACGGCTTTCAAGCCGTCTATGATAACTCACATTACAGACGGTTTGTATAACAAAACCGTCTATGATATCCGTATATCACGGACGGTTTTTTATTCAAACCGTCTGTGATATATGAAATATCACGAATGGTGTTTGTATATAACCGTCGCGGATATGAATTCTATCACGAGCGGTTTTTACACAAACCGCTCTGCGTGATATCTGAAATATCACGAGGCGGTGTTTGTATATAACCGTGCGTGATATGATTATATCACGAGCGGTTTGGAATAAAACCGTCGTGATTTTATCACGACGGTTCTAAATAAAAACCGTATGTGATATTGTGTATATCATAGACGGTTAATAACAATTGAAACCATCTGTGATATATATCACAGACGGTTTGTAACAACGAACCGTCTGTGATAGTCATTGCAACAACCATTTTATTTGCTCTTTTTGGCTAGCCTCGGGATATGCTAGCCATGCCCTCTGAAAGCAAGCAAGCAGAATACAAATAAATGACAGATAAGCACAAATCGTTACATATATAGAATGAAAATCGTTACACAGATCTTACAAATGAATGTGACAGGTGGCCAGAACATCACATACATATATAGAATGTGAAAATCGTTACACAGATCATACAAATGAATTTTGTTTGATTTAGCACAAATAAATACAATGTTTCAACATCTAATTATCACCATTGCCGGGGTGGAACTCTCCAGCCTTATTTATGACCTCTGCTACTAAGAATTCACAGAGGGTTCCATGAATTTCGATGAGTTTGTCAAGATCATATGCACTTTTGTCGAAATCCACCCGCTGTCGCTAGGAGCAATGTTAAGTCATTAATTAGCATGTGTTACATATATATAATTAGAAAATAATTATTATTGTACGGACCCGGTACCGTTGGATCATTGATCTTAGTATCCATGATTTCCTTCATGTGGTGGCAAACGTAGAATCCACATACGTTGCCTTGTAGCTGCTGGTGGCACTGCAAAAATAGAATTACATACCGCATGGTTATTTCTAGAGGCATTATAACAAAGTGTGATATAGGATTTTGTGTTGTGGCGGTGCAAAATCGCGTGTTGTGTCGCAGTCCTTTGGATTTCTTGTGTTTTCCTCCTTGGGCAACATAAGCGATAAATGACCTCGTGATTCAAAAAAGTTAGCCCCGGCCGTTGCAAATGAAGGAAATATTACAATAGAGTTATGTATGAAGGAAATGAGTTTACCTGTTAATTACTTTTGCACACGATCAAGTCGTGGTTGCTCTAAGTAGGGAATCAAGGTATATTACCTTACTCCACTTTGGTACAATCACAATCAAAATCCGATGATGCCTAGTCATGTGTGTCGTCATAGTGATTAATCCTACGTTCATGCTACATGTAAAGTACAAATGAAACATGCGTGGCAACTAGTGAAGCACTTACCCTTGGTTGAAGGGCACCATGACATACTCCTTGTCGATGTGAGCAATCAATCCCCTCGTTATGTAACCTTCCACGAAGGAGGCATTTTCATTGATAGATTGCTCCGAGACCAAGTGAGGGTCAAGGAAACCCACTGCTTGTCGCGATCGCCTTACTTGTTGGATCATGTATCTATACATAAGGAAAGAGTAATGACATTTATCGGTATAACGTGAATGTAGAACTTCATTGTATAGTAAACTTACAATGTCCAGCATCGTAGAAGTGAGGCGTCGAGTTCGTCGAGATTGAATAGTAAGAATAAGTCTTGAATGTCATGACGATGTAGCAAGTCGTGGAGGAAATGATCCTCCGTATATCTCAGAGTGAATGCACTCTGCCGGTTTGGCTTCATGTTGGACTTCAACATGTACCATCTATGCAATGTATTGCAAACCAAACCAAGGCGGGGTAATTGTGACTCGGGGACCAACGACACTCCTAGAATGAACTTCCATGGCCCGGGACGCGCCTTAATTTTCTTGGCTTGAGTCTTACAACCTCGCTTATGATACGTTTTCGGTGGCGTCTCGGCGGGAGCCGATGCAACAAGCCTCGGAACCGCAGCTGGAGGTGGAGCCATTGGAGCCGATGTGATAGATCCATGGTGATGTCCCTCTTGGACCACTGAATTTGGAGATCATGGCACGGACAAGTCGAGGGCGATGTCCCTCTTGGGCCACTAAACGAATGTGTGGACAGCATCCCCTAATGTCTTAATCTCTTCGTTTGGGGGCTTCTGAAGAGGGACGGTCTTAAAAATATCATTAATCATATCCACCTGAACCTTTATAAACTGTTCTCTATTTGTACACGTGCACCAACATCCCCGATAGCAATGGATATGCCATCCCTCGCCATATTAACGGGAATAGAGCCTACAAGCGACTGAGGGTGCAAGGCATGGGCTCCTACATAATGACACAAGATGAGTTAAGGCGTCCACTAGAGAGATCTATGTAGCATTATAAAGAGGTACAATACGAATATCATCGATAGGTAAGTGGGGTTGCTATGTTCAAGATTTGGTGTGGGCCTTACGGCTACTACGACGTTGAGGGGACCGGTATCGCAGTGGTAGGGGTGGGTTGCGATTGGTTGCGAACTTGTCTCGCTTCTTCCCTCAATGAATCTATCTCTCCTCGAGTGAGGCGATCGCTCTTGAAGTGAGGCGATAGTTGTTCCTCAAGTTGAGCACGAAGCTCATGTTTCATTTGTTCATTGCGATCGCCTTGGATCTCTTCCTACTCCTATATGTCTTGGAGTAACTGAAATCCGTGCCTCCAAGATCGTAAACCCCAAGCCTCGTGTGCGACTGGTGCTCCTTGTTTCCCAAGGCCTGTGATAGTAAATCTCTCTCCCTGTATTCTTGAAAGGAGCCACGAGAAGATTCGGTAGTCAATGATTGCTGCAAGAGACAATTAATCATGTTATTTTGAACCCATGAAGCTCAAGATGTGTTAACAACTATTTAGTTTAACATAATATTACAGTGCGTTGGGACACTTCCTCATCTGCGGGTTTTTGAAAGAGACACCAAGATGTGGGTGATGACCTCGCTCTTAACCGATTCGAGTCGCTCGTTTGCGATCCCAAAATGGCGGGAGGCCTCCATTCGGATTGCGTCCTCGTCCTGCATCCTCCACTGCGAGATTTTACCTGCGTACCCAGCGGTGCCAAGTCTGTGAGGGTGAGTATTTTGTGACTGAATTGCCTTGTGCGCCACACTTTGTTGTTCAAATTCCGTCGTTGTCTTCATCTGCACAAAGGCCTCCCATATTTCTGGCGACACGAAAGGATACCTCGTGAAGGCGTGAGATCCTTGGCCACGTCTTTGCGTCACAAGAGTGCTCTTAAAATTCCTCCATGCTTTTCCCATTGCGAGTAGCGCGTGCCTTTGCACAAGTTCACGTATTCTGGGATCTCGAGCAATTTGTAATTTCCTCCCATAGTTGATTTTGTGATCCTTTGCCAAATCTTTCCAAATTGCTATGGTGATGGGGACCCGTTGCCTTCCAATTATCCCGGTAGTCCGAAATGATCTTCTTTGCTTTCTTGGTTGCAGAGGGACTCCAACCGGATAGACCTCTGTGATTGTCATTTGGCCCTCTGGCCTTTTCGATACTCCTCGGCCACGCTTACTTATTCCAATCTTGGGAGCGTGAGACCCAGATGACGACGACGACGACTGTGTGGACACCATCTCTCTTCTAAGAAAAAGCTAACTAAAGTGAGCTATGAGCCTAAACAAAGTTCTATGAAGCAAACGCCACACTGTCGGGAGGGAGCGGCGTCGGAGAGGGCGGCGTCGGGAGAGGAAGCGTCGAGAGGGAGCGGCGTCGGAGAGGGAGCGCGCGGGAGAGGCAGCGTCGGAGAGGGAGGAGTCGGAGAGGAGCGGCGGCGTCGGGAGAGGGAGCGGCGTCGGAGAGGGAGCGGCGTCGGAGAGAGAGCGGCGTCGGAGAGGGAGCAAAACCTGGTTAGCAGGGGGCGTTGGAAAGTGCGTGAGTGCGGAATAGAACTAGCTAGCTGCTCGGTATTTAAAGGGGAACTATCACAGGCGGTTATATAAATGGAACCGTCTGTGATATCAATTTCACAGACGGTTATATAAATGGAACCGTCTATGATAATCAAATATCACAGACGGTTACATTTATAGAACCGTCTGTGATAATCACAGATGGTTATATAAATGTAACCGTCTGTGATATTTGATTATCACGCATTTGTTCCATTTATATAACCGTATGTGAATTGATATCACGACAGTTCCATTTATATAACCGCTGTGATAGTTTACCAACACTTAGTTCCTATAGTAGGTGCACGATACATTTTACGCTACATTTAGGAAAACATAAGCATAATCATAAATATAACTATTTCTAGTTCTTGAGTCATTTTACAACTACAATGGAATATATCTGATTATATTTATTACACTTGGCTATTTCATTTTAAATAAAGCCCTTCACGACGATCGACACGCATATAGCTTGCTTCATCTCCTTGTTCTTCCTCGAGCCTGATGCTGTCTCTGAATGGAGGCAAATCATCAAATTGATTGTACTCTTCCTCATCCACAATATTCTCAACTCCGACAATCTTTCTTTTCCCCTGAAGAACTACATGGCGCTTCTTATTTGCCGGGTCGGTTACATAAAATACTTGAACAACTTGCCTCGCGAGTACAAATGGTTCGTCTTTGTATCCTACACATTCGAGATCCACGGTAGTGACGCCGTACTTGTCGACCTTTACACCCCGTGGGAGTTGGACCCAATGACACGAAATAGAGGAATCTTGAATATTACGTAGTCAAGCTCCCAAATCTCCTCTACAAGCCCGTAGTACGAGCTTGGGCCAGTGATCTTGACATGCGCATCATAGGCATCTATCTGAGACACCGAGTTACGCCTTTGCACTCTTTCTATCCCGATCATTGTATAAAATGTATAGGCATTAATGTCATATCTTTGCCATTTCACAATTGTAAATTTTGGCCCTTTTGCCAACCATTGTAGTGTTTCACTTGACGACCTCCTAGTCAATTGCGCCTTCAACCATTCGTTGAACTGACGGTTGTGTTGTCTCGTGATCCAAACTTCTGACTGGCCTGCATTCTCTTGACGTAGCATGTCCTTGTGCTCTTCAATATATGGGGTCACTTACCATGTGTTGTAAAACCGTGAAATGGGCTTGAGCATACGTATTTTGATCCGGAGTTATTCATTTCCTTCGATAGTCCCGATACCCTCTAGCCTCCCTCGTGACGAGATAGAGGTACACCTATCGGCTCGACCGAGCCATGTAGTCAATGCGAATTCAATGACCTCTTACGTTGTATAACCCTCGATGATGCTACCCTCCCACGAGATCGATTGCGTACATATGACTTCAGAATTCCCATGTACCTCTCGAAGGGTACATATGACGTAGAAACACGGGGCCGCATATTTTTATCTCTTTCACAAGGTGGACAGTGAGATGGACCATGATATCAAAAAATGATGGAGGGAAATACATCTCTAGATGACAAAGAGTTGTCACCACCTCGGTTTGTAGAGCATCTAGTCCATCGGGATCAATGACCTTCTGAGCAATTGCGTTAAAGAAATAACATAGCCTTATGATTGTCACTCGAACCTTGTTCAGCAAAATACTTCTAATTGCTACAGGTAGCATTTTTGTCATTAGCACATGACAGTCGTGAGACTTCATGCCAATTAGTTTCAAATGTTCCATGGAAACAAGTTTCTTCATGTTGGTGGAGTGACCGGATGGAACTTTCACACCACCTAAGGACTGGCACAGTTCAGTTCTCTCGGACTTAGATAGAGTGTAGCAAGCTGGGGGAAGGTACGTCCGGCCTTTAGCGGTCTCTATCGGTGCTAACTCGGTCCTGATGTTCATAGCGACCAAGTCACGCCTTGCGTTAACACCATCCTTTGTTTTATCAGGAATATTCAGTAAAATACCAATCAAACTGCCACATACATTCTTCTCTACGTGCATAACATCGATGCAATTGCGAACTTCTAAGTGCTCCCAATAAGGAAAGTCCCAAAATATCGACCTCTTTTTCCATATGTTCTTCCTGAATTTACGTCCCTTTCCAAGCACAACATTTATATCCTTGACCATATCATACACCTCTTTCCCGCTAAAAGGTCTTGGTACTGAGTCATCCTCTTTTTTTTTCATCAAATTGTTTCTTCATCTTGCGGTATGGGTGATACTTTGGAAGGAACCTACGGTGACGCATGTACACAGTTTTACGAGAGTTGTTCAACCACATACTCTCGGTATAATCTAAGCAGTGCGGACACGCTTTGGCTCCTTTGTACTCAACCCTGACAGGTTACCAAGGGCAGAAAAATCATTAATGGTGCAGAACAACATGGCGCGTAAAGTGAAGTTCTCTCGTTTGTCCGTATCCCATACATGTACCCCTTCGTTCCACAGTATTGTAAGATCTTCCACCAATGGTGCTAGGAACACATCAATATCGTTGCGGTTGCTTGACCCTTGGATAAGTAGTGACATCAAAATATACTTCCGCTTCATACACGGCCAAGGAGGAAGGTTGTACATGCACGTAGTCACGGGCCGGTGCTATGTCACGCTCATGTTACCAAAAGGATTCATTCCATCCGTACTCAACCCAAACCTTATATTTCTCGGTTCCACACGAAATCTACAAACATCCTATCGATGTTCCTCCACCGCGAATCAGCAACATATCTTATCATTCCGTCTTTCTTCTGCCGCTCCCAAAGCCAGCGCATCAATCTTGCATCCTTGCGGTTGCAAATAGGCGCTTCAAGCGGGGATTCTTGGAAGATACCACAACACCTTAGTAGGAGGTCCTTGCTTCACCTCAATGCCCTTCCCATCATCGAGTCATTTTACGCTTGTATCGGGATGCTTTGCACACCGGACAAACATGTAAGCTAGCATACTCTTACTGACAGGATACAATCATTCGTACATGCATGTATTCTTTCTACTTCCATTCCTAATGGACAAAGAATCTTCTTGGCTTGGTAGGTGGTTCTTGGCAACACATTTCCAATTGGAAGCATGTCCGCTAGGAGACCTAACAATGCCGTGAAACTCTTGTCGGACCAACCATTGCTTGCCTTCAATTTCAGCAGTTCTAGAACCGATGACAACCTCGTATTATGGCTTGCACCGAGAATAAAGGTTTCTCCGAGTCCTCCATCAAGCCCTCGAATTTACAAACTCTCTCTCACTATAGATCCTTCGCATCACGTAACATCCGATCCAGATTGTCATCCTGTGACCTATCCTCATGATCGAAAGAACAGTCCACAAATGGCATATCGTTGTCTCCCTCAACTATGTCATTACTACTTTCTTGTGTACTCTTCTCTTCACCGTGACTAGTCCAATATTTGTACCCTTTTCTAAAACCCTTGAATCAAGTGAGCTTCAATCATACCGAGTTGCTAAAGATCTTGAGATCATCACAATCAATGCATGGACAAGACATATATGCTATCCCTTCTTCAACATATCCAAATCGACCGCTCTTCTAAATGCGAGACACGCCATTGATGTACTCTTCACTCACACGGTTCTCAATGTACATCCAGTTTCGGTCCATCTATGCTACACAAGTAACAAATTAAATGGGTGTCAAAATAATTATTACCGCTACTAGTACTACATAGCAAATCAGACTAACAACAGTAATGTTAAGCAAGAATGTTAGCCAGTACTTACCCATTCTGAAATCGAGCAAACTAACAACATCTTTCTAAACCTAGCTAGCTAGATTTAAGCTAAACAAAACCTCGATATATATATATCATCTTCAATTACAAAAACATGCATGCTTATAAGTTATTAAATTAATTGAGTACTAACCTCCGATCGATCACTAAGGCGGCGATATGTTTTCACCCGAACTCCCTAAAGCGGGCCGCCTTGCTCCACCGATGCGGCAAATGATGACGAAGCGTGTCGGCGCCCGATAATTAATATGGTGCGAGAATATCAAAAGCGGTTCCAACCACAAGCGGTGCGTGAAATCAATATATCACAGACGGTTCGTATTAATGACCGTCTGCGAATTATCACAGACGGTTCTATATACGAACCGTCTGTGATGTAAATAATATCACAGACGGATCATAATACCAACTGTCTGTGATTTGAGCGTATCACAGACGGTTCATATATAGAACCGTCTATGATAGACGTAAACTTTCACAGACGGTTCTTAATACGAGCGATGCAGTGTTGTCTAGATTTTCACAGCGGTTCTTAATACGAACCGTGCGTGATGATGCGTACTACGACGGTTCATATTTCCAACCGTCGTGATAGTTCACTCTATATTTGGAAATTTTTTGTTTTTGCCTAGCCTTAAGAAATTTTTTGTTACATGCCCTTTGAAAACAAGCAAATACGCACGAAAAACAAGCATATGCACACGAAACACAACACATTCAGATCTATTACGGGATAATAAGCTAACGAACCCTTCGTGACACGGCGGTGCGGCGAAAAAGACACGATTCGACACTTACGGCAAGAGTGTGTTGTCCGGTGACCCGCCGTGCTTGACGACAGGCGCTTAGCTCACGGCGAGGGAGAAGCAAATTTTTTGTTACGGGATAACAAGCTAACGAACCCTTCATGGCACGACGGTGAGGTGAACAAGACACACTTACGACACTTACGGCAAGAGTGTGTTGTCCAACCTCCCGCCGTCTTGACGGAGGCGCTAGCTCACGGCGGAGGAGATGCATGCGGGAAAGCTAGCTAGTGGATGAACTCACCCGTGAGTAGTACGGTGGAAATGTAGATGGGGAGTTATTAATAAGGGCGGCGGTGGGAGGCTGGTGCCCGTCATTCGATGTAGAGAGGTGGACGGGTGAGATCGAAATCCGGGTATACACCAATTATCGCTTATCGATCGATTACCACGAGGCGGTTATTAAAATTAACCGTCGTGTTGTCTCGCTATCACGCAGGCGGTTCGTTTTAAGAAACCGTATGTGAAAATCTGAACAACACGGATGGTTCGTTTACGAACCGTGCGTGAAATTCCTGAGCGGTTCGTAAAGCGAACCGCTGCGTGATAAGCGAACAACGAGGCGGTTCGTTTTAAGAACCGTGCAGGAATTTCGCGAGCGATTCGAAAAATGAACCGTGCATGTTGTCTGAATTTTCACGAGCGGTTTCTATTATAAACCGTGCGTGAAAATATCACGAGCGGTTTCTATTATAAATAAATGCGTGATAATTTAACCACGACGGTTCATACGGAACCGTCTGTGATGTAGCCGTCCAGTTTAGCCTCTTTTGTAGTAGTGATGGTAGACATATCGTAGTAGATTCCACATTTCAACACAAGGATATCAACTTTTAATATGAAAACTAAGTTTCAACCCACGAATTCTAACTTTCACTTGAAAAATTCTGAGAAGTTCTTTTTTTAAAAGTACTATTTTTTAAGAATAATTCAATAACTTTCAACTCGATCAATACTTTTCTCGAGAACATATATCACTACTACAGAAAAGGTCATCACAGACGGTTCAAAAACGTCATCACAGACGGTTTTGTGAACTGTCTGAATTTATGGGTCGATGATAATCGAAGGTTATCACGACGGTTGTCGAACAACCGTCGTGATATTTCAATATCACGAGCGGTTTTAGCTACAAACCGTGCGTGATATTTCAATATCACGAGCGGTTTGTAGCTAAAACCGTCGTGATGTTCCTTTCTACCCTAAATCTACTTACATTTATTGGCTAGCCTCGGAAAATGCTAGCCATGCCCTCTCGAAACAAGCAGATGAGCGGTATATGTATACATACAATTCAGATCTCAATTCATTTGACAAACATATCAAACTTCATTCACATCACATTTCATTAACAAACATAAAGCATCCATTTCGCAAATGAATTAATTGAAATGATATTAATATCCATTAACAAATTCACAATTACAATGCGCAGTGGAACTCTCCATTGGATTTGATGACTTTACTGCACAAAAACCAAGCGAACTCTCCTCGAATTTTTGCAAAGTCCGGTACATTGCAATGCACATGTAGGGATGGACACAGCCTGTCGATAGGAAAATCAACGCGCTTACATATATAACGTGACAAGTATGAAATGAATGTGGGAAGATTGACAAACCTTAGAATTGGTGATCTTCGAGGAATCGAGGAGTAGTCTCATATGGTGGCACACGTAGTATCCACACGTGTTGCCCGGCTCCTATTTGGTGGCACTTGCAAAAATAGAATGTGTTAAATCAAAAGGCATTACTGCTAAGTGTTGTATAGGATTAATTAATGTGTAGCTAGTGAATACCCGAAAATTGCGAGAATGTTTCAAGGGCTTGGCCCTGTTGTCGAGCCATGTGTTTGTTGAATGTATCGTGACGACCTTCGTTATTCGAAAAAGTTAGATTAGTCATTCGGAAGGAAAAAGAGTACAATGTACAATGTACTTACCTATCGAGTATTTCGGCGATAGCTGTGTACTTGGATTTGTTCTTACTTAAAGAATCAAGGTATATAGCCTTGTTCCATTTTGGTATAATTACAATTAAAATCCAATGGAAGTGCTCATTGTATGGCATAAGAACAAAATCCTTATCGCGGAGAGCCGGCGGTGTTGTTGTAATATAGCTCTCGACGAAGGATGCATCCTCGTTGATGGTATCAATGGCGACCAAGCGTGGGTCCAGAAACCAATTGGTAATTTCGATGATCTAGCTCGGTCGGCATGAATCTATATATATACGGAGAAGCAACAAATTGTGACATATATCGGTATGATGTGAGCAGAGGCGTAATTATGCAGACTTACGGCGTCCGGCATCGAGCAGTGATGCGTCGAGGCGTTGGCGTGAAAAGATCAAATATATCGTCAAAGGTCACCACGAAGACACAATCACGAACCTCGTCTTTGAAATGTTCCGCTTAAATTTGACAAAGATACTGAGCGCCGCTACGCCTCGGCCTATTGGACCGCTGCATATACCAATTGTGTAATGTTTGGCAACCAAGTCCTAGGGTTACGAGTTGCTCTTGCGGAATATCAACGCTCTCCTAGCACAATTTACGACCCAATGGCGGTGTACGGGTATCGTCATCATCCTTCATCTTTGATTTGCCCTTGCCCTTGCCTCGTTGTAGGTCGACTTTATGGTGAGCGCACCGTAATGGTTCGAGATCTTGCAAGTTGCTTTGGCGAGAATAGCACTGTGGAGGTAGCACCGGCGCTAGCTCGGTTCGTCTTTGCCGTTGTGGAGATAACACCATCGCTAGCTCGTCCGTCTTCGCCGTTGTGGAGATAGCACCATCGCTAGCTACGGTTCGTCTTCTTGTTGTGGAGATAGCACCATCGCTAGCTCGGTTCGTCTTTGCCATTGTGGAGATAACACCAACGCTTGTAGCTACGGTTCGTCTTGCCCTTTTGGTCCGCCACCGGTGAAGAAGCCTCGAGGATATGTCGCATTTAGGCCATTTGGATGAATGTTCCAATGGCACGCCCTAGAGTCACGATCTCGCCGTTAGGGGCCTTGATGGCGGGGCGACCTCAAAATTGGCATGCACACCATCCACATTAACTTTTACGTAGCTGGCGTTATAGGTTGACCGTGCACCACGGCCCCGATACGGTGATATGCGGCGGCCCGGCGTACAAGGAACGGAGGCACATCTCACTTGGAGCACGCACCCAGAGGCTTCTACATAACGATACAAATTAGCTACTCCAATAGGTCTATGAATGGAGCAAGCATTGAGAGATAATAATTTTACCGGATGTTGTCCACAGAAATCGCCACGCTTTCGTCGGATTGGACGCAACTACTCGGGGCGGTTATGCGGGCTAGCTACCACGGGCGGCGGCTCTTGACTTTCTTTTGTTTCGCACCTCATCTCTCGATTACATCGGCCACTCACCCATTATCTCCTCTCTCGAGTTGCCTTGAACTCTTCGTAGCCGCTCCTCACGCTCGGCTTTGGTTCTCTTCCTCGCCGATACATTTGAGTCATCTTGAAACCATGTTTCCAAGGAACGTAAAGCCAAGGCCTCTCGTGCGGCCGGGTGCTCCTTGTTTCCTGAGGCCACGGAGAGCATATCATTCTCCCTTGTTCCATGGAATGATCCCACGGTAGATTCAAAACTCGACTCTTCTGCAAGATCACGACATGTCATTTCAATTAAATGAAGTTCGGAGTAATTACAAGCTACGTGCTTGATTGATATCTTACCGAATATTTGGGACACTTGCGGTGCGAGTTTCGAAGGAGCGTCCCCATCATGCGTTGTAGATGACCTTGCTCTAATCCAATTTCGAGCGCTCATCCGGATATTGGAAAATGGCGGGGTGATGTCTGTTGGGTTGCCAAGTCATCCTCCGTCCTCCTTTGCAAGATTTTACCCGCATACCCAGTGTGCCAAGTGCGTGGGGTGTGTGTTTTGCTTAGAGGGCCTTATCGCCACACTTGTACTTTTGAAATCTTGATTGTCTTCATCGCCTTGAACTCTTCCCATTGTGGTTCGAGAATGGGTATTTATGAATAGACGTTTAAATACCTCTCGTATTTCTTGACAAGCGTGCTCTTGAAGTTCTTCCATGCTTTGCACGCCGCTAGGTAGGTTTGTTGTTGCACGGCGTCTTGGTGTTCTTACGGGATCTCGAGCGATGCCAAAATTTTGGTCCACACTCACGTTTAGGAGTCTCGTGAACGTTCTTCCACGAATTGAATGTGATCTTAATTCGCTCTCGTGCAACTATTCCGATCAATGTTCGAAATGCGCTTACTGCTTTGTGAGGAAGGAGAGGGACCCCAGATGCATCGACCGCTGTGATGGTAAATCGGCCCTCAGGCTTCTTTGATATCCCTCTTCCTTGGCGTCTTGATGTTGGGCGGACGCCTCGGCGATGGTGTTGAAGAATGCGCGGATGACATGTTGCTCAATTGGTGGGTCTATAAGGATAAAATAAGTGATCATATTGAATTGAAAGAGAGGAGAAGAGTAGAGGGAGGGAGGCGGCGGCGAGGGCTATGATGCAAATGGCACAAACCGATGGTATCAAGTTCATTGAATCCGATACATGGAGTGTACCACTTGCTTCATGCCCTTTGAAGGTCTATCGGCATATATTATTACTATAATGTCTCTAAACAAAGTTCTATGTGGTCATACAGGGAAGCGCCTTGCTTTTAGTCATGAGCAAATCATAGTATCATATGAGCAAGCCATGTACTCATCAGCTAGTTGAAAAATAAGTTGAATAGGAGCACATGAACCGACATTTGCACGGTGAGTAGTTCCTAGTGTGTTTTCTAACATTTGCGAGGATTTGGAGTTCTAACATGAAGCAAATCATAGCATCACAAGGTTACCTTAGTACTTATCGTCGGGGAGGCGGCGGGCGAGGGCTCGGGAGGCGGCGGCCGCGAGGGCTCGGGAGGCGGCGGAGGCTCGGCGGCGGGCGTGGGCGAGCCGAGGATGGCTAGGCGTGGAGGCAAGCCGAGGACAGCTCGGGTGGCGGCGGCGAGGACTCGAGGCGGGCGAGCGGGCGCCAGGCGGAGGCGGCCGTGCGTCGGTCTTGAATCACGGAGGGCTCGGGAGGCGGCGGCGAGGGCTCGGGGTGGCGAGGCGGCGAGGCAGATCGGGATTTAGATATAGAATATAACTGCAGCATACGGCGCGGAAAACCCTAGCCAGAGATTATTATAGGGAGGATTATCGTAGACGGTTCTACACTTATAACCGTCTGTGATATCAATATCATAAATGGTTATAAATGGCAACCGTCTGCGATATTATACTACCACAGATGGTTATAAGTGTAGAACCGTCTGTGATATTGATATCACAGACGGTTATAAGTGTAGAATCGTCTGTGATATTGATATCACAGACGGTTATAAGTGTAGAACCGTCTGCGATGAGCCGACTGTATTTCTTCAGACAAATACCAACCAGCTGCATTCATGATCAACCACCAACAGCTGCGCGCATTCATATACAACACCAACCAGCCGCATTCATATACAACACCAACCAGCGGCATTCACACATGTAGGACCGGAAATGGCAACAAAAGGGGGGTGAATGGTGCCTTTTTAAAATCGCCTCAAAATATTCACACTTACTTTTTAAAAATTCTCCCCCTGTATTCACTCGATTTCTTCTCCGATAGCTATCACAGCTATGAAGGCGAAAGAGGTTTGCTCACAGAGCTACGAAAACCATTCAAAGAGAAGTTGTAGATGTGCAAATTAAAGACCAAACTGATTTCCCAAAACTGAGGAGTGCTGGACTGACAAGAAGAGACAGTATACTGCTAAAGACTTGAGGAATACTCAGTTTCCCGGGTGAACCAAACATTGGAAACTCCCTGGATTCACCTGGCCGAAAACAAGGAAGAAAAGAGGAAATCCGGACTGCATGTTACACAGTCAAAATCAGCTTAGCTCAGTAAGTAAGTAGTAAAAATTTCAGCCAAAACCGAGATCATCTGGACTACATGCAGCATGGTCAAAAACCAGCAAAAAACATGGAAAAATTGAAAATCCAATGCTGCATGAACTATTGTCGAGATCAGTCAAAGGAAAGAGAAATCACAACCAAAGAGATAATGTAGCAAAGACAGACAGGTCAACCGCAACAAACTGAAATTGCAGCCCAAAAGAAAACCTGTAAATACTATGTTGCGAGAACTAAAAGATCTGAACACAAGGAATTACTACAGACCGAAAAACCAGTGAAAACTAGAGCTGATTGCTGCAATCTGAAACTGCAGTGAACAGAAGGCCAAAACCTGAAAAGACTAGATAGGCCATAAGATGCGGCTAGGAAAAGACCAAAGAAAATGCACACACACTGAAGTTTGCTAGTCAAGGCAATGCAGCAGGCTGCAGATTGCTCACCTGACAAAGAGAACAGCAACTCGGCCAAAACAGAGAACTGCAGTGAAATCAAGTCAATCTGAAAATGTCGGGACCCGGAGCAACGACTCCTGGACCCGGAGTAAAGAAAAATAATTTTATTCAGCAGCGTGGGACCGGGTTTATCAGGGAGAGAGAAGAGAGAAAAGAGCGAACGGTCGGATGAGCGATGCGGCGCAAGGAGGAAATCGGGACCATCGGATGGAGAGTGAAGGGGGTTAGGTGAAGATGGGCCTTGAGATTAGATCGAGCGGCGGAAGATTAAATTTGATTTAGATTTTCGAAAACACCGAAAATTCAATAAAACTCGAAAAATATTAAATTACTTCCAAAAATTCGGAAAAATTCAAAGAACTTCACGGAGACATTTTGGACTTAATAAAACATTTCCATCTACTGTTGGTATTTTAAATTTTCATACCTAAAATACTTTTTAGTTTTAAAACAGATTTTAAAACTCGAAAAACTCGAACACCAAATAAAGGCGAATAAATCCAAATAATTAATTTGAATTAGGATTTTATAGAAAATCAAAATATCATTGTATTAAGTTTTACTTTAAATTATTTTTCAAATCCGACTTTCTAAAAGAGAAAATCAAGCGAGAACAACATTCAAACTTCACACATCCAAAACTCTTATTTTTATTTTAAACCAAATTAATTTAATTTAATATTTATTTATTTATTTTCAAAATTGAAATAAGCAATTTGGTTTATTCTGAAAACCGACACCAATCTGAGCGAGAATAGTAATTCTTGCTTCTGCCAAAACACGAGACAATTTAAATCTGCGACAAAGAAAGGAAGGCCTGACCAAATCTGGCGAAGATAATGCGGTCGCAATTCGAAACCAAAGGCGAAAAGAAGGAGCTGCCACCGGTGAAATCTGGCGAGAAGTAAAATGTGCGGATCTCCAGGTCAAAGCGAGAATCGATGAATTTCACCGCACTTCTTAGCCTAAGAGATCAAGAGCAAGAACTAAATAGCGGTGGACTCTAGGAAACATAAGAACTCACAGAGAGAGAACAAATTCATATTTGAGCCTAAAAGCGAAACTTCGGAAAGCATCAAGAAAACTCAAATTTCTCTCAAGTCTATCATCTTTTGGACATGAAATTTTGAGGGTATGTTAGCAATAGCCTCGTGGACTCTACAACCCAAATTTCAAGCCAACTCTCAAAAGGAAATCATGACTAACATCAAAACCCTAAAAACGAAAAAGGAGCAGAGAGAGTCAAATCTCAAGAACGAAATTAAACTCAAATTCCTCATGAAACTAACTGATTAAAGGATGTAGAAATGCAATTCTATCAAGGAGCAATCCATTTTGCTACTTCCCGGCAAGAAACAAGCAAGAACTCAAAATCTCAAAAATCTAGCACATAGTTCATCGAAGCAGACAGAGCAAGAACAGAAAATAGAAATTGATTCTCATTTCTTTGAGCAAGAAGATCTGGCCCGAGTTCCCATACGCTGTACATTTTAACAAGAAGGAAAATACAAGCGATAATCAACTAGCTCTAACAATCTCCATCATCCTCTCAAGAACACAAGGGGAACCATAGAAAACAAGAACCGGGAGAAAGCTACGTGAGGCACTCCCTCACATACATGTTGTGAGCTCCATGGGACAGCCTTGCACCCCTGCTCTCTCCAACAACTAAGGCTTAAAAGCAAACAACCTTCTAAAGCCTCTTTTGACTCAATTGAAACCCTAATTCCCTCTAGAAGCCATATGGAGGCATGCAGCCCCTCTCCTCTATTTATAGCCTTGGCTAACGGGTCTCCGCCCCGTTACGCCCGCTAAATCCAACGGCACCCGCTCCCGCTTGTGCAGCCTTGCGAAATTCCCATTTTGCCCCTCCTGCACCTTCCGGGAAGCTTCCGCGCTCCTTACCTCGCACGCCTCGCAACCACCTCGAGTCCACATCGTCTTGACACATCCCGACCGTTCGACCTCGGCGCCACTGCGCCTAGTCCGGTCCACCGTGTCTCGCCACGACTCCGCCTCGACGTCCTGCAGCCACACAGACAAGAAACACGTCAAATAGCACCGCTCGATACATGAAAGCGTAAATAGAGACCAAACATGTCGAGTCATCAGAACATGCAACCTAAACCCATACGACTAGGTTCGACCAAGTCCGACCAAGCCCGTTACGCCACGCAACGTCTAGGTCCGAACCAACCGACTCAAACTCGACTTTTCCTAAACCGATGTCAATTACTCATCATACACAACGGGATGACCTCCACATGGTCTCTCAACACAGTATATTTCTTTACATATTTTCTCATTCTCAAAATTGACTACATCACACATTTTCACATATTTATCACACAAATGCGTTGTTATATACATATATGCAAATGCCCACATATATGAAGCTCATTCTCATTGTACTTGCTTATTTCCTTTAAAATGAGCCCTTCATGATGATCAATGCGACGTAACTAGTTTAAATCACGTTGTTCGTCGTCGACCCTTATGCCATTTCCAAAAGGAGGTAACTCGTCAAATTGATTGTATTTTTCCTCGTCCACTACATTCTCTACTCCGACAATTCTCCTTTTCCATGAAGAACTACATGGCGTTTCTTATTTGCCGGGTCGGTTACATAGAAAACTTGAACAACTTGGTTGGCGAGCACGAATGGTTCGTCTTTGTACCCGACGTTGGAGGTCCACGGTAGTGACACCGTGCTTGTCAACCTTCACTGTGGGGATGCACCCAACGGCAAATAAATAAGGGATCTTGAAAACCACGTGAGTCGAGCTCCCAAATCTCTTCTATGAACCCATAGTACGAGTTTCTCAACCCATCGGATCTTGACGCATCTATCACGGACACCGCTGATACGGTTTGTCTTTGTTTACATCCCGAGATGCGTATAGAATGTGTACCCATTTATGTCATATCCTTGCCATGTCACAATCAGAATGTTGGCCCTTTTGCCAACCATGTCAGCGTCTCACTTGGCGAGCTCCTAACGATTTGCTCCTTCAACCATTGGTTGAACTGACTGTTATGTTGCCTCTGATCCAAACATCCGTAGCTCCGGATTTTGTTGCCAAGCACATTCTTGTCTTTGGTCGACATAAGGCACCACTTCACCATGTGTTGCAAGACCGTGAAATAGGCTTGAGTATACGTGTCCATATCTGTAGTGATTGCTTTCCTTCCGATAGTTCCGATACCATTCAGCCTCCCCTCATGGCGAGATTGAGGCACACCTATCGGTTGAGTCGAGCCATATAATCGACACAAAACTCAATGACCTCTTCGCTGCATAACCTTCGACAATGCTTGCCCTCGCCGAGATCGATTCCGTCGTGGGATTTGAGAATTCCATGAACCTCTCAAATGGGTACATGCTACATAGGAATACGGGCCCACATTTTTATCTCCCACACAACGTGAACAATGAGATGTACCATGATATCGAAAACGAAGGAGGGAAATACATTTCAAGATGACATAGAGTCATCACCACCTCGTCCTGTAGAGCATCTAGTCCTTCCGGATCGATGATCTTCTAGGCAATTATGTTAAAGAAATAACATAGCCTCATGATTGTCTCTCGTACTTTGATCGGCAAAATATTTCTAATTGCAATAGGGAGCATCTGTGTCATCAGCACATGACAATCATGAGACTTCATGCCATTTAACTTCAAATTTTGCATCGAAACAAGTTTCTTCACGTTGCGGGAGTAACGGATGGAACTTTGACACCATGCAAGCAACGGCACGATTCATTCTCTCGGCCTTGGACAGATCAGAACACGCAGGGGAAGGTACGTTCGTCCATTATCTGTTCTCGTCGGTGCTAACTCGGGCCCGATGTCCATATCGACCAAGTCAAGCCGTGCATTGACGCCGTCCTTTGTTTTGTCATGAATGTTCAGCAAGAGACCAATCAAGCTGTCACATACATTCTTTTCTACGTGCATGACGTCGATGTAGTGTCGAACATCTAGGTACTTCCAATAAGGTAAGTCCCAAAATATTGATCACTTTTTCCAGGTGTTCTTCTCATGAGCCCTCATTTTACGTCCCTTTCCGAGGACAACATCTAAATCCTTAACCATATCATAGACCTCGTGTCCCCTTAAATGCCTTGAAGTGAACCGTCTTCCTTCTCTCCGTCAAATTGTTTCTTCATCTTGCGGTATGGGTCACCCTCAAAGGAACCGGTGGTGGCGCATGTAGACCGTTTTGCGTGAGTGTCTCGGTCACACACTCTCGGTATCATCTAAGCAGTGGGTACAAGCTTTGGCACCTTTTGTACTCGGCCGACAGGTTAGCAAGGCGGGATAATCGTTTGTGGTGCGTAACAATAAGGAGCACAAAGTGAAATTCTCTCGTTTGTATGCATCCCATACCGCACCCTTCGTTCCACAAGACTTTTAGATCTTCTACCAACGGTGCTAGGTACACATCAATATCATTCCACAGTTGCTTTGGCCCTTGGATAAGTATCGACAAAGAAAATATACTTTCGCTTCATACACAACCAAGGAGGAAGGTTATAGATCTTGATTCACGGGCCATGTGCTATGTCGGCTACTCATGCTCTTGAAAGGATTCATTCCATCATACTCGGTCCAAACCTTATATTCCTTGGTTCTCGCACCAAAGTCTGCGAAACTCCTATCGATGTTTCTCCACCGGGCGAATCGATGTGTGTCTTAGCATTCCATCCTTCCTGCGCTCCTCCGAAAGTGCCAGCGCATGCTTTGCCTCCTTTGGATTTGCAAAAATATTTTCAAGCGGGAATTATAGGAAAATACCATGCCACCTTAGCAGGAGGTCCTTTCTTCGCCTATGTTCCTCGCCGTCATCGATTGATTGTTACGTTTGTATCGGCATCGTTGCACTCGGACATACATGCATGTTTGCATACTCTTTACGGTATAGGATACAATCGTTCGGACATACATGTATTCTTTCTACTTCCATTCCCAACGGACAAAGAACCTTCTTGGCTTTATACATGGTTTTAGGCAGCTCATTTCCTTCCGGAAGCATGTCCGCTAAAAGACCTAGCATTGTGAAACTCTTGTCGGACCAACCGTTGCACGCCTTCAATTTCAATAGTTCAAGCACGGCCGACAACCTCGTGTACTTGCAAAGACGTGAACAAAGGTTTCTCTGAGTCCTCCATCAAGCCCGAATTTAACATACTCTCTCGATCATAGTTCTCTTCTACATCGTGAAGCATCGATCCAGTTATCACCGTGCAACCTATCGGTATCATCATCCGTGACATGTCATTCACTTCACCGGCGATGTCATCCGGCGGCATATCATTCACTTCATCGGCGATGTCATCCGGCGGCATATGATCATTCACTTCGCCATGACCGGTCCAACACGTATAACCTTTTTGAAACCCTCCGAATCAAGTGCGCTTCAATTTGCCCTCGGTTCTTAAACATCTTTAAATTCTCGCGATCGGTAGCATGGACAATACATATATTCCACCCCTTATTCAACATATCCTCCTCGTGGCTCTTGTAAGCGGTACACGCCATTAATATACTCTTCACTCACATGGCTCGCGGCATACATCCGACTTGGTCCTCGTTACGTACATATATAACAACTCAAGATTAAAATTAGATTAACTAATTATTACTAAATATATATACCGCCACATGTATTATATTTAGGCTTAATTTTCTAGCTCAATTCATATTATAAACACAACTCTTATATAACCAATAATTTTGCAAATTAACCATCTTCAATAACACTCACCAATTACTTAGATCTAAATTGTAATGCAATTAAAGAAAAAACAAACATCCTTACTAACCATATCTAGAGCTACTAGGAAGAGTATGAATGAATCTTCAAAGCTCAATCTCATCTCTTCCACCAAATTAAATGGCACGAAATCGCCTAGGCTCGCGTGAGCGAAAGAGTGCGCAGATGGCTATAGATCTGGATCAAAATGAAGACAAGGCGGCTGGCGGCGCATTAAAGGCTTTGTGGCATTAACCAGCTTTTCACAGACGGTTGTTTATTCAAAACCGTCTCATGACGCTAACAACACGAGCGGTTTATATTAAAACCCGTCAGCGAAAGTGGTTATCGCAGCGGTTTGTAATAAAAACCGTCGTGATAACCACTTTCACGAACGGTTGTTTATTCAAAATCGTTTGCGGCCGCCAACACGTATTTGTTGTTTATTCAAAACCGTCTGCGATAACCACCGTGATAATGAAAAGTCGAACGTATCTCTTGTGTTTCGTAACGTATCTCCTTCGTTATCTGAAGCGTCTATTTCATTAATGTTTGGTATATGAACCGTCTGTGATGAAGCTTAAATATGCGCGCCAGGGTCTTCTACATACGTACACTCTCATCTGTGCTGTTCTTGTGATCACAAGATCTCCTACGTACTGTTCTTACTAGCTACCAATTAATATGGATTCTAATCTTGTTCTTACGCTCATCTCCTTCCTCTCATCTATCCATCATGAGTTGTTCGGCCGTAATCTTACAGGTGACTAATAATCCACGTCTAGAGCAGCTCCCGCTCACGCCTGCTCTCCTCCTCGACTCGTTTCCATTCGTCACCGGACCTCATCATCCACCGCCGACGGTGTTTTCTTCTTGCTCGGGAAAGGAAACCGCCCTTAACCTCGTTCTTCTCTACAATGTGCACAAAGCGGAGGAAGCAATTGTGGCAATGGAGAGATTGATGGATAACATTGCCGCTCAAGCAGAAACGGTAGATTCTGAGGAATCTTATAATGCTATCCTCTACGAGCTTATGATGTACGCTACTGATCATTTGCCAATGCTAGAGGAGGAAGTGCTGAGGACAAGGACAATCTTAACGGCGTTTGAGAAATCAGCGGGCGCTCCTCCAAGTACCAAAGTAGAAGAAGAAGCGTACGAAGCCCAGAAGATTAGAATCTGGCAATCTCTTTATCTCTGCGACTTTTGTAATAAATTTGCCTCGAATTGAAATTAATAAATTTACCTTTTATTTGTGATCCCACAATATGCGTATTTATGCATTACTATGATAGACGGTTTTTATTACAAACCGCTCTATGATAATTCAGATTATCACGAGACGGTTTTAATCTGCACCGCCTCGTGATACTTTAGTATCACGAGCGGTTCATCGAGAACAACCGTCCGTGATAGTCCTCTTCTCCGACGTCGCCTACGGATGGTGTCCAAATTAAAACCGTGCATGTTGAGTGTCGATCCGACGGTTTTGTCAAACCGTCTGTGATTGGCCGTCTAGTATTAGGCTTTCTGTAGTAGTGTATGTTCTGCGTCATTTCATTAATAAAGGAAGAACTTGATGGACTCAACTAAGTACAATTTATCACGCTAATGCATCTATATGTATCGAGCAATATGTGATTGATTAGATTAATTATATAGACCTGATCGAGATGAAGTCAATTTTGTATTAGAGGTGGATCATGTTGAAATATCTGATGTACCGAGTCCTACGGCTTAACGTGTGCATGTGTGTGTGGGCGGCATGGTGATCCGGAGACGAACGGAGGGGCGGCGGTGGAGGCGGGCAAGGAACCACCGCCAATGGCCAATGGGTGCTGCAGCTCTCAACTTTGCTCGGATCTGGATTGAAAGAAATTAGGGCTAGGCAACCGATGCGGGAGGGTGCTGTTGTGAGGGTGGCCCCACCTAAGCCCAAACCGGCTGTTAGAAGGTCAGTAAAGGCCCAAAGTCGGACATGTGTAATGGCATAAGTGCCCCGAGAGGATACTTAAATGTAAGGGTACCGTTGTAAAAACACTCCCTATGTGTGTGTGTATATATATATATATATATATATATATATATATATATATATATATATATATATATATATATATATACGATACGAGCCATGGGAAACCCTAAGCATTGCTCACCTAACTCTACTACCATATCTCTCTCCGTGTTTGGTATGTAACCACAACAGTTGGCGCCATCCATGGGGAGGACAAGAGTAATGTCGGGACCCGGATTTCCAAATCCAGCCCCTCTGTGTATTACAGCACTAGTCCCAGATCATAGCTAGTGCACACAGTCAAACAGTGATGATTACATAACCAACAACACTTTATTACAATAAAAGAGAGTACAGGCCGAAAGGCCTTCTTATTACAGATGAGGTTTCAAGACCTCGCACTCACACAAAAGATAAAACACAGCGGAAGCAAAAGATAATTCCGGCGAAGACCCATCAATACGCCACAGGCAATTGACTGGGGTAGCGCAACCTAGAACTCCTGGAAGCCGTCGTCGAATCCATTCGCACCGTAGTCGAAGGCTCCTTCTTGAACTTCATACTCTTCTGGTTATTATTTTAAGTGTAGCATGTAAGTACATAATGTACTCCGCAAGTCTTGGGAAAATGCAATAGATGCAAGGCTTAACAAAGGTGGTTTATATGGTTCTTTTGCACAAAGCAATATTCTATTTCAAAATTTAAATATTGTTGAAGGCATCAGTTTAAATAAAGTGATTGTTTTAAACATAATTTAACAAGTTAAACAGTGAAGGTTACAACCACCATCACTAGATCATAGGCTCGATCTGCCAAGGTTCAAATCAACGGGTTATATCCACCCTCACTGGCTACATCCGCCAAGATACAAATCCGAGAGTTCCAACCACTCCCGGTTTTCAAAACTTTTATTTTAAAACCAAAACCATTGATCTACCATGTGAATGCATTCTTTGCCCGCCCTTGACCGTGGGCACGGCTATTCGAATAGTTTTACACTCTGCAGAGGTTTCTCAAAGCCAACATGCTTCCGTAGGCATGAGACCCAGATAATTTATCACAAAGCCTTTACCTTACTCTAGTCTAGCCAGTTACCACCCGCTGAGGTTTCACTGCTGACGAGTTAAATCCACCCGAACAGAAGCCCCCTCTTGCGCCATATGAGTACAGTAAATCCCTGTCCCTCACTGTGAATGACCAGTAAATCCCTGGCATCCACTTTCCACTAGTGGTACCTAAACTAGACTATTGTAAATTATTCAGCTAGGTCGTACCCATATAGACATATGGTTGTACGGTAGTGCTCGATCACCGACAAACACAAGCGTCGGTCCTTAATTGACTAGGCGGAACATACACATTACAAGTTCTCGTGCTAACCGCACCAAACCAATCTTACCATCCGCCCCGCCTAAACCAACTCTCACATTTTATTTTAGTTTTAAAGAACAAGTGGCAACTCAATCACCACTTATTTCTGAACAAAATCCAGTTCCACAAAATATAATTTCTCATTTCAAAAGGTACCAAAGGGTATATAGCATGACTAAGCATTTTACTACCGATACAACATTTACCAAAGTTTAATAATAATCTCATTATTAAGACAAAGGAAATCCTAGGGTGTCAAAGGTACAAGGTTGTCAATGCCAAATGAGGGTATAACAAGTATCGTATTAACTATTACTTCTAAAGCAAGAATTATCATTTTATGTAACATAGCAATGCATTAATTTAAAATAATTAAAACATTTCACAAACATAGGTTCAAGATGTTCAAAGGAGACTTGCCTTCATGAGCGATGTCTTGATTCTCTTCTTGGTCGACGAAGTCTTGACAACGTCGGATTCTCTGCTAAAAAAGACAAAGCAACAAAGCAAATAAATACACACAAATTCAAATAAAATTAAAAAATTGAAAAAGAATGTATATTTGAATAGATTATGATTTTATAAAATTTTAGAAATTTGAACGGGTCAAATCGGAGTTAAAACGAGAAAGTTATGGCCTCGGGAAGTTTTAATTGAAAGAAAAAGAAAAGGGGCAATTTCGAATTATTTTTTTGTCTTGAAAATTATAATTATGACGTCAGCAATAATTTTAAATTGGTCAAATATTTTCCTAAAGGAAAATGGGATTTATGACGTCCATCGACGTCGGCAAATATTGAAATTTGAATTTTCGGACATGTGGGCCCGGTCCACGGTGGGCCGAGTCCACGGACCGGCGCCGGCCGGCGTGGTGCAGCGGTGACGAGGCGCTGGCGGCGGCCACGCGACGCCACGCGCGGCGCGGGCGGCCGGCGTGGGCGCCACGGCTGCGGCGGCGGCGTGGGCGCCACGCGCGCCACGGAAGCTTCAGGCGCCTGGCCCGGCGACCTCGCCCGGCGATCGGAGGCGGGCGGCGGTGGCGGCGGCGAGAGAGGTGGGCGAGCTCACCGGCGGTGGCGGTGGGACGGGCGGCGGAGGAAGGCGGCGACGGGAAGGCCTACATGATGGTCTTTGGCGGCGGAGGAAGGGCAAGGAGGAGAGGAGAGGCGGCGGTCGGAGTGGGAAGATGGCGGGATTTGCGGCCGCAATTAGGAGAAATAATTGTGGAGAAAACAGTAAGCATTAGGGAGGCGTGATTAGGGGTTTTAATGAGCCATCAAGCGGGAGTTTCGCGAAGAAATCGTAGGCATTTGAAGCTCCCGTTCGGCTTTAATGGTGGAGGAGAGAGAGAGTGAGAGGAGGAAGAAGAAGAGGTAGAAGAAACATATGACATGTGGGGCCCACCCGTCGGTGAGAGAAAGAGAGGTGAAGGGGTATGGTGCGGCCGGATGCGTGACACGTGGCAAGTGATTGAATCTTGCCTATTGGATTTAAGTGAAAGGGGATGGCTTGGATTAAATCCAACGAAGGGGTATCGGCCGTCGGATTTTCGACACGTGGCGGCCTGAGGTTAAATTGATTTTTATTTTCGGATTGCTTTTTCAGAAAATACTAGAAACTATATATTTGTTTGGAAAAATAAAAAATAATATCTAAAAATTCCAGAAAAATTATAGAATATTCGTGGAAACATTTTAGACTTAATAAAAATATTTGTAATTTCAGATTTAATTTAAATAATTTTATAAAATTCCTTTTATCTTTTAAAATTGATTTTTAATTCCAGAAAATTCTCGAAAATTATTTAAAAATTCTGCGAAGATTGGGAAAAATAAAATAAACTCTTTTTGGCTTTAATAAAATATTAAAAGTACATTTTCATGTTTTAAATTTTTAAATAAACTCTAGAAAAAAAACCAGAAAAATCCAAATAAAAGCCGATTGCTTTTAAATAATTAATTTGAATTTAAATTTTTCAAAACTCAAAAACTTGGGATGTTACAAGTAAGCCTCAAGATCCGAAGAACGATGGTACGGAAGAAAGCTTCATCGTCGACGACAAAGAAGAAGGGAAGCATGACGTAGTTCCGCGTCAACACCAGGGCCTCGGCGTCGGTAGTTGCGGGCGTGATTTACGACATGGGTGCGGCAGCCACGAACGTCGACGCTCATGGTGCGACGATCGACTCCGCTACCGCTACCACGACGGCCGGCACCACCCCACGCGCGACGACCGACCCCACAACCGGCGTGATGGTCGACACTGGCAACATCGACCGGGTAGTCGGGGCGACAACGTCAGCGCCTGCTAGCGACCACCGTCCCTACACCCGGTGCAGGAGCGACGAGCAGTTCCGGCGGTAATGCTGGCCTCGTCGCCGACTCCGGAGTCTACCACGCCGGCACATCGGGCAACCCGGGAGCACAGGCTATGGTAGCCACTGTCCCGGCAGCATGACCGGGTGCGTCGAATGCCCCGGCTGCACCAACGGTGGAGAACGCCTACGCTAATGGCCATCTGTTGGTGATATGCCCTAGAGGCAACATGGAGATGTTGAATATATCACATACTATGTTTATGATACATTGCTTTGTTCCTTGAAATAGACATTATCATTATTGATCAATGAGTATGTGACTTATTCATGAGACTCTTAATGCCAAAATGTTGCTATTTCTAAATGATCCATGATTATATTTCATATGAGGAACAAATATGATTCAAAGATCAGCATATGTATTGATTGATGATCATGTCTCATGGATCATGGTATGGAGATACCAAATCAATAATATGGACATGTGTTAGTGAACATATGTTGGATAGACCCGCCATGAGACACCGCAGAGATTCCAAGTGTCATCGGTTGGTCTCAAGTAGTGTTTATGTGGAATCCTTAGACTTGAGATCATCATGGTTCCCAAAGATGCGTGTAGCTACTTTGGGACTACTAAACACTACTCCGTGGCGGGTAGTCATAAAAGTAGTCTTTGGGTTTGCCATGAAACATGTAGTGGGATGTGAATGATCAAGATAGAATTTGCCCTCCTTATGGGAGAGATATCTCGGGCCCCTCGATGTAATGGATTATGAAAGTGCATGGCCATGCCAAGGTGATTGAGGAGTCAATCACGAGTTTATAATCCATCACGGAATCGAGAGAGTGATTGAGCTATTAAGAGGATGACACAGTGTCTCGCCTTGAGCTTAATCTATATCGTGAGGCAAAGGTTAGTACATGAGAACATTACAGTTCGGCCGATATGATCTTTACGTATACTTTGGGGTTAATATGTCTTGCTAGAGGCCGCTATTAACGTGGTGACCGGAAGGTGTTTACGGTCGCGACCAAGTATACGTGAACCTGCTGTGGTCGCACACTTAACGGGTTGGAACACTAATTCGAATGTGATTCGGATATGGGCTCAATTCGGATAGAGATCCTGATAGACTCCTATTGGGCCTCGGTCCACGAGGCCCAAGTGAGTAGGTCTATATATGGAGGCGAGGGGGGAGGAACACACCGATAATCCCGAGCTAATCCGTAGCCGCCACCTCCGAGCCAAACCCTAGCCGCTCATGAAGTCTTTGGTACACTCGCGATCGGCGTTCAACCCGGACGTGTGGATACCGTGGAGGCGCTGCTCGTTGCGGCGTTGATCGGCATCAACAACCTCTGATTGGATCCGCTCGTGGTGTGGTTGATCACGTGGAGGAGACGATCGGTTCGGGACGATCGACTACTTCCACTACTACTTCGCCGTGGTTGGATCGGCTTCTCCAACTCTTCTTTCACAAGCTGCGCGTCTAGTGGTAACGATCCATGATCCCTCCTTAAGCATGATGTTCTTGTGTGCGCGGTAGAAAAATTTTGTTTTCTGCTCTCGTAGCCTACTCGCGATCCATTAGTGGTATCGAGCCATCTTGCTTAGTTTGCGATCCGGATCGGCGATATGTTGATATGCGGTTGTAATAGATTGGATCTATTACGGACTAGATCAATCGGTCATAAGGGGTTGGAATATGTATGAGTTGATAGCATCATGTGGCCAAAAGATTAGTTCGTGCTCCTTCTTTGATGTATGCGCGACTTGCCCCTACCTACCGGTAACACCATCGGGGCTAGCTCACAAGCAACGATGGATTGAGCCAACGGATCGAGGTCTTGTGTTGCGGTCTCCTCAAGCATACCGATCGCGATGATTGATGTGATTGATCTAATGAAAATTGAGACATTTTGAATGGCTCGGTTTGGGTTGATTTGATCGGCCGATGAGATTTTCATAGCGATTTCATAGATGCGATCTATGTAATTCCGTGAGGTTTGGTACGCCACGAAACCCGCGGGCGGCTCCCCTCGACCCCCCCACCGACCGCCACGGGACCGTTGCGTCACGCATAGATTGTTATAGAAACACATTCATGTCGTATGTAGAATATGTTCTACGCTAACTTGTTTTGCAGGAATGATGTGAATGGTATGGCATAGATGCATATGTGATGCATGTGTGTTTTGTGACTGTGTGTCGTATTAATCACACCGGGTTGAGGTCGTTCTTTAATTGTATAACGACTGCGTGTCGACTTGTGATGCTTGAGCTCCTCATGTAATTCATTTGCTACCTATTAGTTGTAATAGTTTAGTTCTTTGCTATGGAGGCTTCAAGCATGATGACAAAGAGGACAAGAAGTGTGGCGAAGAATATCACCGTGGAACCATGGCGATGGCGACCACTACGATACAAAATGCCATACCATTCACGATAATGTGATTATATGCATGTGATGTTTATTTCTTGTCATACTATTCTTTCATGCCATACCAACTAAGGGTTAGTTTTCATGATAGAATAGCTTCTCTCAAGAAAAATTAAGAATTTGTTTTGATGCCCTTCCAATTCTCGCGCCTATAAGAATCATGATCATTGTTTGGTAGGTCTCGCTTAAGCGGTACCATCAACTATCTTGATCTAATAGGGTGGATGTCGGACATCCACATGCATAGTATTGGTTTACTTGACAAGGCTATCAAATTAGATTTGGGCCTTGGGGCATGGTGTTGGGAGCCGGGCATTGGATGCCACCCAACAAACAAGAGTCACATAAGATGTGATTAGCAAGTGTTGCTTACCTCGTCACTAAGTTTCTAGCAAAGATGCCAAAGCTCACTAGAACTTAGATGAACATGGATCTTGACCACTATATGTCGTTAGAGGGAAGACGATTACAAAACATATAGTGGGAGTATCTTTGTTAAATTGTTTAATGGAAGATCAAACATGAACATAGTGCTAAACTTTGCATATTCTTTGTTGTAGATCATGTCAACTAATGCCGCATCCAGTTCTTTTAATTTGCGATCTATTCTTGAGAAAGAAAAACTCAATGGAACGAACTTTTGGATTGGTATCGCAACCCGAGAATTGTTCTCAAGCAAGGCGCAAGGAGCATGTCCTGAGTCTCCTTATCCCGATGACTTGCCCGATAATGCTACCGTGGCTGCACGGAAAGCTTATGAGAAGCAAGCGAATGATTACCTTGATGTGAGTGACTCATGCTTGCCACAATGTCCTCTGAGCTTGAAGCAATATGAGAACACGAGATGCCTACAATATCATTGTGGGGTTGCGTGGTATGTTTGAGAACCAAGCAAGTGAGAGGTTCAACACTTCAAAGTCCTTGTTTGCGTGCGAGCTTGCGTAGGAATCCGTCGACCCTCATGTGATTAAGATGATTGGCTACATTGAGAGTCCGAAAGCTTGGTTTTCCCTTAGCCAAGAGTTGGCTACCGATGTGATTCTTGATCGCCCCTCGAGCTTTGAGCCATTCATTCGAACTATCACATGAACAATATGGACAAGACCTTGGGTGAGTTGCATGGAATGCTAAAATCAGAGGAAAGCATTTAGAAAAGCAGCCATCATGTGATGATGATGCAGAAAGGCAAGGGCAAGCCCTATGTAAAGAAAGGCGCGGTCAAAGAAAGTTAGCTCCGATGAGATCGCGAGCGGTTCTAAGGCCAAGCAAGTCAAGAAGGGCCTGCCTCGATGCGATTGCTACTCATGTAAGCAATCGGGACATTGGAAAAGGAACCCCCAGTACTTGGAGGCGGGCCCGGCCACAGGGGGTTCGAATGGGCAGACTGGGCCCTCGAGGCCGAGGGCCCAACCCCAAATACGTAATCACGATAGTATTCAGCCCAAGCTAAAAATCCTATGACTCGCGTCGTTTCAGCTGCCTTCATGCCGCAATGCACAACACCGTGCCCTTCCGCCGCACGCCGTTCGTTCTGCGTGAACGTGATCGACTCTTGTCTTTGCGATCGACCATCGGCGATCTTGTGCGTGGTGCGGCCGTGATCTTCGCGATTCGCGACTCAATGCCGGCAAGCAAGCGGGGGCGGTGACGACCTGCTCTCGTTGTTTCTCCGAGATCCCACGACGTCTTCAGACTGAGGTAAAAATTGGCCCTAATCAAGATTTGATCTTTAGCTCCTGCCCCAATTTTTATTCTTTACTTTATTAGATTTGGATTTAGGAACCGTATCCCATATGGTGCGGTGGCGGTGCAGCAATCATGTTTAATTTAGTATGGCATAATTTTATTTATTAATTGTTTACTACTTTTCTAAACATACAAGAAGTCATGTTGCCCAAAAACATGCATCCGAAGTGACAAAAGAAAGAAGAAGAGAAGGATAGAGGGCTTGATAGAATCACAAAGAGGAGCTATGGATAAATTTTTTAAGACCAATACAAGCACTACAACAAATCCAGATGAGTGGGCAATAGTTCCTGTGGAGGAACAAACTACACATCCAGAAGATCAAGGCCCTATAGAAGATAATATTGGCATCGACACGGAGATTTGTCACAAAAGCAGATTGTTATCCTAATATTTCTATTGCTTATCGGATCCTATTCACTATGCCTGTGACTGTGGCCTCAGCTGAAAGAACCTTTTCAAAGCTGAAATTATTGAAGAATTATTTGAGGTCCGTGATGTCCCAAGAAAGATTAAATGGTTTGACAACTTTATGCATCGAGAAGAAATTATTAGATGAAATTGATATTGAGGCCATCATCAATGACTTCAGAAAAATGTTAGAAGAAATTTTAAGGTAAGATAAGATGTATAACTTGTTTCATAAGAATATTTTCATGCATTATACTTATTACAATTATCTTTATATTATTAGATTTGTATTAAAGGGCCTATTCTTTGTAGCTTCGCTCCGTGCCTATAATTTGACAGACCGCCCCGCTTGGAGGATCTTGAGAAAAAGAAGGGAAGTACGACTTCCGCTCCAGGTATAAATGTTATAGAAATCAATCTTGCTACTTCATCTTCTGATTCTTGGGTATTTGATACGGATCGGTTGCTCACACTTGCAAATCGTTGCAGGGGCTAAGAAGAAGTAGAAGTTTGAGGAGGAGAAGTGGATCTTGGCGCTGGCAATGGAGCAAAAGTTGTTTGCGGTGGTGTTGGCACCATGCCATTGTCTTTACCTTCGTGGATTAGTTTTGGAATTGAATAATTGTTATTGTGTTCCATCTCTTCCAAGAACATTATTTCGCTTCATGTTTACAAGCGTAAGGTTATGACTTTAGATCCGTGAACAATGGTTGTTCTCTTTATTTCAAAGATATGTTCTATTGTCATACTCCATTGGTGAATGGGTTATATGTTCTTACTCTTGAAGACTCATCGGTCTATAACATTAATACAAAGAGGCAACGATCGAATGATTTGAATCCGTTTATTTGGCACTGCCGCTAGGTCACATAAATGAGAAACGCATGGAGAAGCTCCATAGAGATGGTATTCGCACTCATTTGATTTTGAATCATTTGAGACATGCGAATCTTGTTTACTTGGCAAGATGACAAAAGCACCTTTCACCGGTCAAGGTGAACGGGCAAGTGACTTATTGGCACTCATACATTCGATGTATGTGGACCAATGAGCTCAACGACCGAGGTGGTTTTCGATGCTTCATAACTTTTATCGATGACTTTAGTAGATATGGCTATATCTACCGATGAAGATAAGTCCGAATCCTTTGAAAAGTTCAAAGAATTCCAAAATGAAGTGCAAAATCATTTAGGCAAGACAATCAAGTTTCTACGATCCGATCGTGGAGGCGAGTATTTGAGCCATGAGTTTGGTAATCATCTCAAGGATTGTGGAATTGTTCCACAATTGACTCGCCTTGGGAACACCTCAATGGAATGGGGTATCTCGAACGAGAAATCGCACCTTATTAGATATGGTGCGCCCATGATGAGCCACGTGATCTTCCGTTGTCTTTTGGGGTACGCCTCTTGAAATGTACCGCTTTCACACTAAACAGAGTTCCATCAAAATCGTGAGAAAAGACACCATATGAGATGTGGACGGGACAACGCCCTAGCTTGTCTTTTCTTAAGATTTGGGGATGTGAGACTTATGTAAAACGTTTACAACCGATAAGCTCACCCTAAATCGATAAATGCTTCTTTATCGGGTATCCTAAGGAAACAAAAGGATATTACTTCTATAATCAAGAAGAAGGCAAAGTGTTTGTCACCCAAGATGGTGTCTTCTTAGAAAAGAGTTTCTCTCAAGAAGGGATAGTGGGAGCATGGTGCAACTTGAAGAAATTCGAGAAACACCGAAAACGTTTCAGCTCTCTGAACCACAACAGATGAACAAACTGCTGAAGAACCCGCTGGACACACCGCACCACGAGGTCGAGAGGTCACGTCGTGTACCGAGAGGTACATGTTCTTGACTACTCAACAACGGGATATATTGTTGTTAGACAACGATGAACCTAAGACCTATGAAGAAGCGATGGTGGGACGGACTCGAGAAATGGCTTGAAGCCATGAGATCCGAAATTGAATCCATGCACGTAATCAAGTTTGGAACTTGGTTGATCCACCGATGGTGTTAAAACCATTGAGTGCAAATGGGTTTTCAAGAAAAGATAGACATAGATGGAAATGTTCACATCTATAAAGCGCGATTGGTGGCCAAAGGTTTCAAACAAATTCAAGGTGTTGATTATGATGAAACTTTTTCGCCGTCGCAATGCTAAAGTCTATTCGGATCATTCTAGCGATTCTTGCTATTTCGACTATGAAATATGGCAATGGATGTCAAAACAGCTTTCCTTAATGGAAATCGAGTGAGGATGTGTACATGACACACCCACAGTGTTTTGTCGATCCGAATCGACTAGAAAGATATGCAAGCTACAAAGATCCATTTATGGATTAAAGCAGCATCTCGGAGTTGGAACATTCGCTTTGATGAAGTAATCAAGGGTTTGGTTTCATCAAGAACGAAGAAGAGCCTTGTGTTTACAAAAGGCTAGTGGGAGCGCACTCGTGTTTACGGTCTTATATGTGGATGACATATTATTGATCGGAAATGACATTCCTATGCTCGAATCATTAAGTCTTCATTGAAAAGTAGTTTCTCTATGAAAGACTTAGGAGAGGCATATATTCTGAGCATCAAGATCTATAGAGATAGATCAAAAGGTCGATTGGATTAAGCCAAGATACGTTACATTGACAAGGTGTTGAAAAGGTTCAACATGCGTGATTCCAAGAAAGGCTTCCTACCTATGTCACATGGTATAAATCTTAGCAAGAATCGGTGTCCTAGTACACCGATGAGCGGGATAAAATGAATGCGATTCCATATGCTTCACTATTGGATCCATTATGTATGCCATGCTTTGTACACGTCCGGATGTCTCGTATGCTTTAAGTGCTACGAGTAGATACTCGAGATCCGTGAAAGTCATCGATTACCGTAAGAACATCTTGAAGTACTTGAGAAGAACTAAAGATGTGTTCCTCGTCTATGGGGGTGAGGAAGAGCTCGTTGTAAATGGTTACACCGATGCTAGCTTCCAAACTGACAAAGATGATTTTAGATCGCAATCGGATTTGTGTTACTCGAATGGCGGTGCGGTGGTGGAAGAGTTCCAAGCGAGAGACAGTTCTCGATTCTACAATGAAGTTTAGTACATAGCGGCTTCGAAGTCGCTAAAGAGGTCGCTTGGATCAAGAAATTTGTTTCGAGCTTGGTGTGATGGCTAGTGCCTCCACCCAATGGACCTCTCTTGTGACAACAAAGGAGCCATTCGCAAGCCAAGGAGCCTAGATCGCACTGTAAGTCCAAGCACATTCTACGGCGATTTCATCTCATCCGCGAGATTGTGGAGAGAGGCGATGTTAAGATATGCAAAGTACACACGGATTTGAACATTGCAGATCCGTTGACAAAGCCGCTTCCCGACCAAAGCATGAGGCTCACACTAGGGCAATGGGTATTAGATACCTACATGGTTGACTCTAGTGCAAGTGGGAGACTGTTGGTGATATGCCCTAGAGGCAACATGGAGATGTTGAATATATCACATACTATGTTTATCATACATTGCTTTGTTCCTTGAAATAGACATTATCATTATTGATCAATGAGTATGTGACTTATTCATGAGACTCTTAATGCCAAAATGTTGCTATTTCTAAATGATCCCGATTATATTTCATATGAGGAACAAATATGATTCAAAGATCAAGATATGTATTGATTGATGATCATGTCTCATGGATCATGGTATGGAGATACTAAATCAATAATATGGACATGTGTTAGTGAACATATGTTGGATAGACCCGCCATGAGACACCGCAGAGATTCCAAGTGTCATCGCTGGTCTCAAGTAGTGTTTATGTGGATTCCTTAGACTTGAGATCATCATGGTTCCCAAAGATGCGTAGTAGCTACTTTGGGACTACTAAACACTACTCCGTGAATCGGGTAGTCATAAAAGTAGTCTTTGGGTTTGCCATGAAACATGTAGTGGGATGTGAATGATCAAGATAGAATTTGCCCTCCTTATGGGAGAGATATCTGGGCCCCTCGATGTAATGGATTATGAAAGTGCATGGCCATGCTAAGGTGATTGAGGAGTCAATCACGAGTTTATAATCCATCACGGAATCGAGAGAGTGATTGAGCTATTAAGAGGATGACACGGTCTCGCCTTGAGCTTAATCTATATCGTGAGGCAAAGGGATTAGTACATGAGAACATTACGGGTTCAAATGATATGATCTTTACGTATACTTTGGGGTTAATATGTCTTGCTAGAGGCCGCTATTAACGGGGTGACCGGAAAGGTGTTTCGGTCGCGACCAAGTATACGTGAACCTGCTGTGGTCGCACACTTAACGGGTTGGAACACTAATTCAATGTGATTCGGATATGGGCTTAATTCGGATAGAGATCCGGATAGACTCCTATTGGGCCTCGGTCCACGAGGCCCAAGTGAGGAGGTCTATATATATGGAGGCGAGGGCTGAGGAACGCACGATAATCCCGAGCTAATCCGTAGCCGCCACCTCCGAGCCAAACCCTAGCCGCCGCGAGTCTTTGTACACTCGCGATCGCGTTCGACCCGGGACGGTGGATACCGGTGAGGCGCCGCTCGTTGCGGCGTTGATCGGCATCAACAACCTCTGATTGGATCCGCTCGTGGTGTGGTTGATCGCGTGAGGAGACGATCGGTTCGGGACGATCGACTACTTCCACTACTACTCGACGCCGTGGTTGGATCGGCTTCTCCAACTCTTCTTCACTGCGCAAGGCGTCTAGTGGTAACGATCCATGATCCCTCCTTAAGCATGATGTTCTTGTGTGCGCGGTAGAAAAATTTTGTTTTCTGCTCTCGTAGCCTACTCGCGACCCATTACCATCGGCATGCTCCAGCAGGAGTTAGCGGATCTCCATGGAGCCGTGCGGGATATGCAAGAGGCTTGGAGTCAGCAGACCCCACCGGTGATCGCGTCGGAGCTCACGCCAGAGCGGGCGGATAGCCGCGACTCCCCCAGAAGCTCCACAGCGTACTCTAGTCTCTCCGGACAACAGTGACCCGCCCGACGAGGTTCACACCGTTCAATCTCCTCTTCGGTGATGAAGCTGTCATGCCTGAAGAAATCAAGGCTGGCTCGAGAAGGGTCCTCGTCCAGGCGCCAGAGGAAGAGCGCCAATTGCCCCTGGACCTCCTTGATGGAGAGCGAGTAAGCGCAACCCAGCACGTTGCAAAGTACGCATGCCAAATGGCACGCGCACGCGATTGCACCATGTATTCATGACAACTCCAACCTGGAGACCTCGTCCTCAAAATGGCACTCCGCGCGGAAACGATCAGCAAGTTGGAATCCAAGTGGGAAGGCCCGTACATCGTCGCAGCAACTCCGCAGCGGGACTCCGCCACACGTGGAATGCAGAGAGGTTGCGGCGGTACTATGTGTTAGGACAGAAGTGAAGCATGTTGCAAGCTCGGCACCTCGACCATTGTAAGATGCTCGCCCGCGCAAATGGGAGTTTAGTAAAGCCGATCGTTTGCCAAGCTCTCATCCTGCGCATAGTAGCACGGAGATCCACCTCCGCACGCACTCTACGGAGTATAAAATAAGATACGGATGTTGTCCCTGTGCACTCTACTGAGTATAAACAAGACGCGGATGTCCCCATGCACGTGCGGGCGTTGCCCTCGCGTGTACTCTCCGGAGTATAAATAAGATGTGGTTGATGTTCTCACGCACTCTACGGAGTATAAATAACACGTAGCGTCGAGATCCGCCTCCGCACGTACTCTGCGGAGTATAAATAAGACTCAGCGGGGGGACACCTCCGCGCGCACTCTATGGAGTATAAATAAGACGTAACGTCGAGGTCTGCCTCCGCACGCACTCTACGGAGTATAAATAAGACGCGGATGTTGTCCCTGCGCACTCTACTAAGTATAAACAAGACGCGGATGTCCCCGCGCACATGCGGGCGTTGCCCTCGCGCGTACTGTCCGAAGTATTAATAAGACATGGTTGATGTTCCCACACACTCTCCGGAGTATAAATAAGACACAGTAGAGGCTCGCCTCTGCAGCACACTATACAGAGTGTAAATGAGACGTAGCAGAGGCTCACCCTCGCGCGTCTACTTCGACTAGGCGCCACCACGCCACCACTCAAGGGTAGGGGCTGAGCGCTCGTGTCATTTCCGACTAGGCGCCAGCTCCGCTACCACCACTTCGAAGGGTAGGATACGGAGCGCTCGCATGTCTACTTCGACTAGGCCCCAGCGTCGCTGCCACCACTCAAGGGTGGGGACGGGCGCGCGCTCTACTTTAACTAGGCGCCAGCCCCGCGGCCACCACTTCAAAGGGTAGGGGACGGAGCCCTCGCGTGTGTACTTCGACTAGGCGCCAGCTCTGCTGCCACCACTTCGAAGGGTAAGGGACGGAGCACTCGCATGTATACTCCGACTAGGTGCCAGCTCCGCTACCGCTACCGCTACTTCAGAAGATAGGGGATGCAACGCTCGCGCGGTTACCTCGGTCACGAAGCGCTACGATCGTCAGACAGAGCGAATCAAGTGCAAAAAGCCAGCCTTTGCGTGACACATATGCCCACAGCACGAATAATACGCAACGACAGAACACGTTGGGCAAGTGTTGTTTCATTCATACAAAAAGGAGGTCATAAGGCGACAACCGTACAAAGCATACACAACACAACACCGGATCCCGGCATCACACCCGTGGATCCGCGCCATCTTCGTTGCGCCGGGGAACATCCTCGAGCCACTGGATGAAGTTCCCCTCCCAATGCAGCACGACCCTGGCCGCGTCCTCCCCGATGTAGCCCTAGATCCGATTGTAGAAGGTCTGGAGGGCGGACTGAGTGGCGCGAAGGGCACGGGACATCGCCCCGACTTCGGCTGGCAAATCCAGCTGAGGGTCGACCAGCTCGTCGACGTGTCCACACCCCCGGGTGTGAAGCATGGCGAAGGCGAGGCAGGCGCTGGAAAAGCTGCAATGATCGCCGAAGGCTCTGGCACCGCGGAGGGTGAGGTCCGAGCCCTCTGCAATTGGCTGAAGCGTCCGCGCTAGGTCCGCGGGGCTGTGTGTAACGTCCGGCACATCAACGGAAAGGTCCTGGAGGGCCCGCTCCAAAGACTCCATCGCCCTCCACGCCGCCACCGACACGTCACCTAAGGTTCAGTTCCTTTCCTCAAGGGACGTGGCGAGCTGGGCCTTCTCCTCCTCCAGCGCAAAAATTTGCTAAAGCAAGCCGGCGCGCTCCTCCACCGCGGCGTGCTGGGTCTCCTCCGTGGCACATTGCGTCGCCATCAAGCGCCTCCGCATTCGCAGCAAGCATCTCGCGTCGAAACCACCCTCGCCTCTCCGCCCCGAGATGCGAATACGCCGTCCTGAGGCGTGAGCCTCGTCGGCGGCAGGGTGGTCCTCCAAAGACCCTCCGCTCGCGGATGCAAGTCTCCTCCAGGGCTTGGCTGAGAACAAGAGTCTAAAAGAAACTGCGAGTGTTAGCTATGTACTCGACAGTGGCGTAGGCCACAAACCTAGGCACTTACCCTTATCTCCGAGGCACCCTGATACGGGGTCGCTCGATCTTCTCGACGTAGGATGGATACTCACGGGAGTCTTGATGAATTGTAATGATCCTCCAATGCCAATGCAAGGGACAAACACCCTTTAATCTGCCAAAACACACTTGTGTTGATTTCACGACCACTAGCGAAGATCTATCGTGCACCCAATTCCCAACGGAATGGTGAACGATCTTGATTGAAAAAATCACCCTAATTTCCTATAGAACTTGGTAGCAATGCTAAACTCGAACAAACTTTAGTAGATTCATTATTCTCAAACGTGGTCTCCCTTACAATGGGGGTCTAACCCTTAATATATAGTTTCCTGTCCACCTCATGGCTGGCCAAGAGGTCCTAAATCAACTCCAACTCATCCCTACATGTATTTGGAAACAAACTCACACAAAAGGAAAAGCCTAAAATTAAGCCATCATAATGTTTCAGACATACCTTTTTATCCGTGATGAATTTGAAGGTGGGGCCAGAACCATTGCGTAACCCTTGGAATTATCTTTCCAACGAGTACAAGAACACCTGAATCGGACTCCGTTTGTGAAAGTTATGGCCTTCCGCCTGTTAGGCTGTCCCGAACCGAATCCGAATTGAATCCTGAGTTGAATCCGAGTTTGAATTAGATTGAGCACGTGGGAGATCCGAATTTGGCTTGAAAATCTTATCCAAAATATGTAGTTTAAGTCCTTGTGCTGCTCCCTTTTGCTCTCCCAAGTCTTCACATGAATCATACCTAAGAATACATAAAATAATTGCATGAGGTAGTATTCCAAGTTCATCATCAATTAAAAGAAATTACTTAAGAAACAAATTCACCTGACAATATTTAATGCGGCTCAATACTTCTTTCCAGTAAAATAATGTATTTGACTGAAAAATGCTAAGCTTGTGCGTATCCGCATCAGTACCTGTTTGACCCGCATACCACAAAGTCACAAACAGGCTATGTATTCCTGTGTGGTGGAACTGCAATTTCTTAGAAATCGTCTAAGCAAAGTTTTGTAACGACTTCGATGAACCACTCAGAAATTATAGCACTGTATGAAGCCACACGAGAATGTGTTCACCACATCCAGCAGTCATGTGGGATGAACATTGTGCAAACCCCCACAATTACCTATGAAGATAATGCAGTTTGCATTGGACAAGTGCAAATGGGCTATGTGAAGAGTCATCTCACTAAGCATATCAACCCTAAGTTCTTCTATGCACATGAATTGCAAAAGATGGACGAGATTAAGGTACTGCATACTAAGTCTTGTGAAAATCTGGCAGATATGTTCACTAAGTCACTCCCCGCATGTAGCTTTGAAAGGTGCATGCGAGGGATTGGAATGATGAGACTGTGCGTGCGAGGGATTGGCATGATGAGACTGTGCGTGCGAGGGATTGGAATGATGAGACTTAGAGAAGTGCAAATTTCAGGGGGAGAATTCTCTCAAGCCCGATAGTAAATTTTGATCATGAAAATCAAGTACCCAAAGGAATAAAGTCCTAAAGACCAAATGTATTTGGGTGAATTGTACTCTTTTTCCCTTGACGAGTTTTTCTGAAGTTTCTCGACCAAGGTTTTTAATGAGGCAATTCGTGCATCGCAGCATAACATGTATCATGTACTCTTTCTCCAAATTTTTCTCACTGGGTTTTATGGAGATTTAGCGAGGCATGAACGTTCGGATGAGTGCCCAAGGGGAGTGTTAGGAAACCTGGGCCTTGGCCAGCAGCCTAAGGCCCATGGTGGGCACCTCATAGTTGTATATAAATAGGGAACCATACCAGTAGTTTTGTACAGGCAATTGAAAGCAATAAAGAAAGACCAGGAGCTCTCTCTATCTCTCTCTGTGTTCAATCTATTGTTCTATTTCTGTGATTGATTCAATTTGTTCTAAGCATAGAAATCAATCGGACTGGTCGTCAGCGTCGGTTTCTCAACAATTAGGTGTGCTAATTAGACTTCGGGTGGCTGCATGCAGGTGAATTGCAGTCGATTTTGACGGGAGATGCCGATTGGTTTTGTAACCAGCTGCTGGATATTTGGGAGCATGTGCTCTGGCCAATACCTTGTAATCAGAAAAGTGGTTGGCGGTAGGGGCAATTAGAGGCTCAAAAATAAGGAGACAATAAATTTTAAAGAAAAGCTTCTGCTAGGCGTTGCAATTATTCATCCCCTTTTGAGTGCCATCGAATCCTACAAGTGGTACCAGGGCAGGTTGCTATGGCGTCAGAGAGGTGTGTGAATCGTCCCCCCATAATAGACGGTACTGATTTTACTTTTTGAAAGTGTCATATGCAAGCTTATATTGAGCCTCAAGATAGTGATGTTTGGAATAAAGTTTCTACACCTTATGTACTTCCTACTACTGTTACTAATTTAAATAAAACAGATGTTGTTTTAAATGCTCAAGCTCGTAACTTGCTATTTCAGGGAATTTCTCGCAAAAAATTTGATCGTGTAGCTCATATTAATTCTACCCATTTAATATAGAAAACTCTTTGTGATTATCATGAAGGAATCACTAAAATCAAGAAAGTGCTTGAAAATTTTATCAAAAAGAATAATCTGATTTTGCTATGAAACCTGGTGAATCCCTTGATGATCTCTTTACTCGTTTTGAGAAAATATTGAGAAATTTGCACGGTGTTAATGTTATTTCTGTTAATGAAGATAATGCAACTAAAATTTTGAGATCTTTAGATTATGTCTGGTTGATGGTTGTCACAACTATTAATCAAACTGTCGATCTAGATACTTTAGCCATGGATGATCTTTATTCTAGACTGAAAACCTATAAGATGTAAGCTTTGCATCTAAGATCGATAAATCTTCATATTTAGCACTTGTGACTAACCCCGTGCAGGCTACTTCGTCGAGTGCTCTGTCGTGTGTTTCTTTGTCTGCCTTGTCTTCTTTTTCAAAGGAACAGTTTGAGCAGCTTCCTGAAGAGGATTTGGTGTTGATCTCCTCACGGGCATACAAGGCACTCAACAACGTGAGGATGAGGAAGTGGGGCAGCGTGTTAGGTCCGATCAGGTGCTATATGAGTGTGGCGATCCAGGCCACATTAAGATGGATTGTCCCAAGCTCAAGGGAAAGGTGATCAAGGAAGATAAGAACTATTGTCGTTGGCCATCCAAGAACAACAACACCAAGGGTGGCAATTTCCATCGCAAGTTTGTTGAAAAGATCATATCGGCTATTGAGCGTCTTGATTTAAGCTATGTGGAATATGAGAGTTGCGATGACGACGACCACGATGACAATGATGCTAAAGGTAAGAAGAAGAACAACGATGACTTCACATGTATGTGCTTTATGACAGGCAATAACAATGACGACGACGACGATGATCCCAACGAGGTAAGACCATCATATGATGAGCTTAAAGATGGTTTGATTAAACTTGCAATTGAATTGAAAAAGACAAAAAAGAAATTAAAAGAAAGTAATTGTCTTGTTGAAAGCTTAACTTCTAAGATTGATAGACTTAGAGCTTCTATTCTTGATAATGAATCATGTGAGTATTGTCAAGTTTTATATTCTAAGTTAAAGACTACTAGATTAGTTAATGCATCAAACTTGGTTCAACTTAGTGATGTAACTGCTAAACTTGAAGAATTAAAATTGACATATAACTCTTGTGATGATAAGTTAAAACTTGCAAATGATGAAATTGAAAAGCTCAAATCTAGTTCTTCTACATGTTTAGAGTCAAGTAGTTCAAATGCTCAATCTAAAGCTTGCTCTAATTGTAGGACCAGATAGGCAACAGAGGGGGTGAATGGTACATTCAAATCCTCCCTAAGTATTCATTTAACCCTTTTCTCCTATAGCTACAGAGCTATGAAGACTAAGGTTAAAAACACACTTGAAAACCCAAAGCAACAGAGAAAGACACAGCAGAAAACTGACTGTGGTCGGAGACCATCAATGTGGTCGAAATACGACAATGTAGTCGAACTCTGACAATGTGGTCGAAAGAAGATAACATGGTCGTAAACTCGACAACGTGGTTGGAAGCAAACAACTTGGTTGGAGATTGTCGTAGTCGATAACCACCGAGACCAGAACCAACATGATAAAAAATGGTTGCAGTCGAAACTAACGTAGTCATAGACAACGTGATCGAATGTCAACCAGTGGTCGAACAATCAATATTGTCATAACCAGTCGGCACCATGGTCGTAACCAACGTGGTCATAAGCCAACGAGTGATGAAACAACCAACGTGGTCGAAACCAGTCAGCAACGTGGTTGTAAACCAATGAGATGGTCAAACAACTAACATGGTCGAAACCAGACTGCAACTCAAAAGATCAACATGGTCGTAACCAACGTGGTTGTGAACCAACAGGTGGTCGAACAACCTACGTGGTCAGAACCAGTCTGCTACCAAAAGATCAACATGGTCGTAAACCAACAGGTGGTCAGACAACCAACATGGTCGAAGGCCAACGAATGATCTGCAATCAGCATGATTGATCCAGCTCAAAAACCAACTAGAGAGAGTAAGGATCTGAGAGTGGTCAAAAGTCTCATGCAATAAGAGAAAGTGAACGTGATCGAAGCCGGTGCGATACAGTCTGGAACTTGACCATGGTCAAAACCAACGTAGTCATAAATCTGATCGACGTTCCAAACAGAGACTACACCGACTACCGACTACGTCAGTTCAGATTCAACAGAAGAATGCCAATAAATGCAAACTTTGAACGTGGTCAAGCGACAACACAGAGCGTAGCAACCGAGAGACTAAACGTAGTCGAAAACAATGTGCTTTAGTCTAGAACTCAACCATGGTCGAAACTAATGTGATCGTAAAACCGACCGAGTCCCAGATAGTGATTTCACGGACTTTCAACTGCTTCAAATTAGACTCGACAGAATAACGAGAAGTGATCAAAAGATCTGAACCTGGTCGAAAAGAGATGCAATGTGGTGAGCAGACGAAGGACAGAGAGCACACGAATGCAAAATCCAAACTCCACATAACTTTTGATTAAAAGGTTAACTGGCCATGAAACTTTATACACAACATGGTTAAGGTCTCAAGGGATTTCTCTAATCTTTGATTGAAAACTTAGCAACCAAATTGAGAGCTTTAAGAGATTTCACTAAGAGCGCTTAAAACCAAAGCTGAGAGGATGAAAAGACAATCAGACTGCTTCTAATACGGTTCTGCTTCTTCAACTGAGCAACAATAGGTATAAAGCCGTGAGTATATTGGTACTCAGCAAGTGATTTGTAACAAATGATGTAATATAATATGCAAGTCTTACCAATGGATGGCTGAAAGGTTATTTTGCAAAAAGCAACAATTTAAAGTGAATAAAATAAATAGATTGAAAGCACACATTGAAATGATTAATAAGTAAATAATCAAAGAATTTGAAAGTAACCACAAGTGAACTGACCATTCACTCTAATGAACCACACGTGAACTAGCGATTCTTGTAATGAACCATCATTGAACTAACCATTCAATTCCCACACTTCTCCCAACTAGGTTTTCATGAAAACTCTACCCTTTGTGTGAAATCACTGAGCATTATCCATAACTAGTGACACGGCTATTTGAATAGTTTTACACTCTGCAAAGGTTGTACAACTTTACCCACACGATGTGATCATCCTCATGTTAAAGAAAATCACAACAAAGCCTTTGAAATGCTCAACCTCAACTCAATCCCGCCTGCTAGGGTTTCGCATCATACCCCCCTGCGCCTCATGGAAGTCAGCAACCATGTTCATCACAATGGCGAGATTGAAATTGAAATGTCACAAATTAATCAACCAAGTTCATCCCATAATAGACATGTGGTTGTACGGTAAGGCTCAGATCAAATGTACACAAAGTTAAGAACTTAGATATTACCCAGGCGAGACATCCACATCTCTCAAAGTGAATCCACACTTCCTCCTTTACTGCACGATCACTCGCCCAAGTGAAAACCAAGTTTTTTATATCCAACACCAATGACACATCAATGTCATGGCACACAAATTTTATAACTGTGGCTACAACCACAATTCAATATCTCATTAAGTCAAATTAATTAATTGACCACATGTGATGATAAACCCATCGTGACTATAAGCATGGTTAAGCATATTAGATGTACAACCCATGTGACAACTAGTATTGTATCACTAGATAAATACCCATCCTATAGTGACAATGGAACCATGGCATTCAAATTATCAAGGTGGAATAAATCAATTTAGACAATAGCTACCACATACAACGGTTTGTAATAAAATTGCAATGCATGGTAATTTAAAATAGAATAATAAATAAATAGATTTGAAAACTAGATTCAACATGATCAAAGAACATGACTTGCCTTGGCTTTGCTTCTTGATCTTCTGTTTGTGCTCCTGCTCCTTCGAAGACATGATCAAACAGGAGAGAAAATGAATGAGGCACAAAATAAATTCAAATAAAAATCAAATGAACTCCAAAAACTTCAAAACTAGAACCAAAATATAGAGCTCAAATTTATATGAATTTAGGAAAAATAATCAGGTCAATCGGAGTTAGGACGGAGGAGATGGGCTCTCCAAAAAATTAAATCTAAAGAAATACTAGAAATTGGGAAATTCTACTATGTTGTGGACTCAGTCCATGGTGAACTTGGCTCATGGAACAATGCTCTGGATGACTGGGCTGCTGATGTGGCATCTAGGGCTGATGTGGTGGCTGACTATGCTTGCTGACTCGGCTGGATGGCTCATGGGTCTACAGAACGATGGCGGCTGACGGGTGGGCCCGGCTTGTCACCAACACGGTGCACTCACCTTACAAGTTCTTGTCTGTATGGTGCATTTTAGGGGTGTGTTTGGTGTAGCTCCTGCTCCTAATTTTTCCTTCGAATTTCGTGGAGCTGTACCAAACAGTCAACTTTTCAAAAAAACTAGATTCAGCTTCTCAAGTGGAGCATAGTTGAAAATGAACTAGTGTGGATAAGCAAGCTTGAGGTGGATTCTCGTGGGAAGCTAGCACTCTCAAAACCAAAGTACCCTTTGAAGTTTGGAATAATTACCCACAAAATGCCATCGATGTATCCTCGATTGCTAACCCGTCGCACGGCTCCTCTCCTGCACATGTGAATAGTAGCATCACCTCCTCTCTTGTGCATGCCCTCCTCTCATCACCGCCCTCCTCTCAGCCCCGCCTATGCCTCCTCTCAGCCCTACCTCTGCCTCCACCTCCGCTCAACCCCACCTTTGCCTCTCTCCATCCATCGCTGGATCGACACCCCACTCCACCTTATCTTGCCCCTACCCAGATCTCAGCCCAACATCAGTGTAATCTCAACCTTGCCCTCCTCTCCACTGGATCTATCACCACCACCCCAGATCCCTCATGGCCAGCTCGGAACATTACCAGATCAAGAGCTCTATATCCGTCATCACTGTCGTTCTCTGAACACTGACTCTAGCGTCCCTTGAAGGTTTGATCCCTAGCTGTCATTCCCCTTTCCCCCTTCCTCCTTGTCCTCCCTACTCCCCCTACTTCCCCTCATCTTCACCATTCTGACAACATTGTATAATGCATTGATATACATATGTTTTCATTTCCAGTTGGCCTCCCCATCAGAAAAAGGGCATAGTGCTATGGGCACTAAAGTAGCATGGAAATTAGGTCTAATATTGGATAAATGTATGAAGAATTGAATATTTTGTTTAGTGAATTTTTGTTGGGTCATGACTACATTGTTAATTGATTCCTGCGAATATACGGTGAAATTATATACAGAGGTTGGCAGACACATCTCTACTTGGAATCTTTACCGGTTTTTGCGGGCAAAACACATGTTCCTTCTGACTTCCAAGAGACTTAAATCACTTGTCCTTGTCAAAACACAATTGATCTAATAGAATTGAGGATAGGAGGAGATATTTGGAGAATAGAACCACCTCCCAACTCAGGATCTATTTCTCTTTATATACTAGCTGAATGCCCGTACGTTGCTACGGATTTTAAAAAATTTTAGAACATATTTGTATGCATGTTCTAAAAAATTTTACCACCCGTTAGTTTCAGAACATATGCTATGATAAAATTTTAAAATCCATAGCAACGGGCATTCAGCTAGTACAACATTAAGCACTGGATAAAAAATACAGCATGTACTCTACAATGCAGTCTAGATGAAATTCACCTTGACCACTAAATCATGGAAAGAAAGATATTTTGATGGAAAGGTGGGAAGATTCGGCGTAGGTCTTTTGGAGCCACATGTCAGTACTGTCTTTTGTGAGAAAGGGTGGGATGGACCACCAACTCCTTTTTTTGTAATAGTAAAGATATTGACGTATGTGCAACAGTCATATCCGGCAATGCCGGATCTGAACAGATCGTGTACAAGGTGGGCGCTAATACTGCTAACACAACGCGCACACACGCACACGTTAAGCCGTAGGACTCGGTACATCAGATATTTCAACATGATCCACCTCTAATACAAATTGACTTTATCTCAGGTCAATATAATTAATCTAATCAATCACATATTGCTCAATACATATAGATGCATTAACGTGATAAACTATATATACTTAGTTGAGTCCACCAAGTTCTTCCTTTACCACTACTACAGGACAGATCATCACGACGGTTCAAGCGTCATCATCGAGCGGTTTTGCGCGAACCGTCTCAATTTATGGGTCGCGATGATACGAGGTCATCACGCACGGTTTTCAACCGTCGCGATAGCTCAAATCACGCACGGTTTTAACTAAAAACCGCTCGTGATATGGTGATAATCACGAGCGGTTTTAACTAAAACCGTCGCGATATCGAATAATCGAGCGGTTTTAACTAAAATCGCTCGCGATTATCATGTACCGCGACGGTTTTAACTAAAACCGTCGTGATATCAGATAATCCCGCACGGTTTTAACTAAAACCGTGCGGGATATCGATATCGCGACGGTTTTTAGTTAAAACCGTCAGGATACATGATAATCGCGGGCGATTTTAGTTAAAACCGTCGATTATTCGATATCACGCACGGTTTTAGTTAAAACCGTCGTGATATTCCTTCTACCCCTAAATCTATTCCTATTTATTGGCTAGCCTCGTGAAATGCTAGCCATACCCTCCAAACAAGCAGATGAACAAGTATATAAGGCATCCATAAGCATCCAATACACATCACATTTCATTCACAAACATAAAGTATCCACTTCGCAAATAAATCAATTGAATTGAAATAAAATATCCATTACACGCATTACAATGCAATAAAATTCATGGTGCATGTGGAACTGTCCTTCCGACTTTATGACTTGAGCCACCAAAAGTACGCCAACTCTCCTCGAATTCGTGAAATATCGGGTTGTTCCAATGCGCTTGACGGGATGTACGCACTGTGGATAGGGATATGAATGTACATATATATGTAACGTGATAAGTATGAAGTAAATATGGAAAGATTGATAAACCTTGAATTGGTGATCCTCGAGGAATCGAGGAGTAGGTCCATATGGTGGCAAACATAGAATCCACATGTGTTGCCCGTGCGGTTTGGTGGCACCGCAAAAATAGAATGAGCAATAATTCAAGAGGCATTAATACGAACTGCTGCATAGGATTAATTAATGTGTAATAGCGAATACCTTAAAATCTCGAGTATGTCTCAGGCCTTTGGCCCCTTGCTTCGAGACACCCCATTTCAACGTACATCGCGAACGCCCCCTCGTGATTCAAAAAGTTAACCTTAGTCAATCGGAATGAAAGAAAGAGTACAATATAGGTATGTATGGAGAAAATAAACTTACCTATCGATTACTTGGGCGACAACTGTGAAGTCCATTTTATTCTTACTTAAGGAATCAAGGTAATATACCTTATTCCATTTTGGTACAATGACTATTAAAATCCAATGAAAGTTTTGATTGTAGGGCATAAGTATATAATCCTTATTGTGTTGAGCCCGCAGCCCTGATGCAATGTACCTCTCGACGACGGACATATCCTCGTCGATGGTATACTTGGCGACCATGTGTGGGTCCAAGAAACCAACCGATAATGACTGGGATGTTCTAGCTTTAGTCCGCACATGTCTACATATACACACACGAAAGCAACAAATTATATATGGCATTTATCGGTATGACATGAACGGAGACTGTGATTGTGCACACTTACAGCGTCGAAGATCGAATGAGTGAGACGTCGAGAGCGTTGAGCGTGAAAAGATCGAATAAGTCCTCGGCGACCACGAAGACACCGCCTTGAAAATCGTAATGGAAATGCTCTAACGCGAATTTGACAGTGATACCTGATCTCCGTTCGCCCTTTGGCTTATTGGACTGTTCCATGTACCACTTGTGCAATTGCTGGCAACTAATTGGTAGGTGTTGGAGGCCCTTTTTCTCGAGCAACGGCTCGCCAAGCACGAATTTACGGGCCAATGGCAGGTACGGGCCAATATCATCATTGGTCTTCTGTGCTTTGCCCTTGCTGCCCTTGCTGCCCTTGCTGCCCTTACTGCCTCGGCTGTGGGTCGACTTTACGGTAGTCGACTTTAAAGGTAGCAGCGGGGCAAGTTGCTCTGGCGAGAAGAGCACCTGTGGAGATAGCACCGGTGCAGCTAGCGGTGGTGGAGACAAGTCTTGCAGTGGAGATGGCACCGGTGCGTAGATCCGATCACGCCACCGGTGAAGAAGCCTCTAGGAGATGTCGCTTTTAGGCCATTGGATGAATGTTCCAATGGCACGCCCTAGAGCCACGATCTCGTCGTTGGGTCGCTTTGGCGGGACGACCTCAAAATTAACATGCACACCATCCACATGAACTTTGCGAGCTGGCGCTAAAGCTTGACCGTGCACCGGCCCCGATACTGCATCGATATGCCCGGCCCCAAGCGGCAGACAAGGAACGGAGGCATATCTCACTTGGAGCCCGCACCGTGGCTCCTACATAACGATATTGCATTAGCTCATCGAATAGGCCTATCAATGGAGCAAGCATTCGAGAGATAATAATTATTACCGGGATGTCGCCCACAGAAAATCGGCCTCGGTTTGCGTCGGATTGGACGCGCAACTACTCGGATGGTTGTGCGGGCTAGCTAGCATAGGGCGGGGCGGCTGCTGATTTTCCGCTATTTCCGCACCTCATCTCGATTTTATCACCGATCACCCATTATCTCCTCTCTTAGAGTAGCCTTGAGCTCTTCTCGAAGCCGTGCGTCACGCCGGCTTTGTTTCTCTTACGACACCGATACATTTCGAGTCATCTTCAAACCATGTTTCCATGGAACGTAAAGCCCAAGGTCTCACGATGACCCGGTGCTCCTTGTTTCCAGGCCGCGAGAGTATATCTTTCTCCCTTGTTCCATGGAATGACCCCAGGAAGATTCAACAATCAACGCTTCGCAAGAGCACGACATGTCATTTCACTTAAATGAAGTTGTGGAGTAATACAAGCTATTCACTTGATCGATATCTTACCAAGCTACCGAGACACTTGTCGGTCTCGGGGTTTCGAAGGAGACATCCCGATGTCGTTGTAGATGACCTTGCTCTAATCCAATTTCGAGCGGTCATCCGGATATTGGTAAATGGCGGGCGATGTCCGCGGTACTGCTCGTCCTCCCTCCTCCATCAGGGATTTTACCCGCATACCCAGTATGCCAAGTCTGGGGGTGTGTGTTTTTGCTCGGAGGGCCTTGTGCGCCGCACTTGTACTTTTGAACTCTTCGGTTGTCTTCATCGCCTTGAACTCTTCCCATTGTGGTTCCGTGAATGGGTATTTTGAAAGGGTGTTTCGTCCTTCTCCACGTAGTCCTTGACAAGCGTGCTCTTGAAGTTCTTCCATGCTTTGCATGCCCCTAGCAAGGCTTGTCGTTGCAACGGCGCCTTGGTGTTCTTCGGGATCTCGAACGATGCCAAAATTTCGTCACCACCACGTTTCCGAGTCGCAGCACGCTCTTCCACGAATCGAATGTGATTTCAATTCGTTGTCGTGCAACTATTCGATCGTTCTTCTCCATGCGCTTCGCTTTGGGAGGAAGAGAGGGACCCCAGATACATCGACTTGTGTGATGGTAAATCGTCCTCGTGCTTCTTTGATAGCCCTCTTCCTTGGCGCCTTGATTTTGGAGCGGGCGCCCCGCGATGATGTTGAAGAATGCGCGGATGACATGTTGCTATTCGACAATTTGTGGGTCTATTAGGATAAAAATTTGCGATATAAGCATAAATATAATTCCTCTATAATTATATAAGCACACCAATGACATCAATCCATATATACAAATCATAATGAAAATGTAATCATATGAACCGAACAAATCATTCAAGATATAGCACATATTCGACATGTCAAGTATAAAGGCATGTATCAATTAAAACTAGCAATAAGCTCAAGAATTAATTGATTATTTGTGCTCTCAGATTGTAGGGTTACTCAATCATATACTTTTCATCGATTGGTTATTATATTATTGAATTCAATCTTTGAGCTCTTAACCTTGTCACTTTCAAATTAGATAATATATCATTCACATGTGTGCATTCGCCAATGTACGTAATCAAAAGACACAAGTGATGAATTAAAAGACAACAAGTGACGATAATTTAAAGACAACAAGTGACGATAATTTAAAGACAACAAGTGACAGTAATTAAAAGACAACAAGTGACAGAATTAAAAGACAACAAGTGACGAGATAATATATTCTTCAAAGCTCACGATTAACAATAGTTGCATGATATGAGCATGAATCAAAAGACAACAAGTGGCGATAATTAGAGCTCAAAGATTAAATCCTCCAATCTCAAAGATAAGATTTTAATCATCATAGAGCAACAACCGATCCCACAAGCAATCTATGTCCTTCAAGACAACAAAGTGAAGTGAAGTGAAGTGAGCAAGAAATGGAGATGGGGAATGGATTCAACCAAGGGTAGAAGTAGCAGAGGGCAGTGAGGAGGTGGATCGGCGACGGGGTTCCGCGCGGCGACGGGGCGAGGAGGAGGACGGCGACGGGGTTCCGCGGCAGCGACGGGGCCGAGGAGGAGGACGGCGACGGGGTTCCAGCGGCGGCGACGGGCCGAGGCAGGAGGAGCGACGGCAATGAAAGGACGGCCCGCGACGGGGCGAGGGAGGAGGACGGCGGCGGCAATAAAGGACGGCGGCGACGGGGTTCCGCGGCGGCGGCGGGGTCGGAGGCACGGCGGCGGCGACGGGGCCGATGGGCTCGATCGGGATCGCTACAATGACTAACCCTAGTGGGGGTGCACGTGGGGTTATATAGGAGAGTATCACGACGGTTATAAACTACTAACCGTCAGAATATATATCATGACGGTTATTAATGAGAACCGCTCGTGATATGTCGCTCGGCAGTGGGGCCCACCATCGGTCTCGAAAAATAAAAGAAAGGCTCAACCTCGGCGCTGCGTGGCGGGGCTCGAACGCGCCGAGGGAGCCGGGGAAGGAGTGAGCGACGGTAGCCAACCCGCCGCTCGGTTTTATCTCACCCCTATAGTGTGATTTTTTTTTTGAGGGGTTGCGCGGTTCTCAATTGATAATGACGGTTCTCAATTGTTAACCGTCTGTGATATATTATCACGCGGTTATTAATGAGAACCGCTGTGATATGTTGTTCGGCGGTGGGGCCCACCGGCCGGTCTCGAAAAATAAAAGAAAGGCTCAACCTCGGCGCTGCGTGAGCGGGGCTCGAACGCGCCAAGGGAGCCGGGGAAAGGAGTGATCGACGGTAGCCAACCCGCGCTCGGTTTATCTCACCCCTATAGTGTGATTTTTTCTTTTGAGGGGTTGCGCGGTTCTCAATTGATAATGACGGTTCTCAATTGTTAACCGCTCAGTGATATATTATCGCGAGCGGTTATTAGTGAGAACCGCTCGGATATGTCGCTCGGCGGTGGGGCCCACCGTCGGTCTCGAAAAAAAAGAAAGGCTCAACCTCGCGCCGCGTGAGCGGGGCTCGAACAGCCGAGGGAGCCGGGAAAGGAGGAGCGACGGTAGCCAACTCGCCGCTCGGTTTTATCTCACCCCTATAGTGTGATTTTTTCTTTGAGGGGTTGCGCGGTTCTCAATTGATAATGCGGTTCTCAATTGTTAACCGTCGTGATATATTATCGCACGGTTATTAATTGAGAACCGTCAGTGATATGTCGCTCGGCGGTGGGGCCCACCGGTCGGTCTCGAAAATAAAAGAAAGGCTCAACCTCGGTGCCGCGTGAGCGGGGCTCGAACGCAGCCGAGGGGCCGGGGAAGGAGTGAGCGACGGTAGCCAACCCGCCGGTTTTATCTCACCCCTATAGTGTGATTTTTTCTTTTGAGGGGTTGCGGTTCTCAATTGATATCGACGGTTCTCAATTGTTAACCGCTCAGGATATATTATCACGCACGGTTATTAATTTAGAACCGTCTGTGATAACCCATCAGTAGTTACCAACCAAATTCATATACATCACCTACCGGATTCATCAACATCACCTACCAAAGATTCATACACATTTTCTCGTATAAACATCAATTCACATATACATCACATACATGCATTGTTATATACATAAATGCAAATTCACATATACATCACATACATGAATTGTCATTTTCAACATTCACCTAAATATCACACATTTTGAACAATTGGGTGTATGACTCAATCCACTTGCTTAGTTCCTTTAAAATTAGCCCTTCATGATGATCGCATGCGTCGTAACTAGTTTCATCACGTTGTTCATCATCGACCCTTATGCCATTTCTAAAAGGAGGTAACTCGTCAAATTGATTGTATTCTTCCTCATCCACTACATTCTCTACTCCGACAATTCTCCTTTTCCATGAAGAACTACATGTCGCTTTCTTATTTGCCGGTGGGTTACATAGAAAACTTGAATAACTTGATTGGCGATACGAATGGTTCGCCTTTGTACCCGACACGTTGGAGGTCCACGGTAGTGACACCGTACTTGTCAACCTTCACCGTGGCGAGATGCACCCAACGGCGTGAAATAAGGGATCTTGAAAAGCACGAGTCGAGCTCCCAAATCTCTTCTATGAATCTATAGTACGAGCTTCTCAACCCATCGGATCGAACGCATCTATGCGGACACCACTACAGTTAGTGCTCTTTACATCCCGATCTGTTTATGGAATGTATACCCATTTATATCATACCCTTGCCATGTCACAATCAGAATGTTGGTCCTTTTGCCAACCATGTCAACAACTCACTTTATGCGAGCTCCTAGCGATTTGGTCCTTCAACCATTGGTTGAACCGAGTGTTGTGTTGCCTCATGATCCAATCATCGGCGCTCCGGATTACATTGTCAAGCACATCCTTGTCTGGTCAACATAAGCGCCACTTCATCATGTGTTGCAAGACTTTGAAATGGGCTTGAGTATACGCGTCCATATCCGGGTGATTGATTTCCTTCCGATAGTTACGATACCCTTCACCTCCCTCATGACGAGATTGAGGCACACCTATCGGTTGAATCGAGCCATATAATCGACACAAAACTCAATGACCTCTTCGCTTGCATAACCTTCGACGATGTGCCCTCACGGTCGAGAACGATTCCGTCACGTAGGACTTGAGAATTCCCATGAACCTCTCAAATGGGTACATGCTACGTGGAATCACAGCCCACACATTTTATCTCCCACACAAGGTGAACAATGAGATGGACCATGATATCGAAAACGAAGGAGGAAATACATTTCAAGATGACATAGAGTCATCACCACATCGTATTGCAGAGCATCTAGTCCTTCGGGATCGATGACCTTCGAGCAATTGTGTTAAAAATAACATAGCCTCATAATTGTCTCTGGACTCTAATCGGTAAAATATTTCTAATTGCAATAGGGAGCATCATGTCATCGACACATGACAATCGTGAGACTTCATGCCATTTAACTTCAATTCTTGCATCGAAACAAGTTTCTTGACGTTGCCGAGTAACCGACGGAACTTTGACACCATGCAAGCAGCACGCTCGCTTTTCTCCACCTTGGACAGATCGTAACACGCAGGGGAAGGTATGTTCGTCCATTGTCATTGCATGTCGGTGCTAACTCGGCCCGATGTCCATTTCACCAAGTCAAGCCGTGCATTGACGCCGCCCTTTGTTTTATCACGAATGTTCAAGAAGAGACCAATCAAGCATCACATACATTTTTTCTACGTGCATGACGTCGATGCGATGTAGAACATCTAGGTACTCCCAATAAGGTAAGTCCCAAAATATTGATCTCTTCTTCCGTGTGTTTTCTCACGAGCCCTCAATTTGCGTCCCTTTCCGAGGACAACATCTAAATCCTTAACCATATTATAAACCTCTTTTCCCTTTAAATGTCTTGGAGCTGAACCGTCTTCCTTCTCTCCGTCAAATTGTTTCTTCATCTTGCGGTATGGGTGAGCCCTCAAGGAACCGACGGTGACGCATGTAGACGGTTTTATGAGTGTTTCAACCACACACTCTCGGTACCATCTAAACAGTGAGTACAAGCTTTGGCACCTTTCGCACTTTGGCCCGATAGGTTAGCAAGGCAGGATAATCATTTATGGTGCGTAACAATAAAGAGCGCAAAGTGAAGTTCTCTCGCTTGTACGCATCCCATACCGCACCCTTCGTTCTATAGTACTTTTAGATCTTCCACCAATGGTGCTAGGTACACATCAATATCATTCCTGTGTTGCTTTGGCCCTTGGATAAGTATCGACAAAGAAAATATACTTTCGCTTCATACACAACCAAGGAGGAAGGTTATAGATGCAGAGTCACGGGCCATGTGCTATGTCGGTGCTCATGCTACCGAAGGATTCATTCCATCCGTACTCATCCGAACCTTATATTCCTTGGTTCTGCATCAAGTCTCAAAACTCCTATCGATGTTTCTCCACTGGGCGGAATCAGCAAGGTGTCTTAGCATTCCATCTTTCTTGCGCTCCTCCGAGTGCCAACGCAGCAATTTTGCCTCCTTTGGATTTGCAAAAAACCTTTTCAAACAGGGAATTATAGGAAAATACCATGCCACCTTACCAGGAGGTCCTTTCTTCACCTCTGTTCCCTCGTCATCATCTGATTGATTGTTACGTTTGTATCGGGATGCGTTGCACACCGGACATACATGCATGTTTTCATACTCTTTACAGACAGGATACGATCGTTCGGACATGCATGTATTCTTTCTACTTCAATTCCCAATGGACAAAGGACCTTCTTGGCTTTATACGTGGTTTTAGGCAACTCATTTCCTCCGAAGCATGTCCGCTAAAAGACCCAAGTAGCCGTGAAACTTTTGTCGGTCCAACTGTTCCTTGCCTTTAATTTCAACAGTTCAAGCACGGCCGACAACCTCGTGTACTTTGACCTGCAACACGTGAACAAAGGTTTCTCCGAGTCCTCCATCAAGCCACGGAATTTAACATACTCTCTCATCATAATTCTCTTCTACATCGCAAGCATCCGATCCAGTTGTCATCGTGCAACCTATCCGTATCCGAACCACAATCGACATCATCCGGCGCCATGTCATTCACTTCACCGCGATGTCATCCGCGGCATATCATTCACTTCACCGCGATGTCATCCGCGCATATGATCATTCACTTCGCCATGACCGGTCCAACACGTATAACCCTTTTGAAACCCTCCGAATCAAGTGCGCTTCAATTTGCCCTCGGTTCTTAAACATCTTTAAATTCTCGCGATCGGTATGGACGAGACATATATTCCACCCCTTATTCAACATATCCTCCTCGGCGGCTCTTGCAAAAGCAGACCGCCATTAATATACTCTTCACTCACACGGCTCGCGGCATACATCCGACTTGGTCCCACGTTACGTACATACATAACAACTCAAGATTAAAAATTAGCTTAACTAATTACGACTACATATATACCGGCCACATGTATTATATTGAGGTTTAATTTGCTAGCTCAATTCATATTATAAACACAACAGCTATTATATAACCAACAATTTTACAAATTAACCATCTTCAATAACACTCACCAATTACTTAAATCTAAATTGTAATGCAATTAAAGAAAAAATAAATTATCTTACTAACCATATCGATCTAGAGCTAGCCACTAGCAGGAAAGTATGAATTGAATGAATCTTCAAAGCTCAATCTCGCCTCTTCCCACCAAAATAATCGGCCTCAAATCGCTTAGGCTCGAGTCGCAAGAAGGCTCTGATCCGGATCGAAATGAAGACGAGGCGGCCGGCGCATTAAATGCTTGTGGTATTATCACCGACGGGTTTTTATTGCAAACCGTCAGGATCATTCACGCACGGTTTTATATTAAAACCCGTCGCGAAAGTTGATTATCGCAGACGGTTCTTAATAAACAACCGTCAGATAACCAGCTTTCCTGAACGGTTGTTTATTAAAACCGTCTGCGATAACCGACTTTTCACGACGGTTGTTTATTCAAAACCGTCATGACGTTGACAACACGTATTTGTTGTTTATTAAAAACCGTCTGCGATAACAAGCTATGATATTCTGGGGAGAAGTGGGAAGGAGCAGATGCATAGTCGCTCACCGAAGAAGTCGGGTATGTCGATCGGCTGGCTCACCGAAGAATCTGGAAATATCTTTTTTTTGAACTTTTGTAATAAAATTGCCTTGAATTTTGCAGAAAAAGAAGGATTGTCGGAGTGGACATCACATCTCGACAAGAGTCGGCATCGCCGAGGAACATGCAAATACAGAGGCAAGCACAAAACTCAACAACACATTCGGATCGATCTATTACGGATGACAAGCTAACAAACCCTTCAGGTATACGACGGTCCACACTAAACAAGACACACTTACGACACTTATGGCAAGAGTGTGTTCTTTAGTATGAACCGTTCATGCCGCGATGGAGGAGGTGCTAGCTCACGGCGGAGGAGATGCATACAGAAGCTAGCTAGTGGATGAACTCACGCGTGACTAGTACCGATGGAAAGGTTGATGGGGAGTTATTAATAAAGGCCCGCCGTGGGAGGAACTAGTGCCGACCATTCGATGTGGAGAGAATAGCGGTGAGATCGAAATCGTATATCGCCAATTATTGGTGACATGTATTATTACACACCAATTATCGGTGACATGGGATTATCACGACGGTTTTTACTAAAATCGTCAGTGAATTATCATGATGGTTTGTTACTAAAACCGCTCGTGATAACGATTATCACTGCACGGTTTTAGTAACAAACATGCGTGATAATTTAGGATTATCCTGACGCACTTCTTAATACGGACCGCTCGTGATACTTTTTTCGCCGACGCCACCAACACGGTGTTCAAATTAAAACCGTCTATATTACTATCTGCATGACGGTTTTATAAAACCATCGTGATTTGCCGCCTAGTATTAGCCTTTACGTAGTAGTGTACTAATGAAATGACACGGAACAAGTTCTCGAAAAAAGTGTTGATCGAGTTGAGAGTTTTTGAATTATTCTTAAAAATAGTTCTTAAAAAAAGAATTTCTCAGAATTTTTCGAGCGAAAGTTACAATTTATGAGTTGAAACTTAGTTTCATATTAAAAGTTGATATCCTTGTGTTGAAATGTGGAATCTACTGCGATATGTCTACCATTCATATATATGATACCAATTATTTGTGTAAGCTTCCCGGCGGCCTTAACATATTGTTTGGAATTGAAATATGAGTTGATCTAGTTGGATAGGTAAGATAATTAAAATCAAAATTTGAACATATATACATTAAATTTAATATTATATAATTTAAAATTATAAAATATTAATTTTAAAATTAATATGAATTATGTTATAGTTTTGAATGCAAAGCCGTTGGATTATAATGACAGAAATAAATTTCAATTATTATTCCAAATTCTGAATAAAAATTCCATGTAAAACATCAGCAAATCTTATATAAGTGTCAACGAAAAAAATATGAAAATTAAAACATGTGAAAGTTTGATATGAGAAAATAAATTAAGACAATGGCCATTAAAGTTTTATCAGAATCCAGTTAGAATACATTAAAGTTTTTAAACCGCAAAACACCGTTTTTTAAGAGAATAATGTATAATTGGAAAGTCTCAAGTTTCTTTACAAAATGATGGACTGTATGCAGATTGTGGTCACCTGTGTTTAGTAAACATAGCACATATATTTTTTCAAATATATTAAAGCTAGCCGTATAATTGCACGGGCTATTCTACTGGTTGTAGAAATAGTAGAATCGAAACAACCTTTTGGGAGCGATCCAGTCATACAGTATGCAGACACGTACGTACCGAGATTGTGTAATATATGCATGGAACGGGCACAGCGCAGCTGCATGCACGTCCATTATTAATGGTTGGCCCGGTTAACTGCTAGCTAGCAATACTGCGTTAGCCATAGGCGCGTCAATTTGGTGAGTTGCACGTCATGTTGCTACCGTAACATGGATGACATCATACAGTGATGTACTAGTATTTACAGAAGGCATCCTCACGTACGCTTGCCTGGAAATTTAAGTGGCAAAAAATAAAGAATTGTACTGAGCTCAAGCCTTCAGAGCTCGTGCTAGCTATTAATACTGCGTTAGCCATAGGCGCGTACGTGAATTGCACACGTCATGTTGCTGCCGTAACACGGATGACATCGTAACATTAATGTATTTACAGAAGGCATCCTCGCGTACGCAAAGTTTCATCTTATTTGACTTTAAATTTTTAGAGTTACATAAAAGTAGTTTAGATTTGAGATTATTTTTTCTATTATGAAAATAGGGGAATGGTGATACCACTTCTTGGTCTCGACATACCACTCGGCCCGTTAGACATTGTATTCACTCTTGACATTAATCCTCCTTTGTTAGAACCAAGGCTATATGACAATCCAACTGAACTAGGAGAAGGATACCTATGGGATGACTACTCTTATGATGATTGGGAAGCTGTGGACCTAGAAAATGCTGCCTATGATCTTAATATTTCTGCTGGGAGGATGGGATGACTAGAGAAACTAGTAGTGGACCCATGAAAGTTAGGGAGTGTTGTGTCACTCCAGGTGTAAAACAAAAGTTAGGTGAAACTTTTAGGAGGAAGCTGTAATAATGGTGCAGGCTAGTTAAACTCTATTTGAGATATTAAGCCTATATGACATGGTATTGTAATAATAATGTACTATCTCTAATTTCTGTTCTGCTACAATACTCTGATGGCTTATTATTTGTAAAGCGGTGTCTTATCAGCTAAATGAATAATAATCTATTGAGCAGTGTTATTACCCCACGGTAATAACATGGGTGTCACACCACTCCTCTAGCGCCGGGATACTGCAGCAGCCACATGGGCACGAGACGTCGGAGCCGCGTGCTGTCACCTAATCCAGCGAGTACCTGAAACATGCGCGCCATGGCAACGCCAACTACTTGCTTTATATATCATCGATCTATCGTGTCCCTACCTGCAATTAGTGCTGGACCATGAATAACCTAGCAGGCGACTAGGGGTGAAATTGGGTCGTATAGTTTCCAACCGATCCGAACAATTTTCGAATACGGAATAGTTCGACTCGCATTTTTGTCGGATAGTCTCAGATCGGAAATGAATACGGATTTTTTTGGAAACAAATACAAATATGGTAGCGCACTATTCGTCAAATACGAATATGGACTCGGACTATCCGAAGATGATGAAATACGGATATCCGGCCACTGGCCATATGGCCCAGGCCCAATCATATTCATCTGTACTATTATCCGAAGCCCAAGGCTTTGGCCCAAGCCACCCCTCGGCCACTCCATGATCATCAGGGCATCACCGCATCAGGCATTACCGCTACCGTTCGATCTGCAATGAACTGCCCGATCGTCTTGAAGATGTTCGGACCACTCCGACCGTTCATTCATTCCGTGACGTTCGATCTGTTTTGGATGGTCGATAGCGACGATGATGTTCGGACCGCTCCGAACATTCGTCCATCTGCGTCATGAAGATCAGGCACCCTCCCCCGCATCAGTCGCCTCCCCCTAATTTCTTTCGATCTAGATCTGAGCAAAAGTTGCGGGCCTACGGCACACCCACTGGCGGCTGACTCACTGGTCTCCACCGCCGCCCCTCCGTTCGTCTCCAGATCATCGGCGCCACCCACACACACACGTGCACACGTTAAGCCGTAGGACTCGGTACATCAGATATTTCAACATGATCCACCTCTAATACAAAAATGACTTCATCTCAGGTCAATATAATTAATCTAATCAATCACACATTGCTCGATACATATAGATGCATTAGCGTGATAAACAATACTTAGTTGAGTCCATCAAATTCTTCCTTTATTAATGAAATGACGCGGAACATGTTCCGAGAAAAGTATTGATCGAGTTGAAAGTTATTGAATTATTCTTAAAAAATAGCTCTTTTTAAAAAAAGAACTTCTCAGAATTTTTCAAGGGAAAGTTAGAATTTGTGAGTTGAAACTTAGTTTTCATATTAAAAGTTGATATCCTTGTGTTGAAATGTGGAATCTATGTTACCATGGATATATGTATATATATACACGAATGGTACCAACTATTTGTGTAAGCTCCCTGGCGGCCTTAACATATAGTTTGGAATTGAAATATGAGTTGATATAGTCGGAACGGGAAGATAATTAAAATTAAAATTTGAACATATATAATTAATATTAATATTACATAATTTAAAATTATAAAATATTAATTTTTAAAATTAATATGAATTAAGTTATAGTTTTCAGTGCAAAGCTCTTGGATTGTAATGACAAAAATAAACTTCAATTATTATTCAAAATTCTGAGTAAAAATGCCAAGTAAAACATCAGTATCCAAATCTTATATAAGTGTCAATGAAAAAAATATGAAAATTGCAGGTCCAGTCATACAGTATGCAGACACGTACGTACCGAGATTGTGTAATATATGCATGGAACGGGCACAGCGCAGCTGCATGCACGTCCATTATTAATGGTTGGCCCAGTTCAAGAGAATAATGTATAATTAGAAAGTCTCAAGTTCCTTTACAAAAACATGGACTGTATGCAGCTGCATGCACGTCCATTATTAATGGTTGGCCCAGTTACTGCTAGCTAGCTAGTAATACTGCGTTAGCCATAGGCGCGTCAATTTGGTGAGTCGTACGTGACTGGCACGTCATGTTGCTACCGTAACATGGATGACATCATGACAGTGATGTACTCGTATTTACAGAAGGCATCCTCAGGTACGCTTGCCTGGAAATTTAGTTGGCAAGAAATAAAGAATTGTACTGAGCTCAAGCTGTCAGAGCTCGTGCATTGCTCCTGCCTCAGTTTAAATTTCCAGGCATCCAAGTCGAAGGTCTGGCCGGTGGAACGGAGCATCAGTGAATGGTCCTGTTTATAAATAAGATAATTTTGTCATATACAGGGCGGCGCACTCTCTTCTTTTAAATTTGTAGTTTTTCTAAAATAAATAAATAAGATAAATTTTTATCGGGTTTTTAAAATAATCTATTAAAATAATTTTTTAAAATAATTTATCAGTATTTGCTATATTCGCACTAAAACGGTTTTCTACGTTGATCGTTTGATCGATATACGTGGAATCTTTACCAGTTCTTGCGAACAGTAGATAATTAATTCAGCGCGGGCGGGCTGGTCGACTCCGATGGGGCCTATATAAATATATAGCGGAAAAGCCTTGAGCTTCGTTCGATCCAGCACAAGAATCCCACCTACTTGGAGATCGATGGGGCTCGGCCGGGTGATGATGGCCGTGCCTCTCCTGGCGTGCCTCTTCTCCACACTCCTCGTACTCTACTTGTTCTTGCTGTTTTCACTACTTTTGTTGTTTTTTAAATAATTTTATCTATAAATATAGGTTGTATTTTATGTTTAATATAAAATTAGTGTGATTTTTCCTTTATACCCCTAATAAATATATCGTTTTACTTGCTATTTTCTCTATACATGTATTAAATATAGTACTTAGTGATAATAATTAAGAGTAGGTAATCTATTTATTTTAATTTTCTTCTTGATCTATGTGACAAGAAAAAATATATCTTATAAATTTAGAGGGAGGGTGTATTACATACTAGTATCTAAGACAGATTGATGCTGGTTAACTTATTCTTGTTGTTTTAATTACTTTTGTTGCTGCTTAATTTGTACTACGTAGAGTACTATCTAAGAAAGATTGATGCTGTTCTTTTTCCGTGAAACTGAGCACTTCACCAATTGATACCTGTGTTTACATTGGCTTAATTACCCATGTAGACGTACTATAATAACTAATAAGTAACGTAATTTACTAGGTGTAGTAGCCGCTGGTTAGTGCGGACTTTGAAAAGGAAATATATAAATAATGTTGAGAATTTTAGAAGCCGTAGTTCACAATTTTAACCACTAACGTTTCTCACATATGCATGCAGGTGACGAGTGCTGCAACGGAGACGGTGAAAGTGAGCACCACCCCCATCTTCCCTAAGATCGGACGGGGTCAGACGAGCAAGGACTTCCAAGTGCTGGTGCGAGTCGAGGCGACACCGGCATCGGATCAGAAGGGGCGTGTCCCCATCGACCTCGTCGCGGTGCTCGATGTCAGCGGCAGCATGAATGATCCGGTAGCGCCACCGGAGAACAAGCCGTCGAGGTTGGATCTGCTGAAGACGGCCATGAAGTTCATCATCAGGAAGCTTGACGACGGAGACCGCCTCTCCATCGTGGCGTTTAACGATCGACCCGCCAAAGAACATAGCACCGGTTTGCTGGACATTTCCGGCGATGGCCGAAGCAATGCCGGAAAAAAGGTGGATCGGCTGGAGGCCCGTGGTGGCACAGCGCTTATGCCGGGCTTGGAGGAGGCGGTGAAGGTAAGTGTGCGGTGCATATCCACAAGATATATAGTACTACCTGTTGAAAATAGTCCTTCATTTGTTGCAACAAAGAAACAAAAACAACTTAAAAGTGTGAGAAATACCTCACTCATCGAAACTAGTTTTTGGGAAAGAATATCTAATACCACTATAAGGCTGTTGCTATAGGGTTTACATACGGCATCCCATAGGCTTAATTGTGTTCAGTCCATTTGGATCTAAGTCTCGAGAAGTGAACCCGGTTGAACCTAGGCATGCAGCCAAGTCTGATCTAATAATTGATATCAGAGCCTAGACGTCTAACACCTCTTTGAACTTCATAGTTGCAAAAGTACATAGTTGATGTGTGAGGAGGAGAATGTGGGAATAGCCCCGCACGGTTGTGGGAAGGAAAAAAATACAACTTATAATTGTGAGGAAGACTTTACCCATTGGGACTAGTTTTTAAGGGAGGAAGACCCAATACCACTTATAAACCTGTTGCTATAAGGTTTGCATGTGGAAATCCGTGGACTTAGATATGTTTAGCCTGCATGGACCTAGGGCTCGAGGAGTAAATCCGGTCGAACTTAGGCATGTGGGTAGGTTCTGATCTAACACTAACTAGATTAAAAAAGTATATCTTATAAGTGTGAGAGAGACCTCACTCATTAGACTAGTTTTTTAGGGAGAAAAGGTCCAATACCACTTATAAGATTGTTGTTATAGAGTTTGCATGCGGCATCATGTGTGCTTAGTTATGTTCAACCCATTTGGACTTGGGGCCTGGGGAGTAGGCCCTGTTGGAGCTAGACATATGGCCAAGGTCTGATCTAACAAGTAGCATACCAAATGATTTGTCCATTGAACCTTACAAAACTACACTTTCAAGGTAACTAAACCAAAAGAGCTTATTGAAGGTTTGTTCTTTTTCACTTCGTGGCTTTTAGCTATGATTTATGGCTTTTACACTATTCTGAGAGCGAGTGCGAAGTAACAAAAACTCACTGTAATTTTGACCGACATAAATGAAGTTGCTACAGTGCATACTATAATCAACTTGTAGACCATGTCTTGAAAAGAATCCGTTTGAAAGAGTTACAGTAGAAATGTTGAAAAGAACCTTTTAGAAGTTGAAAAGAAGAGACTCTAAACCAGATAAGTCTGTTCTTTTAGGCTGCTGCTTATGGTTTTTAGATTTGGATTATTAATCTAATGAAAAGCAATTGGTGAAAGAAGCCAAAAGCATCTGAAATACCAAAAAGAATAAAGCCAAAATTATGCATCTAAAAATAGAAAACCAATCACAAGTCAAAACTACTAGTAGTCTAGCATCGTCTGTTGTCCATGAAAAAGATACAAGATAGTCTCCCAACTTTGCGCATGAGGTTTAATATGATTACTGTTTTGCTATTGCAAAGACGATTGAAATTTTTTATCACTCAGTCACTTGAAATTGCACTCTCAATTAACTGAAGCTGTAGCCCCATCAAAAAAAATAACTGCAACTTCAGGTGATTCAAAGTGCAACTAAAGTTGTACTTAGTTGCAGTCTCAATTAACTGAATTTGCATCTCCCTCCAAAAAAATCACGTGCAACTTTAGATAATTGAGAGTGCAACTTCAGATGACTGAAAGATAAAAAAAATTCAGTCGCCTATGCAATAGTCACTCCCATATGATTATACATCTAGATTACAGCCTAGCAAAATCCATCAACTGAAGTATATTTTACATCTAAGAGAATGAAACCCGAATCAAACCAATCGAACATGAATTTGGCCACAATTTTGGCCAGGCGAATAAAAAGCAAAATTGGTGAGACAAATAAACTAATCGCCTCCAAATTTGGTGTATCCGGAAGAAACAAGAGCTAAATGTGTGAAATAACGGTTTTGCTATTGCCAAGGCGACTGAAATTTTTTTGTCTCTCAGTCACTTGAAGTTGCACTCTCAATCAACTAAATTGCACCCCTCCAAAAACAGCCCCTCCAAAAACAGCCCTCCAAGTGCAACTTCAAGTGACTGAGAGACAAAAAAATTTCAGGCGCTTTGGCAATAGACACTCCCGTGAAATAAAACCAATTGGTTGCGCCTTCTTGCCTCGCGTCACGCAACGTGGGATCTTTCTGACGGTGAAGATGTGGGAGGCGATGGCTGCAATCGCCAAATCTGGTGAGGGTGAGCAGCAGGGGGGAGGAACTAGGAGAGAGAGAGGAGGCGGTCGTGTCGGTGGAGAGCAGGGGAAGATTGAGAAGAATTAGGGTGGATCAGCAGGTGGGAAGAGTCAGGTGAAGACGAGAGGAGTTGGGGTATCCCAAATCAGATCGACGCGACGCGATACAAGCACGGGCGTGCGTTAAGGCTAGTAACGTGATATAATTTCGTTTTCTTTCATATTAGTTGTCAAAGTTATAGAAGATTGCTTACATATCCAACAAGTTAGCCATTCATCGCTTGCTTACATATCTCGTCTAACTACAGATCCTGGATGGGCGACGGACCGATAGCCGGAACCGCGTGGGCTTCATCGTCCTCCTGACGGACGGGGAGGACACAAGCGGATTCAGGTGGAGCGACAGGCGCCGCGAGATCATCCATGGCGCCCTCAGCAAGTACCCCGTCCACACCTTCGGCTTGGGCGCGGCGCACGACCCGGAGGCGCTGCTCTCCATCGCCCAAGAATCGCACGGCACCTACTCCTTCGTCGATGACGAGAACCTGGACAAGATCGCCAGCGCCCTCGCCGTGTGCCTCGGCGGGCTCAAGACCGTCGCCGCCGTCGACACGCGTATCAGCCTCAATGCCCCGGAGCTAAGCGGGGTGAAGATAGAGAGGATCGAGTCCGGGGGCTACGTGAGTCGCGTCTCCTGCGGCGGCGCGTCTGGCGAGGTCTCCATCGGCGTTCTCTACACCGGCGAGGTGAAGCACTTCATCGTCCACCTCCACATGCCTGCGTCGTCGTCGTCGGTGGGGGGTGGTTATTGCGACGTCCACCACCACCAACAGCACCTGCTCGCCGTCGGCTGCTCGTACAGCGGCGCTCCGGGTGTCTCAGCGGTCTCCATCGAAGGACACGGCGTGTTCGTCGTCCAAAGGCCCGAGGTCGTCGTCGTCGACGACGAAGACGGCGGGCGGCATGTCCTTCCCTCCCCCGTGGTCCTGCAGCACATGGTCCGGTTCAAGCTGCTGGAGATCGTGGCCGGCTTCGTCCAAAGCGAACTCAGCGGCTACATGGGGATGGGGTTGGTCAAGCACAGTACGCATGTTAGTAATGTGTTGGAGAGCAAGTGGGAAGAGTTCAGGAAAGTTCATCAGTTCTGGGGCGGCGTTGACCTGGGAGACCTCGAGAAGGACGTCGACGCGATGGTCAGCAGCCTCAAGAGAGGGTTGCCCTACGTCTACTCGTGGGTGTCGAGCCACCAGATGCAGCGCGCCACCACCATGGGCTCGCCGGAGAAAGTCGCAGACGAGTTCCTGACGCCAGCTATGCGGCTCATGTTGGAGGAGGCGCAGCAGCTGCCGCCAGCTGAAGCGGCGACGACTGCCGGCCAGCACGCGAGTCCTGGCTGCGAGTGCGTCGACTTCCACATGATGGACCGGCGGCTGGAGCTGTGGGCCAAGGTGAGGCGCGAGGTGCCGCTCATGTTCAAGCCGTCGTCGACGTCGGAGGAAGACCGCCACCTCACAGCCGTCTTCAGAGAGGCGTCGCTCGAGGCCATCGACCGAGCAATGCACCGCGACGTTTACCTGGTACGCATCCATTCCAACCTATGTAGATACTGATCCCGGCAAATGTATTGTTCTAGCTATATTTCTTTATCTTTACTAATTGAAGGTTCATCTAGTCGTCCTTAGTTAATCCTAAAAAAAAAAAAAAAGCTAGAAAGTCTCTGAATTAATCGGAGAAAAAAACTAGAAATTCTGAGAAAAAGAAAAAAAATCTATCCATCAATATTGTGATTCTACGGTTTGGATCACTACTACAGAAAACCTAATACTAGACGGTCAATCACAGATGGTTTGACAAAACCGTCTATGACCGACACTAACACAGACGGTTTTAATTTGGACACCGTGCGTGTAGGCGCGTCGGAGATGACGAGTATCACGAGCGGTTGTTCTTGATAAACCGTGCGTGATATTTCGATATCCTGAGCGATGCGTATTAAAAACCGTCTGTGAAAATTTTGAATTATCACAGACGATTTGTAATAAAAAAACCGTCTGTCATAATAACAGTCAATCCAACACGTACAGAGACAGGGGATCACAAATAAAAAGCAAATTTATTAATTTCAATTCAAGGTAAATTTATTACAAAAGTCGCAGAGATAAAGATATTCCCAGATTCTAATCTTCTGGGCTTCGTACGCTTCTTCTTTGACTTTGGGACTTGGAGGAGCGCCCGCTGTGTTCTCGAACGCCGTTAAGATTGTCCTTGTCCTCAGCAGTTCCTCCTCCAGTATTGGCAAATGATCAGTAGCGTACGTCATAATCTCGTAGAGGATAGCATTATAAGATTCCTCAGAATCTGCCGTTTCTGTTTGAACGGCAATGCTATCCATCACTCTCTCCAATGGCACAATTGCTTCTTCGGCTTTGTGCACATTGTATATAAGAACCAGGGTGATGGTTGTTTCCCTGTCTTGAGTGGCAGCGACACGCCTCCGTTGACGGCGGATGATCAGGTCGAGCTGACGGATGCAAGAAAGTTGGGGAAGGAGAGCAGGGCGTGACCAGAGAAGTTGCTCTAGATGTAAATTGCTGGCCGCCTGTGTAAGATTCCGGCCGAACAACTCTTGATGAACAGATGAGAGGAAGGAGATGATCACCATATTGGTAGTAAGAACAGTAGGAGATGTGATCACAAGAACGGCATGATGAGAGGACGATGCGTATGTAGAAGACTGGCGCATATTTAACCTTCAAAGACAGACGGTTCGTATACCAAACATTAATGAAATAGACGCTTCGTATAACGAAGGAGAGATACGTTACACGAAACACAAGACATACGTTCTGACTTTTCATTATCACAGACGGTTCTAAATTTATAACCGTCTGTGATAGTAAAATTTCACAGACGGTTCTAAATTTATAACCGTCTGTGATAGTAAAATTTCACAGACGGTTCTACGTGTAGAACCGTCTGTGATAATCCTCCCTATAATTATCTCCGGCTAGGGTTTTCCGCGCCGTATGCTGCAGTTATATTCTACATCTATATCCCGATCTGTCTCGTCGCCTCCGCCTCCCCGAGCCCTCGCCGGCCGTCGCCTCCCCGAGCCCTCGCCGGTGCAATGAACTTGATACACTGGTTTGTGGCATTTGCTTCATAGAACTTTGTTTAGAGACCTTGTAGTAATAATATATGCCAGATAGACCTTCAAAGGGCATGAAGCAAGTGCTACACTCCAGTGTATCCGGTGCAATGAACTTGATACACTGGTTTGTGGCATTTGCTTCATAGAACTTTGTTTAGAGACCTTGTAGTAATAATATATGCCAGATAGACCTTCAAAGGGCATGAAGCAAGTGCCACACTCCAGTGTATCCGGTGCAATGAACTTGATACACTGGTTTGTGGCATTTGCTTCATAGAACTTTGTTTAGAGACCTTGTAGTAATAATATATGCCAGATAGACCTTCAAAGGGCATGAAGCAAGTGCTACACTCCAGTGTATCCGGTGCAATGAACTTGATACACTGGTTTGTGGCATTTGCTTCATAGAACTTTGTTTAGAGACCTTGTAGTAATAATATATGCCAGATAGACCTTCAAAGGGCATGAAGCAAGTGCTACACTCCAGTGTATCCAGTGCAATGAACTTGATACACTGGTTTGTGGTATTTGCTTCACAGAACTTTGTTTAGAGACCGAAGCTAGATCATTGAAATCTCCAATTTATTTATTTTCTGTGTATATATATAGATTCATGATGACCGAAGCTAGATCATAGACCTTTATTTATTTTTTATTGCTCTTATCACACTGTAATTGTGAATTTGTTAATGGATATTTTATTTCATTTCAATTCAATTGATTCATTTGCGAAATGTCTGTCTTATGTTTGTGAATGAAATGTTATGTGAATTGTATGTATACATATACTTTGTTCGTCTGCTTGTTTCAGAGGGCATGGCTAGCAATTGCTGAGGCTAGCCAAAAACAGAAATGGAATTAGGGGTAGACAAGGACATCACAGACAGTTTTTAACTAAAGACCGTCTGTGATATATAAATATCACAGACGGTTTTTAGTTACAAACCGTATGTGATATTTATGTATCACAGACGGTTCGATAGCCGACCGTCTGTGATAAGCTTCGATTATGACTGACCCATAAATTCAGACGGTTCACAAAACCGTCTGTGATGACGTTTTTGAACCGTCTGTGATGATCTTTTCTGTAGTAGTGGATTTAGTATCGCTGCCAAGCACCTTTCACAGTCAATCCGGAGATATTTTTATTTTACTAATTGTAGGCTCCTCTAACAATTCTCTCATTAGTCAGAGAAAAAGAAACAAAATCTTGTGATTCTACGGTTTGGATTTAGTATCGCTACCAAGAACCTTCCACAGTCAGATATGTCTACTAATTGATGTGTCTCCTGCCAGCACTTAGTCCAACCCAGATGCATTGTGCCTTGACATATATAGATCAATACGGACATGTGACTGGACATATTTGGATAAATCTACATGTTTACTTGGTAGCTAACATTATTATTCATGATTTGTTTCCACAGCAGTCTTTTTTAAATAAAATTTTCCACCGTATAATCTTCTTTAAAAACAAGGATACCAAATGTAATAAGGACATGGATTGCTCAATTCTGCAAGTACTCTACATGTTTAATTGGTAGCTGACAATTATAATTGAAAATAAAATAAAAAATATATTGATATAATTCTCCATTCATATATTGTTGATGTTTGTCGCTGACATGAGTTGCAGTTGAATCCAAATTGAAAAGGCAAAAGAAGGTCATTAGTAAAAATATAAGCCATTTCTTGCACCGAACTAAAAAAATAAAATTAAGTAGGTGGTCCAATATATTTTCTTTCCCTGTGAGCTCACGTTATTCACATTAATCTGAAAATAGAAAACTTATTGGTCATCATGTTTTTTTCCAGATTATGACATAGTTTGGATTAAATTTAGTATACGCCCGTGACATATTTTGGATTAAATTTAGTATATGCCCATGACATAGTTTGGATTAAATTTAGTATACGTCTATAGTAAAGTGTGTGGGGTGTGTGTTATATGGGGACACCATGGTGTCTGGGTATTATAATCTAAATTAAGTATTTTTTCCTATGTATCACATGCAAAAAATTTTGAAATTATTTGGATATTGAGTTTAACTAGTTTACTAATAGATTCAAACAAGTTTAAACTGAAATTCGAATTGTAGCTACTTTTTTGTTGATAGTTTGATTGTAGGTATGTGCTGATTTTATATAAAAATCAACAAAGTATGTGATTTAAATTTATTCAAAATCAACAAAATTCGAATTGTAGCTGCTTTTTAGATTATGGGTAGGTTCTTTTGGTCTGTGGCTATATTTTGACTTCATTTTTTGAATTATGACTGTTCACAAGAGATAGTCCGCAGAGAGAAATAGTCGCATGTGATTTTAGTTGGTACAGTTTCTACTACAATATACCTATAGACCACACCTTAAAAAGATATATTGTTTAAAAGCTAGTTACTATAGTGCCGTACAAAAGGCAATAAGCCCAAGCTGGAAAGAAGACCGCCTATATCTCACTAAGTTCTAACAATCCATTTATTCTAATTGAAAGCTATTTGAGTCCTCACATAAATTTAATTTTAGGAAGAAAAAAGCCAGAAATTTCTGTATTAATTAAAGAAGAAAAAAAGCTAGAAATTCTCACAATAATTGAGGGAAAAAACTCATCTATCTATCTTACAGGCTAATGATCCTGATATATTAAACAATATACACATATCTTACCAGTTGTTTTTGTTAAAAAACAGAGTCAAGAAGAACAAGCGCTGTAGTTACTATGTCCGTTTGATTTGTGCTAGAGCACTGCCAATGTAGTTACGTCCCCAGTTAATCATGGTGGTCACGTGCACCATGCAAAGATTAAAGGCCATCATTAACTAAGCCGTGCACACATGATTGTTGGCTCAAGTGAAGAGTCCAGCAGTTTAAAGAATTAAGAATAATCTATTCAATTGGTGTACAGACGAATTGTTTACAGATTGTAGACTCACTAGCTTTTTTTTTGTTCACTAGGCTCATAGCTTTTTTTTAAGGGTCTGTTCTTTAAGGTTGATTCTAAAGCTTTCATGTTACCTAAAGATAACACTAGAGACAATCTCTCTAACAATAAATCATTTTCTAACTATTTTATATTATTTTCATCATAACTTTCTATCTCATACCCTCTCACTATTTGCATTGGTTTGTAGGCTCAATTTGTCTCTTATATAAAAAAGCACGTTATCTCTCCTACATATTAGATTTTACTTATTTAATATAGCTAAAAAATAACTGAGATGACACTATTGAAGATGCCTTAAGGACGTGGGCTCACTAGCTTCAAAGCATAAAATTAAGTTTGTTCTATTGAGAATTACAATTAAGTTGGGAAGTAAAATAAATTCAAAACTAGACTTTATTCTTATAACTAAACTAAATCTGAAATACAATTAAATTTAGAATATATAAATACAACTTTCAATTTAAATTAAATTGAAACCTAAGATTATATAAATAAAATTTGGTTTACTCACAATCCAATTAGAAGTTAAGTGATGTTCCTTGATGTTTTATCCCAATCCAACTATAAATCGAGCATATTTTTAATATAAAAAATAATACTTAACAAATGTAGCCCGTGCGGATGCACAGGTTACGTTGATGACTAGTATATCTAAATAAAGTCCAAGTCTTTTGCCAGGAAAAATAAGCATAATATTTTTGAATTGAAAATAACCTTAATTAATCTGTTGGATGATATATGCATATGTATATGGACGCAGGCCGTCGTGCATGAGAGCAGCCAGAGGCGATGCCACTCCGGCGCCGGGAAAGTACTGAAGTAGCAAGCGCATGCATGATCGATCGTGCAATGATAGACCATAAATAAGCCAGGCGCGGATTGACGTTGATCGTCGATGCATGTGTCCTGTGCATGCCCTCTACTTGTTTGGTTTGGATTTGCTATTTATATGCCGTCAGAAATTTTCTTATCCATAAGTTACTTTTATAATTAACTTTTCAATCGGTGTGGAGATTTGAGCTCGATAGACCATGCTTAAATAATAGTTTTTTCTTTAATGTGTAGTTACAAAAATGCCCCTAGAAATGTGGACATTATAGTTGATACTTTCATTCTCATTACAAAAAGCACAATTTAGAGGCAGTTCATCAATCACTCGGTGGTGGCCTACATCTACAACTAATTCTACTTCTATCAATCATTTATCTCTCTTGTTAGCCTAGCTACAGGAGAGAGCTCATACATTGCACGAAATTACGGAGGAAGAGAACAAATAGAGAAGAACACAAAAGTATTGTTCCATGTGCAACTGCGTAACCAAATTTTCTGAATTTCTTTATTCTCTTGCTCTTTTTCTCTTATTCATCTCAACCTTAAGGCTAGTATTTATAGTACATACATGGACATATCTATGGAATACCTTAAATAAGGAAACCTAACAAAGAAAATAAACTAATCAACTTTGATCTGATATCGATTGTATCAGCATCCTAACACCCTATTACTTGGCAAGTCAAGATTATTTTCAACATTCCTCCACCTAATCCTGACTGGACATACTCCTAGTTTAGTCTCAACGCATTATCTGAACTAGTAGCTACGCCCCCATATGAAGCGATCTACCTGTAAACTAAACACATAGTTGCATACAGAAACTCAAATCAACTAGTGCACATCCATCTACATGCAAAAACTCTAAATCGACATACTCCAACTTACTGAGACAGTCAGTCTCAACTATGACTTACCCAACTCATAGTCAACACAAGACGGCGAACACATCTCAACATCCCGGATTTGACTCAAGACAATGAACACATTTTCTCAACATCCCGAACTCAACTCTTCTTACTCTACTCAGGACGGCGAACACATCTCCTCAACGCTCTAGACTCAACTTATTGGTGAATACATCTTTTCAGCATCCTGGACTCAAATCCATGGACTCGACTTGGAAAACGGCGAATGCATCTCCTAAACACCCTGCATGTTCTCATCGGTGAACTAGACATAGTTGAACTTCTCCACCAGATGTTGCCCGAGCTCTACGCCCCACCACAACACCTTCTCCCGCTAGCCCATACCCAACATTGCCAAACCCTAGCTATATCCTCACCTCATCCACCCGCCTTCCCAAGCTACAAATAGAGAGCCACTGCTGCCTTGATGTGGCCGCCACTGGCCATTTACCTTGCCTGCCTACTACTTGCTACCACATCAGGTCATGGCCACGACTGCGTGCATGCATCCTATGTTGCCACTATTGCAAGCCGAATTATTGCAATCCGAAGGAAGGATCCAGCGACAAAGAAAGAACGAGAAAGGGAAAGATGTGTTGCTACCTTCGGCCAAAGTATCCACTACCTCCGGTTCTGATACTAATTGTTGGCCTAGCCTCAAGATAAAACTCACACATTGCATGAGTTCATGGTGGAAGAGAACAAATGGAGAAGAACATTGGAGAATTGCCCTGGCCGGTACTGCGTAGACGAGTTTTATGAATTTCTCTATTCTCTTGCTCACTTTCTCTTATTCTCAACCTTGAGGCTAGTATTTATAGTACATGCATGGACCTATCTATGTAATAACTTAAATAAGGAAAGCCTAACAAAGGAAATAAACTAACCAATTTTGATCCGATGCCAATTTTATCAGGATCCTAACACCCTATTACTTGGCAAGTCAACATTATTTCTAACATTCACTCCCCCTAATCTTGACTGGACATACTTCTAGTATAGTCTCAACACATTATCTGAACTACTAGCTATGCCTCAACATGAAGTGATCTACATGCAAACTAAACACATAGTTGGACGCAAGAACTCAACTCAATTGGTGCATGTCCATACTCTAACTCGACATACTCCAACTTGTTGAGATTGGCGGTCTTAACTATGACTTGCACAACTCATACTCGATATAGGATGTTGAACACGTCTCCTCAGCATCCCCAACTCAACTTAAGATAGCAAACACATCTCCTCAGCATTCCAGACACAACTCTTCTTACTCTACTCAAGACAACGAACACATCTCCTCAACGCCCCAGACTCAACTCCACGGACTCATCTCAAGAGACGAAGACATCTTCTCAACATCCTGAACTCAACCCCCTTGGTTCAACTCAGAATGGTGAACATATCTCCTCAACGTACCGCATGTAATTCTTGTCGGTAAACTGGACATAGTTGTACTTCTCCACTACACGCCGCTTGAGCTCTGCGCCCTGCCATAGAACCTTGTCCCGCAAGCCCATACCCAATATCGCCAAGCCCTAGCTACGCCCTTGCCTCATCTAGCCGCCTTCCCAAGCTACGAATAGAAAGCCACCGCTGCCATGGTGCGACCACCGCTGGCCGCTTCCCTTGCCTACCTGCTGCCTTGCTGCCATGTGAGGGCATGGCCATGGTTGCATGCATGCACCATGTGTTGCCACTATTGCAAGCTGAACTGTCGTTGCTACAAGCTAAAGGAAGGAGCCAGTGACAAAGAAAGAATGAGCAAGGAAATGATGCATTGCTGCCATTGACTGAAGTTGTTGCTGCCTCCAACTCTGATACCAATTATTGGCCCAGCCTCAGGAGAGAACTCAAACATTGCATGAATTTATGGTGGAAGAGAACAAATAGAGAAGACGATAGGAGAATTGTCTCGGCCACAACTACGTAGTCGAGTTTTCTGAAATTATCTATTCTCTTGTTCTTTTTCTCTTATTCATCTCAAACTTGAGGCTAGTGTTTATAGTACATGCATAGACCTATCTATGGAATAACCTAAATAAAAAAAGCCTAACAAGGAAAATGTATGGGGAGGGTCCCTGTGCTACCTCATGCCCACGACCACTTTGGAGGAACATCACCAATTGAAGGGCCTACCCCAGGCCAAGTCCATATGTCAAATTCAGTAGAGTCCGTAAGACCAACGTTGGTCAGGTTCGGAGCCAACCCCAGAGGGTGTCCAGGACCAACTTCAATTGCCTCCCTCTCCTCCTTTATAAATAGGATCACTTGTAATGGAGAGGAAGAGGCCATTTTGTAACCCTAGACACTCATAGTGAATACACTCATCATTCATGTGCTTCTCCTTGAGTCCCTTCACATCCTCGGTAGTCTCCCCATCCGAGCAGGGGTGCCTCTAAGTTTACTCTCTGGTCCCATATCAATGGCAGTTGGCGTCAACCATGGAGACTCGAGCAAGAAGCCATGCCACCTAAGAAGGGGAATGCACAGAAGGTGTCAGACCCCAGATTTTACATCCAGAATCCTCTGTGATTTATTGCACTATTCCCTGGATCAGTAGATAGTGCTCACAGATACAGATAATGAATATCAAATACATATCATGCGGAAGCATAAATAAAATAGTAAACTTACACATGGGCCGATTATGCCGAAATCAGTAAATTATAGCAGTGGAAGAATGAAACGCACAGTGGAAACGCTCAGGACGTGCCCACAGGCAGCCAACTAGAGGTTCGCGACCTAGTCCTTGACATCTTCATCTTCTTTGTCATCAGGATCTGTAGTGTTGCTGATGCACAGTGATTTGATCCTTGACTCTGGATTTGTTGTGAGAGCTAGTGTGAGCACACTAACCACCGTGCTCCGCGAGCCAATACACAGAATGCAATTAAATAGTATGCATGGATTATCAAAGGAAAGGCTCGGGTTGTTTTATTTGCCAGCAATTTCTCTTTGGTAGCATTACCATTATTGAACCCTAGTGTTATGGTTGCAACCTAGGACTCCACACGACGATTGCCATAATTGACTTAATCCACCAAAGATATATTTTCTTCTTGATTGTCGTCTAAGACTCCAAACAGCGGGTGACATCATTTATTTAATCCACCAAACGTAGCGATATTATTTATTTAATCCCCCGAACATACACTTTCTATATACATATTCTCTATTCGAATCCGCCAATACCTTTGTATTCCAGATTCCTAATAATCCAATCTTGCAATCACAAATCACCAACTCTTCACTTCCGAATTCTAATGATTCTCTAACATGATTACTTTTTAAACCACCGAAATTACTTGTATCAGAAATATTCTAATAATTCAGTCTTTTCTGTTAATGATCCAATTCTGAAATTTACTCTTCCCATAATTAATCCTTACTTTTCATCATCTAACTCTGACTAATTCACCGGTATTTCTCCACCAAGATTATCATTAATCAAGTTTATACCCCAATTCTCATATCTCCAAATTTCCACCAATTCAATTCATACATCTAGATCAAATCCTATTAATCCCATTAATTCCAACAATTACCTTTACACCCTTCTAATCCTCCGAAATCCTTTAAATCATCTATTTAGCCTATCTATTCATTTAGACACCACCAATTTATTTCTCCTAAACTCTTTTCTATCATTACCTTATTTATAATCGACATGAATCCACCAAGCATTGTTAAGTATTTACCACAGTAGTTCTCTTCTTTTCTTACGACCCTATTTATTCTTCCTGATATTTTATTTTAGGAGAAGTATTGCCAATGTTTGCTTTTGGAAATATAATACATAGAAACTTCCTGCGACTTAGCCATTTAAACAAAAACATATTATGACAGAATGCAATAGTAATAGCGATTCAGATTCCATCCACCATTTCATAGTCTCTGCACCATATGCTTAACCTTTCAGCGTTATAACCGCTTAAATTACCACTGGAACGACACCCAGGACAACTCAAATAAGGGCCTTTCTCTGCCCTCCACTTTTCCATTTTCACCCACAAAGTTTTTGAAATAGAACTATATCTCGTTAAGTTCCCATGTCCACCCTTGACCGTGGGCACGGCTATTCGAATAGTTCTTACTCTACAGAGTTTGTAAACTTTACCCACAATAGATAAATCTGCTCATTGCCCCGCATGATTCCTTAGCCATGCAGTTGAGTAGACTATCACAGGACTGTTACAATGCATAATCCTACTTGTGGTTACGCCCGCTAAGGTCTATCTTCTGTAGGATGTGACCATCCCTCGAGAAGGGTCCCTCATGAGCCATCATGGGCAAAGGTGGGGATGAGACCATCCATCCCTTTGCTCGTGTTCACACCTTCACGTAACCACACTAGAGCTATGCAAATTAGTTAGCCCTGCCTACACTTTACCAGCATGTGGTTGTACTGTTGTACCTTGGGAGGCTATCACAAGATTCGGTCCTTAGGGTTATCTGAGCGGTTTTGCCACTATCCCTTTTTGTGCTTCCACTACACCACTTTCACACTCATATCCTCGAACCATCCGCCCAGATAGCTAAGCATGTGGGGTTTTTGAGAACATAAAATATTCATACCAACATATACCAGTCATCATCACAATGACTGCCCGTTCAAAATTCTCTCATGTTTAAAAGTGATGTTTGGGCGTTTCCATGCCCATGAATATCTAAGCAATACTAAGTTCATATAATCAAGTATTCAAAAGGGGGTGTAATATTAGTCAAGGTAAACATAGGCATATAACTAGGATCTTAAATTAACATGTATTTGCATATAAAATAATAGCATGCAATTTGATAATTTAAACAAAAGTAATTTGCAGAAAATATAGGTTCAATATGATCAAAGCATTGACTCGCCTAGCGCGGTTTACCGCGGTCTTGAGCTCTCTCAACGCTCTCTTATTCAAAGGTCCCGACCTTCTGGTCTTTATCTTCACCTCGATCGTGGCCTTGCTGGTCCCACTGATTCTTCGGACCTCCCGTTTCTAATTACGTGATAAACGACCGAATCCAAGTAAAAGCAAATAACTAAAAAGATCAAAAATGAATCTGAATAATCTTGATTTAGTTTTGGTTATGAGTTAATGGGTGGTTTAGGTGGTTTGAGACAAGGCTGGTGGTAGGATATAATGATTCGGTCTTCATTAACAATCTGTTTTATTATTCTTGTATTTATTTAGGAAATTCCATGAGTCAGGTTTAGACTTATGATTTTATCTGGGCAAGGCCTGCTAGCTAGGGCTATATTTCAACATCAGCAATAACTTTGTCTTTGAGGTTTATCTAAGATGGCATTTTAGATTTCTGGACACTTATTCCAATTATTATTAAGGATATCTTTACTTAGTTTGAGTAATTTAACCAAAGCCACATGCCTTTAACTAATTTATATTTTTAAAAACAACTACTAGAGGCACCTTATTTATTCATTATGTTAACTAATCCAATTTTTATCCCTCACACCATTACTTTTATCTCTTATTTAAATCTTATGAGTTTCTCTAAATTATTTTCTAAACTCAAATGAGTTTCAAAAATTATAATTTTGGTTCCATTGGACAGATCTTGAATTTAGATGAATTTAGAAATTTGTTTCCTTCAATTTGGAGTTGAAATGAATAAGTTATGCCCATTTAAAGCTTTTCGGTTTGGCTAAATCCCAAAAATAATAAAACCTGACAAGTGGGGCCCACTGTCAGCCGGACGTGCTCACTCGGGTGCTGACACGTTGGGCCCGGCAGCGGCTCACGCCACGTGGCGCCGACAGCGGGCGGGCGGGCGCGGCTCCGCTCCTTCCGTGGTGACAAGTGGGACCCGTGGTCGGAAGCGTGCACTGGCGGTCGGCGGCGACAGTGGGGCCCACCGTCGGTCGGAAAACAAAAGAAAGGCTCAACCTCGGTCTTTGCGAGCGAGCGGGGCTTGAACGCATGCCGAGGGAGCCGGGGCGGGGAAAGGAATTGGCGGCTAGCAGGCGGGCTCATGACGCATCTCAACCCATATGGGTTGATTTTACCCTTTGAGGTAGCGCGAGGAGGGACCGAGCGAGGCGGTCCAGGGCCGGAGAGGGCGGTGGTGTTGCCGGCGGGGAGCGGCGGGGAGGTGCTGGCGACCGCTAAAATGGGACACCACAGAGGGCCGGCAGTGGTGCAGAGCGGACGGCGGGGAGGCCGTTAATGGCGGCGGCGGCCGGAGGGGGAAAGGGAGGAGTAGGGGAGCATGAGCGGAGTGAGACACCGGAACCTACCAGGCGGTTATGTGACCTGAGGGAGGTGAGGTGGCCATGACATGCGGTTTTGTTTCATATTTATGATTACAAATTTCAATTTTTGCATGACATTTAAAAGTTAGGCTTTTCAATATTTAGCTATTAAATGAGTTTCTATTATTATTATTATTTAGGTTATATGTGCATATACATACATATATATTTTATTTCTTACATTGCTAAACTTTTATTTTAGTCCATCACTTTTATTGCTCTTTTATGTCATTATTCCCAACTATAAGATTTTATATTTTAAATCGGGTTCCTCTTTTCTTACATTGGATCATCTTTTCTGATTCGTATTTAAAATTCTAGTTTTCTATTATTTGCATTTGGGGCTACTCTTTCAAATTTAATTTGTATGCCACAAATCTCAAAAAGATTTCAACTAAACATTCAAAAGAAATTTAAATGCCAACAAAATGCAGGAAAAGATTTTAAAATTCCACATTTTTGAAATAACCAAATTTCGGGATGTTACAAAAGGTCATCGAGTTGGGAGCTGCAAACCCCCCTCCGAGGTTGAAGTCAAACTGGATCGCAGCCCGCGTAGCCGTGCGGCTGAAGCCATTGCTGGACCTCTCCACGGAGGCCTAGGTCACCAGCGAGACCACGACCTCATGGGAGGCCAAGCCCCCAACGCTCATGAGGAGGTGGAGGGAGAGTTGCAGGACCTCTAAAGGCAGTTGAGGGAATTGTAGATAGAGGCTCTTCAGTCTGCGGTTGAGGCTCACCAAGCGGGGGAACTCCAGGTGCAACTCAAGAGGGCAAGAGCCAAAGGAAGACCCCCGCTACTCACAGAAGCCCGGGAAGCTACGGAGCTAAGGAATCAGTTGGAGAAACCACAGGCATCGGCACAGAAGACAACACGCCCCGAGGCCCCCAAGGTCAAAGCCCTTTCAGCCGAGCTGGCCAAGGTCCACACCCGAGCAAACTTGCCACCTTCAGCTAGAGCTAGCCCAAGAAGCTAGTAACCTCCAAGCACAACTCGACCAAGTGTAGAGGGAAGCCCTGACCCCGGCTGGGGCATGGGGATCACAGACAGTTCAAAATCGTCATCATAGGTAGTTTCTGAACTGTCTGAATTTATGTATCAATGATAATAGGCGATTATCACAGACGACGCTCAAACCGTCTGTGATAAGTTACAATACAGATGGTTTTTCAAAACAACCATCTGTGATATGTTCGCTATCACAGACGGTTTTTCATATTATTCGTCTACGATATCTTACATATCACAAACAGTTATTAGTAATAGCCGTCTATGGTATCTGAATATCACGGACGGTTGTTTCTAAGAACCATCTGTGATAGAAGAATATCACAGACGGTTGTTTTTAAAACCCATATGTGATATGCCATCGGTGACATGAAGATACCACGAACAGTTTGGTGTTATGAACCGTTTGTGATAGTTATTTGAAAAGCAATGTTATTTTCTATTTTTTGGCTAGCCTTAGGAAAGGCTAGCCATGCTTTCCGAAAACAAGCAAGTAGATCACATATATATAGCTCAGGACAATCATTACACAAATCTCACAAATGAATTAAACAACGCAAGCAAATCATATATATAGTACGTAACAATCTAATCTCATGTATGAATTAAACAACCAAATGAAGTATAATTGAATAAATTATTTCATTAAGCATAACCGAGTGAATTACAATTGAATCAAATATTTGAACAACTAATTATCATCTCCAACGGGTTGAACTCTCTATTCGCTTGAATGACCTCCACCATCAAGAATTCAAAATGCTTTCCTCGAACTTTGGTGAAGTTGCCATGAGTCGAATTCTATGCTCTATCACTAAGAGTGTTAAATCATTAGCATATATATATATATATATATATATATATATATATATATATATATATATATATATAGAAAGTGATAATCATAAAATAAATATTGGCAAGCTAACAAACCTCGGAACTTTCATATTACGCCTATGATTTCCTGCATATATCTACAAATGTAGAATCCACATATCTTGCCATGTAGCTATTGCTGGCACTGCAAAAATAGAATTACATACATATATATGGTCAGTTCTAGAGGCATTATTATGAATATGATATAGGATTGTTGTGTTATAGTATATATCAGAAATTGTGTCCTGTGTCGTAGTGTACCGCAGAATTCCATATGTTTCCCTCCCTGAGCAACGTAAGCACTGAATGACCTATGTGATTTCAAAAGGTTCGCCTTGGCCATTGCAAATGAAGGGAGGAGTACAACAGAGTACTGCTACAGACAGTGTTATCACAGACGGTTCCTGAACCGTCTGCGTTTATGTCGATGATAACGGTGGTTATCACGAGGCGGCTCCGCCCGTCTGTGATAACTTACAATATAGACGGTTTTTCAGAAAAACTGTCTGTGATATTCGACTATCACAGACGGTTTTTGTTATTAACCGTCTGTGATATGGCTCATATTACAGACGATTCGGTGTTCCGAACTATCTGTGATAGTCACCATATCACAGATGGTTAATAACAAAAACCGTCTGTGATATCATTCATATCACAGACGGTTCAGTGTTTGAAACCGTCTGGGATATATATCACAAACGGTTTGGAATACCGAACCGTCTGTGATAGCTATTTTAGCTGCGATTTTATTTGCTCTTTTTCTGCTAGCCTCAGGATATGATAGCCATACCCTCTGAAAACAAGCAAGATCCACGTATATAGCACAGGACAATCATTACATAAATCACACAGATGAATGAAATAAGACCAACAGATCACATATATAGCATGACAATCATTACACAGATCTCACAAATGAATTAAATTGAATGAATTGTTTGATAAGCACAATTGAGTGATTACAATTGAATCCAATGTTTCAACATCTAATTATCACCATTGCCAGGGTTGAACTCTCCAGTCTTGTTTATGACCTCTGCTAGCAAGAATTGGGAGAGGTTTCTACGAATTTCAATGAGTTTGTCAAGATCATATGCACTTTCATCGAAGTCCACCCGCTATAGCTAGGAGCTATATTAAGTCATTAATTATCATGTATGTGTGTATATATATACATATATAATTAAAAAATAATAATTATTGGAAGGTTGACAAACCTCTGGATCATTCATCTTAGTGTCCGTGATTTCCTTCATATGACGGCAAACGTAGAATCCACATATGTTGCCCTATAGTTGCTGGTGGCATTGCAAAAATAGAATTACATACATGGGTACTGTCAATTGTAGACACATTATAACAAAGTATGATATAGTATTGTTGTATTGTAGCGGGTACCAAAAATCGCGTCCTGTGTCGCAGCGTGTCACTGGATTCGTTGTGTCGCCCTCCTAGGGCAACATAAGCACTAAATGACCTATGTGATTCCAAAAAAGCTAGTCTCGACCATTGCAAACGAAGGAAAGATTACAATATAGGTACTTCCAATGGGCACAACTTTGGTCATTCAGGAAGCCTTGTTGTACCCAGAATCGACTAGAACTCTCCTAAGTTTTAAGGATATTCGTGCCAATGGTTTCCACGTTGAGACTAAAGAAGAGTACGGTAAGGAATATCTACTCATTACGAAGCGCGAAGCAAATGGAAAAAGGTATTAGAAAAACTTCCTTCATTAAAAACTGGGGTATAATACACAAACATCAAGGCACTGCACTTATCTTGCCTCAAGATGATTTAGAAGCTCTGAATTTTTCTATCTCTAGCATGACAGATTAAGCCACCTAGGTCTTAGTATGATGAGAAATATAATCAACAATTCCCAAGAGCATAATATTAATGTAAAGAATTTTCCGAATCACGAAGATTTTGTGTGCCCTACATGTGCCACCGAGAAATTAATTACTAGACCCTCCACTCTGAAAGTTAAGGATTCCTGGAACGCATCCAAGGAGACATTTGCGGTCCCATTCAGCTACTTTCAGGGACATTCAAATATTTCATGGTGCTCATCGATGCTTCCTCGAAATGGTCACACGTAGGTTTATTGTCCACGAGAAACCATGCTTTCGCAAAGCTGATCTCGCAATTAATTCGCATAAGAAATATTTTCCCTGATCATCACATAAAGTCCATCAGAACGGACAACGTCGGGGAATTTACTTCAAAGACATTTGATAATTATTGCATGGCAATAGAAATTACAGTTGAGCATTCTGTACCGCATGTCCACACCTAGAATGGTTTAGCAGAGGCCTTATTCAAGAGAATTAAATTTATTGCCCGACCTCTTTTGCAGAATTGTAATTTACCAGCTACGTGTTGGGGACACGCAGTCCTTCATGCAGCAAATCTCATCAACTTTAGACCATTGGCCTACAACATCCATTCACCTATTGAACTAGCGCAAGGGTCAGCAACGAAAATTTATCATCTCTAGAGGTTTGGATGCAAGGTTTATGTACTTATACCCCTCCACAGTGTACTGCAATGGGTCCTTTCCGAAAGACTGGGACATACGTGGTTATGAGACAACATCCATAATCAGGTATTTAGAATCCATGACAGGAGATTTGCATACCGCCCGCTTCGCTGATTGCATATTTGATGAGGATAATTTCCCAACATTAGGGGGAGGAAATTAACCCCTTGATAAAAAATATCGGGAAATTACGTGGCAAGCCACGGGAATCCATGCACATGACCCGCGCACTAGTGAAACAAATAGAGAAGTCCAGAAGATCATTGATTTGCAAGCACTAGCAAATCAACTGCCTTACCACTTTAGTGATTTGAAGAGCGTGACCAAATCGCATGTGCTTGCACGCAATGCACCGGAGAGGGTTGAAATACCAAAGAAAGTAGATGGTATCCCTAATCTCATCCAGAGGCCTCAAAATAAAAGGACGAGAACTCCGGCCCCTCGAATCCCATGTAACCGGGGACGCCTAGTGAAGAAGGATAAGAAGGACTTGTCACGGTGATCACCAAGTTCCCGTAACTGAAGGGGAGCCAGTTGAGAGCTGGCATCAGTATAACACCTTCAGAAAAGGACATATCGGATCTGAATATCTCCATGGAAAAAGAAATTGACATGGATGTGTGCACACACATCGGAGCCGAAAAACTAAATGGACTTGCCACCGCAACTGGAAGTAGCGATGAGCAAGGAGAAGCTCCAGAAGAAGCAAATGCTCCAGAAAAAGTAACTCATGAAGAAATAGGTATAATGTGAGACCATGTGGAGGTCACCCCATGGTTGTGATGAGTAATTGACTCTTGATCTAGAAAGATTGAGTTTGGTTTTTGAGGTTTGAGCTGACTTTGCAAAGTCGTAAGCTTTGAGAATGGTCGGCAGACCACTTATGACCACGTTGGCCATGGTCGGTTGCACATTGGATAATTTACGACCACGCTGTCCATTGTTGGAGCCGAGTGAGGGGTTGAACGAGTGGTCAGAAGGCTTTACGACCATGTTGGTCGTGGTCGAAAGCCGTGCACTCTGTTTACGACCACGTTGTGGCATATACGACCACTTTGGGCGTGGTCGAAGGTCACCCGAGAGGTTTACGGCCACTCTGGCCGTGGTCGAAGGACACCAGAAGGGAGTACGACCGTTTTGGCCATGGTCGGAAGTTAGCCAAGCTGTTTACAACCACATGTAATTTTTATTTTGGTTTGATGTCCATATATCCATAGTTGTGCTAAAACGACATGATAGAATTTTGAAGTACTCATACAATTTCTTCTTTTCCTCAACAAAGATACTCAATATATCTTTTCTAATAGTAGTGTGACTCTTTATTGGAAAAGTAGGGTGTAAAGACTTGATAAACTCCACAAAGTACTCATGCTCAACAATATCAAAGGGATATTCATGCATGATAATTTCCAAAAAAAATTCTTCAAGTTGTCAACCTCATCATACCTATAAGTCTCCACAGTAGTAGTGTCACTGTCGCCCTCACTCTTCTTGAATTTAAGTAGTTGCTGACCTCCTTTGATTTGGTGCTTGTTTGCTAAGTGATTCTAAAAGAGTGATGTCCCTCTCACATTCTCACAACGAGATTCATAAGTGCACTTGAGGCATTTAGCTCACAGCTCTTTAACCTCAATATCATTTGGTCCTTTCTTCCTAAGTTCATACTTGTGGCAGTGATCCCAAACATTAGAGCTGCACTTCTTTGCTCTCTTCCCAACAGGAGCAGGAGGATCGGTCATAGACCCAGTTTCACCAGTCACCAACGCACCAGCATCGGTAGGTGGTTGTGGCACTGGTACCACTAGCAAAATTGGAGATGCATTGCTCACACTTGCACTACTACTTCCAGTTGTAGATTCCATCACAAATCTAGCAGCTGCAATCAACAATTTCAACATAAATTGACTGTGAAATTTTTGGTGGAACATCAATCATGTGTTAGCAAGATCATAAAATTGCTAAGTCAAAGCTGCAATCAACAATTCTCTGGACGTCTGCATATATATAAAATTGCTAAGGCTCGGAAGAAATTAGGGGCAGGCGGCAGTGCTAAGAATGGGAGAGAGAGCTAGCATCACAGAGCATCTCACTCACCGAACCGGTCAAGGAAGGAAGCTCCGATGCAGTGGTGGAGGGCAAGGCGCCGAGGGCGGCGTCGGCAATCTGGAGATGAACGGAGGGGCGGCGGTGGGAGCAGTGTGCTAGCCTCCAGTGGCTAGTCGGTGCACCGCAGGCCCACAACTTCCGCTCAGATCTGGATCGAAAGAAATTAGGGGGAGGCGGCTGATGCGGGGGAGTGTGCCCGATCTTCATGATGTAGATGGACGAATGTTCGGAGCAGTCTGAACGTCATCATCATTATCGACCATCCAAAATTGATCGAACATCATGGAATGAATGAACGTTTGGAGTGGTCTGAACGTCTTCAAGGCGACCAGACAGTCCGTTGCAAATCGGAGGTAGCAGTAATGCCTGATGCGGTGATGCCCTCATGGATCTTGGAATGCCCGAGGGGCAGCTTGGGCCGAAGCCTTGGGCTTTGGATAATAGTACAGATAAATATGATATGGGCCTGGGCCATATGGCTAGTGGATGGATATTCGGATTTCATCATCTTCGGATAGTCCAAGTCCATATTTGTATTTGACGGATAGTGCGCTACCATATTCGTACTCATTTCCAAAAAAATCTGTATTCATTTCCAATCCGAGACTATCTGACGAAAATCGGAGCCGAACTATTCCATATTCAAAAATTGTTCGGATCGGTTGGAAACTATCCAATCCGTTTTCACCCCTAGTCACCTGCTAGGTTATTCATGGTCTAGCACTAATTGCAGGTAGGGACATGATAGATCGATGATATATAAAGCAAGTAGTTGGCGTTGCCATGGCATGTGCGCGTTGCAGGTACTCGCTAGATTAGGTGACAGCTCGCAGCTCCGATGTCCCGTGCCCTTGTGGCTGCAGTATCCCGACACCGGAGGAGTGGTGTGACACCTATGTTATTACCGTGGGGTAATAACACTAGTTAATAGATTATTATTCATTTAGCTGATAAAACACCGCTTTACAAATAATAAGCCATCAGAGTATTGTAGCAGAACAGAAATTAGATACGACACATTATTATTACAATACCATGCCATGCAGGCTTAATATCTCAAATAGAGTTTAACTAGTCGACACCATTATTACAGCTTCCTCCTAAAAGTTTCACCTAACTTTAATTTATACCTAGAGTGACACAACACTCCCTAAATTTCATGGGACCACTACTAATTTCTCTAGTCATCCCAACCTCCCAGCAGAAACATTAAGATAATAGGTAGCATTTTCTGGGTCCACATCTTCCCAATCATCATAAGAGTAGTCATCCCATAAGTATCCTTGTCCTAGTTTAGTTGGATTATCATACGGCCTAGGTTCTAACAAAGAAGGATTAATATCAAGAGTGAATACAATGTACTCAGCAAGCATATTAGCAAAATGCATGTTCATGAGTTTTATGTCATCCCATCTTCTTCCCTAACTTAGTCTCTCCACTTTGTGAAAATACCATTAGTTAATAAAAGTTATCCATTTTATGTCTCAAAAATCTACGCAACACTCGTATTATGAGAAAGAGCCCCGGATAGGCTCCCACTTCCTCCAGTTTAGGAGGCAGGTATGAATTCATGATTTAGACCCTACGCAGATTGGTATCACTTTACCCATAGTTACTCTGACTTTAATTGCCCTTGGTTTCCTCACATTTCCTTAGATGCAATGCTCAAATCAGAGTACAAAGCTGTTTCCCTTATTTTCGTGTACTATAACTTCACCGGCTATGAGCTAGTCGTTGGTCGGGCCAGACTCGCCTTCACCCGGCACTCCTTGCGCTAATATATGCGTTCGAGTCTTGCCATATCTGGCCTTGCCCTCCACTCACAATTATACACTCCTACTCATTGTGGAGTGTATAGTAACTTGATAAGGTAATTAAGTTCTACCCATGTTTGACGAGACCATGGCCAATATGAGGAATATAGCCCGCTACATGAGTGAACGTTTGTTTATTCTTATACACTATCCATATGTAGGGCCCCACTTGCCATTGTTACCAACCATGGGCACCCTCTACCGTCCATTGCTATTTAACTGTAGACCAGTTGCTCCATCAACTAGACCTACCCTCAGACCTCTCATCCCATCCTTCTCACTTGATTGTTTGTTTTCCAAAAGTATTTTTATGCATATGATACTAATAACATATGAGCAAATAATTTGTAACTAAATTACTTCTACTTGACTTGATCAACGAATAGTTTTCCTGATATTCGTAGGTCAAGCTCGGACTCAGTTGTGATTTCCAGGGGCTCCTTCTCCTGTTGTTGCTCATTTCCTATATTTCGGTATATGTACTAAACCAAGGAAAAATTCATTAGGAGGCATCAGTCTACGTATTAGTGTGACCATTTCTAGGGGCTAATGTCTAGTACAATTATGACGTCAATGTTGTCAGATCCGGAAATAATACCACTAAATCCTCTGTGTAAATCGCACTAGTCCAGAAAAAACTAGTGCATGCAAGATTAACATAGATACATATCATTCATAATGGTAAGCTTTATTATAAGAAAAAGAGTACATGCCTTATGGCCAAGTTTACATCATCAAGGCCTATAAGCCAAACATAAACATAAGAAAGCGCAAGGTAAATAAAGTGCAGTAGCTCATGAAGCCTGCCCACAGGTGAATGACTGTAAGACGTGGCCTACTCATCATACTCCTCACCAGAGCCGATATAGTCATCATCTGAGCAACAAAATTTAAGCAAGATGAGCACATAAATTACTCCACAAGTTACGCCAGGAACAGAATTTGATGCATGTATGGATATTGTCAAACAAAGACATAATAAGGTTATTTGTGTGTAAAGAAATATTAAAGTAAATATTGTAAATAGATACAAAAGTTGAACTTAATACAATAAATAGAAACAATATTTTAAGTAAAATAATAACATTAGTGCAGGTACCAAGTAACACTAACTTATCCACGGGTAACCCACGCAGACCATCTTTCTCCAAAAAGATTTCAACATTTCAATTAAAACTTGTTTTTGAAAACTAAAATCTAATCTATGAAAAACTTTACTTAGCATGTCTATGACCGTAGACATGGCTATTCAGGATAGTTTATACACTCTGCAGAGGTGGTATAACTTTACCCATAAGACGTGTTCTCTCATATTGCCATGCGATTGTCACACTTCCTTATATATGTGGCAGAGAGTTCATGATAAGTCTTTTACAATGTTAAGTCACTAACATGGTCATGCCGCCACTATGGTTTCACCATAAAATGAATCCACAAATTAGGGCCCCTTTTGTGCCGTGTGAGATTTCACGCGGCATACGCCACGCTCACATTCAACTTATAGTAAAATCAAAGTTGGACTTCACAAATTAATTAGCCTAGTATGTCCCATTCCAGACTTGTGATAGTACGATGTAGCTTTGTAGCAGTAGCTCACAAACCGGTTCTTAATTGATTTAGTACTTCCCACATACACCTTGTGCTAGTCATCAATGTTGTGTCACTGAACAACAACATGTGCCAGTAGGCACCCACCACCAAACCATTTGCATAAGTCTAATTCATGTTTTATATTTTATTTTATACAATATTTCATATATTTTCTTAACTCATTGAAGTCAAAAGTATATTTTAAAACTCATCATTTTATATGAAAAAGTTATCCCATCCTGGAATCATTCTAAGCATGGCTAAGCTTTGCTACAAAGTTTCTAGTCAATACTATTGTACTAACTAGATTTTCATCTAAGGTGACAAGGCATATGAGAGTTCAATGACAATCTTAGCCATATACAAAGGATTTGGTTTTAACTAAAGTTTAAATCAAATTTAAACTATGTTTGAATAAAACTACGTGTGCATAATAATTTAAAATATACGAGCATGATCATGGTCATGCAGCTGCGAGCCTGCCGGTTCCTCTCTTGGCCTCGACCACCACGGTAAAACTCTGGTTCCCCTTTCTTGTATATACTGTATGTGCTCCTTAAGATCTCGACATGACTCTCTCTCATTTTAGTCTGTGGATTAATGTGCTTAAGTCTGGGATTAAGTGTTTACTGCTTGTTCTAGTAATTTATACTTACCATGTGCCCTTTCTTGCCCGAATTACTTGTGGACTACACTGCATGTTCCTGCTAGTTAGGGGATGATTTACTGGTGGTTTGCATTGTGTGTTGCTACTGGTTAGTTGTCGAAAGTTCTAGCAATTTTATTCTCTTCATGTTATCCATCCTCCTTGTATTTACTGTGTGTTTCATTCTTCATGTTATTAGTCCCATGACATTAGTTGGCTCATTTTCGCTCCCTTTTCATGTTTACTAGCTTCCCTGCCCTTCGTTGTTAATTGTGACCACACATGCTCTTTTATGCTGATTGTATGGTCGGTGCTATTAGTTTAGGTGCAATTTTTCTGAGTTTAGGTGCAATAGAACATATACTATATGAAAGGTTGGGTCTAACGACACTTCACTAATTACTAACACTTACTTGTTTTGTTGTTTCTTTTGTAGGGTAAAACTATATCTAGTGTCTATTATTTTCTCTGGATTCCCCCGGTCTATAATTTGAGTATTCTCAATGTTGTAAATTAGGTGTAGTCAAGAACCCTGGTTTGTAGTTTAATTTTGTATGAACTGAACTGTGGTGAGTATTGGTTAATTACCTTTCTTTGCGAAGCTTTGTTTTTGACGGAATAGTATTGGTAATTACCGGTTTGTAGATGGTTACTAGTCTGATTGTGATTTACCTTTAGATGAATGGCACTGCCTCAGGTTGCTGGCTTGCACGATGGCCTGCATGCAATCCAATTAGAATCGATCGATTGATTAATTCATAGACCAGTACGTACGCCTGTGGATTCTCAGAGATAGATAAATGCATGGTAGATGGATACTAGAATTAATTGAAGATATATGCTACGTACGTACCAGGTACAATTGGTTCATTGCTTGGTTGATGGCCCCGACCGATATGCCCTGGTAGGCGGCGTTGAGATGGTAGGTGTTGTCGCCACGTCCCGACGGCTGGAACATGGGCGGCGGCAGCGGCTCCACGCAGCCATCGTAGCCGATGTTCATTGCCACCTGCTGCAACGTGATCTGCATGTCCAGCGTGACGAACGTGGCCACGACGCTGTCCGGCGAGCCCATGGCCGTGGGGCGCTGCGTCTGGTAGCTCGACAGCCACGAAAAGATGTAGGCCACCACCGAGAAGGATGATGAGCTGCCTCCTGATGGCTGCCACTGCTGCAGGGTGTTCACCATCGCGTTGATCTCACTCTCGAGGCCTCCCAGGTCCAAGCCGCTCCAGAACTGGTGGTCGTGCACGAACTGCTCCCACTGGAGCTGCAGCTTGATCCCCAGGACATTGCCCTCTTTGACCGGGACCCTGGAAACCGGGTTCCAAATTTCATTATGGACGAAGTTGGTAACCATCTCGAGCACGCTGAACTGGACGATATGGTTGACGACCATGGCCGCGGGAGCATTCTGCAGGGCAGCGGCGGCTTGGGGGTCCGGCCTTTGCACGGACAGGACGGCTTGGATCGGTGGAGTATTGCCGTCACTGCTGTAGTGGTGGAAGCTGGCGGTGAGCAGCTGCTGCTGGTCGCAGCCGCCCTCCACCGACACATGTGCAGGCACGTGGAGGTGGACGATGAAGCTCTTCACCTCGCCAGAGTAGAGGACGCCGATGGTGACCTCGCCAGCCGCTTTGTCGTCGGAGATGGGGCACTCGTAGCCCCCGGACTCGATCCTCTCTATCTTCACCCCGTTTCCCTCCGCCGCCTTGAGGCTGACGAGCGTGCCGACGGCGACGACAGTCTTGAGCCCGCCCAGGCAGACGGCGAGGGCTCTAGTGATCTTGTCCTTGTCCAGGTTCTGATCGTCGACGAAGGAGTAGGTGCCGTGGGATTCGTTGGCGATGGAGAGCAGCGCTGTGGGGTCGTGAGACGCGCCGAAGCCGAACGTGTGGACCGGGTGGTTTTTCAGGGCGGCAGGAAACTTGTTGAATCTCCTGCGGTCCTCTCTGTCCGTCACCAAGATGATGAAGCTCGCGCGGCTGTTCGAGCTCGCCGGCTGCTCGTCCAGGATCTGCAATTTATGGACACACGTCACTGCCACGTATTTAGTGTCCTACCAACCACAGATTGAGTGGGTTACTTGTGTGGATTTTCCACTTTATTTGCATTAACCCGTTGATCCCATCGTCCCCGAAAAAATTTGCATGTCAGAGCGGCAGTAGTACTAATTACTCCCTTTTTGTTTTGTACTATGTGCGGTACACATACCTTGACGGCCTCCTCCAAGCCTGATGTAGACTTTGCGTCGCCACGGCCCTCGAACTCGTCCACCATTATTTCGGCAATCCTTCGGCCTTCACGAATGTCCAGGAAATTGGTGTTGTGCTCTTTGACGAGCTCACTGTTGGAAGGCCCCACGATGGCGAGGCGGTCGTCGTCGTGAAGCTGCCTGATGATGAACTTGATGGCCTTCTTCACCAGATGCAACCTCATGTTGCCGCCGACGTCGAGCACCGTAACGAGGTTAATGGGGACGCGCCTCTTCTCCGCCGCCGGTGGCGCCTCGACGCGCACCAGCACTTGGAAGTCTTTGCTCGTTTGACCCCTTGGGATCTGAGGGAAGATCGGGAAGGTGCTCACTTTCACCACCTCCGCAGCGGTATTCGTGGCCTGTATGCATGTATGCGAAACATCAACAGTTTAAATTGTGAACGGAAATCTTGACGAAGACAGGTACACCTCAATTTTGTTTTTGTTCAGCTGGAAAGATGGGGCCGAAGTGAGACGTTGCACCAAAAAGTTATAACATCCCGATTTTCTTTTGTACTACGTCTACTGGGTATTTAAGCCAATGTAAACACAAGAATCAATTGTGAAGCGGTTTTGCTATTGTACAGTCGACTGAAATTTTTTTATCTCTCAATCATCTAAAGTTACAGTGTACTAATTTCTCCTCCTAAAATTACACTCTTAATCACCTAAAGTTATAATATAAAAAAGTGACTGATGATAAATGAAAAAAACAGTCATCTTTGCAAATTTCACGGAAAAAGGACAGCATGAACCTATATTAGATAGAACACTACGTGGTACAATTAAAGAAGCAACAAAAGCAATTAAAACAACAAGAACAAGTTAACCTGCATCAATCTGTCTTAGTTACTAGTACGTAATACTTTCCTCATCCAAATTTATAAGACGTAATTTTCCTTATCACATAAATCAAGAAGAAAATGAAAATAAATAAATTACCTATCCTTAGTTATTATCTCTAAGTACTATATTCAATGCATGTATGCAGAGAACAGCAAGTAACGGTATTTTTATTAGGGATATAAAGGAAATATCGTACTAATTTTGTATTGAAACATAAAATACGACCTATATTTATGGATAAAATTATTCAAAAAATACATGCTATAAATTTAGACAAATGGAGTGCAAATTAAGCAGCAACAAAAGTAGTGAAAACAACAAGAACAAGTAGAGTACGAGGAGTGTGGAGAAGAGGCACGCCAGGAGAGGCACGCCCATCATCACCCGGCCGAGCCCCATCGATCTCCGAGTAGGTGATTGATTCTTGTGCTGGATCGAACGAAGCTCAAGGCTTTTCCGCTATATATTTATATAGGCTCCATCGGAGTCGACCAGCCCGCCCGCGCTGAATAATTACCAACTGCTCCGAGATAGCCTAGCTTGCATTAATTCTCTCGGAAGTCAGAAGGAACATGTGTTTTGCCCGCAAGAACTGGTAAAGATTCCGAGTAGAGACGTGCCTGCCAACCTCTGTACATAATTTCATCGTACACACGCGGGTTATTATATCGATCAAACGATCGACGATGAAGATCGACTTAGCATAAAATACTTGTGGCCGGTGTCTGCATGTGTATATCGTGACTACTCTTCACAAATTCAAGTCAATTGTAACAATCGATGCCTAGCTAGCTTGCTGGCAATTAATGGCGATTGTTTTGCTAGCGGAAGATAATTTATGTACCATGCCCGGGATCGAACAATCTATATATTGACTTGCAGGTCGAGATGCCATCTGGTAAGATGCCATCTACTAGATGATAGTAATAGTTAAATCAAGAAGCTTAGCTGAGCTCAAGAACTGGTTGAAGGTAGAGCTGGGAGTTGGCGTGCTTGGTGTTGCTTCATGTCGTGCCGGCTCGGCCCAGTTATCTCATTGTGCTGTGCTGTGCTGACCCACCTTGTTAGGATACAGGTAGGCTACACTAGCGCAGATTAAAATTTTTCTATCACGTAAACCAAGAAGCTACACGAGTAAGAGATCATAGATCATTACCACTAGACATACAGTGCAGCGGAAGTAGGGTTGAAGCAACCGATTCAACGAAGAGCGCGTCGGTGTTGCGGTAGTAGTCGAACGTCCTCCGTCCAACCATCTCCTCCTTGTGATCATCCCAATCAGCGCCGTAGTCACAACAACGTCTCTACCGAAGTCCACACGTCCATGGATGGAGCACCGTTCGTCGATGTGCTAGCACCACTACGCACAGCAGGGGATACGAGAGGTGGCGGCTAGTGTTTCGACGGGTGTATTTTTGGGATACCTGCCTCAGCCCCCGCACCTCTCCTTATATAGCCTCCAATCGGATCCATATCCGATACGAGTAGAGATCGAATCCTACTAAGAATCTATTATCCGACCCCTTATCGTTCCAGTCCATTAAGTGTGTGACCCTGTAGGTTCATATGTAGCTGTAGCCAGGTGCTTTGGATGGCCTCGACCCTGCGGAACTTTGGGTTAGTTATCGACAGTGTTCCACTCCTTTGTGATAACACTTCTGCGATTAACATTGCTAAAAACACAGTGCAGCATTCTCGGATCAAGCATATTGATATTCGCTATCACTTCCTTAGAGACCATGTAGAGAAGGGTGACATCGTGCTCCAGTTTGTGGAGAGTGACCACCAGTTGGCTGACATCTTCACCAAGCCTTTGGATAGCTCTCGGTTTTCAGCTCTACGAGGAGAGCTTGGGGTGGTTTGTCCTTATGGACTATTGTGAGGGGGAGTTTGTGCTTTACTGCTTTACTATTTATTATGCTCTTACTCCTTTCTGATTGCATTGCATATGGGTGCATTGCGTTTAGTCCTTCTAGCATAGGTTAGAATGTTTCTTTTGCCGAGTTGCTTAGACTTCTTACTCTTATCTTGTGATTCTAGGATGCTGCTTATTAGTTGGTTCTTTTCTTACTAGGTCGAGCTTATCCACTACTTATAGGTTCTAGCGAGGGTTGGGACACTCTCGGATAGACAGGGTACGTGTTTGCTCCTTAGTCTGTTAGATGTCTAGTTGATAGTCCTGGAGTCATATGGGGTAGATGAGAGTCAGTCTAAGTCATAGTTGTCTCTATATCTTGTTTATGCTTTAAGGACTGTCTTTCTTGTTTTCTTTGCCAGCTTCTTTTGTTTATTGCTTTGGTTTAGGGGGAGTGCATTTGGGAGCTTCTGGAGCTTAATATTGATATAACTCAACTTAAACTAAAAGCTGCATCACATGTTGATGGGGAGTTGGATTTTCTTGCATGTCATTTTACATTGTAATATAACTACATGGAGCCTTGATTATTATCCATTGATGACATGTTTAAAATGATTTACACCTTGCCATGACTTATGCTTAATTGCTAGATTGATCATGACTTTATATGTGTAGTCAAGTTTTTGCCATGATAGGTCGATTAAAATGTTCAACTTGAGTTAAATCATGTCATGTTAATCTTGAGACTAGTCTGCCTTTAGTTATCTTCTTATGATTCATGCCATGTCAAATAGGCTGAGTTGAGTTTCGAATCTTTGTTGAGTTTTAGATTGAGCTTTGCTATTTTTTTGATGATACATGAGTTAATACAAGTCTTATGTTCATGAAAATACAAAAAGATTTTGTGTGCAAAAAAACTGATCTCACCGATTCTTTCTCATGAGACGGCTTGCCATTGCACTAGGCATGAACTTAGGGGGAGTTTTGGATGACCAAGACTATCTTCTTAAGCTTCTCGCTTGGAGTGGTCGCATAAGGCTGGAGATCTAGCACATGACTAAACAAAAACTTGGTTGGAAACATTCATGAGTTTCTCAAAGTAAAAAAATATGTCAATTGTGCTCAAATTGCAAAAATTGCAAGACTTACAAGTACATGAACAAATGTCTCATTCTTGAACTTATAGCACTCTAAATTGACGCAATACTAGCTTCTTGGTTCCGCTTAGCTTATTGACATGGCATGCATCATCGTTGGATACCTTTAGCTAGACTATAATCATGGTTGACTTGACATGCTAAGCAATTCAATTAATTCTCAGATTATGACTTATTTGGCTTAGCTTGATTATACATGTCTTGTCATGATCTTGATAGCGTATTTCTGTGTTATGGCTTGATGTAATCCTTTATGGTCATTTTGGATAATTCTCATGGCTCTAAATGCTTCGAATAAACAAACTTCAGTCATTTCATCCAAACTGTGTTATATTCTCTCTTTTACTTCCTTGATGTTTTTATTGCCAAAAGGGGGAGAATATTGACGAAAAAGTCTTTTGAGAGATCTTTCTAGAGCTTTGAAGAACAATTTGCTCTTTCTTGAGTTGCTCTAGTGATTCCTTTTGTCGACACGGTCATTAGCATCACTTCTTTCTTTGGACCATGTTGGACTCTTCAAACTCAATTTTTATGCTTTTTCGGTGTTTGTCAATATACTCATCAAGGGGGAGATTGAGAGACCACGTGAGAGGTGCTCTCATGATTGTAATGAGTAATTAACACGTGTGCTGGAAAATTTGTGAAATGGATTACTGCTGCTGTTTCAGAATTCATTGTGCGGAACTGCCGCAAGTTCAACGGTGGTACTTCCGGCCGGCGGTACTACTGTAGTGGAAACGGTGGTACTACCGCGTGTGCGCAGACAGAATAGTGAGGGCATAAAGTTTGAGTTTGGGTTTGGTTGGTTTTGTGATTAGGGCATATGGCTACTTCATGTTATCGAGCGGTGCTATGTGATGTGTTTCTTGTTTGTGTTGGCTGCAGGACGTCGAGGCGGAGTCGTGGCGAGACACGAGGTGACCGGACTAGGCGCAGGTGGCGTTGAGGTCAGAACGGTCGGGATGTGTCGAAGACGGCGGAGACTCGAGGTGGTTGCGAGGCTTGGACGACAAGGAGCGCGGAAGCTTCCCGGAAGGTGCAGGAGGGGCGAAATGGTCATTTCGCGAGGCTGCACAAGTGGGAGCGGGCTCCGTTCGGGTTTAGCCGGCGTAACGGGTTGGAGACCCGTTAGCCAAGGGCTATAAATAGAGGTGAGGGGCTGGATGCCTCCTCATGGCTTTGGGAGAGAGTTATGGTTTGTGAGAGATCATGTGGAGATGATCCCATCTTTGTGATGAGTATTTGACCCTTGTTTGAAGGAAAATTGAGTTTCTTTTGGGCTTTTTATGCGAAGTCTAAAGTTCTGGCCGTAGTCTAAATTGTTTACGACCATGCCTCAGTCCGTACGACCACTTTGGAACGAGTCGAAAGTCGGATCTTGTGTGTACGACCATTTTGGTCGTGGTCGGAACTTGTTCGGGTGCTGTACGACCACGCTGCGGCTCTCTCGCATTATTTGGTTGTGGTCGGAACACTATCAAGAAGCGTACGACCACGTTGCGGCATTATCAGCAATTTTGGCAGTGGTCGGAAGTCTCTCGGGGAATCTACGACCATGTTGCGGCATCCTCGGCTAATCTGAACGTGATCGGAAGCCAGCTGGACGGCATACGACCACATTGGCACTAATCGGAAGTCGTTCGACCAGATTGGACGTGGTCGGAAGCAAGCCGGACGGCGTACGACCACGTTGAGTGCTGTCGAGTTACAGCCGGGCATCATACGACCTTGTTGGCCGTGGTCGGAAGGGTTTACGACCACGTTGAGCGAAATCGAGTACCAGCCGAGTAGCGTACGACCAGGTTGTGGAGTCTATGACTATGTTTGCCGTGGTCGGAGGTCACCAGGGTCATTTACGACCACGTTATGGCTTCTACGACCACGTTGGTCCAGGTCGGCGTTCGGCGTTCGGCGCTAGGGTTTACGACCACGTTGAAGCACGTGGGTCTTCGACCACGTTGAGCGCTTGGAGCTACGACCACGTTGAAGCACTCGGGTCTACGACCACGTTGGCGATCGGGAGCGTTCGACCACGTTGGGTGCTTGGAGCTTCGATCACGTTGGCGAGTGGGTCTTCGACCACGTTGTATCGCTCGGGACTTCGACCACGTTGGCCGATCGGAGTATCGACCACGTTGGCGCAAGGAATGAACGTGGTCGGAACGGAGTTCGACCATGTTAGCACGAGAACTGAACGTGGTCGAAACCGCGTTCGACCATGTTATCGGCAGAGTGACCGTGGCCGTGGGAGTCAACTGAAACCGGTCGTACGACCTTAGATTTTGGTCGTTTTGGCTGCAAATTGGTCGGTTGGATTCATACTGAAGTCGTGGACCTTGTGCACTTGTTGGTTTATCATTTTGACAGGTCTTGTTTTAGTCTAACTTCTGTGGAAGATGTTTGAGCACGGTTTGAGCTGTGCAGAGCTTGGTTTCCTATGTAGATCAGTGCTATGTGATGTTTTTGTTGTCTGTGGTGGATGCAGGTACTTGGAGACATGTCTTGGTGAGGTTTGGAGAGGTCGGGACTAGACATGAGAGATGTTGAGGTCCAGAACGACTGGAAACCGAGGAGGACGTGGTCTTGCCAGGTGGTCTAACTGCATGGACAGCAAGGCAGAGGAGGAAGCTTCCTGGAGTTAGTTGAGGGACATTTTGGAGAAATGCCAAAAGCTGCAAAGGGGGAAGCTGTCCACTGGAAATGCACTGGGAAGCTCTGGAAAAGCACTGGAGAGTGGGTTTGTTAACGGGCAAAGTGTGGAGCCGTTGCCAGGGAGGAACGAGTAAAGCACTAGATGGTCTGCAAAGCGTAACCACTCTGTAAATGGGTTGTCTGTAAAAGGAGACCAGTTAGCTAGGCTATAAATAGAGGATTAGGGCTCAAGAACTCGGTGAGGTTGTCCCCGGAGTTTCTCTGAGCTTTTCTTTCTATTTTGTGTGAGTTGTCTCTGGGTAGAGCATGGATGCTCATGTACCTCCGATGGAGTAGCTGTAGAAACCTCCTTAATCAATCATTCATCTGTTTGTTTCTGTTTATGATTCTGTTCTTGAGATGATTTGTTTGATTCATTTGCCCTCTCCTTGTTCTTATTTCTATCGGTGTTTTCTCTGAGAGTTGGGCTGTGTTTCATTTGCTCAGAACTGGGAAGTTGGCTTAAGGCTGTTTGCTAAGACCATTCTGAGAGCATAGATCAACTCAGGAAGAAATTCGACTTTTGAAGGTTGCCGCCTGTAGCCCTCTGTTTTAGTTTTCGACTTTGGCTTTCTCTCTGATCATTGCTTAGATCTCTGATTTTCTTGGTAAATCTACTTCTAGAGATCACATACTTGCTAGGGTTCAAGTTTCATGCGTTTTGGATCTCTGTGCAAAAAGTTCTTCAAAATCTTGATTGGCGGTCGTGCGCCCGACAATCGAGTAATTACTGTATCGCCGTCCGTTTTTGGTTTCACGACTTCGGTATTCTGTTGTCGGACGTGTTTGGCTTTCTCGTGCTGTCAATCGGTTTTCTCGGCTGAGATCACTTCGAACGGGTGACTCGATCACCTTCCGGATTGTTCGACCACAGTTCGGATTCTCTCGGTTCGACCGTAGCTCTGTGTCCTTCTCGGCTGTCGATCGACCACGGCAAAGATTTCTTCTGTCGGCTGTCATTCGACCATAAGCAAAGTCTTTCCGGCAGTCGGTTCGACAACAGTAATTCCGCTCTCTGTTTTCGGTTTTTCTGTTGTCGGACTCTCGATTCGACCACGCAGTCTCGACTGCAGTGAGGATCGTTTTTGTCAGCCTGATTCGACTTTCGACCACAGCTATTTTCTCGGGTAGTTCAATCGGCTGTTCTTCTACTGCCGACTGCTTTTCTCTTCTGGATTTCGACCATGGCTTACTCTCTGGTTCTTCTCTGTTGTGGTTTAGAACACTCGGTTCTCTCTGAGATTTTTAGTGAGCAATCAATCTTTTCCTTCACAGCTATTTAGCTATTGAAGAAAAGATCAGGTTGAATTTGTGGGAGAATTTTTAAAGGAACCATTCACCCCCCTCTGTTGCCATTTCGGTCCTTCAATTGGTATCAGAGCCGGTTAGCTCTTCTTGATAGATCTTTAACCGGTCTCTAGAGCCATGGCAACGGACAAGTATTCCACCAAGCCGCCCATCTTTGATGGCCTGGATTACCCCTTCTGGAAGAGCCGGATGGAAACATATATCCAGGCTCAGGGGTATGCCATCTGGCGGAAGGTGAAGGCCAGATTCGATGTTCCTGCCGATGAAAACATCAATGTGGCAAACATGCCCGATGTTGAGGCCAGTACAAAGGCAAGGAACTAATGGATCGCGCGTAGGCTACGAGAGCAGAAAAACAAAATTTTTCTACCACGCACACAAGGACATCATGCTTAAGGAGGGATCATGGATCGTTACCACTAGACGCCAGCACAATGAAGAAGAGTTGGAGAAGCCGATCCAACCACGCGTCAAGTAGTAGTGGAAGTAGTCGATCGTCCGAACCGATCGTCTCCTCCACGCGATCAACCACACCACGAGCAGATCCAATCTATAGGTTGTTGATGCCGATCAACGCCGCAAACGAGCGCGCTCCACCGTATCCACACGTCCGGGTCGGGCACGCCGATCGCGAGTGTACCAAAGACTCATGAGCGACTAGGGTTTGGCTCAGAGGTGGCGGCTAGGATTAGCTCGGGATTATCAGATGCATCCCCTCAGCCCCTCGCCTCCATATATATAGACCTCCTCACTTGGGCCTCGTGGACCGAGGCCCAATAGGAGTCTATCCGGATCTCTATCCGAATTGAGCCCATATCCGAATCACATTCGAATTAGTGTTCCAACCCGTTAAGTGTGCGACCACAGCAGGTTCACGTATACTTGGTCGCGACCCGAAACACCTTCCGGTCACCCCATTAATAGCGGCCTCTAGTAAGACATGTTAACCCCAAAGTATACGTAAAGATCATATCACCGAACTGTAATGTTCTCATGTACTAATCCCTTTGCCTCACGATATAGATTAAGCTCAAGGCGAGACTGTGTCATCCTCTTAATAGCTCAATCACTCTCTCGATTCCGTGATGGATTATAAACTCGTGATTGACTCCTCAATCACCTTGGCATGGCCATGCACTTTCATAATCCATTACATCGAGGGGCCCAGATATCTCTCCCATAAGGAGGGCAAATTCTATCTTGATCATTCACATCCCACTACATGTTTCATGGCAAACCCAAAGATTACTTTTATGACTACCCGATTCGGAGTAGTGTTTAGTAGTCCCAAAATAAGCTACTACGCATTGGGAACCATGATGATCTCAAGTCTAAGGATTCCACATAAACACTACTTGAGACCAACCGATGACACACGGAATCTCTGCGGTGTCTCATGGCGGGTCTATCCAACATATGTTCACTAACACATGTCCATATTATTGATTTGGTATCTCCATACCATGATCCATGAGATATGATCATCAATCAATACATATCTTGATCTTTGAATCATATTTGTTCCTCATATGAAATATAATCGGGGATCATTTAGAAATAGCAACATTTTGGCATTAAGAGTCTCATGAATAAGTCACATACTCATTGATCAATAATGATAATGTCTATTTCAAGGAACAAAGCAATGTATCATAAACATAGTATGTGATATATTCAACATCTCCATGTTGCCTCTAGGGCATATCACCAGATCTCCCACTTGCACTAGAGTCAACCATGTAGGTATCTAATACCCATTGCCCTAGTGTGAGCCTCATGCTTTGGGTGGAAGCGGCTTTGTCAACGGATCCGCAATGTTCAAATCCGTGTATACTTTGCATATCTTAACATCACCTCTCCACAATCTCGCGGATGAGATGAAATCGCCGTAGAATGTGCTTGGACTTACAGTGCGATCTAGGCTCCTTGGCTTATGAATGGCTCCACTTGTTGTCACAAGAGAGGTCCATTGGGTGGAGGCACTAGCCATCACACCAAGCTTAGAAACAAATTTCTTGATCCAAACGACCTCTTTAGCGACTTGAAGCCGCTATGTACTAAACTTCGTTGTAGAATCAACAACTGCCTCCTCGCTTGGAACTCTTCCACTCACCGCACCGCCATTCGTGCGTAACACAAATCCAGTTGCGATCTAAAATCATCTTTGTCGGTTTGGAAGCTAGCATCGGTGTAACCATTTACAACGAGCTCTTCCTCACCCCATAGACGAGGAACACATCTTTAGTTCTTCTCAAGTACTTCAAGATGTTCTTTACGGTAATCCAATGACTTTCACCGGATCGTCGACTGTATCTACTCGCAAACTTAAAGCATACTGAGACATCGGGCGTGTACAAAGCATGGCATACATAATGGATCCAATAGTGAAGCATATGGAATCGTATTCATTTTATCCCGCTCATCGGTGTACTAGGACACCGATTCTTGCTAAGATTTATACCATGTGACATAGGTAGGAAGCCTTTCTTGGAATCTGCATGTTGAACCTTTTCAACACCTTGTCAATGTACGTATCTTGGCTTAATCCAATCACCTTTTGATCTATCTCTATAGATCTTGATGCCCAATATATGCGCCTCTCCTAAGTCTTTCATAGAGAAACTATTTTCAATGAAGACTTAATGATTCGAGCATAGGAATGTCATTTCGATCAATAATATGTCATCCACATATAAGACCGTAAACACGAGTGCGCTCCCACTAGCCTTTTGTAAACACAAGGCTCTTTTTCGTTCTTGATGAAACCAAACCCTTTGATTACTTCATCAAAGCGAATGTTCCAACTCCGAGATGCTCGCTTTAATCCATAAATGGATCTTTGCGACTTGCATATCTTTCCGGTGATTGCGGATCGACAAAACCTGTGGGTGTGTCATGTACACATCCTCACTCGATTTCCATTCAGAAAGCTGTTTTGACATCCATTGCCATATTTCATAGTCAAAATAAGCAATAATCGCTAGAATAATCCGAATAGACTTTAGCATTGCGACGGGCGAAAAAGTTTCATCATAATCAACACCTTGAATTTGTTTGAAACCTTTGGCCACCAATCGCGCTTTATAGATGTGAACATTTCCATCTATGTCTATCTTTTTCTTGAAAACCCATTTGCACTCAATGGTTTTAACACCATCGGTGGATCAACCAAGTTCCAAACTTGATTACTTGTGCATGGATTCAATTTCGGATCTCATAGCTTCAAGCCATTTCTCAAAGTCTCGTCCCACCATCGCTTCTTCATAGGTCTTAGGCTCATCGTTGTCTAACAACAATATGTCCCGTTGTTGAGTAGTCAAGAACATGTACCTCTCGGTGCACGACGTGACCTCTCGACCTACGTGGTGCGGTGTGTCCACAACGGGTTCTTCAACGCTTGTTCATCTGTTGTGGTTACTGAGGAGTGAAACGTTTTCGGTGTTTCTCGAATTTCTTCAAGTTGCACCATGCTCCCACTATCCCTTCTTGAGAGAAACTCTTTCTCTAAGAAGACACCATGCCAGGCGACAAACACTTTGCCTTCTTCTTGATTATAGAAGTAATATCCTTTTGTTTCCTTAGGATACCCGATAAAGAAGCATTTATCAGTTGGGGTGAGCTTATCGATTGTAAACGTTTTACATAAGTCTCACATCCCCAAATCTTAAGAAAAGACAAGCTAGGGCGTTGTCTGTCCACATCTCATATGGTGTCTTTTCTCGATTTTGATGGAACCTGTTTAGTGTGGCGGTCATTTCAAGAGCGTGCCCCAAAAGACAACGGAAGATCACGTGGCTCATCATGGGCGCACAATATCTAATAAGGTGCGATTTCTCGTTCGGATACCCCATTCCATTGAGGTGTTCAGGCGGAGTCAATTGTGGAACAATTCCACAATTTCGATGATTACCAAACTCATGGCTCAAATACTCGCCTCCACGATCAGATCGTAGAAACTTGATTGTCTTGCCTAAATGATTTTGCACTTCATTTTGGAATTCTTTGAACTTTTCAAAGGCTTGAGACTTATGCTTCATCAAGTAGATATATCCATATCTACTAAAGTCATCGATAAAGTTATGAAGCACCGAAAACCACCTCTGGTCGTTGAGCTCATTGGTCCACATACATCGAATGTACGAGTGCCAATAAGTCACTTGCCCGCTCACCTTGACCGGTGAAAGGTGCTTTTGTCATCTTGCCAAGTAAACAAGATTCGCATGTCTCAAATGATTCAAAATCAAATGAGTGCGAATACCATCTCTATGGAGCTTCTCCATGCGTTTCTCATTTATGTGACCTAGCGGCGGTGCCAAATAAGCGTGGATTCAAATCATTCGATCGTTGCCTCTTTGCATTAATGTTATAGACCGATGACTCTTTAAGAGTAAGAACATATAACCCATTCACCAATGGAGTATGACAATAGAACATATCTTTGAAATAAAGAGAACAACCATTGTTCACGATCTAAAGTCATAACCTTCGCTTGTAAACATGAAGCGAAATAATGTTCTTGGAAAGAGATGGAACACAATAATAATTATTCAATTCCAAAACTAATCACAAGGTAAAGACAATGGCATGGTGCCAATGTACCACCGCAAAGAACTTTGCTCCATTGCCAACGCCAAGATCCACTTCGCTCCTCCTCAAACTTCTACTTCTTCTTAGCCCCGCAACGATTTGCAAATGTGAGCAACCGATCCAGTATCAAATACCCAAGAATCGATGAAGAAGTGGCAAGATTGATTTCTATAACATTTATACCGGTGGAAGTCGACTTCCTTCTTCTCCTTAAGATCCTCCAAGTACTTTGGGCGGTTCCTTTTCCAATGTCCCGATTGCTTACGATAGTAGCAATGCATCGAGAGCAGGCCCTTCTTGACTTGCTTGGCCTTAGAACTGCTCGCGATCTCATCGGGAGCTAACTTTCTTTTGACCGCGCTTTCTTTACATAGGGCTTGCCTTGCCTTTCGCATCATCATCACATCTTGGCTGCTTTTCTTAATGCTTTCCTCGGTGATTTTAGCATCCCATGCAACTCGGCCAAGGTCTTGTCCATGTTGTTCATGTGATAGTTCGAATGAATGGCTCAAAGCTCGAGGGCGATCAAGAATCACATCAAGAGCCAACTCTTGGCTAAGGGAAAACCAAGCTTTTCGGACTCTCAATGTAGCCAATCATCTTAATCACATGAGGGTGATGGGATTCCTTCAGCAAGCTCGCACGCAAACAAGGACTTTGAAGTATTGAACCTCTCACCCTTGCTTGGTTCTCAAACATACCACGCAACCCACAATGATATTGTAGGCATCTGTGTTCTCATATTGCTTCAAGCTCGGAGGACATTGTGGCAAGCATGAGACGACTCACATCAAGGTAATCATTCGTTTGCTTCTCATAAGCTTTCCGTGCAGCCACGTAGCATTATCAGGCAAGTCATCAGGATAAGGAGACTCAAGGACATACTCCTTGCGCTCTTGCTTGAGAACAATTCTCAAGTTGCGATACCAATCCAAAAAGTTCGTTCCATTGAGTTTTTCTTTCTCAAGAATAGATCGCAAATTAAAAGAACTGGATGCGGCATTAGTTGACATGATCTACAACAAAGAATATGCAAAGTTTAGCACTATATTCATGTTTGATCTTCCATTAAACAATTTAACAAAAGATACTCCCACTATATGTTTTGTAATCGTCTTCCCTCTAACGACATATAGTGGTCAAGATCCATGTTCATCTAAGTTCTAGTGAGCTTTGGCATCACTGCTAGAAACCTAGTGACGTAGGTAAGCAACACTTGCTAATCACATCTTATGTGACTCTTGTTTGTTGGGTGGCATCCAATGCCCCGGCTCCCAACACCATGCCCCAAGGCCCAAATCCAATTTGATAGCCTTGTCAAGTAAACCAATACTATGCATGTGGATGTCCGACATCCACCCTATTAGATCAAGATAGTTGATGGTACTCGCTTTGGCGCACCTACCAAACAATGATCATGATTCTTATAGGCGCAGCAATTGGAAGGGCATCAAAACAAATTCTTAATTTTTCTTGAGAGAAACTATTCTATCATGAAAAACACACCCTCTATAGGTATGGCATGAAAGAATAGTATGACAAGAAATAAACATCACATGCATATAATCACATTATACTGTGAATGGTATGGCATTTTGTATCGTAGTGGTCGCCATCGCCATGGTTCCACGGTGATATTCTTCGCCACACTTTTTGTCCTCTTTGTCTCCATAGCAAAGAACTAAACTATTACAACTAATAGGTAGCAAATGAAGTACATGAGGAGCTCAAGCATCACAAGTCGACACGCGGTCGTTATACAATTAAAGAACGCCTCAACCCTACTGTGATTAATACGACACACAGTAGCCAAAACACACATGCATCACATATGCATCTATGCCATACCATTCACATCATTCCTGCAAAAACAAGTTAGCGTAGAACGATACTACCACCACGACATGAATGTGTTTCTATAACAATCTATGCGTGCGAACGGCGGTCCCGGCCGGGCCGTGAGGCGGGGGTCGAGGGTTTCGGGCGCGCCACCGAAACCTCACGGAATTACATAGATCGCATCGAGGGTTCCGAGCCATTCAAAATGTCTCAATTTTCATTAGATCGGTCACATTGATCATCGCGATCGGTATGCTTGAGGAGACCGCAACACAAGACCTCGATCTGTTGGCTCAATCTCGACCGTGGCGCGAGCTTAGCCCCGATGGTGTTACCGGTAGGTAGGGGCAAGTCGCACGTACATCAAAGAAGGAGCACGAACTAATCTTTTTGGCCACTTGATGCTATCAACTCATACATATTCCAACCCCTTATGACCGATTGATCTAATCAACCCGTGCTACCAATGATTCATCACATGAACCGATCGATCTAGTCCGTAATAGATCCAATCTATTACAACCGCATATCAACATATGCGCGATCCGGATCGCAAACTAAGCAAGATGGCTCGATACCACTAATGGATCGCGCGTGAGCTACGAGAGCGAAAACAAAATTTTCTACCGCACACAAGGACATCATGCTTAAGGAGGGATCATGGATCGTTACCACTAGACGCCAGCAGCAAAGAAGAAGAGTTGGAGAAGCCGATCCAACCACGCGGCGTCGAAGTAGTAGTGGAAGTAGTCGATCGTCTCCTCCACACGATCAACCACACCACGAGCGGATCCAATCAGAGGTTGTTGATGCCGATCAACGCCGCAACGAGCGCGCCTCACCGGTATCCACATGTCCGGTCGGGCGCCGATCGCGAGTGTACCAAAGACTCATGAGCGACTAGGGTTTGGCTCAGGAGGTGGCGGCCAGGGTTTAGCTCGGGATTATCAGATGCATCCCTCAGCCCTCGCCTCCATATATATAGACCTCCTCACTTGGGCCTCGTGGACCGAGGCCCAATAGGAGTCTATCCGGATCTCTATCCGAATTGAGCCCATATCCGAATCACATTCGAATTAGTGTTCCAACCCGTTAAGTGTGCGACCACAGAGGTTCACGTATACTTGGTCGCGACCGAAACACCTTTCCGTCACCACTGTTAATAGCGGCCTCTAGTAAGACATGTTAACCCCAAAGTATACGTAAAGATCATATCGGTGAACTCGTAATGTTCTCATGTACTAATCCTTTGCCTCACGATATAGATTAAGCTCAAGGCGAGACACGTGTCATCCTCTTAATAGCTCAATCACTCTCTCGATTCCGTGATGGATTATAAACTCGTGATTGACTCCTCAATCACCTTGGCATGGCCATGCACTTTCATAATCCATTACATCGAGGGGCCCAGATATCTCTCCCATAAGGAGGGGCAAATTCTATCTTGATCATTCACATCCCACTACATGTTTCATGGCAAACCCAAAGACTACTTTTATGACTACCCGATTCACGGAGTAGTGTTTAGTAGTCCCAAAATAAGCTACTACGCATGCCGGGAACCATGATGATCTCAAGTCTAAGGATTCCACATAAACACTACTTGAGACCAGCCGATGACACACGGAATCTCTGCGGTGTCTCATGGCGGGTCTATACAACATATGTTCACTAACACATGTCCATATTATTGATTTGGTATCTCCATACCATGATCCATGAGATATGATCATCAATCAATACATATGTTGATCTTTGAATCATATTTGTTCCTCATATGAAATATAATCGTGGATCATTTAGAAATAGCAACATTTTGGCATTAAGAGTCTCATGAATAAGTCACATACTCATTGATCAATTATGATAATGTCTATTTCAAGGAACAAAGCAATGTATCATAAACATAGTATGTGATATATTCAACATCTCCATGTTGCCTCTAGGGCATATCACCAACAGGAACATCATTATACAGGGTTGGAGCAGAAGCGAATTTGATCGTATCTCTGACCTGTCGTCCGCTCATGACATCTGGACGACCCTCGATGCATACCATGAGGGCACCACCCAGATCAAGACGGTTCGACAGGACCAGTTCAAGCGCGAATACAGCAAATTCGAGATGCTTGCTGGTGAGTCCCTCGACGAGTGCTTTTCGCGTTTTCACAAAATTTTGAGCAACCTCCGAGCCGTCGGTCTCACATACTCCGACTCGGATAACGCTCGACAGATGCTTTCTGCACTCGATCTTTGGGTTTGGGAGATGAAGGAGACTACCATCAAGGACACCACGGACCTCTCGACCCTGACTCTTGACGCGCTTTACTCGCGCCTCAAGACTCACTAGATTGACTTAGTCTCTCGTCGGTCGAAGTCACAGTCGATGGCGTTAGTCACCGATCCCACTTCTGGATATTCTTCTGCTGAGCCGATGAGCAGATTCTCCCTCGCCGCTCTCGTGACATAGCGATGATCGGTTATAGCGACTATGGATGAACGACTAGCCATCCTAGCGTGGAGATTTTCTCATGCCTACAAGAGGAGGGATGGAAAAAGAGGAGGACCCGTGATTTGCTTCGAGTGTGGTGTCCCCAACCACATTCGAGCAAACTGCCCCAAGCTGGGGAAGGGCAAAGGTGACTATGGCGGTTCGGGCAAGAACGACTACACCGACAAGAACCGCAACACGAAGCCCTCAGCACCTTTCAAAGGCAAGAAGAATTTCCGCAACTTTGGGAAGGCGAAGAAGCTCTTCCACCGCGTCCTCACCGCCTTCGACGACCTCGACCTCAGCGAGGTGGAGGGATGGAGCAACGACGACGGGACGGGTGATCAAGAACAACCATGCCAAGAACCCTAATTATTCAGAAAAACAGAGGGTTTGGGATGAGAAAAAATTACCTAGATGATGGATCACCCCTTTTTTTCCTCCTCTTCTTCTTCTCCTTCTTTCTCCTTCCTTCTCCTTCCTTCTCCTTTCTTCTCCTTCCAATGGCAGCAGCAATGGGGGGCACCAATCACCTGGAAGGGGCAGCCATAGGGGGGACAAACAGGAGGCGAGGGTGGCGGCGGCTTGGGGAAAAGGGGAGGGGGTTAGGGTTAAAGGAAGAGGGGTGTGGCTTGGGGTGCCACCCCTTGGGCCTTGGCCCAGAGCGGTCGACCCACTCCCCAGGTAGCCCACTCTAGGTTTTTAATTTAATTTTTAATGTATTTTATTCATTTTTCAATGTTCTACAAATTTCTATTTTTTTCCTTCCCGCGATTTACCAAAAACCGGCGACTCCGCGATTGTTTTAAAAACGCCGTAACGACGTTCGAGATATTACAGGCTCCCTCCGAGGCTTGAATCCGTAGGGGACCTTCCTGAGCTTGCTGCACGTGGGCTTGAATCTGCATGGGGCCCTCCTGAGGCTGCAACCCCTGATTCTAGATCCGCATGAGGCCTTGCGGGAGTTGCTGGACGTGGGCCACGATGAGTTGCCGCACTTCGAGGTTTCTATCCCTGACGACGCTCTGTCAAAGTGCCGCAATGGTGGTGCATGCGCGCGTGTCGTGGGTGCCTCGACCATGTACCTCGCACCACTGGCCGTGATGCTGGTCATCGTATTCCACGCGGGTCCTATCATCGCGACCCCAGCCGCGCCCCCGCCCCCGGCCCTGGCGAGCCCTACTGCCTCGTCTAGCGGAGGCGTTGTCTACGGAGCCACCCTCAATGTCGAAGACATGGCGGGCTCTCCGAGACTTCTGCTGGCCGCGCTTAGACTTGTCGCCCTACGTGTCCTTGTGCTGGGCATCCTTGCACTCGGAGGCGTCCTGGGATGGCTCCTGCTTACGCTTGCCCTTCGAGGAGCCTTCCTTCATCGAATCTCTGCTTTTCACCGTGCCCTCCGCCCGGTTGGTGTCGGAGTCGCCACCTTGGCGCCGCCGCGTGACTTCTTCTGCCCTGGCGTACTCTTCCATCTTGTCAAAAAGCTTCACCACCATTTTGATTGGCTTTCGCGCGTTGTATTCGCCGCCGCCCAGTGAGGCCCCTGCATCGCTGCGTTGATGATGGTTGTTTCGTTGACATCCTTGACCTGGCAGCGGACCTTCGCGAAGTGCTTGAAGTATTCCCGGAGCTTCTCCGAGGGCTTTTGCTTAACCGCGAAGAGCTGATCCGCATCGACTTGCTCCACGTAGTTCCCCTGGAAGTTGTTATAGAGGCGGTCGCGGATCTGTTACCATGCGTAGATGGATTTTGGCTCGATGGTGAAAAACCAAGAGAGCGCCACTCCCTGTAACGCGAGGGGGAGCCCCTTCGCCTTCGTTGTGTCATCTTCGCCTACAGCTTCGATGGCGGTCTCGTACACGCGCACGAACTCCCGAGGGTCCGTCTCACCTTTGTACGGCTCGATGGCACTAGGGAACTTGAATTCCTCTGGCCATGTCGACTGCTGCAGGCCCACTGAGAGTGGGGACTCCGAGTCGATGCGTCGCAGCGGGACGCGGTTGGATATGGGGACGTCGCAGCTATCCGCCCGCTCTGGCATGGGCTCCGGCGCGACCACCGGTGGGGTCTGCTGACTTCGAACCTCTTGCATATCCCGCACAGCTCCACAGAGATCCGCTAATTCCTGCTAAAACATGCCGATGGCTGTCAGCAGGGTGCTCTCCACCGTTGGCGCAGCCGAGGCGGTCAGCGTGCCCGGTCGTCTTTGCTAGGGCAGTGACGACCACGCCTTGTGCTCTGGGTTGCTGATCGCTGGTGCGGTAGAGTCCGGAGTCGGCGACAGGCCAGCATTACCGCCGGAACCACTTGCCGCTCCCGCACCGGGTGTAGGGGCGGCGGTCAGGCCAGCTTGGGCATTGACGTTGCTGCTCCCGACTACTCGATCGATGTTGCCAGCGTCGACTATCAGGACGACGGTGGGGTTGGTTGTTGCGCGCAGGGTGGTGCTGGCCGTCACGCCAGCGGTGGCGAGGTCGAACATCGTGCTAGGGGTGGTGTCGGCTGTCGCGCCAGCAGTGGCGAGGTCGATCGTCGCGCGTGGGGTGGTGTCGGCCGTCGCGCTAGTGGTGGCGAGGTCAATCGTCGTGCTATGAGCGTCGATGTTCGTGGCTGCCACACCCGTGTCGCTGTCCACACCCACGACTACCGACGCCGAGGCCCTGGTGTTAACGTGGGACTCTGTCGTGCTCCCCTTCTTCTTGTTTGTCACCGGCAATGAAGCTTTCTTTGGTGCCATCCTTCTTCAGGTCTTGAGGCTTGCTCTTGTCGTCCCCACGACGGCGCCAACTGTTGTGGTTACAGACCAAACAGAGAGAGAGATATGGTAGTGGAGAGTTAGGTGAGCAATGCTTAGGGTTTCCCATGGCTTGTATCATATATATATATATCCACGGGGAGTGTTTTACAACCCTACCCTTGCACTGGAGTAACCCCCTCTGGGGAATTTACGTCATTACATATGTCCCATATTAGGCTTTACAGCCTTCTAACAGACCAGCTGGGCTTAGGTAGGGGCCACCCCTACGACACGTAGAATTCGACTCAAGTGCATACGATCATTGCAGCCTCGCCAAAGTTTGAGGAAAGCTCTCCGAATTCTTGATGGCGGAGGCCATTCAACCCTAGTGGAGATGATAATTTAGTTGTTCAAATATTTGATTCAATTGTAATTCACTCAGTTGTGCTTAATCAAATAATTAATTCAATTGCACTTCAATCGGTTGTTTAATTCATTTATGAGATCTATGTAACGATTGTCATCTGCTATATATGTGATCTACTTGCATTGTATAATTGCTTTATGAGATCTGTGTAATGATTGTCCTGTGGTATATATATGTGATCTGCTTGCTTGTCTTTAGAGGGCATGGCTAGCATTTCCTGAGGCTAGCTGAAAAACACAAAAATAATGTTGCTTTTCAAATAGCCATCAAAGACAGTTTGTAACACTAAACCATCTATGATATCTTCATATCACCAACAACATATCATAGATGGTTTTTAAAAACAGCCATATATGATATTCTTCTAGCACAGATGGTTTTTAGAAACAATCATTTGTGTTATGAAGATATCACATATGGCTATTACTAATAACCGTTTGTGATATGTAAGATATCACGAATGAATAATATTAAAAACCGTCTGTGATAACGAACATATCACAGACGGTTGTTTTGAAAAACCATCTGTGTTGTAATTTATCACAAATAGTTTGAGAGCCGTATGTGATAACTGCCTGTTATCACTAACACATATATTTAAACGATTCAGAAACCATTTGTGATTATGGTTTTGAACTATCTGTGATGACCCTTTCTGTAGTAGTGGTGCGAGGTCCTACAGAAGGACCGAAATGGCAACAGAGGGGGGGTGAATGGTGCCTTAAAAATTCTCCCACAAATTCAACTCGATCTTTTCTCCAATAGCTAAAGAGCTATGAGGAAGAAGATTGGTTGTTTACTGGAAAACTCAGAGAGAACAGAGAAAGCTTGAGTTTAAAACCGAGAGGAAAAGAGTGAAAAGGTTGTGGTCGAAATCCAGGAAAAGAACGAACAGCCGCTGGAAATAAGTAGTGGTCGAAAGAACCGAAGAAAATCAGTCGGCAGTCGAAGTCCCACTGTGATCGGAAAAACAGAGAAGAAGTTGTAGTCGATAACTAGGGAGAACTGCAGAAATCAAATCGGCCGACAACAGCAAAAACCAAAGAATGACGACTCCGAGACTGAGTGGTCGATCGAGCGACAAAAGGTGACAGTGGTGACCGACAACAGCAAAAACCAAAAAACACTGCGATCGAATCCGACTGCCGGAAAGATCACAACCGCTGGTCGATTCCGCTTCCAACAATAGAAACAGCCGAAGTGAACCACTGCGTGTTCGTAAAAACCGATTCCGCTCCCGACAACAGAAATAGCCGAAGTGAACCACTGCGTGGTCGTAAAGACTGAAAACAGAGAGCGCACAATAATTACTCGGTTTGTCGGGCGCAGGACCTCCAATCAAGATTTTGAAGAACTTTTTGCACAGAGGTCGAAACCGTATGAAACTTGAACCCTAGCTCGTATAAGATCTCTAGAAGTGAGTTTTCAAAGAAAATTAGAGATCTAATCAATGGTTGACAAGGGAATCATAGTCAAAAATCAGAACAGAGGCTACAGGCGGCAGAGCACAGAAACCAAATTTCTCTCCGATTTATTCTTTGCTCTCGGGAATGGTCTTGGCAAACAACCTTGAGCCAACTTCCCAGTTCTGAGCAAATGAAACACAACCCAACTCTCAGAGAAAACACAGATAGAAATAAGAACAAAGAAAGGGAAAATGAATCAACAAAATCATCTCAAGAACAGAATCATAAACAGAAACAAACAGATGAATGATTGATTAAGGAGGTTTCTACAGCCACTCCATCGGTGGTACATGAGCATCCATGCTCTACCAAGAGACAACTCACACAAATAGAAAGAAAAGCTCAGAGAAACTCCGGGGACAACCTCACCGAGTTCTTGACCCCTAATCCTCTATTTATAGCCTAGCTAACGGGTCTCCTTTTACAGACAACCCATTTACAGAGTGGTTACGCTTTGCAGACCATCCAGTGCTTTACCCGTTCCTCCCTGGCAACGGCTCCACACTTTGCCCGTTAACTCCAGTGCTTTTCCAGAGCTTCCCAGTGCTTTTCCAGTGGACAGCTTCCCCCTTTGTAGCTTTAGGCATTTCTTCAAAATGCCCCTCAACTGACTCCAGGAAGCTTCCTCCTCTGCCTTGCTGTCCATGCAGTTAGACCACCTGGCAAGACCACGTCCTCTTCGGTTTCTAGTCGTTCTGGACCTCAACATCTCCCATGTCTAGTCCCGACCTCTCCAAACCTCACCAAGACATGTCTCCGGCACCGCAACCATCACGCACAACAAAACATCACACAAAGACCGATCACCGAAGAACCATACTCTGCACAGCTCAAACATTTTCCACAGAATTTAGACTGCATCAAAACCTGTCAAAATGATGAACCAACAAGTACACAAGGTCCACGACTGCAGAACAAACCCATACTACCAAATCCCAGCCAAAACGACCGTTTCTGGTGGTCGTACGACCGGTTTCAGTGAGCCAAATCGACCACGGCCAGTCTGTTGCTAACGTGGTCGAACCTGGTTCCGACCACGTTCAATTCTGCGCTAACGTGGTCGATGCAACGAGCGTACAACGTGGTCATAGCTCCGGAGCGCCAATGTGGTCGTAGACCCACGCGATACAACGTGGTCGAAGACCCATGCGCCGCAACGTGGTCGAAACCCTAGCGCCCAACGTGGTGGATGCTCCGATCGGCTAACGTGGTCTAAGACCCACGTACCACCGTGGTCGAAGACCCGAGCGCCCAACGTGGTCGTAAACCCTAGCGCCGACTACCGACCACGACCAATGTGGCGAAGACGCCACAACGTGGTCGTAAAAGACCCTGGTGACTTCCGACCACGGCCAACGTAGTCGTAGACTTCACAACGTGGTCGTACGCTACTGGCTGGTTCTCGATTTCGCTCAACGTGGTCGTAAACCCTTCCGACCACGACCAACGAGGTCGTATGACGCCCAGATGGATCCCGATAGCTCTCAACGTGGTCGTAAGTGAGAGATCATGTGGAAATGATCCTATCATTGTGATGAGTATTTGACTGTTATTTGAAGGAAAATTGAGTTTGTTTTGGGCTTTTATTGCAAAGTCTTAACTCGACGAAATGAAGTCGGTACGACTTGTCCTGTGCATTTATCATTTTGGGCGTGGTCGAGGTCGACAGCATTGAACGAGTGGTCGGAAGGCTATACGACCACGCCGTGGAGATCTACGATCACGCCAGGCCTTCTCGACAAGTTTAGCCGTGGTCGAAAGTCTCTCGGGTGGAGTACGACCACGCTATGAGCCCTCGGAATATTTTGCCATGATCAAGGTCACCCCGCCATTTACGACCACGTTTGGTCGTGGTCGAAACCCTTTCGAGTGTTTGACGACCACGCTGGTCGTGATCGGAAGGGTATACGACCACGCTGAGCGAAATCAAGAACCAATGAGTAGCGTCGACCACGCTGTCGAGTATCGGGTTGCGGTCGAGCGCGCACGAGTGATCGGAAGCTTATACGACCACGCTGCGAAGCCCTCGGAAGTTTTGACCGTGGTCGGCGATCGGCGCTAGGGTTTACGACCACGCTAGGATCGGAGCCTCGACCACGCTGGGCGGTCGCGCGGTCGACCACGTTATGCCGGCCGGAGTATCGACCACGCTACGCTAGGGTCTTCGACCACGCCAGTGATCGCATCGACCACGTTAGCGCGGGTTTGAACGTGGTCGGCGATCGTGACTTGGGTCTCGACCACGCCATCGCCGCGTTCGACCACTTTGGCGATTGGGTGTGCTACGACCACGCCAGACGATCGGTTTCACCACGTTGTCGGCAGATTGACCGTGGTCGATGGAGCTCATTCAAACCGGTCGTGTGGGCACATATGGTGTCCGATTATGGTGGGAATCGGTCGGTTGGGTTTCGGTGATGTTGTGGACCTTGTGGACTTGTTTGTTCTACATTTTGACAAGGTTTGGTAAAATCTAATTTCTGTGGAAAGAGACTTGAGCTCGTGAGTCGTGCAGAGTTGGATCGGTGCTATGTGATGGTTTTGTTGTCTCGTGATGGTTGCGGTCTTGGGAGACATGTCTTGGTGAGGCTTAGAGATGTCGGACTAGACATAGGAGATGTTGAGGTCCGAACGACGTGGAAGCCAAGAGGACGTGGTCTTGCCCGAGTGGTGTAACCGAGAAAACAAGCAAGGCATGAGGAGGAAGCTTGGGAGGCTGTGAATGGCATTTTGGAGAAATGCCAAAGCACTGCAAAGGAAGTCAGGTCCTCCGGGAAAGCACTGGAGTTGGTGGTGCTATTGGGCAAAGCGGTGGAGCCGTTGCACGGGTAATGGGCAAAGCACCGGAGGCCCGCAGCACCGACTCTCTCAGAACGGGTGGTCTGTTGAGACCCGTTAGCGGTTGAGACTATAAATAGAGAGGTTAGGTCTCGTGAGCGAAGGGAGGTTGTCCCCTGAGTGCTTTGAGTGTTCCTCTCATCTTGTGTGAGTTGTCTCGGTAAGAGCATGGATGCTCGTGTACCTCGATGGAGTGGTCAGAAAACCTCCATGTGAAATAGAAAAGATTGGATTCATCTCTGTATCATTCCATGTTTGTGTTCTTGAGATGATTTACTTGTTGCATTTGCCCTCTCGATTTCCTTCTGCTTTTATGTGTTTTCTTTGAGAGTTGGCTTGTATCCTTTTGCTCGAATCGATTCATACTCTAAGACCACTTGGTCAATTCATTCCCGAGAGCAAAAATCAAGACAGAGAAATTTCTGTGTTTTCGTCCGCCGCTCGGTTACTTTGTAATCGAGTTCGACCGAGGCACTCTCTCCCTCCTTAGCAAAGACTTTTGATTTTCTTGGTAAATTCACTTTTAAATATCTTGTTCTTGCTAGGTTTCAAGTTTCATTCGCTTTGATTCTCGGTGGCAAAAGTTCTCTCGAGTTCTTGTCACGGGTCGTGCGCCGAGCTGCCTGCTTTCGATCGACTATAGTATTTATCGCTCATCTTTGTCGGCGACTATCTTCTCTCGTTGTCGATTGGTTTTATTGCTTGGTGTCTTCTCTGTTTCGACCGAACGATCCGATCGACCACTCATTGGCTTTCATTGCGATGTCACAAAATCGGTTTCACCACCTAAGCCTGCTCGACCACGCTTGATCCATGTTTTTCGATTGCCGACTATTGTCTTATTCTGCTTTGATTTTCACCACGATCCGCAATCGGTCGATTTGCTTTTGTCTGTTTTTACGACTTTGTCTTTCGGCTGTGATTTCATTTGTCTAAGGGGGAAGAATTTTAAGGCACCATTCACCCCCCCTCTGTTGCCATTTCGGTCCTTCAGTAAGCACTCCGGCTAGCCTCCGATCATGTTCAGTTTTGTCGAGGACACCGTAACGTGGTCGTACGCTACCCGATAGTGTTCCGACCACGACCACATTTGCCGAGAGAGCCGCAGCGTGGTCGTAAACACTCCGAAAGATTTCCGACCATGCCAAGAATGGTCGTACGTGCGAAATCCGGTATCGGACCGGTTCCAAAATGGTCGTATGGTCCAGGGGAAAGTCGTACACGACTTGGACTTCTACTAGAGATCGAATAAAAAGCCCAAAACAAGCTCAATTTTTCTTCAAACAAGGGTCAAATACTCATCACAAAGATGGGATCATCTCCACATGATCTCTCAATCTCCCCCTTGATGAGTATATTGACCAACACCGAAAAATATGAAGTTGAGTTTGTAGAAGCCGACATGGTCCAAAGATAGAAAATGAAATAAAGACTATGTCGACAGAAGGAACACTAGAGCAATAAATAAAGAGCAAATTAATCTCCAAAACTCTAGCAATATCCCAGAAAGAAAGGAAAACTTCTCTTTTTCTCCAATATTCTCCCCCTTTTCTCCAAATTCTCCCCCTTTTGGCAATAAACACATCAAGAATGCACAAGAGAGAATATAACTGAATTTGGATGAAATGGCTGTTTTGTTTATCTAAGCATTTAGAGCCATGAGAATTATCCAAAATGACCATAATGTATTACACCAAGCCATAACTCAATGAAAGGCTATCTAGATCATGACAGGATATGTATAAGCCAGCAAGAAGCACATAGATGACAATATGAAATTAAGTGCATTTTATGAGCATGTCAAGTCATCAATAAAGTAGAGTCTAGCTAAAGACATCTGAGGATGATGCAAGCCATGTCAATCAAGCTAAGCGGAACCGAGAATCCAATATTGAGTCCAAATAGAGTGCTATGTACTCAAGAGTGAAACATTGGTTCTGAGAGGCCATGTGAGGGTCATCCCATGTGAGTAATGAGTAATTGACATTGTTTCTCAAAAGTCGAGTTTGAGTCAGTTGGTTCGGACCCAGACGTTGCATGGTGTAACGGGCTCGGTCGGACTTTGGTCAAACTTAGTCGTATGGGTTAGGATGTATATTCTATTGATACGACAGGTTTGGTCTTGCTATTTACGCGTTCATGTATCGAGCGGTGCTATTTGATGTGCTTTCTTGTCTGTGTGACTGCAGGACATCGAGACGGAGTCGTGGCGAGACACGGTGGACCGGACTAGGCGCAGGTGGCGCTGAGGTCAGAACGGTCGTGATGTGTCGAAGACGACGTGGACTCGACGTGGTTGCGGAGCGTGCGAGGCAAGGAGCGCAGAAGCTTCCCGGAGGTTGCAGGAGGGGCGAAATGGTCATTTCGCGAGGCTGCAAAAGTGGGAGCAGGCTCCGTTCGGGTTTAGCCAGCATAACGGGTAGGAGACCCGGTATCCGAAGGCTATAAATAGCTGCAGGGGGCTGCGTACCCCTAAGGGACACCTGAATTAGGGTTAGGGCTTACTTTAGGCAAAGTGGCTTTGGAGAGAGCTTTTGCTTTAGGCTTTAGTGGTTGGAGACCATAAGAGGGCAGCATTGTTGCCTCCTCCATTCAAATTTCTAGGAACCTTATCTTCATTGTGTGTGTGTGTTCCTCCCAAGAACTAGAGAGGGTTCTTGGTGTTCTTGAGGATGGAGTGGGAGAGGATGGTTTGAGAGTCTTGTAATCTTCTTGTGTTGTAGATGTACATATGTAACTAGACTCTTTGCATTCTTGGTTTTTAGAGAAATGAAAATCTGAAGTTTTCTCTCTACTCTTGATTTGCTTCATGTCTTCTTTGAGAGATTCTTGATATTTTCATTCTCTTGTTGATTCTTGCGTTTGAGTGTTATTTTGGTTTGCTCTAGGATGGAATTGCACTTCTAGACCCTGTGGTCATCTAATTCCGAGAGCTATTTGATCAATTTGCAAGAATCACATTTTGACCCACTTGTGTTCATCCTCTAGGGTTCTTCTCCAAATCTTGATTCCCTCTTTGAGATGGCTTGAAACTTTGCACGTAGAATCCATTGGATAATACTAACATATCTGCAAAGTTTGGTGGCCAAAGGATCAAAGAATCTCTGGGAATTTGAGTTTTGGTTTTTGCTGTCTGAAAATTCAGACTTTCTCTCGTGCCACAGGAACAAGGAGTGGTCGACCGACTCCCACGGCGGTCGATCGATTTACACCAGCCGGTCGACCGCTACTACCTAGCGGTCCGACCGCCAGCGGTCGACCGCCCGACAACGGGCGGTCGACCGCTCCCAAGCGGCGGTCGACCGGCTTTTGTCTTGCGGTCGACCGGCCGTTGCCACGATCCGACCGCCCAGAGCGCGCGGTCAGACCGGCTCGGTTGTAGCGGTTTGACCGGCCCTCTTTAGGCAGCCCGAGTGTTTCGTGATTTTTCGTAGATTTATTTCTTGCTTTTCTCTGTACCTGGTCCCTGGTTCCAGAGTGTTTCCTTGAGCCCCTTCATAGCTCCCTGTAGCTATTAGAGAGGAGTGAAGGACCGAAATGGCAACAGAGGGGGGTGAATGGTGCCTTTAAAACTTCCTCTCTAAGTTCTACTTCTCCTTTAGCTAGAAAGCTAAGAAGTCGAAAAACAACGCTCAACCGAACACAAGAACCATAAAACAAGAAGTCGTAATCAAGACAACCGTAGTCGTAATCGTGAAACCGTGTCGGGTTTTGACCGTGGTCGAAGGAGCCGATCGTGCGAAACTTGGACGAAGATGAGGCGTGGTCGGCACCGAGCTGCAGCAAAGACGACCATCGAAACTTGTCGTGGTCGTAAGACCGAAAATTGCGAGCTGCACAAGAATACTGCTTTGCTCGGGCGCGACGACCACAGAGCAAGAATTTGAAGAACTTTTGATTTACAAATCCAGAAAGCAAGAAACTTCAAACTTAGCAAGGATATGATCTCTAGAAGTAGATTTGTCAAGAAAATCGAGATCTAAGCAAGGTACAGAGAAGACCAAAGACGAAAAAACGAATGAGCACGGAGGCGGCTAAGACCGAGAATCAAGAGATTTCTCCGATTTCAACTCGGCTCTCGAATGAAATGGCCAAATGGTCTTTAGATAGATTCCCTGCTACGAGCAAAGAACCACAAGCCAAAACTCAAGTAGAACACAAATAACAATCGTAACAAAAGAGAGCAAATAGATCAAACAGATCATCTCAAGAACACAAACAGAGAAAGATACAGAGAGATGAATCCAATCTTTTCTATTGCACATGGAGGTTTCTACAGCCACTCCATCGGAGGTACACGAGCATCCATGCTCTACCCGAGACAACTCACACAATAGAACAATGAGGCTCGAGCACTGGGGACAACCTCTCTTGCTCCCCGAGACCTAACCTCTCTATTTATAGTCTCACTAACGGGTCTCCACACGAGACAACCCGCTAACCGAGTGGTGAAGCTTTGCGGGCCTCCAAAGCTTTACCCGCTCCTCTCGTGCAACGGCTCCACCGCTTTGCCGTTAGCGCCACCAACTCCACGAGCTCTCACAGAGCCTCTCCAAGAGTCACAGTGCTTTCCCAAAGGACAACTTCCCAGCCTTTGACATTTCTCCAAAATGCCCCTCCGCCGCCTTCCGTGAAGCTTCCTCCACCGCTTTCTGTCCATGCTTTGTCGCCCCACCGCACGACACGTCCTCTTCGGCTTTTCCACGTCGCTCGACCTCAACAACTCCTTGTCTAGTCCCGACCTCCTAAGCCTCACCAAGACCGCCTCCGGTTCCCGCAACCAACAAAGACAACAAAACCATCACATAGCACCGATCCATACTCGCACACTCCACGAGCTCAAGTCTCTTTTCCACGAAATTAGACTTTACCAAACCTTGTCAAAATGTAGAACAAACCAGTCTACAAGGTCCACAACATCACAAGGAACCCAACCGACCAAACCTCACCGTAATCGGACATGAAATGCACCCTCACGACCAATTTTAGTGATCCCGCACGACCATGGTCATCCAATCGATAACGTGGTCGAACGCGGTTTCGACCACGCTCAATTCTCGCTAACGTGGTCGTAGCTCTCCGAGCGCACAACGCGGTCGCACCACCGAGTGCCACAACGTAGTCGTGGCTCCTTTCCCACAACGTGGTCGAGGCCTCGAGCTCCCAACGCGTGGTCGTGGCGCCCACCGACCACGGCCAAAGTGGTCGAGCGCCCGACCGCCCAACGTGGTCGAGGCTCCGATCCCACAACGTGGTCGTAAACCCTAGCGCCGAGTGCCGACCACGGTCAAATCTTCCGAGGGCTCCGCAACGTGGTCGAGCTCGAGCGCCACAACGTGATCGAACGCTCCCACTGCCAACGTGGTCGTGCGCCTTCCGACCACCGCCGGTTTGCCGAGAACACCTCAACGTGGTCGTGCGCCTCGAACGAAATTCGACCACGACCAAACGTGGTCGTATGGCATCCTACATGGTCGACGAGCAGTGGACAAGTCGTACCCACTTCATTTCGACCGTAATTAAGACTTTGCAATAAAAGCCCAAAACAAACTCAATTTTCCCTCAACCAAGGGTCAATTACTCATCATAAAGATGGGATCATCTCCACATGATCTCTCAAGGAGTTTTCTAAGTGGAACCCAAGAGGGGGAATTAGTTTTTAAGAATCGACATTCACCCTCCCTCTGTCGCCATATCGGTCCTTCAGGTTCAAGTACTTGATTCTTTTAATAACTTAAGCAAATTGAGCACAAATGACATTTTTCTTTTGAAATTCATGGTTGTTTTCAACCAATATTATATTTTTTTTCATGTGCTAGGTCTCAAGCCTTATGCGACTACTCCAAGCGAGAAGCTTAAGAAGATAGTCTAGGTCATCCAAAACTCCCCCTAAGTTCATGCCTAGTGCAATGGCAAGCCGTCTCATGAGGAAGAATTGGTGAGATCAGTTTTTTCGCACAAAAGAGATATTTTTGCTTTTTGACAAGTTGTACTAACTCATGTTGCATCAAGAGTTTAAGACAGCTCAATCTAAGGCTCAGTAGAGATTCAACGCTCAACTTAGCTTATTTGACATGACATGAATCATAAAAGGATAGCTCAAGAAAGACTAAACTAGAGTGCTAACATGACAAGTTTTTAATTCAAATTGAGCAAGTTTAATTAACTCATCATGGCAAAAGCTAGTCTACACATATCAAGTCATGATAAATCTAGCAAATAAGCATAAATCATGGCAAGATGTAAAGCATCGTAAGCATGTCATATCCAGATAATAATCAAGGCTCAATGTATTTATATTACAATGCAGAATGATATGCAGAAAATCCAGCCCCCCTCAACATGTGATGCAACTTTTAGTTCAAGTTGAGTTATGTCAATATTAAGCTCCAGAAGCTCCCAAATGAACTCCCCTTGAACCAAGGCAATAAAAACGAGAAGCTGGCAAATAAAGCGAGAGAAAGCAGTGCCCTTAAAGCATAGATAAGATAGAGAACAATGATGGCTCGGATCGACTCTTATCTACCCCATAGACTCCATAACTAATAGCTGACCATAAGAACACACACTAGAGAGCAAACACGTACCCTGTCTACCCGAAGGTGACCCGACCCTCGCTAGATCACAAGAAGTGAGTAAGCTCAACCTAGTGAGATAAGAAACAGCTAATAGCAGCACCATGAAAGCACAAGATAAGAGTAAAAAGTCTAAGCAACTAGACAAGAGAACCACTCTAACCTATCTTTGGAAGGACTAAACCCAATGCACCCATATGCAATGCAATTAGAAAAAGTAAGAGCATAATTAATAAGATAAATCCGTAAAGCACAAAACTTCCCCTCACAACAGTCCATAAGGACAAACCACTCCAAGCTCTCCCCGCATGAAATGAAAACCTCGTGCTATACAAAGGCTTGGTGAAGATATCAGCCAACTGGTGGTCACTCTCCACAAACTGAAGCACGATGTCACCCTTCTCTACATGGTCTCGAAGAAAGTGATATCTGATATCACACCGAAAAATGTGAAGTTGAGTTTGTAGAAGCCGACATGGTCCAGGAATGAAAAAGAAATTATGACCATGTCAACAGAGAGAACACTAGAGCAATAAAATAAAGAGCAAATTGATCTCCAAAGCTCTAGCAAGTTCCCAGAAATTGAGAAATTTTCTTTTTCTCCAATCTATTCTCCCCCTTTTGGCAATAAACACATCAAGTATGCAAGAGAGAGAATAAGTCATAATGATGGATGGAATGACTGATTTGATTATTCAAAGTATGCGAGCCATGAGAATTATCCAAATGACCAAAATGTATTACACCAAGCCATAACATACAAATATGCTATAAAGATCATGACTAAGTATGTAAAGTGAAGCTAAACAACAGAAGGTATAATCTGAATTTTAATTGAAGTGCTTAGCAAGTCAAGTCAAACAAGATTTTAGTCTAGCTAATGATATCCACAAATGATGCAAACCATGTCAATAAGCTAAATGGAATCAAGAAGCTAGTGTTGAGCAAACTAGAGTGCTATTTGTTCAAGAATGATACATTTGTTTAAGTACTTTGACATTTTTGCAATTGAGCACAAATGACATTTTTCTTTAGAGAACACATGGTTGTTTTCAACCATCTTTTATTCATCATGTGCTAGACCTCAAGCCTTATGCGATCATTCCAAGCGAGAAGCTTAAGGAAATGATCTTGGTCATCCAAAACTCCCCTGAGTTCATGCCTTGTGCAATGGCAAGCCGTCTCATGAGAAAGAATTGGTGAGATCGGTTTTTCGCATACGAAGAGATTTTTTTGACAGTTGTACTAACTTATGTGTCATCAAGAAACTGTATAGCTCAATCTATTGCTCAACTAAGATTCAAGACTCAACTCAGTCTATTTGACATGGTAAGAACCATAAAAAGATAACACAAAGCTGACTAGTCTCAAATATGAACATGACATGAATTAGGTCAAAATTTAGCATTTTAATTAACCTATCATGGCAAAGACTTCACTACACATATAAAGTCATGATCAATACTAGCAATGGAGCATAAGTCATGGCAAAATGTATTATAATGAAAACATGTCATGAAAGGATAATAATCAAGGCTCCATTAAGTTATGTTACAAATACAAAAGAAGAACATCCAGCTCCCTTTTAACAATTGATGCAACTTTCAGTTCAAGTTGAGTTATGTCATCATTAAAATCTAGAAGTTCCCAAATGAACTCCCCCTGAACCAAAGCAATAAAAATCAAGAGCTGGCAAATGAAACAAGAAAACAGGCAGTCCTTAAAGCATAGATAAGATATAGAGGATACTATGGCTCAGACTGACTCTCATCTACCCCATATGTCTCCAGGACAATAGCTGTCGAGAAAAACGCACACTAGAGAGCAAACACGTACCCTGTCTACCCGAGGGTGGCCCAACCCTCGCTAGAACCTAAAAGAAGTGAGTAAGCTCAACCTAGTGAGATAAGAAACAGCTATCCTGAAAGCACAAGATAAGAGCAAGAAGTCTAAGCAATTCAGCAAGAGACACACTCTAACCTATGCTAGAAGGACTAAACCCAATGCACCCGCAAATGCAATGCAACAAAGAAGAAGATGAAGCATAAATAATATGATAAAGCAATAAAGCCCAAAGCTCCCCCTCACAATAGTCCGTAAGGACAAACCACCCCAAGCTCTCCCCGCAGAGCTGAAAACCTCGTGCTATCCAAAGGCTTGGTGAAGATATCGAACCGGTGGTCACTCTCCTGGCCGAAGCACGATGTCACCCTTCTCTACATGGTCTCAAGAAAGTGATATCGATATCAATGTGCTTGGTCCGAGAATCTTTGCTGGGTTCTTAGCAATGTTAATCGCAGACGTGTTATCGCAAAGAGCGGAACACGATCGATAGCTAACCCAAAGTCCCTCAAAGTCGAGATCATCCAGTACTTGGCTACGACAGCGGCTGCGAAGAACGTACTCGGCCTCGGTGGTGGACTGTGCAACACCGGACTGCTTCCTCGAAGACCAAGAAACGAGAGAAGTGCCAATGAACTGGCAGGTGCCCGAAGTGCTCTTCCTATCTATCCTACAGCCTGCAAAGTCTGCATCCGAAAAGGCTCTAAGGGATAGACAGGAGGAGGAAGAGTACCAGATACCATAGTCAATGGTAGCTCGAAGGTACCGAAAGATGCGCTTCACCGCCTGGCGGTGAGACACGCGAGGAGAAGCCTGAAACCGAGCACAAAGACAAACGGAGAAGTGTATGTCCGGTCTCGAGGCAGTGAGGTACAAGAGAGAGCCAATCATGCTTCTGAAATCCTTTTGATCAACTGGCTCACCGTCCTCATCTGGGTCTAGAACGGCTGTAGAAGCCATCGGAGTCAACACCGGCTTTCCATCACTCATGTCAAATCGTCTCAGGAGGTCTCGAGTGTACTTGCCTTGATGCAAGAAGGTACCCTCCCGAGTCTGCTTGATCTGGAAGCCAAGGAAGAATGTCAACTCACCCATCATGCTCATCTCAAACTCGGTGCTCATGACATCCGAGAACTGTGAAACTAGAGCATTAGAAGAGCCGCCAAAGATAATGTCGTCGACATAAATTTGGGCGAGCAGAAGGTCATTGCCAAGCCAGCGAATGAACAAGGTCTTATCAACTTTACCCATCTCAAAATCATGTCTCAATAGATAGGACTTAAGCCTCTCATACCAAGCTCTAGGGGCTTGCTTAAGTCCATACAACGCTTTGGAAAGCTTGAAGACATGACTAGGGTATTTGGGGTTCTCGAAACCTGGAGGCTGTCTGACATAGACTTCTTCCTCAATGAAGCCATTGAGAAAGGCACTCTTGACGTCCATCTGGTAAAGCTTGAAACCCTTAGAAGCTGCAAAGGCAAGCGAATTCTAATGGCCTCAAGACGAGCTCTGAGGGCAAAGGTCTCCTCGAAATCCGACCCTCAACCCGGGAGTACCCCTGTGCAACCAGCCTAGCCTTATTTCGAATGACTACCCCATCCTCACTTTGCTTATTCTTGAACACCCATTTGGTTCCAATGATATTGTGATCTCGAGGGGGCTCAACAAGCGTCCAGACCTTGTTTCTCTCGAAACTCTCTAGCTCCTCATGCATAGCATTGACCCAAGACTCGTCAGATAACGCATGACAAACGTCTTTGGGCTCGAAGGAGGCAACAAAGGCAGAATGGAGACAGAAAAGTGATGTACCAGCTTTTGAACGAGTGACTCGCTCAAAGAGATCTCCAATAATCGCTTTCGTAAGGGTGGTCTTTTTGAATGTGTCTTGGAGGTCCTGGATGAGATGAAGAAATGGCCTCTACCTCGTTACTCGACGGGTAGGAACAGAGCCACTAGCTCCGTAAGAGCGTAAGGTAGGGCGATCGCCTCGAGGTGCGGTGGAAGAAGGCACCTCAAGGGGTGGAGAAGGGACCGGATCGGGTAGACAACCCTCATCTCCATCATCCTCATCATCCACAAAGATGGTCTCGGATTGCTCTAGTGAACTCGAGATATCGGGCCTAGTCCCTGACCGCCTCATCGAAAGTTACCTCACGGTGTTTCTACCATTTCTTGGACTCAGCCTGCACCCTATAGGCCGCCAAGAAGTCGAGTAGCCCGAAAAAGTCCATCACAAGAATGTGACTCGAACTTATCTAGGTTCCCGGACTTCAAAATAAAACACTTGCAACCAAACACACGAAAATGAGAAACACTGGGCTTTCGCCCGTATCTCAACTCATAAGAAGTGCGGTGCAAGTGTGCCCGAAGAAAAACTCGATTGGAAACATGGCACGCGGTGGCTATAGCCTCAGCCCAAAACTTCCGCGGTGTAGAGTACTCATCAAGCATCGTCCTGGCCATCTCGACCAAGGTACGGTTCTTCCTCTCTACAACGCCATTCTGCTGAGGGACGTATGGAGAAGAGAACTGGTGCTCTACACCTGTCTCACCACAGAAACTCTCAAAGTAGGAATTCTTGAACTCCGTGCCATTGTCATCGCGGATCGCTCGAAGGCACCGGAAGCTCAACAGAAAGCCTCTTGAAAAGACCTCGAAATGTGTAAACGCCTCATCCTTCGAGGCCAAGAAAACACCCAAGAATACCTCGAATAGTCATCGACCACAACAAGAACGTACCACTTCCCTCCCCGCCGATCGCACTCGAGCCGGTCCAACCGTATCCATATGGAGCAACTGTCCGGTGCATCGGTCATAGTAATCGTGGACCGAGGATGAGAAGCGGCAACCATCTTGCCGTCTTGCATGGAGCGCAAACAAGATCTTTGACCATCTTGAGTTTCGGCACCACGAATGAGATCGTGGCCGCTAACTCGGGTCAAATGGTCAAATCCAATATGACCAAGTCTCCTATGCCGAAGGAAAGATCGCGGGACTCGAAGCAAGCAAACAACGGAGAGGATCACCAAGACTCGGAAAAATCAGCACGAAAGATCCTCCCAAAACGAGAAATCCATAAACCGGACTACCCAAGAATCAAGAATTTTGCGCTTGTTTTCTTAAAACTCACCTCAAAATCGTCATCGGTGGTCGAGAGACCGAAAGCAAATTGTACTTTGCAGCTTACTAACCAAGGCAACATCTTTTAAAACAAATGAATCATTAATGCAAGTGCCTTTGGCGATGACTCGCCTGAAGAGGCGTCTCCGAAGGTGATCGTCTCATCACCTGGAGCTCGGGCAAGGGAAGAAAACCAATGAGAATCTCCGGTCATGTGTCGTGAACACCCGGAGTCTACAAGCCAAACTTTTCCTTCCTCGCCCGCGAACTGAGTCAACAAGAGAGCAAAGTCTCGATCTTGGGATAAATCAACATAGATTTTGGCACCCAATCTTGAGTCACACGTCGAGCGTAAGAAGTAGTCACACACGATCGACCTCTAACTACCCTCGCCTCGTCGCTCAAAGAAGGTAAGGTCTATGTGCGACACAAGTCGTTCTTTGGTCCGACCGCCGGGAGAGCGAGTCGGAGCACCGGCAGCACGCTGATCACGCCGCGGGTAGCTATCTCGATGGAAACGAGATCTACCCTCAGGACGGCGGAAGTCACAACCAGAGGGAGCACGAGGACGAAAAACAGAAAACTCAGAAAAACCAAGTCCTCGGTGCTGCCCAAAGCTACCAACAGTAGCAAACCTAGACCTCGTGTTGGTCTTAGGTGCACTCAAGGTCTGGGGCTGACCCTGAATACGCCTAAGAGACTCAACACGGTCTCTTCGCGCAATCTTGGCACGCTTGAAGCAATGGTCAAACAAATGCCCATCCTTCTGACAGAAGGTGCAATGATACTTCCTCGAGGGGTCAAGCTGCAGTGAAATCACCTTCATCGTAAACCCTTGGACAAAGCCCGATTTAAATTGAACTTTCTTATTCTTGGGCTTGACCTCAATCACACACAGGCTACGGATCTGAGCACGACAGGTGGATGCTTCCTCACATCCTCATGAAAATCATATCCTAGACCCTTTTTAAATCTGGAAATCTTAGACTGGTCTAGAATAAGGTTGAGCTTCTTCTTGCCTCCTACAAATTTCTCGAGAGTGTTCATAAGATACTGACACTCCCGAAAGAGAGAGGCGCAGGAAGAGCAAGGAGAAGAAGAAGAGACAGCAGGAGGAGAGGAAGGAGAAGAACCAATAGCAGAAGAGCGAATAGCACGTGCGTATTTTTCCTTATGCACGCCACCTCAACCTTGAGGGCTTCACAGACACACAGGGGAAGCCCTAATCCTAGCCATTTGGTTCTCGTAACTCTTCCTAAACGTCTCTACCATATCCTTATCCTTTTCCAACATTTCAAAGACGTGAGAAGCACGTGAAGGATGTGATTTTTCTAGAAGGTCCTTAGTTAGCTTCACACACTTTTCATCTAAGGCAATCAAATCAGATTTTAGTTTATTACAACTTTTGCATGGTGACCTAACAGATCTTTAGAAGCATCTTGAGCCATTTTCTTATTATCATCAACAAATTCTTGAAACTGCTTGGAGACGATTCAAGTTCAAGATAAGTTTGGGACAATTTGCACATGAAGTAATAGGCTCAAGTAAAAGGCTTGTAACTCACAATTTTGTGATCCGCCTTTTAAGTTCATTTTTAAATTATTGCAACTTTCACAAGTCTCAGGCAGATCAAGCAACATGGTATAAAGACCTCTAAAAGCATTGTCCTTATCCTCGCATGAGGTGCAAGAAATAGTCTCAACAAAGAAAGATGAAACAGAGCTATCCTACTCATCTCAAGCTCAAGAAGAAGACTAATGTTCTCCACCTTAACAATGTCTAGTTCAGAGGACAAACTATCATGCGAGGTCCTTAACTTCTCCATATCTCCAAGCAAAGCAAGGCATGTATCACATTCATCACGGAGGGAGCGGATATAAGTGAAGTAAGCTCCGTGACAATCTATCTACTTCCTTCTCCAACTCGCTACATCTAGCTCTAGATCTAGCATGAAATCCTCCTAACTTAAGAAAAGCTTCATTGAGTTGATCATAGGAGGGACATACCTCGTCGGAGTCGGAATAGAGCTCGCTGTCGCTGATCTCGCCTCAAGGGCCATGAAGCACATGCCGAGAAGTCGTTGCCGCCATCCTTGGGCTCTTGGTCCCCGTCACTGTCGTCGTCGCTCCATCCCTCCACCTCGCCGAGGTCGAGGTCGTCCGAAGGCGGTGAGGACGCGTTTGAAGAGCTTCTTGGCCTTCCCAAAGTTGCGGAACTTCTTCTTGCCTTGCGTCCGAGCCGAGGCTTCTTGTTGCGGTTCTTGTCGGTGTAGTCGTTCTTGACCGAACCGCCGTAGTCGTTCTTGCCCTTCTCCGCCTTAGGGCGGTTGCTCGAATGTGGTTGGGGCCACCACACTCAAAGCAAATCAAAGGTCCTCTTCTCTTCCATCCCTCCTCCTCTTGTAAGCATGGGAGAACTTCCGAGCTAGGAGGGCCACTGTTCATCCTCTAGCTGCTCTAACCGATCATCGCCACATCACAGAGCGATAGGGAGAACCCGCAAAGAGAATCGTGAGAAGAACCGAAGCGGCGGTGGGATCGGTGACTAGTGCCATCGATGAGACTTGACCGATGAGAGACTATGTCAATCTCGTGAGTCTTGAGGCGAGTAAAGCGCATCAAGAGTCGTGTCGAGAGGTCCGTGGTGTCCTTGATGGTGGTCACCTTCATTTCCCAAACCCTAAGATCGAGTGCGGAAAGAATGCGTCGGCGTTATCCGAGTCGGAGTATGTGAGACCGACGGCTCGGAGGTTGCTCGTAATCTTATGAAAGCGAGAAAAGCACTCGTCTAGGGACTCACCGCACAAGCATCTCAAATTTGTTTGTAGTCGCTTGAATCGGTCTTGTCGCACTGTCTTTATTTGGGTGGTGCCCTCATGGTAAGCATTGAGGGTCACCCAAATATCGAAGGTCGACGTCGGGTGAGAGATGCGATCAAACTCGCTTCTACTCAAACCACGAACAATGATGTTCCTCGCTCTTGCGTTAGCCTCAACATCGACCATATTCCGGCATTGATGTTCTCATCGGTAGGAACAACGAATCGACCTTGACCTTTCGCCAAATGGCGTAGCCACGAGCCTGGATGTAGGTCTCCATCGGCTCTTCCGAATGGAAAATCCATCCCATCAAAGATCGGGGGCTTGGTCGAGTACTTGTCTGTCGCCATGGCTCTTGAGACCGGTTAAAGATCTATCAAGAAGAGCTAACCGGCTCTGATACCAATTGAAGGACCGAAATGGCAACAGAGGGGGGTGAATGGTGCCTTTAAAACTTCCTCTCTAAGTTCTACTTCTCCTTTAGCTAGAAAGCTAAGAAGTCGAAAAAACAACGCTCAACCGAACACAAAGAACCACAAAACAAGAAGTCGTAATCAAGACAACCGTAGTCGTAATCGTGAAACGTGTCGGGTTTTGACCGTGGTCGAAGGAGCCGATCGTGTGTGAAACTTGGACGAAAGATGAGACATGGTCGACACCGAGCTGCAGCGCAAGACGACCACCGAAACTCGTCGTGGTCGTAAGACCGAAAATTGCGAGCTGCACAGTAAATACTGTTTTGTCGGGCGCACGACCACAGAGCAAGAATTTGAAGAACTTTTGATTTACAAATCCAGAAAGCAAGAAACTTCAAACTTAGCAAGGATATGATCTCTAGAAGTAGATTTGTCAAGAAAATCAGAGATCTAAGCAAGGTACAGAGAGAAGACCAAAGACGAAAAATGTAATGCAGCACGAGGCGGAAGACGAGAATCAAGAGATTTCTCCGATTTCAACTCGGCTCTCGGGAATGAAATGGCCAAATGGTCTTTAGATAGATTCCTGCTCGAGCAAAGAACCACAAGCCAAAACTCAAGTAGAACACAAATAAGTCAATGAACAAAAGAGAGCAAATAGATCAAACAGATCATCTCAAGAACACAAACAGAGAAAGATACAGAGAGATGAATCCAATCTTTTCTATTGCACATGGAGGTTTCTACAGCCACTCCATCGGAGGTACACGAGCATCCATGCTCTACCCAGAGACAACTCACACAATAGAACAATGAGGCTCAGAGCACTCGGGGGACAACCTCTCTTTGCTCCTGAGACCTAACCTCTCTATTTATAGTCTCACTAACGGGTCTCCACACAGAGACAACCCGCTAACCGAGTGGTTAAGCTTTGCAGCCTCCATGCTTTACCTGCTCCTCTCGTGCAACGGCTCCACCGCTTGCCCGTTAGCGCCACCAACTCCACGTAGCTCTCACAGAGCCTCTCCAAGAGTCACGGTGCTTTCCCGGTGGACAACTTCCCCGCAGCTTTGACATTTCTCCAAAATGCCCCTCCGCGCCTTCCGAAGCTTCCTCCACCGCTTTGCTTGTCCATCCGCCGTCGCACACTGCACGACACGTCCTCTTCGGCTTTTCCACGTCGTTCTGGACCTCAACAACTCCCTTGTCTAGTCCCGACCTCCTAAGCCTCACCAAGATTGTCTCCTGGTTCCTGCAACCAACAAAGACAACAAAACCATCACATAGCACTGATCCATACTCTGCACAGCTCACAGAGCTCAAGTCTCTTTTCCACAGAAATTAGACTTTACCAAACCTTGTCAAAATGTAGAACAAACCAGTCTACAAGGTCCACAACATCACAAGGAACCCAACCGACCAAACCTCACCGTAATCGGACATGAAATGCACCTCACGACCAATTTTAGTGATCCCGCACGCGACCATGGTCATCCAACCGATAACGTGGTCGAACGCGGTTTCGACCACGTTCAATTCTCGCGCTAACGTGGTCGTAGCTCTCCGAGCGCACAACGCGGTCGCACCACCGAGTGCCACAACGTAGTCGTGGCTCCTTTCCCACAACGTGGTCGAGGCCTCGAGCTCCCACAACGTGGTCGTGACGCCCACCGACCACGGCCAAAGTGGTCGAACGCCCGACCGCCCAACGTGGTCGAGGCTCCGATCCCACAACGTGGTCGTAAACCCTAGCGCCGAGTGCCGACCACGGTCAAATCTTCCGAGGGCTCCGCAACGTGGTCGAAGCCCGGCGCTACAACGTGATCGAACGCTCCCAATTGCCAACGTGGTCGTGCGCCTTCCGACCACCGCCGGTTTCCGAGAACACCTCAACGTGGTCGTACGCTCCTGAACGAAATTCGACCACGACCAAACGTGGTCGTATGGCATCCTACATGGTCGTACGAGCCAGGGACAAGTCGTACACGACTTCATTTCGACCAGAATTAAGACTTTGCAATAAAAGCCCAAAACAAACTCAATTTTCCCTCAACCAAGGGTCAATTACTCATCATAAAGATGGGATCATCTCCACATGATCTCTCAAGGAGTTTTCTAAGTGGAACCCAAGAGGGGGAATTAGTTTTTAAGAATCGACATTCACCCTCCCTCTGTCGCCATATCGGTCCTTCAGGTTCAAGTACTTGATTCTTTTAATAACTTAAGCAAATTGAGCACAAATGACATTTTTCTTTTGAAATTCATGGTTGTTTTCAACCAATATTATATTTTTTTCATGTGCTAGGTCTCAAGCCTTATCGACTACTCCAAGCGAGAAGCTTAAGAAGATAGTCTAGGTCATCCAAAACTCCCCCTAAGTTCATGCCTAGTGCAATGGCAAGCCGTCTCATGAGGAAGAATTGGTGAGATCGGTTTTTCGCACAAAAGAGATATTTTGCTTTTTGACAAGTTGTACTAACTCATGTTGCATCAAGAGTTTAAGACAGACTCAATCTAAGGCTCGAGAGAGATTCAACGCTCAACTTAGCTTATTTGACATGACATGAATCATAAAAGGATAGCTCAAGAAAGACTAAACTAGAGTGCTAACATGACAAGTTTTTAATTCAAATTGAGCAAGTTTAATTAACTCATCATGGCAAAAGCTAGTCTACACATATCAAGTCATGATAAATCTAGCAAATAAGCATAAATCATAGCAAGATGTAAAGCATCGTAAGCATGTCATATCCAGATAATAATCAAGGCTCAATGTATTTATATTACAATGCAGAATGATATGCAGAAAATCCAGCCCCCCTCAACATGTGATGCAACTTTTAGTTCAAGTTGAGTTATGTCAATATTAAGCTCCAGAAGCTCCCAAATGAACTCCCCTTGAACCAAGGCAATAAAATGAGAAGCTGGCAAATAAAGCAGAAAACAGGCAGTCCTTAAAGCATAGATAAGATAGAGAACAATGATGGCTCAGACTGACTCTTATCTACCCCATAGACTCCATAACTAATAGCTGACCATAAGAACACACACTAGAGAGCAAACACGTACCCTGTCTACCCGAAGGTGACCCGACCCTCGCTAGATCACAAGAAGTGAGTAAGCTCAACCTAGTGAGATAAGAAACAGCTAATAGCAGCACCATGAAAGCACAAGATAAGAGTAAAAAGTCTAAGCAACTAGACAAGAGAACCACTCTAACCTATGCTGGAAGGACTAAACCCAATGCACCCATATGCAATGCAATTAGAAAAAAAGTAAGAGCATAATTAATAAGATAAATCCGTAAAGCACAAAACTTCCCCTCACAACAGTCCATAAGGACAAACCACTCCAAGCTCTCCCCGCAGAGCTGAAAACCTCGTGCTATACAAAGGCTTGGTGAAGATATCAGCCAACTGGTGGTCACTCTCCACAAACTGGAGCACGATTTCACCCTTCTCCACATGGTCTTGAAGAAAGTGATATCTGATATCAATGTGCTTGGTCCGAGAATGTTGCACTGGGTTCTTAGCAATGCTGATCGCCGAAGTGTTATCGCAAAAGAGCGAAACATGGTCGATAGCTAACCCAAAGTCCCGCAGAGTCGAGACCATCCAAAGCACTTGGCTACAGCAACTGGCTGCAGCAACGTACTCGGCCTCTGTAGTGGACTGTGCAACACCGGACTGCTTCCTTGAAGACCAGGAAACGAGAGAAGTGCCAATGAGTTGGCAGGTGCCTGAAGTGCTCTTCCTATCTATCCTACAGCCAGCAAAGCCAAGGAAGAAGCTCAACTCGCCCATCATGCTCATCTCAAACTCCGAGCTCATGACATCGGAAAACTGTGAAACGAGAGCATGCGAGGAGAAGCCAAAGATGATGTCATCCACATAAATCTGGACGAGCAGAAGATCATTGCCATGCCGGCGGATGAACAAGGTCTTGTCAACTTTACCCATCTCGAAATCATGCCTCAACAGATAGGACTTAAGCCTCTCATACCAAGCTCTAGGAGCCTGCTTAAGTCCATACAATGCTTTGGAAAGCTTGTAGACCCTCAATCTGAAAGTACCCCTGAGCTACTAGTCTAGCCTTGTTTTGATAATGGATCGCGAGTAGGCTACGAGAGCAGAAAACAAAATTTTTCTACCGCGCACACAAGAACATCATGCTTAAGGAGGGATCATGGATCGTTACCACTAGATGCGCAACGCAATGAAGAAGAGTTGGAGAAGCCGATCCAACCACGCGTCGAAGTAGTAGTGGAAGTAGTCGATCGTCCCGAACCGATCGTCTCCTCCACGCGATCAACCACACCACGGCGCGATCCAATCAGCAGGTTGTTGATGCCGATCAACGCCGAACGAGCAGCGCCTCCACCGGTATCCACACGTCCGGGTTGGAACGCCGATCGCGAGTGTACCAAAGACTCATGAGCGGCTAGGGTTTGGCTCGGAGGTGGCGGCTACGGATTAGCTCGGGATTATTAGGTGTAATCCCTCACCGCCTCCATATATATAGACCTCCTAACTTGGGCCTCGTGGACCGAGGCCCAATAGGAGTCTATCCGGATCTCTATCCGACTGAGCCCGTATCCCAATCACATTCGAATTAGTGTTCCAACCCGTTAAGTGTGCGACCACAGAGGTTCACGATACTTGGTCGCGACCGTAAACACCTTCCGGTCACCACATTAATAGCGGCCTCTAGCAAGACATATTAACCCCAAAGTATACGTAAAGATCATATCGGTGAACTCGTAATGTTTTCATGTACTAATCCTTTGCCTCACGATATAGATTAAGCTCAAGGCGAGACCTGTGTCATCCTCTTAATAGCTCAATCACTCTCTCGATTCCGTGATGGATTATAAACTCGTGATTGACTCCTCAATCACCTTGGCATGGCCATGCACTTTCATAATCCATTACATCGAGGGCCCGAGATATCTCTCCCATAAGGAGGGGCAAATTCTATCTTGATCATTCACATCCCACTACATGTTTCATGGCAAACCCAAAGACTACTTTTATGACTACCCGATTCTGGAGTAGTGTTTAGTAGTCCCAAAGTAGCTACTACGCATCTTGGGAACCATGATGATCTCAAGTCTAAGGATTCCACATAAACACTACTTGAGACCAACCGATGACACTTGGAATCTCTGCGGTGTCTCATGGCGGGTCTATCCAACATATGTTCACTAACACATGTCCATATTATTGATTTGGTATCTCCATACCGTGATCCATGAGACATGATCATCAATCAATACATATGCTGATCTTTGAATCATATTTGTTCCTCATATGAAATATAATCAGGGATCATTTAGAAATAGCAACATTTTGGCATTAAGAGTCTCATGAATAAGTCACATACTCATTGATCAATAATGATAATGTCTATTTCAAGGAACAAAGCAATGTATCATAAACATAGTATGTGATATATTCAACATCTCCATGTTGCCTCTAGGGCATATCACCAACAGCCTCCCACTTGCACTAGAGTCAACCATGTAGGTATCTAATACCCATTGCCCTAGTGTGAGCCTCATGCTTTGGTCAGAAGCGGCTTTGTCAACGGATCCGCAATGTTCAAACCGTGTGTACTTTGCATATCTTAACATCGCCTCTCCACAATCTCGCGGATGAGATGAAATCGCCGTAGAATGTGCTTGGACTTCTGGTGCGATCTAGGCTCCTTGGCTTGCGCAATGGCTCCACCGTTGTCACAATGAGGTCCATTGGGTGGAGGCACTAGCCATCACACCAAGCTCGAAACAAATTTCTTGATCCAAACAAATTCTTTAGCGACTTGAGCCGCTATGTACTAAACTTCATTGTAGAATCAACAATCGTCTCTGCTTGGAACTCTTCCACTTACCGCACCGCCATTCGAGGCGAACACAAATCCCGATTGCGATCTAAAATCATCTTTGTCGGTTTGGAAGCTAGCATCGGTGTAACCATTTACAACGAGCTCTTCCTCACCCCCATAGACGAGGAACACATCTTTAGTTCTTCTCAAGTACTTCAAGATGTTCTTTACGGTAATCCAAAGACTTTCACCGGATCGGAGTATCTACTCGTAGCACTTAAAGCATACGAGACATCCGGACGTGTACAAAGCATGGCATACATAATGGATCCAATAGTCAAGCATATGGAATCGCATTCATTTTATCCCGCTCATCGGTGTACTAGGACACCGATTCTTGCTAAGATTTATACCATGTGACATAGGTAGGAAGCCTTTCTTGGAATCCTGCATGTTGAACCTTTTCAACACCTTGTCAATGTACGTATCTTGGCTTAATCCAATCACCCTTTTGATCTATCTCTATAGATTTTGATGCCCGAATATATGCCTCTCCTAAGTCTTTCATAGAGAAACTACTTTTCAATGAAGACTTATGATTCGAGCATAGGAATGTCATTTCCGATCAATAATATGTCATCCACATATAAGACCGTAAACACGAGTGCGCTCCACTAGCCTTTTGTAAACACAAGGCTCTTCTTCGTTCTTGATGAAACCAAACCCTTTGATTACTTCATCAAACGAATGTTCCAACTCCGAGATGCTCGCTTTAATCCATAAATGGATCTTTGCGGTTGCATATCTTTCTAGTCGATTGCGGATCGACAAAACCTCGTGGGCTGTCATGTACACATCCTCACTCGATTTCCATTAAGGAAAGCTGTTTTGACATCCATTTGCCATATTTCATAGTCGAAATAAGCGAAGAATCGCTAGAATGATCCGAATAGACTTTAGCATTGCGACGGGCGAAAAGTTTCATCATAATCAACACCTTGAATTTGTTTGAAACCTTTGGCCACCAATCGCGCTTTATAGATGTGAACATTTCCATCTATGTCTATCTTTTCTTGAAAACCCATTTGCACTCAATGGTTTTAACACCATCGTGGATCAACCAAGTTCCAAACTTGATTACTGTGCATGGATTCAATTTGGATCTCATGGCTTCAAGCCATTTCTCAGTCTGGTCCCACCATCGCTTCTTCATAGGTCTTAGGTTCATCGTTGTCTAACAACAATATATCCCGTTGTTGAGTAGTCAAGAACATGTACCTCTCGGTACACGACGTGACCTCTCGACCTCACGTGGTGCCGGTGTGTCCACAACAGGTTCTTCAACAGTTTGTTCATCTGTTGTGGTTCTCAGGAGCTGAAACGTTTCGGTGTTTCTAATTTCTTCAAGTTGCACCATGCTCCCACTATCCCTTCTTGAGAGAAACTCTTTCTCTAAGAAGACACCATGCCGGCGACAAACACTTTGCCTTCTTCTTGATTATAGAAGTAATATCCTTTTGTTTCCTTAGGATACCCGATAAAGAAGCATTTATCGATTTAGGACCGAGCTTATCGATTGTAAACGTTTTACATAAGTCTCACATCCCCAAATCTTAAGAAAAGACAAGCTAGGACGTTGTCCCGTCCACATCTCATATGGTGTCTTTTCTCTGATTTTGATGGAACTCGCTTAGTGTGAAAGCGGTCATTTCAAGAGCGTACCCCCAAAAAGACAACGGAAGATCACTGTGGCTCATCATGGAGCGCACCATATCTAATAAGGTGCGATTTCTCTGTTCAGATACCCCATTCCATTGAGGTGTTCCGGGCGGAGTCAATTGTGGAACAATTCCACAATCCTTCGATGATTACCAAACTCATGGCTCAAATACTCGCCTCCACGATCGGATCGTAGAAACTTGATTGTCTTGCCTAAATGATTTTGCACTTCATTTGGAATTCTTTGAACTTTTCAAAGGATTCGAGACTTATGTTTCATCGTAGATATATCCATATCTACTAAAGTCATCGATAAAAGTTATAAATCTTGAAAACCACCTCTGGTCGTTGAGCTCATTGGTCCACATACATCAAAATGTACGAGTGCCAATAAGTCACTTGCCCGTTCACCTTGACCGGTGAAAGGTGCTTTTGTCATCTTGCCAAGTAAACAAGATTCGCATGTCTCAAATGATTCAAAATCAAATGAGTGCGAATACCATCTCTATGGAGCTTCTCCATGTTTCTCATTTATGTGACCTAAGCGGCAAAGCCAAATAAACGTGGATTCAAATCATTCGATCGTTGCCTTTTGTATTAATGTTATAGACCGATGACTCTTCAAGAGTAAGAACATATAACACATTCACCAATGGAGTATGACAATAGAACATATCTTTGAAATAAAGAGAACAATCATTGTTCACGATCTAAAGTCATAACCTTCGCTTGTAAACATGAAGCGAAATAATGTTCTTGGAAAGAGATGGAACACAATAACAATTATTCAATTCCAAAACTAATCCGAAGGTAAAGACAATGGCATGGTGCCAACGACCACCGCAAAGAACTTTGCTCCATTGCCAACGCCAAGATCCACTTCGCTCCTCCTCAAACTTCTACTTCTTCTTAGCCCCCGCAACGATTTGCAAATGTGAGCAACCGATCCGATATCAAATACCCAAGAATCGTAGATGAAGTAGCAAGATTGATTTCTATAACATTTATACCGGAGCGAAGTCGTGCTTCCTTCTTTTCTCAAGATCCTCCAAGTACTTTGGGCGGTTCCTTTTCCAATGTCCCGATTGCTTACGATGTAGCAATCGCATCGAGAGCAGGGCCCTTCTTGACTTGCTTGGCCTTAGAACCGCTCGCGATCTCATCGAGCTAACTTTCTTTGACCGCGCCTTTCTTTACATAGGGCTTGCCCTTGCCTTTCTGCATCATCATCACATGATGGCTGCTTTTCTTAATGCTTTCCTCGGTGATTTTAGCATCCCATGCAACTCGGCCAAGGTCTTGTCCATGTTGTTCATGTGATAGTTCGTAATGAATGGCTCAAAGCTCGAGGAGCGATCAAGAATCACATCGGTAGCCAACTCTTGGCTAAGGGGAAAACCAAGCTTTCCGACTCTCAATGTAGCCAATCATCTTAATCACATGAGGGTCGACGGATTCCCTTACGCAAGCTCGCACGCAAACAAGGACTTTGAAGTGTTGAACCTCTCAGCCCTTGCTTGGTTCTCAAACATACCACGCAACCCCACAATGATATTGTAGGCATCTGTGTTCTCATATTGCTTCAAGCTCGAGGACATTGTGGCAAGCATGAGACAGCTCACATCAAGGTAATCATTCGTTTGCTTCTCATAAGCTTTCCGTGCAGCCACGGTAGCATTATCGTGCAAGTCATCGGGATAAGGAGACTCAAGGACATGCTCCTTGCGCTCTTGCTTGAGAACAATTCTCGTGTTGCGATACCAATCCAAAAGTTCGTTCCATTGAGTTTTTCTTTCTCAAGAATAGATCGCAAATTAAAAGAACTGGATGCGGCATTAGTTGACATGATCTACAACAAAGAATATGCAAAGTTTAGCACTATGTTCATGTTTGATCTTCCATTAAACAATTTAACAAAAGATACTCCCACTATATGTTTTGTAATCGTCTTCTCTCTAACGACATATAGTGGTCAAGATCCATGTTCATCTAAGTTCTAGTGAGCTTTGGCATCACCGCTAGAAACCTAGTGACGTGGGTAAGCAACACTTGCTAATCACATCTTATGTGACTCTTGTTTGTTGGGTGGCATCCAATGCCCGGCTCCCAACACCATGCCCCAAGGCCCAAATCTAATTTGATAGCCTTCTCAAGTAAACCAATACCATGCATGTGGATGTCCGACATCCACCCTATTAGATCAAGATAGTTAATGGTACTCGCTTTGGCGGACCTACCAAACAATGATCATGATTCTTATAGGCGCAACAATTGGAAGGCATCAAAACAAATTCTTAATTTTTCTTGAGAGAAGCTATTCTATCATGAAAAACTAACCCTTAGTTGGTATGGCATGAAAGAATAGTATGACAAGAAATAAACATCACATGCATATAATCACATTATACCGTGAATGGTATGGCATTTTGTATCGTAGTGGTCGCCATCGCCATGGTTCCACGGTGATATTCTTCGCCACACTTCTTGTCCTCTTTGTCATCATGCTTGAAGCCTCCATAGCAAAGAACTAAACTATTACAACTAATAGGTAGCAAATGAATTACATGAGGAGCTCAAGCATCACAAGTCGACACGCAGTCGTTATACAATTAAAGAACGACCTCAACCCTACTGTGATTAATACGACACACAGTGCCGCCAAAACACATGCATCACATATGCATCTATGCCATACCATTCACATCATTCCACGCAAAAACAAGTTAAGCGTAGAACATATTCTACCGCCGACATGAATGTGTTTCTATAACAATCTATGCGTGTACGCAACGGCGGTCCCGCTGGCCGGTCATAGATCGCATCTATGAAATCGCAATGAAAATCTCATCGGGCCGATCAAATCAACCGCATATCAACATATGCACTGATCCAGATCGCAAACTAAGCAAGATGGCTCTGATACCACTAATAGATTGCGCGAAGGCTACGATAGCGTAAAACAAAACTTTTCTACCGCGCACACAAGAACATCATGCTTAAGGAGGATCATGGATCGTTACCACTAGACGCCAAGTGCAATGAAGAAGAGTTGGAGAAGCCGATCCAACCACGCGTCGAGGTAGTAGTGGAAGTAGTCGATCGTCCCGAACCGATCGTCTCCTCCACGCGATCAACCACACCACGAGCGATCCAATCAGAGGTTGTTGATGCCGATCAACGCCGCAACGAGCGGCGCCTCCACGGTATCCACACGTCCGGGATCGAACGCCGATCGCGAGTGTACCAAAGACTCGCGAGCGGCTAGGGTTTGGCTCGAGGTGGCGGCTACGGATTAGCTCGGGATTATCGGTGTAATCCTCGGCCCTCGCCTCCATATATAGACCTCCTCACTTGGGCCTCGTGGACCGAGGCCCAATAGGAGTCTATCCGGATCTCTATCCGAATTGAGCCCGTATCCCAATCACATTCAATTAGTGTTCCAACCCGTTAAGTGTGCGACCAGAGGTTCACGTATACTTGGTCGCGACCGTAAACACCTTTCCGTCACCACATTAATAGCGGCCTCTAGCAAGACATATTAACCCCAAAGTATACGTAAAGATCATATCATTTGAACACTCGTAATGTTCTCATGTACTAATCCTTTGCCTCACGATATAGATTAAGCTCAAGGCGAGACCTGTGTCATCCTCTTAATAGCTCAATCACTCTCTCGATTCCGTGATGGATTATAAACTCGTGATTGACTCCTCAATCACCTTGGCATGGCCATGCACTTTCATAATCCATTACATCGAGGGGCCCAGATATCTCTCCCATAAGGAGGGCAAATTCTATCTTGATCATTCACATCCCACTACATGTTTCATGGCAAACCCAAAGACTACTTTTATGACTACCCGATTCGGAGTAGTGTTTAGTAGTCCCAAAGTAAGCTACTACGCATCTTTGGGAACCATGATGATCTCAAGTCTAAGGATTCCACATAAACACTACTTGAGACCAACTGATGACACTTGGAATCTCTGCAGATCTCATGGCGGGTCTATCCAACATATGTTCACTAACACATGTCCATATTATTGATTTGGTATCTCCATACCATGATCCATGAGACATGATCATCAATCAATACATATGTCGATCTTTGAATCATATTTGTTCCTCATATGAAATATAATCGGGATCATTTAGAAATAGCAACATTTTGGCATTAAGAGTCTCATGAATAAGTCACATACTCATTGATCAATAATGATAATGTCTATTTCAAGGAACAAAGCAATGTATCATAAACATAGTATGTGATATATTCAACATCTCCATGTTGCCTCTAGGGCATATCACCAACAGTTTTGAATAACCACACCATCCTCGCTCTGCTTGTTCTTGAACACCCACTTAGTCCCAATGATATGGTGACCTTGTGGGGGCGCAACAAGCGACCAGACCTTGTTTCTTTCAAAGTTTTCTAGCTCCTCATGCATGGCATTGACCCAAGACTCGTCAGAGAGAGCATGACAAACGTCCTTGGGCTCAAAGGAGGCGACAAAGGCAGAATGAAGACAGAATTAAGACATACCAGATTTTGAACGAGTGACTCGCTCAAAAAGGTCTCCAACAATCTGCACAAAAGGATGGTCTTTTTGAATGTGTCTAGGAGGTCCTAGATGAGATGAAGAAGTGGCCTCTACCTTGTGAGCTGACGAGGTAGGAACAGAGCCACTAGCTCCAGAAGAAGCAGAAGGCAAAGGCTGATCGCCTTGAGGTGCGGTGGAAGAAGGTACCTCAAGGTGTGGAGGAGGAACTGGATCGGGTAGACAACCCTCATCTCCATCATCCTCATCATCCACAAAGATGGTCTCGGACTACTCTGAAGAACCTGAGATATCTGGCCTAGTCCCCAGACTAGCCTCGTCAAAGGTCACCTCACAGGTTTCTACCAATTTACTAGACCCGTAGTTCCAGACCCTATAAGCCTGCGATGAAGTCGAGTAGCCTAGAAAGATCCCATCACAAGAACGTGACTCGAACTTATCTAGGTTCCCGGACTTCAAGATAAAACACTTGCAACCAAACACACGAAAATGAGAGATGCTAGGCTTTCGCCCACATCTCATCTCATAAGAAGTGCGGTGCAAGAGTGCCCTGAGAAAAACTCGATTTGAAACATGGCACGCAGCGGCTATAGCTTCAGCCCAAAACTTCCGCGGTGTAGAGTACTCATCAAGCATCGTCCGCCATCTCGACCAAGGTGCGGTTCTTCCTCTCTGACGCCATTCTCATTGTGGACGTGTGGAGAAGAGAACCGTGTTCTACACTGTCTCATCACAGAACCTCTCAAAGTAGGAATTCTTGAACTTTGTGCCATTGTCACTGCGGATCGCTCGTAAGGCACCCGGAAGTTCAACAGAAAGCCTACTAAAAAGACCTTGAAAATGTGAAACGTCTCATCCTTCGAGGCTAAGAAAAACACCCAAGAATACCTCGAGAAGTCATCAACCACGACAAGAATATACCATTTCCCTCCTACTGACTGCACTCGAGCTGGTCCAACAGTGTCCATATGGAGCAGCTGTCCTGATGCATCGGTCATAGTAATTGTGACCGGAGGATGGGAAGCGGCAACCATCTTGCCGTGCCGGCATGGAGTGCAAACTAGATCTTTGACCATTTTGAGTTTCGGCAGACCACGAATGAGATCGTGGCTGCTAACTCGGGTCAAATGGTCAAATCCAATATGACCAAGTCTCTTATGCCAGAAAGAGAGGTCGCGGGACTCAGAAGCAATTAAACACTTGAGAGGATCACCAGAAGACTCAGAAAAATCAGCACGAAAGATCGTCCCAAAATGAGAAATCCCACAAACCAGACTACTCGAAGAATCAAGAATTTTGCAATTGTTTTTCTTAAAGCTCACCTCAAAGCCGTCATCGGTAAGCTGAGAAACGGAAAGCAAATTATACTGCAGCTTACTAACCAAGGCAACATCTTTTAAAATAAAAGAATCATTAATGTGCACTGTACCTTTGACGATGACGCGCCCAGACGAAGCATCTCCAAAGGTGACCGTCTCATCACCTGGAGCACGAGCAAGGGAAGAAAACCAACGGGAATCTCCGGTCATGTGTCATGAACACCCAGAGTCAACGAGCCAAACCTTTCCCTTCCCTGCCCGGCGAGCCTGAGTCAAGCAGAGAGTAAAGTCTCAGTAATGGGGTAAATCAAGAGTGATTTTGGCACCCAATATTGAGTAACATGTCGAGCAGATGAAGTAGTCAAGCACGACTGACCTCTATCTACCCTACACTCTCTGTCACTCAACAAGCCAAAAGGTCTATGTGCAGACCTGAAGCTATTGTTGGGCTTGACTGCTACAAAGGAGCGAGTCAAGACACCAGCAACATGCTGATCACGCCGCGGGTAGCTATCTCGACGGGGAAAATGAGATCTACCCTCAGGACGGCGGAAGTCACGATCAAAGGAAGCATGAGGACGAAAACCAGGAAACTCGAAAAAACCAAGTCCTCGATGCTGCCCAAACCCATCAGATGAAACAGCTCTAGACCTCGTGTTGGTCTTAGGTGCACTCAAGGTCTGAGGCTGACCCTGAATACGCCTAAGAGACTCAACACTATCTTTCCGCGTGATCTTGGCGCGCTTGAAGCATCGATCGATCAAATGTCCATCCTTCTGACAGAAGGTGCAATGATACTTCGCCTTCTGAGAGGCAGAAGTAGCATAAGATGGCTTCACCTTCTGAGAGGCCAAAGCTGTAGGTGGACTCACCTTGCTGTCAGATATCCCTTGGACAAAGCCCGCAGACTTGAATTTAACTTTGTCTGATCTGGGCTCAACCTCGATCACACCTCCTACTATGGGTCTGAGAATAGCAGGTGGATGCTTCCTAATATCCTCATAGAAATCATATCCTAGACCTTGATTGAATTTGCAAATCTTCGATTGGTCTAGAATAAGATTGAGCTTCTTCTTGCCTCCTACAAATCTCTCGAGAGTGTTCATAAGGTACTGACACTCCCGAAAGAGAGAGGCGCAAGAAGAGCAGGGGGAATAAGGAACAACAGAAGGTAAGGAGGTAGAAGAAGAACCAATAACAGAGGAACGAATGGCTTGTGCATGCACAACCGACTTAGAAGGAACAATCCTACTGCTAGCCAATTTGTTCACGTCGCTAGGCGTCTCTACCAAACCCTCATGCTTCTTTCCAGCACACACATTACAAGCAGATGGTTGCTTCTCTAGGAGGTCCTTAGTTAGCTTCACACATTTTTCATCCAATGCGACCAATTCAGATTTTAGTTTATTACAATGATTGCATGGTGAGCTAACAGGGTCCTTAGAAGCAAATTTAGCCAACTTGTCATTGTCATCAACTAATTCTTGAAACTGTTTGGAGACAGATTCAAGTTCAGCGGTAAGCTTGGGACAATTCACACATGAAGCAATAGGCTCAAGAAGAAATGCTTGTAATTCAGCAATTTTATGATCTGCCCGTTTTAGGTTCATCTTCAGGTTATTGCAATTTTCACAAGACTCGGGCAGATCCAGAAGCATGGTATAAAGACCTCTAATAGCAATATCCTTATCCTCACATGAGGTGCAAAAAGTAGTCTCAACAATAGTAGGTAAAGCAACAGCTATCCTACTCATCTCTAACTCAGCAAGCAGACTAACATTCTTCACCTTAATTATATCAAGTTCAGAGGACAGACTATCATGCGAGGTCCTTAGTTTCTCCATGTCACCTAGCAAAGCACAACATGTATCACAATCGTCACGGGAGGGAGCAGATGTAAGTGAAGTAGGCTCTCGTGACAGTCTATCTACTTCCTTCTCCAACTCGCTACACCTAGCTCTAGCTCTAGCATGAAAATCTCCTAGCTTAAGAAAAGCTTCATTAAGTTGGTCATAGGAGGGACATACCTCGTCGGAGTCAGAGTAGAGGTCGCTGTTGCTGATCTCGCCCTCAAGGGCCATGAAGCACATGCCGGAGAAGTTGTCGTCGTCTTTGGGTTCTTGATCACCCGTCCCGTCGTCGTCGCTCCATCCCTCCACCTCGTTGAGGTCGAGGTCATCGAAGGCGGTGAGGACGCGGTGGAAGAGCTTCTTCGCCTTCCTAAAGTTGCGGAACTTCTTCTTGCCTTTGAAAGGTGCTGAGGGCTTCGTGTTGCGGTTCTTGTCGGTGTAGTCGTTCTTGCCCGAACCACCGTAGTCACCTTTGCCCTTCCCCAGCTTGGGGCAGTTTGCTCGAATGTGGTTGGGGCCACCACACTCGAAGCAAATCACGGGTCCTCCTCTTTTTCCATCCCTCCTCTTGTAGGCATGAGAAAATCTCTACGCTAGGAGGGCTAGTCGCTCATCCGAAGTCGCTCTAACCGATCATCGCTATGTCACAGAGAGCAGCGAGGGAGAATCCGCACATCGACTCAGCAGAAGAAGATCCAGAAGTGGGATCGGTGACTAACGCCATCGACTGTGACTTAGACCGACGAGAGACTATGTCAATCTCGTGAGTCTTGAGGCGCGAGTAAAGCACGTCAAGAGTCAGGGTCGAGAGGTCTATGGTGTCCTTGATGGTAGTCACCTTCATCTCCCAAATACAAAGATCGAGTGCAGAAAGCATCTGTCGAGCGTTATCCGAGTCGGAGTATGTGAGACCGACGGCTCGGAGGTTGCTCAAAATTTTGTGAAAATGCGAAAAGCACTCGTCAAGGGACTCACCAGCAAGCATCTCAAATTCATCAGATTCGCTGAACTGTGTGCCGGGACCCCGGATTCGAATCCGGACCCTCGTGTATTACAAAGACTAGTCCTAGATCAAAGCTAGTGCACACAACAAAGCGATGAATACATAACCAACAACGCTTATTACAATAATCGAGAGTACAGACCAAAAGGCCTCTTTATTACAAATGAGGTTTTTAAGACCTCACACACACAAAACAAAAACAAACACAATGAAGCAAAATAAATCCAATGGATGAAGACCCATCAATACGCCACAGTGCAATTGACCGAGGAGCGCAACCTAGTACTCCGAAAGCCTTCGTCGAATCCACGCTACCGTAGTCGAAGTTTCCTTCTTGAGCTTCATATTCCTCTGGGTATTATTTTAAGTGTAGCATGTGAGTACATAAAGTACTCCGCAAGTCTTGGGAAAGTGCAATAGAAGCAAGGCTTAACAAAGGAGGATCATATGGTTCTTTTGCACAAAGCCATATTTTATTTCAAATACCATTAATTATTTTTAAAGGCATCACTTTAGCAAAGTGATTGTTTTAACAGAATCTATCAATAATTTTATAGTGAAGGTTCCAACCACCAACACTAGAATACCGCTCAACTCGCCAAGTTCAAAACCACGGTTAAACAACCCACACTAAACCATCAAGCTAACCGCCAAAGTTCAAGAAAACGGGTCACACCACCCTCACCGCTACACCGCTGTGGTTTAAGAAAACGGGTTACACCACCCACACTGGCTACACCGCCAGGACAACTCCGGAAGTTCCAACCACTCCCGGTTTCCAAAATTTTTATTTTAAAACCAAAACCCAAGATCTACCATGTGAATGCATTCCTTGCCCGCCCTTGACCGTGGGCACGGCTATTCGAATAGTTTTACACTCTGCAGAGGTTGTACAGCTTTACCCACAAGAGATAAGTCATCTTAATAGCCAACATGCTTCCTTAGGCATGAGACCCAGATAATTTATCACAAAGCCTTTACCTTACTCTAGTCTAGCTAGTCACCACCCGCTGAGGTTTCACCGCTGAAGGGTTAAATCCACCCAGATGTAAGCCCCCTCTTGCGCCGTATGAGTACAAGAAACTCCCCCTCACCGTGAATAACCAAGAAATCTCGCACCCACTTGCACATGGTGGTACCTAAACTAGACTATTGTAAGTTAGTTAGCTAGGTCGTACCCATATAGACATGTGGTTGTACGGTAGTGCTCAGTCTGGACAAACACAAGCGTCGGTCCTTAATTGACTAGGGCGGAACATGCACTTTACAAGTTCTCGTGCTAACCGCACCAAACCAAACTTACCATCCGCCCCAGTCTAAACCAACTCTCACATTTTATTTTATTTTAAAGATCAGTGGCAACATCAATCGCCACTAAATTTCTAAACAAAAGTCTAAATCAAAGACATAATATTTTCCCAATCCAAGGTTACAAAAGTTTATGTAACATGACTAAGCTTTCTACTACCGGTACAATATTTATCAAAGTTATATAATAATCTCATTATTGAGACCAAGGAAATCCTAGGGTGTCAAGGGTACATGGCATTCAACATCAAATGAGGGTATAACAATAGTTGGATTAACTAGTATTTCTAAAACAAGAATTATCATTTTATGTAACATAGCAATGCATTAATTTAAAATAATTAAAACATTTCTTAAACATAGGTTCAAGATGTTCAAAGGAGACTTGCCTTCGTGTGCGGTGTCTTGACTTTCTTGCTGCTGCTTAGAATATTCTTCGGTGACATCGGATTCTACGCGCGGAACGATAAATACAAACGAACAAATAAATACGACAGCGACAACGTGGTAGCGCCATCGACAAGTTGGAGAGATAGTACTGGGTATGGAACATGGAGATGTAAAGTGAGCATGGGGTAGAACACGACATGGTGAGGCTAAGAAAATTATTGGCTAGGCGGAAAATTCAACGGAGACGATACAATCGACGTTTGAACGATGACGGTAGAGAAGAAGGAAAAACTTGATATCTTGATGCTCGGTGAAGCGAATCCAAAACTATTTGGAAGGTAGCTACCTGGGATGGTTTGGCACGATATGACGTGAACGGATTGGGGAAAACACCAACGGATAGACGGAGACACGAGATGCCATTGGCGGCCATGGCGAGGTGTCGGAGGCAAAAATTTGTGGAGGCTTTTTGGGGAAACGGAAGGAAGCACGGCGTAGAACGTAGTGAGGCAAGTCTAAGAAAAATTACGGCACAGGCTAAAACTCAACAGAGACGACGAATCGACGTCGGGAGTCAAAAACGGCCATTTTTGCGGAAAGTTCAATTTCGGACAATTGACTCCACGAAAAATTAAATAAAAATAATAGATAAATTGTTTGGAGGCTAGGACACGATATGACGTGAACAGAAATCAAAGCGCTTACCGAAAAAGTGGTATACGCGAAAGGCACAGGCCAAATCGGCTCCACCGGTCGACGACGCCTCGGGGAGTCTTCGAGTGATGGCGATGGGAGCATGGCGAGGCGAACTCAACGAGACAAAGCGGCTCGGCCAACGGACATCGGATGATGACGAAACATGGCGGAGAAGACATTAGGCGACCGACGGGTTGACATCGGCGCTCCGGACAAACGGAGAGGAGTTAACGGGTGAGGTTTGTGGCGAAACGAAGAGGAGAACGTCGGGAACATGATGCTCACCTCGGTTTTGATGAAACATGCACGGTCGGCTCGCAGCGAGGAGAAAAACGACAGCGCGGTTTGGCCACGGTGGTCCGGCGATGCTTCGGTGATGCTCCGGCAAAAGCGAGAGGAGCACCGCGTAGAACGCGAGGAGACGAAGCCAACGGTGTGGTCAAAAGTGACCGGACTCCACTGTTGGAGGTGCAAAACGCCGATGAACACCTCTCGGTTCACAAAAGAAAAATAGAGATTGTGGAGAGAAGAGAGGGAGAGGGGACTTGACATTTTCGGTGGTGAATGAGTATGAAGAGAGGCACCCGGTGCTCCCTTTTATAGGGGTGGAGGTGGACCGGAGAGGGAGATCAACGGTGCATGCCATTTAGAGCTCGGTTTAAATTTCGTGTAAATACTCATAAATGGGAGGGGAAACGGTGGGGAATTGAAAGCCCTTGATGAGAGGAATTGAATGCAATTTATTTCATAAAAAACCATTGAGAAAATCAATAGGAATCAAAGTTTGAAAAACGGAGTTCATGGCGGCGGCTGCGTGTTCGCGAGCGTTGGCTCTGGAAGATGAACAGTGCTTCGGCACTGTTTATTCTCTCCCCCTTTTTTTTTAGATTTTGAAATTGAGCTCAAACAAACTCCGAAAATTCTAAAATAAATTTTGAAACTTCCTTGAGACTCAAAGAACTCAAATAAAATATTTTTAGCAAATATTAATATTTTATTTTATTTTATTAAATAAAATTCTAATTAATATTTAGTTTAAACCAAATAAATTCAAAAATTTCAAAAATTTGAAAATAGGGTATAAATAGATAGATTAGAATTTTAGAAGAATTTAGAAATTTGAATGGGCTCAATCGGAGTTAAAATGAAACAGAACGAGCTCTCGGAAGTTTGAAAAGAGAGAAAAAGAATAAACCGATTTTCCGGAATTATTTTTGAACTGAAAAATGAAATTATGACGTCATCAAGGGAAATGATTTTCAAATGAATTATTTTTCTGTGGAAAATAAATTTATGACGTCAGCAAGGATTTTGATTTTCTGACCGAATTATTTTTGTAAAAAAAATAATTTTATTCACTGACAGGTGGGACCGGTTTATCAACGAGAGAGAAGAGAGAGAGGAAAGAGCGGACGATCGGATGAGCGATGCGGCGCAAGGAGGAAATCGGAATCGTCGGATGGAGAGCGAAAGGAGTTAGGTGAAGATGGACGCACGAGATTAGATCGGCATGAGGATTAATTTGATTTAGATTTTCCGAAAACACCGTAAAATTCAATAAAGCTCGAAAAATATGAAATTATATCCAAAATTCCGGAAAATTCAGACAACTTCCGGAGACATTTTGGACTTAATAAAATATTTCCAACTACTGTTGGTATTTTAATTATCATACTTAAAATACTTTTTATTTTCAAAATAGATTTTAAAACTCCAGAAAAACTCAGAACACCAAATAAAGGCCAAATAAATTCAAATAATTAATTTGACATAGGATTTTTACAAAAAATCAAAATATCATTTTATTTAAATTTTTTTTTAAATTTTACTTTAAATTACTTTTCAAATCTAGCTTTCTAAAAGCAGAGAATCAGGGCAAACAAAATTCAAATTTCACACAAACAAAACTCTTATTTTTATTTTAAACTAATTTAATTTAATTTTATATTTAATTTTTTTTTCTCCAAAATTTTGGAATAAACAGCTGGGTTGTTACAAACTGGTCCTGTCGAACCGTCTTGATCTAGGTGGTGCCCTCATGATATGCATCGAGGGTCATCCAGATGTCGTGAGCGGACGACAAGTGAGAGATGCGATCAAATTCGCTTCTGCTCAAACCCTGTATAATGATGTTCCTTGCCTTTGCATTGGCCTCAACATCGGGCATGTTCGCCACATTGATGTTTTCATCGGCAGGAACAGCGAATCTGACCTTCACCTTCCGCCAGATGGCATACCCTTGAGCATGGATATATGTTTCCATTCGGCTCTTCCAGAAGGGGTAATCCTGGACATCAAAGAAGGGCGCCTTGGTGGAATACTTGTCCGTTGCCATGGCTCTAGAGACCGGTTAAAGATCTATCAAGAAGAGCTAACCGGCTCTGATACCAATTGAAGGACCGAAATGGCAACAGAGGGGGGCGAATGGTGCCTTAAAAATTCTCCCACAAATTCAACCCGATCTTTTCTCCAATAGCTAAAGAGCTATAAAGAAGAAGATTGGTTGTTCACTGGAAAACTCAGAGAGAACAGAGAAAGCTTGAGTTTAAAACCGAGAGGAAAATAGTGAAAAGGTTGTGGTCGAAATCCAGGAAAAGAACGAACAAATTACCGAAATAAGTAGTGGTCGAAAGAATGAGCAAATCGATCGGCGATCAAGTCCCACCGTGATCGAAAAACAGAGAAGAAGTTGTAGTCGATAACCGTGGAGAACTGCAGAAATCAAATCGGCCGACAACAAGAAAACCAAGACCGACGACTCGAGACCGAGTGGTCGATCGAGCGACAAAAGGTGACAGCGGTGACCGATAATAGCAAAAACCGAAAACATCGCGATCGAATCCGACTGTCGGAAAGATCACAACCGCTGGTCGATTCCGCTTCCGACAATAGAAACAACCGAAGTGAACCACTGCGTGGTCGTAAAAACCGATCCCGCTCCGACAACGAAACAACAAGTGAACCACCGTGGTCGTCGAAGAGTGAAAACAAAGAGCGCACGGTAATTACTCGGTATGTTGGGCGCACGTCCTCCAATCAAGATTTTGAAGAACTTTTTGCACAGAGGTCGAAACCGTATGAAACTTGAACCCTAGCTCGTATAAGATCTCTAGAAGTGAGTTTTCAAAGAAAATTAGAGATCTAATCAATGGTTGACAAGGGAATCAGAGTCGAAAATCAGAATTGAGGCTACAGGCGGCAGAGCACAGAAACCAAATTTCTCTCTGATTTATTCTTTGCTCTCGGGAATGGTCTTGGCAAACAACCTTAAGCTAACTTCCTAGTTCTGAGCAAATGAAACACAACCCAACTCTCAGAGAAAACACAGATAGAAATAAGAACAAAGAGAGGGCAAATGAATCAACCAAATCATCTCAAGAATGTAATCATAAATGAAACAAATGATGAATGATTGATTAAGGAGGTTTCTACAGCCACTCCATCAGAGGTACATGAGCATCCATGCTCTACCCAGAGACAACTCACACAAATAGAAAGAAAAGCTCAGAGAAACTCTAGGGACAACCTCACCGAGTTCTTGAGCCCTAATCCTCTATTTATAGCCTAGCTAACGGGTCTCCTTTTACAGACAACCCATTTACAAAGTGGTTACGCTTTGCAGACCATCCAGTGCTTTACCCATTCCTCCCTGGCAACGGCTCCACACTTTGCCCGTTAACGCACCCACTCTCCAGTGCTTTTCTAGAGCTTCCCAGTGCTTTTCCAGTGGACAGCTTCCCCCTTTGCAGCTTTAGGCATTTCTTCAAAATGCCCCTCAACTGACTCCAGGAAGCTTCCTCCTCTGCCTTGCTATCCATGCAGTTAGACCACCTGGCAAGACCACGTCCTCTTCGGTTTTCAGTCGTTTTGGACCTCAACATCTCCCATGTCTAGTCCCGACCTCTCCAAACCTCACCAAGCCATGTCTCCAAGTACCTGCAACCATCACAGACAACAAAAACATCACATAGTACTAATCTACACAAAGAACCATACTCTGCACAGCTCAAACATTTTCCACAGAATTTAGACAGCATCAAAACCTGTCAAAATGATGAACCAACAAGTCCACAAGGTCCACGACTGCAGCACAAACCCATACAACCAAATCCCAGCCAAAACGACTGTTTCTGGTGGTCGTACGACCGGTTTCAGTGGGCCAAATCGACCACGGCCAGTCTGTCGCTACCGTGGTCGAACCCGGTTCCGACCACATTCAATTCCGTGCTAACGTGGTCGATGCACCGAGTGTACAACGTGGTCGTAGCTCCGAAGCGCCAACATGGTCGTAGACCCACGCGATACAACGTGGTCGAAGACCCATGCGCCGCAACGTGGTCGAAAACCCTAGCGTCCAACGTGGTTGATGCTCCGATTGGCCAACGTGGTCGAAGACCCACGTACCACCGTGGTCGAAGACCCGAGCACCCAACGTGGTCGTAAACCCTAGCACCGACTACCGACCACAACCAATGTGGTCGAAGACGCCACAACATGGTGTAAAAGACCCTGGTGACCTCCGACCACGGCCAACGTAGTCGTAGACTTCACAACGTGGTCGTACGCTACTGGCTGGTTCTCGATTTCACTCAACGTGGTCATAAACCCTTCCGACCATGGCCAACGAGGTCGTATGACGCCCGGATGGATCCCGATAGCTCTCAACGTGGTCGTAAGCCGTCCGGTTAGCCTCCAATCACGTTCAGTTTTGCCGAGGACACCGTAACGTGGTCGTACGCTACCCGATAGTGTTCCGACCACGACCACATTTGCCGAGAGAGCCACAGCGTGGTTGTAAACACTCTGAAAGACTTCCGACCACGCCGAGAATGGTCGTATGTGCGAAATCTGGTATCCGACCGGTTCCAAAATGGTCGTACGGTCCAGGGGAAAGTCGTACACAACTTGGACTTCTACCAGAGATAAGACTTCGCATAAAAAGCCCAAAACAAACTCAATTTTCCTTCAAACAAGGGTCAAATACTCATCACAAAGATGGGATCATCTCCACATGATCTCTCACCTACACTATGCTAGCCCAAGGTAGCTTAGCCCCTAGGTGTCCACGACTCATCCCCATGCATAGCCGAGGATAGGGCTTGCCTCCACACTTGGTCGAGTTGTGCTTGGAGGTAGTTGGCTTCTTGGGCTCTAGCCGAAGGTGGCATGTTTGCTCGGGTGTGGACTTTGGCCAGCTCGGCTCGAAAGGCTTTGACCTTGGGGACCTCAGGGCATGTTGTGTTCTGTGCCGATGCATGTGGTTTCTCCAACTGATTCCTTAGCTCCATAGCTTCCTAGGCTTCCGTGAGCAGCAGGGGTCTCGCTTTGGCTCCTGCCCTCTCGAGTTGCACCCAGCTTCCTAGGCTTCCGCGAGCAGCAGGGGTCTCGCTTTGGCTCCTGCCCTCTCGAGTTGCACCCAAAGTTCCCTCGCTTGGCGAGCCTCGGTCGCGGACCGAAGAGCCTCCATCTATGATTCCTTCAACTGTCTTTAGATGTCCTCCAACTCTCGCTCCACCTCCTCACGAGTGTTCAGGGGGTTGGCCTCCCACAAGGTTGTGGTCTCACTGATGACCTAGGTCTCCGCTGAGAGGTCTAGCTACACCTTAAGCCCCAGGGTGGCGTGGGCTGCGATCTAGCTTGACTTTGTCCTCGGAGGGGGTTTGCACCTCCCAACTTGATGACCTTCCATGCATTCCCCTTCTTAGGTGGCAGGGCTTCTTGCTCGAGTCCCCATGGTTGACGCCAACTGCTGTCAATATGGGACCAAAGAGTAAACTTAGAGGCACCCTTGGTGGGATGTGGAGACCACTGAGGATGCAGAGGGACTAAAGGAGAAGGACATGAATGACATGTGTATTCAATATGAGCGTCTAGGGTTACAAAATGGCCTCCTCCTCTCCCATTACAAGGGGTCCTATTTATAAAGGGGGAGAGGGAGGCAAGTGAAGTTGGTCCCAGACACCCTCTGGGGTTGGCCCTAAACCTTAGCAACGTTGGTCTTTCGGACTCCGCGGAAGTTGACATGTGGACTTGGCTTGGGGTAGGCCCTTCAATGGGTGTTGTTCCTTCGAAGTGGTCGTGGGCCTGAGGTAGCATAGGACCCTCCCCATACATTTTCCTTGTTAGGGTTTTCTTATTTAAGTTATTCCATAGATAGGTCTGTGTATGTACTATAAATACTAGCCTCAAGGTTGAGATGAATAAGAGAAAACAACAAGAGAATAGATAAATTTAGAAAACTCGGCTACATAATTGTGGCCGGGGAAATTCTGCTATGTTCTTCTCTATTTGTTCTCTTCCACCGTAAATTAATGCAATGTGTGAGTTCTCTCCTAGGGCTGGACCAACAATTGGTACTAGAGCTGGAGGCAGCAACGACTTTGGTCGATGGCAGCAACGCATCATTTCCTTGCTAATTCTTTCTTTGTCGCTGGCTCCTTTCTTTAGCTTGCAACAAAGCGTCAACACATGGTGCATGCATGCAACCATGGCCATGCCCTCACATCGCAGCAAGCAGTAGGCAGGTAAGGGAAGCGGCCAATGGTGGTCGCATCATGGCAGCGATTGCTTTCTGTTCGCATCATGGGAAGGCAGCCGGATGAGGCAAGGGTGCAGCTAGGGCTTGGCGATATTGCATGTGGGCTTGCCGGGACAAGGTGCTATTGTAGGGCGCAGAGCTCAAGCGGCATGTAGTGGAGAAGTACAATGTAGATATAGAATAAAAACACAATCACACCCCCCAACCCAGGTAAGTACACACACGAAGAGGACTGCTTCAATTCACTGGACTCCTTGATACACACACATACATTGAAGAGTGCTCAGAGTATACCACTTTCTTTTGTTATTCACTCTTTGCTCATGCACAAAAGGAGGTCACAGAGAAGGCATCTTCCTTGTCACTGCCTTGCTTTCCTCACTTCCAAACTGAATGCAGGCTAAACCCTTTTATAGGGAAACACGCGCACTACCAACTGAATGCAACTCTATGCACGCAAAGACTCAACTAACTCTGGCCGAGTCCATCGGATCCAACTAACAAACTCTGGCCGAGTCCACAACTTATGCCAAGACTGATTGACTAAAACAACTACATGCAACTAAATCCATACCAGATCAGAATACAAAAAATACTAATGACAAGATTATTTTCCAACAATCACCCTCTAATCTTGTCATGTGTTATTTGAGCACCTCCTCACCAAGCCTCAAAGTAGCGCCGATTCATCATCGGCATCAGCCATAACGAGATACGCCTCCTCCTTCTTCTTGTGGCATCCGGAAGCAAAATGTCCATATCATTGCAATTGTAGCATCTTATTTTAGCCTTGTCAAATTTGCGATACCTACGGTTCGGCCACCATTGCCATCGGAACCATCGCCTTCGTGCTTTGACGATCGGGCCTCCCACTCGGGCCGCGTGAGGAGAAGATGTTCGTCATTGCTGTCGTCACCCGAAACGCGTAGACGCTCCTCATACGCCTTGAGGCGGCCGATCGCTTCTTCCACCGTCATTGTCTTCAAGTCCCTAAATTGCTCAATAGTTGAGACAATATGCAGGTACTTGTTTGGGACAGCACAGAGAAGCTTCTTCACGACGTAGCTTTCCTCCATTTTGTCACCAAGACTGCGAATCTGGTTAACGAGAGTTGTCAACCTCACGGTGAAGTTGTCCACTGACTCCGTTTCCTTAATGCGCAAACCCTCGAATTCACTCTTAAGGGTCTGCACGTGCGCCTCCTTTACGCGGTCGGTGCCGACGTACATCATCTCGAGCGTGTCTCACACAGCTTTCGTCGTCTCCTTTTCGGCGAGTAGGAGGAGGGTCTCCTCCAGGACTCCTTGGAAGATGGGCGCAAGGGCCATCTGATCTTTGCGCTCATCAATGTCGTTGGCCACCACAGCTTCCCAAACGCCTTGGGCTTCCATGAACACCTTCATCTTGATTGCCCACGCGGCGTAGTTTCTCTTGTTCAGCATAGGGTATTGAAGAGAGACGCTGCTTTCTCTTCCTGGTACCCTCGGTGGACCACCACCGGTGACGATGGCGCGACCCGACGGTGACACCAATCTTGTCCTCGGTATGGCTTTGATACCAAATGTAGATATAGAATAAAAAGGCAATCACACCCCCAACCCAGGTAAGTACACACACACACACACGAAGAGGACTGCTTCAATTCACTGGACTCCTTGATACACACACATACATTGAAGAGTGCTTAGAGGATACCACTTTCTTTTGTTATTCACTCTTTGCTCACGCACAAAAGGAGGTCACAGAGAAGGCATCTTACATTTCGCTGCCTTGCTTTCCTCACTTCCAAACTGAAATGCAGGCTAGACCCTTTTATACGGAAACACGTGCACTACCAACTGAATGCAACTCTATGCACGCAAAGACTCAACTAACTCTGGCTGAGTCCATCGGATCCAACTAACAAACTCTGGCCGAGTCCACAACTTATGCCAAGACTGACTAACTAAAACAACTACATGCAACTAAATCCATACCAGATCAGAATACAAAAAATACTAATGACAAGATTATTTTCCAACAATATACAACTATGTCCAGTTTACCGACAAGAATTACATGCAGGACGTTGAGGAGATATGTTCACCATACTGAGTTGAGTCCATGGGGTTGAGTTCAGGATGTTAAGAAGATGTGTTCGTCGTCTTGAGTTGAGTCCGTGGAGTTGAGTCTAGGGCGTTGAGGAGATGTGTTTGTCGTCTTAAGTAAAGTAAGAAGAGTTGAGTCTAGAATGTTGTGGAAATGTGTTTGCTATCTTGAGTTGAGTCGGGGATGTTGTGGAGATGTGTTCACTATACTATATCGAGTATGAGTTGGGCAAGTCATAGTTAAGACCGACTATCTCAACAAGTTGGAGTATGTCGAGTTAGAGTCTTTGCATGTAGATGCACATGCACCAGTTGAGTTGAGTTCCTCTGTGCAACTATGTGTTTAGTTTGCATGCCAATTGCTTCATGTGGAGGCATAGCTGGTAGTTCAGATAATGTGTTGAGGCTAAACTAGGAGTATGTCTAGTCAAGTTTAGGGGGAGTGAATGTTAGCAATAATGATGACTTGCCAAGTAATAAGGTGTTAGGATCTTGATAAAATCGGCATCGGATCAAAATTGGTTAGTTTATTTCCCGGTTAGGTTTTCCTTATTTAAGTTATTCCATAGATAGGTCATGCATATACTGTAAATACTAGCCTCGAGGTTGAGAATAAGAGAAAATGAGCAAGAGAATAGAGAAATTCATAAAACTCGGGTACGCAGTACCGGCCAGGGCAATTCTCTAATGTTCTTCTCCATTGTTCTCTTCCACCATGAATTCATGCAATGTGTGAGTTTTATCTTGAGGCTAGGCAAACAATTGGTATCAGAGCCGGAGGTAGTGGATACTTTGGCCGAAGGTAGCAACACATCGTCCCTTTCTCATTCTTTCTTTGTTGCTGGCTCCTTCCTTCGGCTTGCAATAATTTGGCTCGCAACAGCGGCAACACACGATGCATGCACGTAGCTATAGCCATGCCCTCATGTTGTAGCAAGCAGTAGGCAGGCAAGGGAAGTGCCCAGTGGCAGCCACATCAAGGCAGCGGTGGCTCTCTATTCGTAGCTTGGGAAGGCGGCTGGATTAGGCAAGGGCATAGCTAGGGTTTGGCAATGTTGGGTGCGGGCTCGCGGGACAAGATGTTGTGGTGGGGCATAGAGCTCAAGCGACGTCTGGTGCAGAAGTTCGACTACGTCTAGTTCACCGACGAGAACATGTGGAATGTTTAGCAGATGTGTTCACCGTTCTGAGTCAAGTCCATGGATTTGAGTCCAGGATGCTGAGTCGAGTCGAGAGCATTGAGGAGATGTGTTCGCCGTCCTGAGTATAGTAAGAAGAGTTGAGTTCAAAATGTTGAGAATTCACGTGTTCGTAGTCTTGAGTCAAATCCGGGATGTTGAGATGTGTTTGCCATCATGTGTCGAGTATGAGTTGGGCAAGTCATAGTTGAGACCGACTGTCTCAACCAGTTGGAGTATGTCGAGTTAGAGTTTTTGCATGTAGATGGATGTGCACCGGTTGATTTGAGTTCTTGTATGCAACTATGTGTTTAGTTTACATGTAGATCACTTCATATGGAGGCATAGCTGGTAGTTCAGATAATGCGTTGAGACTAAACTAGGAGTATGTCAAGTCAAGATTAAGTGGAAAAATGTTGGAAATAATCTTGACTTGCCAAGTAATAGGGTGTTAGGATCCTGATACAATCGACATCAGATCAAAATTGATTAGTTTATTTCCATTGTTAGGCTTTTTATTTAAGTTATTCCATAGATAGGTCTATGCAATACTAGCCTTAAGGTTGAGATGAATAAGAGAAAAGGAGCAAGAGAATAAAGAAATTCAGAAAATTCGGTTACGCAGTTACTGCCATAATAATTTTCTTGTGTTCTTCTATGTTTCTTCTCCTCCACCGTGAATTCGTGCAATGTATGACCACTCTCCTGGAGCTAGGCCAACAAGAGAATAGATAAATGCATGGTAGATTGGTAGAAGTAGAATAAGTTTTAGATATATGCTACGTACATACCAGGTGCATTTGGTTCATTGCTTCGTTGATGTCCTCGAGCGATATGCCCTGGTATGCGGCGTTGAGATGGTACGTGTTGTCGCCGCGTCCCGACGGCTGGAACATGGGCGGCGGCAGCGGCTCCACGCAGCCACCGTGGCCGATGTTTATTGCCATCTGCTGCAACGTGATCTGCATGTCCATTGTGACGAACGTGGCCACGACGTTGTCCGGCGAGCCCATGGCCGTGGGGCGCTGCGTCTGGTAGCTCGACAGCCACGAAAAGATGTAGGCCACCACCGAGAAGGATGATGAGCTGCCTCCTGATGGCTGCCACTGCTGCAGGGTGTTCACCATCGCGTTGATCTCACTCTCGAGGCCTCCCAGGTCCAAGCCGCTCCAGAACTGGTGGTCGTGCACCAACTGCTCCCACTGGAGCTGCAGCTTGATCCCCAGGTCATTGCCCTCTTTGACCGGGATCTTGGAAACCGGGTTCCAAATTTCATTTTGGACGAAGTTGGCAACCATCTCGAGCACGCTGAATTGGACGATATGGTTGACGACCATGGCCGCGGGAGCTTTCTGCAGGACGGCGGCGGCTTGGGGGTCCGGCCTTTGCACGGACAGGACGGCTTGGATCGGTGGAGTATTGCCGTCACTGCTGTCGTGGTGGAAGCTGGCGGTGAGCAGCTGCTGCTGGTCGCAGCCGCCCTCCACCGACGCATGTGCAGGCACGTGGAGGTGGACGATGAAGCTCTTCACCTCGCCAGAGTAGAGGACGCCGATGGTGACCTGGCCAGCCGCTTTGTCGTCGGAGATGGGGCTCTCGTAGCCCCCGGACTCGATCCTCTCTATCTTCACCCCGCTTCCCTCCGCCGTCTTGAGGCTGACGAGCGTGCCGACGGCGACGACAGTCTTGAGCCCGCCGAGGCAGACGGCGAGGGCTCTGGTGATCTCTTCCAGGTTCTGATCGTCGACGAAGGAGTAAGTGCCGTGGGATTCGTTGGCGATGGAGAGCAGCGCCGTGGGGTCGTGAGACGCGCCGAAGCCGAACGTGTGGACCGGGTGGTTTTTCAGGGCGGCAGGAAACTTGTTGAATCTCCTGCTGTCCTCTCTGTCCGTCACCAAGATGATGAAGCTCGCGCGGCTGTTCGAGCTCGCCGGCTGCTCGTCCAGGATCTGCAAGTTATGGAGAGGTTAGGGTGTGGGACATAGTAGTACTAATTACTCCGTTCTTGTTTTCGTACACATACCTTGACGGCCTCCTCCAAGCCTGATGTAGACTCTGCGTCTCCACGGCCCTCGAACTGGTCCACCATTTTTTCGGCAATCCTTCGGCCATCACGAATGTCCAGAAAATTGGTGTTGTGGTCTTTGACGATGGCGAGGCGGTCGTCGTCGTGAAGTTGCCTGATGATGAACTTGATGGCCTTCTTCACCAGATGCAACCTCATGTTGCCGCCGACGTCGAGCACCGTAACGAGGTTAATGGGGACGCGCCGCTTCTCCGCCGCCGGTGTCGCCTTGACGCTCACCAGCACTTGGAAGTCTTTGCTCGTTTGACCCCTTGGGATGTGAGGGAAGATCGGGAAGGTGCTCACTTTCACCACCTCCGCAGCGGTATTCGTGGCCTGTATGCATGTATGCGAAACATCAACAGTTTAAATTGTGAACGGAAATCTTGACGAAGAAAGGTACACCTCAATTTTGTTTTTGTTCAGCTGTTTGGACGTTCAGCTGGAAAGATGGGGCCGAAGTGAGACTTTGCACCAAAAAGTTATAACATCCCGATTTTCATTTTCATTTTAAAATGCATAATTTTTAAAAAAATTTCTTGCATTTCGGGAGTCATCAAAAACCTTTAGTTAAAATTCAAACATAAATCCCAATTTCATACGTTTCAAAAACCAGATTTACACGAACATCCTAAATTAGCAATTCTGTATAACTTGTCAAGTATCCCAAACCAGAAAAAACTAGATGAAAATGGTTTACTCCAAAAAGTATTTGAAATCAACTGAGGCAAATACCACTAAATTAATAATCAAATATAAATTATTTCCAATTAAAAAAATCAGTTGTGAAACCTTATTTTTCAAAACCTATCCGCACCGCCCATGTCCCTCCTTCCTTTCCTCTTCTTCCCTAGTCCCAGCCGCAGCCACCAGCCGAACTGCCTCCTCTCCACTTCCATGCCACAGCCACCGACCATTGGGCGCGCACTTCCCTAATACACCTCCTTTCTCGCAGGCTTTCTCCCGTTTGCTCATGGATGACGAGGTCATCTCGGTCGCTTCCCCCTTCTCTACAAAAGCCTTAACACGTCACTCCATCTTCTTCCTCCGCAAGCTCGGAGACCCGCCGCTGTGAGCGCTGTGCGTGCACAGTCCCCTCTCCGGTGCGCTTCTTTCCCGTCCTTTCGCGTCAAAACACGTTCACAAACACCCTCTACGTTTTCCCTCAACTCATTTGGGAATTTCTCATCCACAGCTCACCGGCGACTTCATCTTCCTCATGCCCGGTCGCCGCCTTCTCATAGCAAGTTAAGTTGATGACAAAGGACAATCTCATTAAGAGAAACATTGTCAAACCCTCTAAATTGTGCTTTTTTGTAATGAGAATGAAAGGATCAACTATATTGTCCACATTTCTAGGGGTATATTTGTAACTACACATTAAAGAAAAACAATTATTTAAGCATGGCCTGTCGAGCACAAATCTCCACACCGATTGAAAAGTTAACTATAAAAGTAGCTTATGGATAAGAAAATTTCTGACGGCATATAAATAGCAAATCCAAACCAAACAAATAGAGGGCATGCACAGGACGCAGGCATCGACGATCAACGTCAATCCGCGCCTAGCTTATTTATGGTCTATCATTGCATGGTCGATCATGCATGTAATCTAGTTTTATGCATGCGCTTGCTACTTCAGTACTTTCCCGGCGCCGGAGTGGCATCGCCTCTGGCTGCTCTCATGCACGACGGCCTGCATCCATATACATATTCATATATCATCCAACAGATTAATTAAGCTTATTTTTCAATTCAAAAATATTAAGCTTATTTTCCTGGCAAAAGACTTACACTGTGATCGTTTCGGCTTTAGCTTCTGGCTTATTTTTCACTATTCATAATTTTGTCTTTTTCTGAACTTTTGGCTTTTTTGAGCTTTTTTGCCGGTTCTTTTTTTCCCGTATTCGTTTTGCGTTGTCCGTGATGGGCTAATATATTTTTTTAATTCTTTTAAATTTAATTATGTTAAATAAGCCTCTGTCAGCTACAGTGTTTTTTCAACCAGCTACAGTGCTTTTTAGCCATAAGCCATCAAAAATAAGCCCAAATGATCACCATTTCACTTTATTTAGATGTACTAGTCCTTGGCACGGGCTACATTTGTTAAGTATTATTTTTAATATTAAACATATTTTCAATTTATAATTGGATTGGGGTAAAACATCAAGGAACATCACTTAACTTCTAATTGGATTATGAATAAACCAAATTTTGTTTATTTAATCTTAGTTTCAATTTAATTTAAATTGAAAGTTGTATTTATACGTTCTGAATTCAATTGTATTTCAGCTTTAGTTTAGTTATAAGAATAAAGTCTAGTTTTGAATTTATTTTGCTTCCCAACTTAATTGTAATTCTGAGCCCACATCTTTAAGGCATCTCTAATAGTATCATCTTAGTTGTCTCTTAGCTATATTAAATAAATAAAATCCAATATGGAGGAGAGATACTGTACTCTTTTATATGAGAGACGACTTGATCTCACAAATCAACGCAAATAGTGAGAGGGTGTGAGATAGGAAGTTATAGTGAAAATAGTATAAAATAGTTATAACAATGATTTATTGTTAGAGATGTTATCTGTAGTGTTATCTTTAGATGATAAAAGTCCTACAAATTTAAAAGACAGATTACTATGCATACCGTTAAAAAAAGCCAGTGAGCCTGCAATCTTTAAACAATTCGTCTGTACAGCAAATGAATAGATTATTGTTTGAACTGCTGGACTGTTCACTTGAGCCAACAATCTTGTGCGTACGACTGAGTTAATTATGGCCTTTAATCTTTGCATTGTGCACGTGACCACCATGATTAACTAGGGACGTAACTACATTGGCAGTGCTCTAGTACTAATCAAACGGACATAGTAACTACAGCGCCTGTTCTTCTTGAATCTGTTTTTTAACAAAAACAGCTGCTAAGATATGTATATATTGTGTAATATATCAGGATCATTAGCCTATAAGATAGATAGATGGGTTTCCCCCTCAATTATTATGATAACTTCTAGCTTTTTTCTTCTTTAATAAATATAGAAATTTCTAGCTTTTTTCTTCCTAAAATTAAATTTATGTGTGGACTCGAATAGCTTTCAATTAGTATAAATGGATTGTTAGAACTTAGTGAGATATAGGTTATCTTCTTTTGAGCTTGAGCTTATTGGCTTTGTACAGCACTATAGTAACTAGCTTTTAAGCAATATATCTTTTTAAGGTGGGGTCTCTACAGGTACATTTTAGTATAAATTGTAACAAGTTCAGTTGTACCGATCAAAATCGCATGCGACTATTTCCCTCTGCATACTATCTCTTGTAAACAGCCAGAATTCAAAAATTTAAGCCAACAGAAAAAGATACAGCCCAAAAGAACCCACCCATAATCTAAAAAGGCAGCTGCAGTTCGAATTTTAGTTCAAACTTTGCTGATTTTGAATGAATTTAGATCACATACTTTACTGCTTTTATATAAAATCAGCACATACCTACAATCAAACTATCAACAAAAAAGGCAGCTACAGTTCGAATTTCAGTTCAAACTTATTTGAATGAATTAGTAAACTAGTTAAACTCGACATCCAAAAAATTCTAAAATTTTTTACACGCAATATATAAAAAAATACCTATTTTAGATCGTGCTACCCAAGCACCACGGTGTCTCCATATAACACACACCCCCACACACACTTTACTACGGACGTATACTAAATCTAATCCATACTATGTCACGGGCGTATACTAAATTTAATCCAAACTATGTCATAATCTGGAAAAAAACTGGATGACCAAGATGTTTTCTATTTTCGGATTAATGTGAATAACGTGAGCTCACAGGGAAAGAAAAATATTGGACGGCCTACTTAATTTTGTTTTTTTAGTTCGGTGCAAGAAATGGCTTATATTTTTACTATTGACCTTCTTTTTGTCTTTTCAATTTGGATTCAACTGCAACACATGTCAGCGACAAACATCAACAATATATGAATGGATGATTATATCAATATATTTTTTCTTTCAATTATAATTGTGAGCTACCAATTAAACATGTAGAGTACTTGCAGAATTGAGTAGTCCATGTCCTTATTGCATTTGGTATCCTTGTTTATTAAGAAGATTATACGGTGGCAATTTTTTTTTTAAAAAAAAAGACTACTGTGGAAACAAATCATGAATAATAATGTTAGCTACCAAGTAAACATGTAGATTTATCCAAATATGTCAAGGCACCATGCACCTGGGTTGGAGTAAGTGCTGGCAGGAGACACGTCAATTCGGAGACATCTGACTGTGAAAGGTGCATTCTTGGTAGTGATACTAATTCCAAACCGTAGAATCACAAGATTTTTTTTCTTTTTCTCTGACTAATGAGTGAATTGTTAGAGGAGCCTACAATTAGTAAAATAAAAATATACCCGGATTGACTGTGAAAGGTGCTTGGTAGTGATACTAAATCCAAACCGTAGAATCACAAGATTGATGACTAGATTTATTTATTTTTCTCTGAATTTTTAGTTTTTTCTTTTTCTGATTAATTCAGAGACTTTCTAGCTTTTTTTTTCTTTTTAGGATTAACTAAGGACGACTAGATAAACCTTCAATTAGTAAAAATAAAGAAATATAGCTAGAACAATACATTTGCCGGGATCAGTATATACATAGGTTGGAATGGATGCGTACCAGGTAAACGTCGCGGTGCATTGCTCGGTCGATGGCCTCGAGCGATGCCTCTCTAAAGACGGCTGTGAGGTGGCGGTCTTCCTCCGACGTCGACGACGGCTTGAACATGAGCGGCACCTCGCGCCTCACCTTGGACCACAGCTCCAGCCGCCGGTCCATCGTGTGGAAGTCGACGCACTCGCAGCCAGGACTCGCGTGCTGGCCGGCAGTCGTCGCCGCTTCAGCTGGCGGCAGCTGCTGCGCCTCCTCCAACATGAGCCGCATCGCTGGCGTCAGGAACTCGTCTACGACTTTCTCCGGCGAGCCCATGGTGGTGGCGCGCTGCATCTGGTGGCTCGACACCCAAGAGTAGACGTAGGCCACCCCTCTCTTGAGGCTGCTGACCATCGCGTCGACGTCCTTCTCGAGGACTCCCAGGTCAACGCCGACCCAGAACTGGTGAACTATCCTGAACTCTTCCCACTTGCTCTGCAACACATTACTAACATGCGTACTGTGCTTGACCAACCCCATCCCCGTGTAGCCGCTGAGCTCGCTTTGGACGAAGCCGGCCACGATCTCCAGCAGCTTGAACCGGACCATATGCTGCAGGACCACGGGGGAGTGAAGGACATGCCGCCCGCCGTCTTCGTCGTCGACGACGACGACCTCGGGCCTTTGGACGACGAACACGCCGTGTCCTTCGATGGAGATCGCTGAGACACCCGGAGCGCGGCTGTACGAGCAGGCGACGGCGAGCAGGTGCTGTTGGTGGTGGTGATGATGATGATGCTCACAGAAGGTCGCGACGTCGCAATAACCACCCCCCTCCGACGACGACGACGCAGGCACGTGGAGGTGGACGATGAAGTGCTTCACCTCGCCGGCGTAGAGAACGCCGATGGAGACCTCGCCAGACGCGCCGCCGCAGGAGACGCGACTCACGTAGCCCCCGGACTCGATCCTCTCTATCTTCACCCCGCTTAGCTCCGGGGCATTGAGGCTGATGCGCGTGTCGACGGCGGCGACGGTCTTGAGCCCGCCGAGGCACACGGCGAGGGCGCTGGCGATCTTGTCCAGGTTCTCGTCATCGACAAAGGAGTAGGTGCCGTGCGATTCTTGGGCGATAGAGAGCAGCGCCTCCGGGTCGTGCGCCGCGCCCAAGCCGAAGGTGTGGACGGGGTACTTGCTGAGGGCGCCATGGATGATCTCGCGGCGCCTGTCGCTCCACCTGAATCCGCTTGTGTCCTCCCCGTCCGTCAGGAGGACGATGAAGCCCACGCGGTTCCGGCTGTCGGCCGGTCGCCCATCCAGGATCTGTAGTTAGATGAGATATGTAAGCAAGCGATGAATGGCTAACTTGTTGGATTAACTGTTACTACTTGGCCCGTTCTCAAACATGACGCGAGGCAAGGAGGCGCAACCAATTGGTTTAATTTCACACATTTAGCTCTTGTTTCTTCCGGATACACCAAATTTGGAGGCGATTAGTTTATTTGTCTCACCAATTTTTGCTTTTTTTATTCGGCCTGGCCAAAATTGTGGCCAAATTCATGTTCGATTGGTTTGATTCGGGGTTTCATTCTCTTAGATGTAAAATATACTTCAGTTGATGGATTTTGCTAGGCTGTAATCTAGATGTATAATCATATTAGACCTCATGCGCAAAGTTGGTTTTCTATTTTCAGATACATAGTTTTGGCTTTGCTCTTTTTTGGCTTTTCAGGTGCTTTTGGCTTCTTTCACCAATTGCTTTTCATTAGACTAATAAGTCACATCTAAAAACCATAAGCTGCAGCCTAAAAGAATAGACTTGTCTGGTTTAGGGTCTCTTCTTTTCAACTTTTGAAAGGTTCTTTTCAGCATTTCTACTGTAACTCTTTCAAACGGATTCTTTTCAACACAGTCTACAAGATGATTATAGTATGCATTGTAGCAACTTTATTTATATCGGTCAAAACTGCATGTAAGTTTTTGTTACTTTGTACTCTCTTTCAGAATTGTCTAAAAGCAATAGATCACAGCCAAAAGCCATTAGCCACCAAGAGAAAAAGAACAAACCTTCAATAAGCCCTTCTGGTTTAGTTACCTTGAAAGTGTAGTTTTGTAAGGTTCAATGGACAAATCATTTGGTATGCTATTTCTTAGATTAGATCTTGGCCATATGTCTACGTCCAACTGGGCCTACTCCCTGGGCCCCAAGTCCAAATGGGTTGAACACAACTAAGCACACATGATGTCGTATGCAAACTCTATAGCAACAATCTTATAAGTGGTATTGGACTTTCTCTCCCTAACAAACTAGTCTAATGGGTGAGATCTCTCTCACACTTATAAGATGTACTTTTTTAAGCTTGTTAGTGTTAGAGCAGAACCTACCCACATGCCTAAGTTCGACCAGATTTATTCTCTGAGCCCTAGGTCTATACAGGTTAAACATAACTAAGCCCGTGGATTGCCGCATGTAAACCTTATAGCAACAGGTTTATAAGTGGTATTGGGTCTTCCTCCCCTAAAAAACTAGTGCCAATGGGTAAGGTCTTTCTCACACTTATAAATTGTACTTTTTTTCCTTCCCACAACCGATGCAGGACTATTCCCACATTCTCCTCCTCACACATCAACTATGTACTTCTGCAACTATGAAGTTCAAAGAGGTGTTAGACGTTTAGGCTCTGATATCAATTATTGGATCGGACCTAGCTGCATGCCTAGGTTCAACCGGGTTCACTCTTTGAGACTTAGATCCAAACGAACTGAACACAATTAAGCCTATGGGATGTCGTATGTAAACCCTATACCAACAGCTGTATAGTGGTATTAGATCTTCTTCCCAAAAAACTAGTTTCAATGAGTAAGGTATTTCTCGCACTTTTAAGTTGTGTTTTTTCTTTGTTACAACAAATGAAGGACTATTTCCAACAGTTAGTACTATAGATCTTGTGGATATGCACCGCACACATACCTTCACCGCCTCCTCCAAGCCCGGCATAAGCGCTGTGCCACCACGGGCCTCCAGCCGATCCACCTTGTTTCCGGCATTGCGTCGGCCATCGCCGGAAATGTCCAGCAAACCGGTGCTATGTTCTTTGGCGGGTCGATCGTTAAACGCCACGATGGAGAGGCGGTCTCCGTCGTCAAGTTTCCTGATAATGAACTTCATGGCCGTCTTCAGCAGATCCAACCTCGACGGCTTGTTCTCTGGTGGCGCTACCGGATCATTCATGCTGCCGCTGACATCGAGCACCGCGACGAGGTCGATGGGGACACGCCCCTTCTGATCCGATGCCGGTGTCGCCTCGACTCGCACCAGCACTTGGAAGTCCTTGCTCGTCTGACCCCGTCCGATCTTAGGGAAGATGGGGGTGGTGCTCACTTTCACCTTCTCCATGGCAGCACTCGTCACCTGCATGCATATGTGAGAAACATAAGTGGTTAAAATTGTGAACTATGGCTTCTAAAATTCTCAACATTATTTATATATTTGTTTTTCAAAGTCCACACTAACCAGCGGCTAGTACACGTAGTAAATTACGCTACTTACTAGTTATTATAATACGTCTACATGGGTAATTAAGCCAATGTAAACACAGGTATCAATTGGTGAAGTGCTCAGTTTCACGGAAAAAGAACAGCATCAATCTATCTTAGATAGTACTCTACGTAGCACAAATTAAGCAGCAACAAAAGCAATTAAAACAACAAGAACAAGTTAACCTGCATCAATCTGTCTTAGATACTAGTATGTAATACTCCCTTCATCCAAGTTTATAAGACGTATTTTCTCTTTTCACATAGATTAATAAAAAAATGGAAATAAATAGATTATCTATCTATAATTATTATCTCTAAGTACTCTATTTGTTACATGCATACAGAGAATAACAAGTGAAACAGTATATTTATTAGAAGTATAAAAGAAATATCACACTAATTTTATACTAAAATATAAAATACAACATATATTTATAGATAAAATTATTTAAAAAAATACATGCTATAAATTTGGACAAATGAAGTGCAAATTAAGCAGCAACTAAAGTAATGAAAACAACAAGAACAAGTAGAGTACGAGGAGTGTGGAGAAGAGGCACGCCAGGAGAGGCACGCCCATGGCCATCATCACCCGGCCGAGCCCAAGGCTTTTCCGCTATATACTCCATCCGAGTCGACCCGCCCGCCCGCGCTGAATTAATTACCAACTGCTCCGAGATAGCCTAGCTTGCATTAATTCTCTCGGAAGTCAGAAGGAACATGTGTTTTGCCCGCAAGAACTGGTAAAGATTCCGAGTAGAGACGTGCCTGCCAACCTCTGTACATAATTTCATCGTACACACGCGGGTTATTATACCGATCAAACGATCGACGATGAAGATCGACTTAGCATAAATTACTTGTGGCCGGTGCTGCATGTGTATATCGTGACTACTCTTTACAAATTCAAGTCAATTGTAACAATCGATGCCTAGCTAGCTTGCTGGCAATTAATGGCGATTGTTTTGCTAGCGGAAGATAATTTATGTACCATACCCGGGATCGAACAATCTATATATCGACTTGCAGGTCGAGATGCCATCTGGTAATTAAGATGCCATCTACCAGATGATAGTAATAGTTAAATCAAGAAGCTTAGCTGAGCTCAAAAACTGGTTGAAGGTAGAGCTGGGAGTTGGCGTGCTTGGTGCTGCTTCGTATCATGCCGACTCGACGCAGTCATCTTATTGTATCGTGCTGTGCCGGCCCACCTTGTTAGGATACAGGTAGGCTACACTAGCGCAATTTAAAATTTTTCTACCACGTAAACCAGGAAGCCACACAAGTAAGAGATCATAGATCATTACCACTAGACGCACAGTGCAGCGGAAGTAGGGTTGAAGCAACCGATTCAACGAAGATAGCATCGGTGTTGCAGTAGTAGTCGAACGTCCTCCGTCCAACCGTCTCCTCCTTGTGATCGTCCCAATCAGCGCCGCAGTCACAACAGCGTCTCTACCGAAGTCCACACGTCCATGGATGGAGCACCGTTCGTCGATGTGCTAGCACCACTACGCACGGTAGGGGATACGAGAGGTGGCGGCTAGTGTTTCGACGGGTGTGTTTTTGGGATACCTGCCTCAGCCCCGCACCTCTCCTTATATAGCCTCCAATCGGATCCATATCCGATACGAGTAGAGATCGAATCCTACTCGGAATCTATTATCCGACCCCTTATCGGTCCAGTCCATTAAGTGTGTGACCCTGTAGGTTCATATGTAGTTAGCCATGTGCCGAAAACTCCTTTCCGGCCCATAAGTCAGTAGGGGTCCCTAGCAGGACATAATGACTCCCAAACACACATAAAGATCATATCAGACGAACCAATATAGTGCTTATATACCGATCCCTTTGCCTCATGATACCAGATCGAACTCAAGGCGAGAAACGTGCCATCCTATGTATCTCGATCCTTCACTCGAACCTGTAGTGGATTACTCAGTTGTGATTGACTCCTCAACCACATTTGGCATGGCCATGCACTTTCTTAATCCAACCACATCGAGGGGCTCAGAGATATCTCTCCTGTTATATAGGAGGGGCAAATTCCATTTGATCGCTCATATTCATTCGCATGTTTCATAGCAAACCCGAAAGCTACCTTTATTACCACCTAGTTACACAGTAGGTTTGATAACCCCTAAGCAAACTATTACACATGTAGGAAACAATGATGATCTCAAGTCTAAGGATCCTACATATACTATTTATGAGACCAACTGATGACACTTAAGAATATAACAATTCTCGCAGTGTTTCATGATGGGTCAATCCAACATCATGTTCTTTAATATGAGTCCACATTATTGATTTGATATCTCATATCCATGATCCGTGAAACATGATCATCAATCAATACATGTGCTGATCTATAAATCATAATCGTCCCACATAATGATATAAGATCAGGGATAATTTAGAATAACATCAAAACATGAATAAAGAGTTTCACGAACAAGTCACGTACTTGATGATCAATATAAAAGATATTTATTCAAGGGACAAAATAATAGTTTATTCAAACATTCATAAACATAGAAGTGATACAATCAGCTCCATGATTGCCTCTAGGGCATACACTAACACGCCTCGCCTCCGGCCAGGCCCAAGCACGGCCCAAAGCCCATCATACCAGCGTTCATGCCGTGCCAGCCCAAGCCCAGCCCGAAGTAACTATACACGATGAAGACGACGACGACAATGGTGGCGGCGGTCGTCATCTTCCTTTCTCTCGTACCCGCCTCGTTAAAAACTAGTTGAAATTGAATTAGTTGCATAAAAACATGGGCACGTAAGGACATAAATATTTCAAAAAAAAGTGGAATTTCTTTGATATTTTAAAATATAATGTTACTGTCTCGTTAAAACCTTACGCCCTAGAGTGGGGTTCCCGAGTAAGGAAAAGAGTACAATAACAATATATGTATATACTAATATAACAACATGCGTACATAGTATCTACTCATCAGTTTCTAGGTCATTCATGCGTTCGAGGTCAGCATACGCCTGCACGATTTCGGGATCCTCAAGTTGGTGCTATTGCCGCTCTTTGGCTAATTCTCAGTCTTGGCGCATATGAAGGACCGAAATGGCGACAGAGGGGGGTGAATGTCGATTCTTAAAAACTATTTCCCCCTTTTAGGTTCCACTTAATGAAACTCCTCAACAATAGCTACGAAGAGCTATGAAGGAGTTCAAGGAAACTCTCTGGAACCAAGAACAAAGTGCAGAGAACAACGAAAAACAAATTACTAAAAACCATGAAAATACATGGGCTACCAAAGAGGAGGCCGGTCTAACCGCTATGGATAAGCCGGTCTGACCGCTCACTCTGGGCCGGTCTGACCGCTGTGGGTCGGCCGGTCGACCATAGGGCCGGCTCGACCGCTGGGGTTCTTGGTCGACCGGTCACGGCCGATCTGACCGCCAAAGAAAACTCGGTCTGACCGCTCTGCCGGTCTGACCGCTCTCGTAATGCCGGTCTGACCGCCGGGACTTGGTCTGGTCTGACCGCCAAGGGAGGTCCGGTCTGACCGCTCCCCTGTTCCCAGGGCACCCGAGAGAAAGTCTGAAATTTCAGACAGCAAAAACCAAAATCCAAATTCCCAGAGATTCTTTGATCTTTTGGCCACAAAACTTTGCAGATATGTTAGCAATGTCCAGATGACTCTACAGGCAAAGATTTAGGCCATCTCAAAGAAGGAATCAAGATTTGAAGAAGAACCCTAGAGGATGAACAAGAAAGACTCAAAATGTGATTCTTACAAATTGAACAAGTAGCTCTTGGAATTAGATGACCAGAGGGTCTAGAAGTGCAATTTCATCCTAGAGCAATCCATTTTACCACTGAAAAGCAAGAATCAACAAGAAAATGAAAATCTCAAGAAACCAACCAAGAAACCATCGTAGCAACTCAAGAACAGAGAAGAAATCTCAGATTTTCATTTCTCAAAAGAAGAATACAAAGAGTCTAGTTACATACGTATATCTACAGCACAAAGAAAGATTACAAGACTCTCAAACCATCCTCTCCCACTCCATCCTCAAGAACACCAAGAACCCTCTCTAGTTCTTGGGAGGAACACACACACACAATGAGGGTAGGGTCACAAGGGCTGAATGGAGGAGAGGCCTTTGCTGCTCTCTTCTAGTCTCTAACCACTAAAGCCTAAAGCAAAAGCTCTCTCCAAAGACACTTTTGACTAAAGTAAGCCCTAACCCTAAATCAGGTGTGCTAAGGGTACACCCCTATGACTATTTATAACCCCGCCACGGGTCTCCTACCCGTTCTGGGCTAAACCCGAACGGAGCCCGCTTCCACTTTTGCAGCCTCGCGAAATGACCATTTCGCCCCTCCTGCAACCTCCGGGAAGCTTCCGCACTCCTTGCCTCGCACGCCTCGCAACCACGTCGAGTCCATGTCGTCTTCGACACATCACGACCGTTCTGACCTCAGCGCCACCTGCGCCTAGTCCGGTCCACCGTGTCTTACCACGACTTCATCTCGATGTCCTGCAGTCACACAGACAAGAAAGCACATCACGTAGCACCGCTCGATACATGAACGCGTAAATAGCATAATCAAGACAAAACCTGTCGCATCAATAGAATATACATCCTAACCCTTACGACTAAGTTTGACCAAAGTCCGACCGAGCCCGTTACGCCACGCAACGTTAGGGTCCGAACCAACTGACTCAAACTCGACTTTTGTAAACCGATGTCAATTACTCATCACTCACATGGGATGACCCTCACATGGTCTCTCAATCTCCCCCTTGATGAGTATATTGATAAACACCGAAAAAGCACAAAGTTGAGTTTGAAGAGTCTAACATGGTCCATAAGAGAAAGAATGAAGCTAATGACCATGTCGATGTAAGAGCAAAAGAAAGAACAAGTTTTTCTCAAAGCTCCCAAAGTGGCTTTTTCTACCACTATTCTCCCCCTTTTGGCAATAAACACATCAAGAATGCAAGAAGGAGAAAAAATCATAATGATGGATGAAATGACTGATTTGATCATTCTAAGAATTTAGAGCCATGAGAATTATCCAAAATGACCATAATGTATTACACCAAGCCATAATATACAAGTATGCTACAAGGATCATGACTATGTATGTAAAGTGAAGCTAAGCGAAATAAGGCATGATCTGAATTTTAGTTGAAGTGCTTAGCAAGTCAAGTCAAATATGATTTTAGTCTAGCTAGAGGTATCCATGAATGATGCAGGCCATGTCAATAAGCTAAATGGAACCGAGAAGCTAGTGTTGAGTCAACTAGAGTGCTACTAGATCAAGAATGATACATTTGTTTAAGTACTTGTAGCTTTTAGCAATTGAGCACAATTGACAAATTTTTTGACTTTAGAAATCACATGATTGTTTCCAACCATTTTTTTGTTTAGTTATGTGCTAGACCTCAAGCCTTATGCGACCACTTCAAGCAATGAGCTTAAGAAGATGATCTTGGTCATCCAAAACTCCTCTGAGTTCATGCCTTGTGCAATGGCAAGCCGTCTCATGAGAAAGAATTGGTGAGATCAGTTTTTCGCACAAAAGAGATCTTTTTACTTTTAATAGATTGTACTAACTTATGTGTCATCAAGAAACTAATATAGCTCAATCTATCGCTCAACAAGGATTAAAGACTCAACTCAGCCTATTTGACATGGCAAGAATCATAAGAAGATAACTAAAGCTGACTAGTCTCAAATATTAACATGACATAAATCAGGTCAAATTGAGCATTTTAATTAACCTATCATGACAAAGACTTGACTACACATATAAAGTCATGATCAAATTAGCAATGAAGCACAAATCGTGGCAAGATGTAATATAAATGAGAACATGTCATGATTGGGTAATAATCAAGGCTCCATGTAGCTAATTTACAATGCAAATGAAGAAAATCCAGCTCCCCCTTAACATGTGATGCAACTTTTAGTTCAAGTTGAGTTATGTCATCATTAAAATCTAGAAGTTCCCAAATGAACTCCCCCTGAACCAAAACAATAAAAACAAGAGCTGGCAAATGAATCAAGAAAGGCAGTCCTTAAAGCATAGATAAGATAGAGAATACTAATGACTCAGACTAACTCTTATCTACCCCAAATGACTTCAGGACAACAGCTGTTGAGAGAAACACACACTAGAGAGCAAACACGTACCCTGTCTACCCGAGGGTGGCCCAACCTTCGCTAGAACCTAAAAGAAGTGAGTGAGCTCAACCTAGTGAGATAAGAAGCAGCTATCCTGAAAGCACAAGATAAGCGCAAGAAGTCTAAGCACTTAGCAAGAGACACAATCTAACCTATGCTAGAAGGACTAAACCCAATGCACCCGACAATGCGATGCAATAGTAAGGATACAGAAGCATAATTAATATGATAAAGCATTAAATCCCAAAGCTCCCCCTCACAACAGTCCGTAAGGACAAACCACCCTAAGCTCCCCTTAACACCGGTCGACCCACGATGTCGGTAGGTCTTCTGTGGGCCGTGGCCGATCATTGCACACCGGCCTCGATCGCCAACACTGCCGGTCGATCACGGACCGGTCGACCGCTAGCTCAAAGCGGTCGACCATGGTCAAGAACCGTCGACCGCCAACCGGTGAGTGGTCGACCGCTCCCTGCTCCTGTGGGACCCGAGGGCTGGTCTGAATTTTCAGACAGCAAAAACCAAAACTCAAATTCCCAGAGATTCTTTGATCCTTTGGACACAAAACTTTGCAGAAATGTTAGTATTATCTAGAGGATGCTACGTGCAAAGTTTCAAGCCATCTCAAAGAGGGAATCAAGATTTGGAGAAGAACCCTAGAGGATGAACACAAGTGGGTCAAAATGTGATTCTTGCAAATTGATCAAATAGCTCTTGGAATTAGATGACCACGGGTCTAGAAATGCAATTCCATCCAAGTGCAAACCAAGATGACACTCAAACGCAAGAATCAACAAGAGAATGAAAATAACAAGAATCTCTCAAAGAAGATAGGAGGCAAAACAAGAGTAGAGAAAACTTGATTTTCATTTCTCTAAAACCAAGAATGTAAAAGAGTCTAGTTACAAATGTACATCTACAAAGACAAGAAGATTACAAGACTCTCAAACCATCCTCTCCCACTTCATCCTCAAGAACACCAAGAACCCTCTCTAGTTCTTGGGAGGAACACACACAATGAAGATAAGGTTCCTAGGGCTGAATGGAGGAGGCAACAATGCTGCCCTCTATATGGTCTCTAACCACTAAAGCCTAAAGCAAAAGCCTTCTCCAAAGAAGCTTTTGGCTAAAGCTAACCCTAACCATAACTTGAGTGTCCTAAGGGGTACGCAGCCCCCTCTACTGCTATTTATAAGCCCCGCTACTGTGTCTCCTACCCGCTGGCTTCACTGAACGGAGTCCGCTTCCACTTTGCGCCGCGAAATGTCCATTTCGCCTTCGCAACCTCCGGAAGCTTCGCGCTCCTTGCCTCGCACGCCCGCAACACGTCGAGTCCACGCCGCCTTGACACCTCATGACCGTTCGACCTCGCCACTGCGCTTAGTCCGTCCACGTGTCTCGCCACGACTCGCCTCATCCGCATGAGACACGCATAAGAAAATACATCACATAGCACCGCTCGATACATGAACGTGTAAATAGCATTTAGCAAGATCAAACATATCGCAATATCAGAATATACATCCTAACCCATACGACTAAGTTTGACCAAAGTCCGACCGAGCCCGTTACACCATGCAACGACTGGGTCCGAACAAACCGACTCAAACTCGACTTTTGAAAACAGATGTCAATTACTCATCACTCACAATGGGATGACCCTCACATGGTCTCTCAATCTCCCCCTTGATGAGTATATTGACAAACACCGAAAAAGCACAAAGTTGAGTTTGAATAGTCTAACATGGTCCATAAGTAAAGAGTGAAGTTAATGACCATGTAGACAGAAGGAGCAAAAAGAAAGAACAATTTTTCCTCAAAGCTCCCGAAGTGGCTTTTTCTACCACTACTTTCTCCCCCTTTTAGCAATAAACCCATCAATAATGTAGGAAGGAGAAAAAGTCATGAAAATGGATGAAAGGCTGATTTGATCATTTTTAAGTATGTGGAGCCATGAGAATTATCCAAAATGACCATCATGCATTACATCAAGCCATAACATACAAATATGCTACAAAGATCATGACTAAGTATGTAAAGTGAAGCTAAGCAACAAGGTATAATCTGAATTTTAATTGAAGTGCTTAGCAAGTCAAGTCAAACAAGATTTTAGTCTAGCTAATGATATCCACAAATGATGCAAGCCATGTCAATAAGCTAAATGGAATCAAGAAGCTAGTGTTGAGCCAACTAGAGTGCTATTTGTTCAAGAATGATACAATTGTTGGAGTACATTGAACATTTTTAGCAATTGAGCACATTTGACATTTTTCTTTGGAAATCACATGATTGTTGCCAACCATTTTTGTTATTTTGTCATGTGCTAGACCTCAAGCCTTATGCGATCACTTCAAGCAATGAGCTTAAGAAGATGATCTTGGTCATCCAAATCTCCCCTGAGTTCATGCCTTATGCAATGGCAAGCCGTCTCATGAGAAGGAATTGGTGAGATCGGTTTTTCGCACAAAAGAGATCTTTTTGCTTTTAATAGATTGTACTAACTTATGTGTCATCAAGAAACTATATAGCTCAATCTATTGCTCAACTAAGATTCAAGACTCAACTCAGCCTATTTGACATGGCAAGAATCATAAAAAGATAATACAAAGCTGACTAGTCTTAAATATGAACATGACATGAATTAGGTCAAAATTTAGCATTTTAATTAACCTATCATGGCAAAGACTTGACTACACATATAAAGTCATGATCAAATTAGCAATGGAGCATAAATCATGGCAAGATGTAATATAATGAATACATGTCATGAAAGCATAATAATCAAGGCTCCATTTTGCTATATTACAAAATACAAATGAAGAACATCCAGCTCCCCCTTAACAAGTGATGCAACTTTTAGTTCAAGTTGAGTTATATTATCATTAAAATCTAGAAGTTCCCAAATGAACTCCCCCTGAACCAAAACAATAAAAACAAGAGCTGGCAAATGAATCAAGAAAGGCAGTCCTTAAAGCATAGATAAGATAGAGAACACTAATAACTCGGACTAACTCTTATCTACCCCAAATGACTTGGGACAACAAATTGTTGAGAGAAACACACACTAGAGAGCAAACACGTGCTGCTCACCCGAGGGTGGCCCAACCCTCGCTAGAACCTAAAAGAAGTGAGTGAGCTCAACCTAGTGAGATAAGAAACAGCTATCATGAAAGCACAAGATAAGAGCAAGAAGTCTAAGCACTGAGCAAGAGACACACTCTAACCTATGCTAGAAGGACTAAACCCAATGCACCCGACAATGCGATGCAATAGTAAGGATACAGAAGCATAATTAATATGATAAAGCATTAAATCCCAAAGCTCCCCCTCACAACAGTCCGTAAGGACAAACCACCCCAAGCTCTCCCCGCAGAGTGAAAACCTCGAGTGTCTGAGGCTTGGTGAAGATGTCACCACCGGTGGTCACTCTCCACGAAATGAAGCACAATGTCACCCTTCTCTACATAGTCTCGAGGAAGTGATATCGAATATCAATGTGCTTGGTCCGGAATGCTGACGGGTTCTTAGTAATGCTAATTGCAGACGTGTTATCGGAAAAGAGCGGAACACGATCGATAGCTAACCCAAAGTCCCGCAGAGTCGAGATCATCCAAAGCACTTGGCTACAAAGAATCGGCTGCAAAGAACGTGCTCGGCCTCGGCGGTGGACTGCAACTCCGGACCTTCCTCGAAGACCAAGAAACGAGAGAAGTGCCAATGAACTGGCGGTGCGAGTGCTCTTCCTATCTATCCTACACCAAGAAAGTGCGCATCCGAAAAGGCTCTAAGGGATAGACAGAGGAGGAAGAGTACCGAATACCATAGTCAATGGTAGCTCGAAGGTACCGAAAGATGCGCTTCACCGCCTGGCGGTGAGGCACGCGAGGAGAAGCCTGAAACCGAGCACAAAGACACACCGAGAAGTGTATGTCCGGTCTCGAGGCAGAGAGGTACAAGAGAGAGCCAATCATACTTCTGAATTCCTTTTGATCAACTGGCTCGCCGTCCTCATCTAGGTCTAAAACGGCCGTAGAAGCCATCGGAGTTGACACTGGCTTGCCGTCACTCATGTCGAAGCGTCTCAGGAGGTCTCGAGTGTACTTACCTTGATGCAGAAATGTACCCTCCCGAGTCTGCTTGATTTGGAAGCCAAGGAAGAAAGTCAACTCACCCATCATGCTCATCTCAAACTCGGTGCTCATGACATCCGAGAACTGAGAGACTAGAGCATGGGAAGAGCCGCCAAAGATAATGTCATCGACATAAATTTGGACGAGCAGAAGGTCACTGTCAAGCCGGCGAGTGAACAAGGTCTTGTCGACTTTACCCATCTCAAAATCATGTCTCAGAAGGTAGGACTTAAGCCTCTCATACCACGCTCTAGGAGCTTGCTTGAGTCCATACAACGCTTTGGAAAGCTTGAAGACATGACTAGGGTATTTGGGGTTCTCGAAACACGGAGGTCGTTCGACATAGACTTCTTCCTCAATGAAGCCATTGAGAAAGGCGCTCTTGACGTACATCTGTAAAGCTTGAAACCCTTAGAAGCTGCAAAGGCAAGCAGAATTCTAATGGCCTCAAGACGAGCTACAGGGGCAAAGGTCTCCTCGAAGTCTAGACCCTCAACTTGGGAGTACCCCTGAGCAACCAGTCTAGCCTTGTTTCGGATTACTATCCCATCCTCGCTCTGCTTGTTCTTAAACACCCACTTGGTTCCAATAATATTGTGACCTCGAGGAGGCTCAACAAGCGTCCAGACTTTGTTTCTTTCGAAACTCTCGAGCTCCTCATGCATGGCATTGACCCAAGACTCGTCGATAAAGCATGACAAACGTCTTTGGGCTCAAAGGAAGCTACTGGGCGAGTAGAGACGAGAAAAGTGACACGCCGCACTTGGGCGTGTGACTCATTCAAAGAGATCTCCAATCATCTGCTCGGAAGGATGACATTTTTGGATATGTCTTGGAGGTCCTGGATGAGATGAAGTGGCCTCTACCTCGTTACCTGACGGGGTTGGAACAGAGCCACTAGCTCCAGAAGAAGCAGAAGGTAAGGGTTGATCTCCTCGAGGTGCGGTGGAAGAAGGCACCTCAAGGGGTGGATGAGGGACTGGATCGGGTGGACAACCCTCATCTCCATCACCCTCATCATCCACGAAGATGGTCTCGGATGCTCTAGTGAACTTGAGATATCGGGCCTAGTCCCTGACCGCCTCATCGAGGTTACCTCACGTGTTTCTACCATTTTGCTAGACTCAGCCTGCACCCTATAGGCCCGAAGAAGTCGAGTAGCCTAGAAAGAGTCCATCACAAGAACGTGACTCAAACTTATCTAGGTTCCCGGACTTCAGAATAAAGCACTTTCAACCAAACACACGAAAATGAGAAACACTGGGCTTTCGCCCGTATCTCAACTCGTAAGAAGTGCGGTGCAATTGTGTCCAAAGAAAAACTCGATTGGAAACATGGCACGCGGTGGCTATAGCCTCAGCCCAAAACTTCCGCGGTGTAGAGTACTCATCAAGCATCGTCGTCGCCATCTCGACTAAGGTACGGTTCTTCCTCTCCACGACGCCATTCTGCTGAGGGACGTATTGAGAAGAGAACTGGTGCTCTACACCTGTCTCATCACAGAAACTCTCAAAGTAGGAATTCTTGAACTCCGTGCCATTGTCACTGCGGATCGCTCGCAAGGCACCTGGAAGCTCAACAGAAATCCTACCGAAAAGACCTCCAAAATGCGAAAAGTCTCATCCTTCGAGGCTAAGAAAACACCCAAGAGTACCTCGGTAGTCATCGACCACGACAAGTGCGCACCACTTTCCTCCCGCCGATCAAGACTCGAGTGGTCCAATGTGTCCATATGGAGCAGTGTCCCAAAGGCATCGGTCATAATAATCGTGGACCTGAGGATGAGAAGCGGCAACCATCTTGCCGTGCCGGCATGGAGCGCAAATAAGATCTTTGACCATCTTGAGTTTCGGTAGACCACGAATGAGATCGTGGCCACTAACTCGGGTCAAATGGTCAAATCCAATGTGACCAAGTCTCCTATACCAGAAAGAGAGGTCGCGGGACTCAGAAGCAAGCAAACAACGGAGAGGATCGCCAGAAGACTCAGAAAAATCAGCACGAAAGATCCTCCCAAAACGAGAAATCCCGCAAACCAAACTACCCGAAGAGTCAAGAATTTTATAGTTGTTTTGCTTAAAGCTCACCTCGAAATCGTCATCGGTGGTCGAGAGACGAAAGCAAATTATATTGCAGCTTACTAACCAAAGCAACATCTTTCAAAATAAATGAATCATTAATGCGCACTGTACCTTTGGCGATGACGCGCCAAGATGAAGCGTCTCCGAAGGTGATCATCTCATCACCTGGAGCACGGGCAAGGGAAGAAAACCAACGAGAATCTCCAGTCATGTGTCGTGAACACTCAGAGTCTACAAGCCACACATTTTCCTTCCCTGCCCGGCGAACCTGAGTCAAACAGAGAGTAAAGTATCAGTACTATGATAAATCAAGATTGATTTTGGCACCCAATACTGAGTAACACGTAGAGCAGATGAAGTAGTCAAGCACGACTGACCTCTATCTACCCTACGCTCTCTGTCACCCAAAGAGCGCGAAGGTCGTGTGCGAGACTGAAGTCGCTGTTCGGGTCCGATCGCTACGGAAGAGCGAGTCGAGCACCCGAACATGTCGATCACGCCACGCCATGGTAGGCATCTCGACGGGGAAAGCGAGATCTACCCTCAAAACGGCGGAAGTCACGACCAGAGGGAGCACGAGGATGAAAAACAGAAAACTCGGAAGAACCAAGTCCTCGATGCTGCCCAGAGCTACCCGTAGTAGCAAACCTAGACCTCGTGTTGGTCTTAGGTGCACTCAAGGTCTGAGGCTGACCCTGAATACGCCTAAGAGACTCAACACGGTCTCTTCGCGCGATCTTGGCGCGCTTGAAGCAATGGTCAAATAAATGCCCATCCTTCTGACAGAAGGTGCAATGATACTTCGCCTTTTGAGGGGCAGAAGTAGCACGAGATGGCTTCGCCTTCTGAGAGGTCGAAGCAGCAGGTGAAATCACCTTGCTGTCAGAAATCATTTGGATAAAGCCCGCTGATTTGAACTGAACGTTCTTGTTCTTGGGCTTGACCTCAATCACACCTGCGGCTCTGGATCTGAGCACAACAGGTGGATGTTTCTTCACGTCCTCATGAAAATCATATCCTAGACCCTGATTGAACTTGCAAATCTTTGATTGGTCTAGAATAAGATTAAGCTTCTTTTAGCCTCCAACAAATTTCTCGAGAGTGTTCATAAGGTACTGACACTTCCGAAAAGCGAGGTGCAAGAAGAGCAAGGAGGAGGAGAAATGCAGTAGGTAAGGAAACAGAGGAAGAACCAGCGGCGAGGGAAGGCGGCTTGTGCATGCACGACCAACTTGGAAGGACGATCCTCGCTAGCAGGTTGGCTCGCGTTGCTAGGCATCTTTTCCTTACCCAGGGGCTTCTTCCCCTTCTCCACAATCACACTACAAGTAAGAGGTGGCTTCTCTAGTAGGTCCTTAGTTAGCTTCACACATTTCTCATCCAATGCAATCAAGTCAGATTTTAGTTTGTTACAGTTAATGCATGGTGAGCTAACAGGGTCCTTAGAAGCAAATTTAGCCAATTTCCTATCATGATCAATCATATCTTGAAACTGTTTGGAGACAGCTTCAAGTTCAGCAGTTAATTTGGGACAGTTCAAGCATGAGGAAATGGGCTCAAGTAGTGTGGCTTGAAGATCAGCAATTTTATGATCTACCCGTTTTAGATTAATCTTTAGATTATTGCAGTTTTCACAAGACTCGGGAAGATCTAGAAGCATAGTGTAAAGACCTCTAAAAGCATTATCCTTATCCTCACATGAGGTGCAAGAAATAGTCTCAATAGTAGTAGATGAAACAGGAACTACCCTACTCATCTCCATCTCAGCAAGCAGACTAATATTCTCCACCTTAAGCAAATCAAGCTCAGAGGTCACACTATCATGAGAAGTCCTTAACTTCTCCATATCTCCCAGCAAGGCAGTGCATGTATCACAATTGTCACGGGAGGGAGCAGATATAAGTAAAGTAAGCTCCCGTGGCAAACGATCTACCTCCTCCAACTCGCTACATCTAGCTCTAGATCTAGCATGAAAACCTCCTAACTTAAGAAAAGCTGCATTAAGTTGGTCATAGGAGGGACATACCTCGTCGGAGTCGGAATAAAGATCGCTGTCGCTGATCTCGCCCTCTAGAGCCATGAAGCACATGCCGGAGAAGTCGTCGCCGCTCTTGGGTTCTTGATCACCCGTCCCGTCGTCGTCGCTCCATCCCTCCACCTCGTCGAGGTCGAGGTCGAGGTCGTCGAAGGTGCCGAGGACTCGGTGGAAGAGCTTCTTGGCCTTCCCGAAGTCGCAGAACGTCTTCTTGCCTTGCGTCGGAGTTGGGGGCTTCTTGTTGCGGTTCTTGTCGGAGTAGTCGTTCTTGCCGGAACCGCCGTGGTCTCCTTTGACCTTCCCCAACTTGGGACAGTTTGCTTGAATGTGGTTGGGGCCACCACACTCAAAGCAAATTACTGGTCCTCTTCTCTTTTCGTCCCTCCTCTTGTAAGCATGGGAAAACTTCCGAGCTAGGAGGGCCAAATGGCGTAGCCCTGAGCCTGGATGTAGGTCTCCATCCGGCTCTTCCAGAATGGAAAATCCATCCCATCGACGATCGGGGGCTTGGTCGAGTACTTGTCCGTCGCCATGGCTCTTTGAGACCGGTTAAAGATCTATCAAGAAGAGCTAACCGGCTCTGATACCAATTGAAGGACCGAAATGGCGACAGAGGGGGGGTGAATGTCGATTCTTAAAAACTAAATCCCCCTCTAGGTTCCACTAAATGAAACTCCTCAAAATAGCTATAGAGAGCTATGAAGGAGATCAAGGAAACTCTCTGGAACCAAGAACCAAGTACAGAGAACAGCAAGAAATGGATCTACGAGAAAATCACGAAAGAACAAATGCTTTCGAGGGCGGTCGACCGCTTTTATCGGTAGTCGGCCGGTCGAACGGCGGTCGGCGGCCGATGTCGATGTCGGTCGGCCGATCACCGTCGACCACCGACCACAAGCACGCCGGTCGATCAAGAAACCCTTCGTCGGTCGGCCGCGGATCGGTCTGACCGCTAGCTCAAAGCCGGTCTGACCGCTGGGTCAAGAACCGGTCTGACCGCCAACTGGTGAGCGGTTCGACCGCCCTATTCCTGGGACCGAGGGCTGGTCTGAATTTTCAGACAGCAGAAACCAAAACTCAAATTCCCAGAGATTCTTTGATCCTTTGGACACAAAACTTTGCAGAAATGTTAGTATTATCCAGAGGATGCTACGTGCAAAGTTTCAAGCCATCTCAAAGAGGGCATCAAGATTTGGAGAAGAACCCTAGAGGATGAACACAAGTGGGTCAAAATGTGATTCTTGCAAATTGATCAAATAGCTCTTGGAATTAGATGACCACAGGGTCTAGAAATGCAATTCCATCCAAGTGCAAACCAAGATGACACTCAAACGCAAGAATCAACAAGAGAATGAAAATAACAAGAATCTCTCAAAGAAGATAGGAGGCAAAACAAGAGTAGAGAGAAAACTTCAGATTTTCATTTCTCTAAAAACCAAGAATGTAAAAGAGTCTAGTTACAAATGTATATCTACAGTACTAGAAGATTACAAGACTCTCAAACCATCCTCTCCCACTTCATCCTCAAGAACACCAAGAACCCTCTCTAGTTCTTGGGAGGAACACACACACAATGAAGATAAGGTTCCTAGGGCTGAATGGAGGAGGCAACAATACTGCCCTCTATATGGTCTCCAACCACTAAAGCCTAAAGCAAAAGCCTTCTCTAAAAGCTTTTGGCTAAAGCTAACCTAACCCTAACTTGAGTGTCCTAAGTGCACGCAGCCCCTCTCGCTATTTATAAGCCACTGCTCGGGTCTCCTACCCACTACGCCGGCTTCACCTGAGCAGAGCCCGCCCACTTTTCCAGCTTCGCGAAATGTCCATTTCGCCCCTTCTACAACCTCCGGGAAGCTTCCGCGCTCCTTGCCTCGCACGCTCCGCAACACGTCGAGTCCACGTCGTCTTCGACACCTCATGACCGTTCTAACCTCAGCGCCACCTGCGCCTAGTCCGGTCCACGTGTCTCGCCACGACTCGCCTCATCTGCCCTGCACACACAGACAAGAAAACACGTCACATATCACCGCTCGATACATGAACGTGTAAATAGCATTTAGCAAGATCAAACATGTCGCAATATCAGAATATACATCCTAACTCATACGACTAAGTTTGACCAAAGTCCGACCGAGCCCGTTACACCATGCAACGACTGGGTCCGAACAAACCGACTCAAACTCGACTTTTGAAAACAGATGTCAATTACTCATCACTCACAATGGGATGACCCTCACATGGTCTCTCAACATCTACAGCACAAAGAAAGATTACAAGACTCTCAAACCATCCTCTCCCACTCCATCCTCAAGAACACCAAGAACCCTCTCTAGTTCTTAGGAGGAACACACACACAATGAGGGTAGAGTCACAAGGGCTGAATGGAGGAGAGGCCTTTGCTGCTCTCTTCTAGTCTCCAACCACTAAAGCCTAAAGCAAAAGCTCTCTCCAAAGACACTTTTGACTAAAATAAGCCCTAACCCTAAATCAGGTGTGCTAAGGGGTACGCAGCCCCCTGCGGCTATTTATAACCCCCGGCTACCAGGTCTCCTACCCGTTACGCCGGCTAAACCCAAACGGAGCCCGCTTCCACTTTTGCAGCCTCGTGAAATGACCATTTCATCCTTCCTGCAACCTCCGGGAAGCTTCCGCGCTCCTTGCCTCGCACGCCTCGCAACCACGTCGAGTCCATGTCGTCTTCGACACATCACGACCGTTCTGACCTCTGCGCCACCTACGCCTAGTCCGGTCCACCATGTCTTGCCACGACTTTGTCTCGATGTCCTGCAGTCACACAGACAAGAAAGCACATCACATAGCACCGCTCGATACATGAACGCGTAAATAGCATAATCAAGACCAAACCTGTCACATCAATAGAATATACATCCTAAACCTTACGACTAAGTTTGACCAAAGTCCGACCGAGCCCGTTACGCTACGCAACGTCAGGGTCCGAACCAACTGACTCAAACTCGACTTTTGTAAACCGATATCAATTACTCATCACTCACATGGGATGACCCTCACATGGTCTCTCAGCATATGATTGCCTCCACCATCCTGGGCATAAGGCATGATTTTCTCTCTCCGACTATTCTCCCTACTGTGTTGAACGTCGCTTCTAAAAAGACGGTGGACACTGGCACTAGGAGAACATCCTGTGCGAAATGTGACAGCATAGAAAATATCCGCTTGCTATTCTTCCACCACTCGAGCAAGTCTATCTTGCCTCTACTAGTAAGATCAAGATCAATATTTGCAAAATCATGCTGCCAATAGTGGTTCAACTCCGAGACAAAATTTCACTTGGAGGCCGTCTGTGACTGAGAGGACGAAGAAGTAGACTTTCTCTTTAGCTTCTTCCATAAGTGTGATGTCAAGCTTGTCTTTCCTTGTTGCATGTATTGTGAGGCCTCCGATCTTCCGCTGCTGCCAAACTTATCATGATACATACGAAAAACACAAAAAAAACTCATCTTTGACATGTGCGAAAGCTTCTGAATAATCAAGACCAAGACATTCACATATTCCCTCCATACCAATCTATAAACCTGCCAACTTTGTATGATCGAAAATGATAGCAAAGCAATACAAGTGTGAAATAGAACCAAAATATTTAATAAATTTTTCCTCCATTGCTACGACGGCATGGCCTAAAAGTGGATCGTCCCTAGATTTACCAATTTTGTTGCAATTAACCAAATAAACTCTATAACTAACCAAGAGGCCTATCCTCCTCCCGACTCCCCCACATCCCCTGACCGCTCCCTCCTCCCACTACACTCTCCGCCTCCTCCTCCCTACCTCCTCCGGCCGTAGCCTCCTCCTCCCTCCCTCGCCCCCTCCGGCCCTCCCTCCTCCCTCCCGGCTCCCCGGCCTCCTTCCTCCCTCCCCGCCGCCTGTCCTCCCCTGGCGCCACCTCCCACCCCACCGGCCCTCTCACCCCGACCACCTCCTCCTCCCTAGCCATCCCTCCTCCCACGGCCCCTCCTCCCCGCCTCCCCTCCACCGCCACCTCCTCCTCTCCCGATCTCCCGACGACCCCTCCTTCCCGACGTCCCCCTCCTCTCTGGCCGCCTCCTCCTCCCCGATCTCCCGCCACCTCCTCCTCCTGGAGCCCCTCCTTCCCCGACCTCCCGGCCCCTCCCTCCTCACTGGCGCCGCCTCCTCCCCGGCGTACTCAGATGGTCCAGTCGGTATGCGGGACTCGGTGCACGCAGTGCACACGGACTCTAGTTGCTCTGAGCGACGGCAACCGTGACCTCTACTACTCCGAGGGTGAGCCCACCAGCGGCGGATGGCCGGGTGGTGACTGGGGCGCCGATGACGAGTTTGTCATCGATGGCTTGCTCTTTGAGCCGCCGTCACTGGGCGTCTTCACGTGGGATGCTGCCCTCGGCTTTGGCCACACCGCTCCTCCTCCTGCGGCCGTTGTCCACTCGTCTGAGCTCCGATGACCGGTATACCTCCTTACCCTCTACTCCCTCTCTCTCTGCTCTGTGATGGCCTGATGCATTGTGGTTGTGGGGAATCTAGGGATGACCGTGAGAGATGTCGACGGGAGGGGCACTGGGGGAGGCGAGGTAGAGGCCGAGGCGGCTCAGCCACTGGCATCGGTGTGCCAGCCGTGTCGTCCGTGCCGTTTTGTGCCACCCAATGGGTTGGCTTTCCAGGCCCAGCCCGGCCTACCATTCGTGCTGCGTCAAGACGCCCACCACGTGTCGGTCGGTAGTGTAGGGCGGTCGTGCTTTGGTCGGCCGAAAAAGCACGGCCCAACTCCCAGCTCTAGTTGAAGGCCTGCTTGCCATGACAGTCTCTGGCTTGTAAGATAACGCTATCACCACTACTTAAAAATATAAATCCGTTCGTTCTCTCTCAACTCTTCATAGCCGTTCAATCTAACCTCGTGCAATGGGATGATGATCCTATTGGTTTGTCGCCAGGAATCAACACACCCAAGTATTTGCGCAGTGTTTGTATTTTCAGAAGATGAACAATGTTTTCAAGGAAAGAACGAAACAGCAGAAGAAGATTAGATGGTGGAGCAATTTTGTCTTTCTTACGCAAGGAATGCAAAGAGAATACAAAACTTAACCCATTTTACAACTGACTCAACAGAGAAATTAAACTCTCAACTATGATCCGATTTTGTCGGACACGCACACACGAAGTCGCGCCTACTGCGCTATTTTTCTGAACTAAAAGAAACAGAAGCCTGAAACTCTTCAAACACGCTAGACTCTGAAACCTGAAACCCGGTTCAGTGAGAACCGACCTGACCAAGTCAGGATTATTTCCTACACACTCCCCCTAATCCTGGCTTAACTTGAGAACTCTTTCACTCCCAGCAGCTCTCTCATCTCGGCAAAATTTACTCTCAGCAGTGCTTTTGTCAGAATGTCAGCGCATTGCTTCTCACTACTGACGTGTTCAACTGAAACCATATTCCGCTCAACACACTCCCGTATGAAATGGAATCGGGTATCTATATGCTTGCTCCTTCAATGAAAAATAGGATTCTTCATGAGTGCTATTGCAGATTTGTTATCCACTCTTAGGACTACCTTCTTCTACCGCCTGCCATCGGTTCATCGACCAAATTTCTTAACCACACGGCTTGACAAGCAGTGGCGGTTGCAGCCGTAAACTCCAATTCACAAGAAGATAACGCCACGGTTTTTTTCTTCTATGAACACCAGGCTACAGGACCTCCTCCAAAATAGAAAACTAATCCTATGGTGCTCTTCCTTTCATCCGGATCACCCGCGAGATCGCTATCACTATAGCCTACAACATCTCCTTCTCCACCTCGGCAATATGCAAACCCAAAGCCAATTGTCCCTTTGACATACATCAGTATTTGCTTCACTACTTGAAGATAACTTTGTCTTGGTGACTCCATATATCGGCTAACTATTCCCACTGCATAACTGATGTCAGGTCTTTTGTGTGATAGGTAACGGAGACTCCCAATAATTCTCCTGTATTCAGTTGTGTCTACTGGCTCTCCTTCGTCATCTTTTGTTAGTTTCAACTTCGGCTCCATCGGGTATCTTGTAGGATTACACTCCCACATCCCTGCTTGCTGCAGCAACTTCTTTGCATAGCCTTCCTGTTTCAAAACAATTCCTTTGCAGTTCTGCTTCACTTGGATCCCTTGATAGTAAGAAAGGACCCCAAGATCACTTATTTTGAACTCCTCCTGCATTTCCTTCTTGAACAAACGAATTTCATCTTCACTTGTTCCTATGACTAGCAGGTCGTCAACGTATACTCCCACAATGATAAGATTACTACCTGAGTGGCGCTTGTATACAGCTTGCTCTTGAGAACACCTTTGGAACCCAAACTTCTTCAGCGATCTGTCAAGCCATATGTTCCAAGCCCTCGTGCCTGCTTCAGTCCGTATAAAGCTTTTGTGAGCTTGTAGACCATTTGTTCCTTGCCTGCTACAATGAATCCTTCTGGCTGTGCCACGTAGACATCTTCATTTAGCTCACCGTTGAGGAATGCAGTTTTGACATCTAGGTGACGCACTTTCCATCCTTCTCGGGCTGACAAAGCAAGCAGTGTTCTCATGGTTTCCATTCTCGCAATTGGAGTGAAAACCTCATCATAGTCAACTCCTTTTTGCTACACATACCCTCTAGCCACCAGCCTGGCTTTGTGCTTCACTACAACTCCTGCTGCATCCTTCTTTTGTTTGTAAACCCATTTCAGTCCAATGGGTCTGTGCCCCACTGGTAACTCTGTTAATCTCTAGGTTTGGTTTCTCTCTATTGACTCAATCTCGCTCTGCATTGCTTCATCCCACTCTTTTCTTCCTGCTGCTTCTCTGAAATTTGCCGGTTCATCGGCAATCAGCAGTAGCTGCTCGGGTTCAAAACCTTGCGCCGGTGTTTCTTCATAGATGTCAGTCAGAGATCTGAAACCTCTAACTGGTGTGGAATCATACGCAAAAGGATATGGCATATAGCCGCTCTCTGACGCTTGTTTGGCTAACGGCTGGAAAACTGGTGACTGTGAAGTATTTGGAGTTATTGGTGACTGATCCAGCAAACCTGAGTCCACATGCTGAGTTGTCTCTACTCCTTCTACATTGTCACCTCCGTAGCTATCTTCACCAGTAACACCATCTAGAAGACTCTCTTCTTGACCGTTTGTACCAGCAGCCTGGACATCTTCATTTGATGGTTCTGCTACAGTAATTTTAGACCAATCTGCTATTTCAGTGCCGACTGCTATCTTCATATCTTCCCAACTCCATCTCTTCTTCTCATCAAATACCACATATCTGCTTGCACACAGTCTACTGCTTTGAGGGTCAAAGAGCCTATGTGCTTTGCGTCCAGGTTCAGCTCCCAGATACACCATTCTTTTACTTCTGTCCGAGAGTTTGCTCAAATGGACTGTCGGCACTCTAGCATATGTAGTACACCCGAAAACCTTGAGGTGTGCAAGACTTGGCTTCCTTCCTTTCAGAACTTCATACGGTGTAGCTTCCTTCATCGCTTTAGTTGGGACTCTATTGAGTATGTACACCGAATGCCGCACAACATCTCCCCACAGCTTCCATGGAACTAACATTACTTTGAGCAGGCTCCTAGTAGTTGCAAGAACTATCCGGTTGCGGCGTTCTACTACACCATTTTGCTGTGGAGTATAAGGCACAGTGAGGTGTCTCTGAACTCCTTTCAAATCACAATACTCCCTGAAATTCTGAGAAACAAATTCACCTCCTCAGTCTGTTCTCAAACACCTCACCTTCTGTGACAATTCTCCTTCTACCTACGCCTGTAACTTCTTGAAAGCCATGAAAGCCTCATCTTTGGTCTTAAGGATGTATACCCACATATATCTATGTAGTCTTCTACTAGCAAAAAGAAATATTGATTACCTCCAATTGTTTGTGGGGTAATAGGTCCACACAAATCGGCATGGATCAACTCCAGTGGGTTGCTTGCTCTGTACTCAACTTGCAACGGGAAGGGTAGTCTACTTTGCTTTGCTACAAGACATCCTTCACATACCTGGGTTGGATGCTCAATCCTCGGTACTCCCCGCACCATATCCTTTGAGACCATCTGTCTCATTGCATGGAAATTCAAATGGCCCAATCTTGCGTGCCATAGCCATGCTTCATCATCCAATCCAATGGCAAGGCACATCGGAGCTGTCGTGTGCAACTTCTTCTTATACAGTCTGTTTGCCGACTTCTGGACTTTCATGAGTAATCGGTTCATCCTATCATACATCCACAAATACTCTCCGAAGATCACAATTCTGCAACCATCTTCTGTCAACTGCCCTAAGCTCAGGATGCTTGTGTGAAGACTGGGAATGTAATAGACTCCTGTGATCAACCGCTGCTTACTGTTTCTGCACTCTAGTAGAACTGCTCCTCTGCCCTTGATTGGAACTGATGAGCCATCGCCAAACCGAACTCTGCCGATAATAGTTTCATCAAGTTCAGCAAAATGTGACTTTTTTCCTATCATGTGATTTGTAGCCCCATTGTGAAGGAACCAGGTATCCTCTTCTATCTGCAACTTTGCAGCATATTTCTCTGACAGCAGTTCTCCTTCATTCAGCAGGACTGTCTCATTTTTTTTGTTGTGTGCAGACCGACAATAGTAAAGCTGGTTGATCCTCTTGTGTGCTGGTGAGATTCACCTCTTCCTCCTTGCGCTTCCACTTCAGCATTCTGAGGCATAATGCCCAAAGTTCTCACAAGAGTAACATTTGATATGGCTCTTATCTTTTCCTGCAGATGTGCTTCCTGCTCCTTCCCAGTGTGGTGTGTTTGAGCTGCTGCGATCATTTCTTCCTTGGCCACGTCCACGGCCCCTTCCTCTTCCACGACCATGCCATTCTTGCTTGTTACACCCGCGCCCTTTGTTGCCTGATGAGAAGTCTCCGGTCTTGCCCTTCTGTCTTGCCTCCCGCTCTGCCTGAGTCAGAAGCAGATGTCCGTCTCCATTTCCTCGGAGATGAAGACGTTCTTCATATGCTTTTAACCTCCCAATTGCTTCTTCAAACGACATTGACTCAAGATCTGAATATTGTTCTATTGAGTTAACTAATTGAAGGAATTTATCTGGGACTGAATCAAGGATTTTCTTGACTAGGGCTGATTCATCTAGAGTATCACCTAAAGAGCTGAACTTACTGGCCATAGCGTTGAGTTTGCCGGCAAATTCAACCACCGTCTCTCCTTCCTTCATTTGCAATGCCTGAAATTCATTCTTGAGGGTTTGGACCCGCGCCTTCTACACCCGATCCGCCTCAAATCTGGTCTTCGACGCATCCCATTTCTTTTCTTTGTCATCTTCTTCGCAACTTGCAACAACACATTTTCGGGCAGCGCCTGGAAGATGAGAGCCTTGGCCGTCTTGTCCTTCTTCTGATCCGCTGCCACACCGGCCTGCGGTTCCACTGCTTGCTAGATGCCCTGGGCGTCCATCAATGCCTCCATCTGGATTGTGTTTTTCAGAATTGAATGAAACAGAAGCCTGAAACTCTTCAAATGCGCTAGACTCTGAAACCTGAAACCCGGTTCAGTGAGAACCGACCTGACCAAGTCAGGATTATTTCCTACAGATCCCATCCACACGTGTGCATGGCTCCTCCCATATTGATGGCTCGCTTTCCCAACCGCTTCCCATGCATGCTTTCCTCCCCCTTGTGCGATTACGTCCCCAAGTTCCAACCACCCAACACTTTCCTCTCTTCGTTCTGAGGCACTGATCTACAAATTCAAGTCAATTGTAACAATCGATGCCTAGCCAGCTTGCTGGCAATTAATGGCAATTGCTTTGCTAGCGGAAGATAATTTGTGTACGATGCCTGGGATCGAACCATGTATATATCAACTTGCATCTCGAGATGCCATCTACCAGATGATAGTGGGCCTGTTCTTTAACGGCTTCTAAAAGCGGTTTTTGGCTTTTGTTATAGTACCTAACTTTCAAACGGGGTATTTTCTCAAGACGGGATCTACAAGTTAATTGTAGTATACATTAAAAATCTAATGTCTGTATGAACCAAAATTGGAAGCGAGTATATCTCTCTCCATAATCTCTGTCACAAATAGCTAAAATTTAAAAATTTCAGCCAAAAGCCATAAGCCGTAGCCATATCAAACGGCCCTAGTAATAGTTAAATCAAGAAGCTTAATGAGCTCAATCTTGGTTGAGGGCACCTTGCCACGACGATCGGGCCTATAATATATAATGCTATCTCTACTACTTAAAAATATGAATTTGTAGTCGTACCTTAACTCTCCGCGGTTGTTCGTTTTCCCTCAACTCTCCACAGCATTTCAATCTGACCCCGTGCGCATGGCTCCTCCCAAGCTGATGGCTCGCTTTCCCAACAGCTCCCCACACATGCTCTCCTCCCTTCTTGTGCGGCTGCGTCCCCAAGTTCCAACCGCCCAATACTTTCCTCTCTCTGTTCTGAGGCTCTGATCTGTGCCCGCTCTCTCGCCGTGCTCGCCCCCATCCACATCGCCATCGCCCAACCGCCGACCTGCCCACTCTATCCCCGCTCGCCTCCATCCACATCGCCGTTGCCCGACTACCATCCCGCCCACTCACTCCCTGCTCTCACCCCCATCCACACCACCATCGCCTGGCTGCTGTCCCTCCCACTCTATCTCCATGCCACCCCGCTAAACCCTCTCCCTCCCCCTTCGCCTCTGACTGCATGGACCACTTCCCTCACTCTCTCTCTTCCATAGAAATTTCTCATCCCGCTCTCTTGTCCAATCGTCGCTGCCCCGAGTGAGCCACCCGTTGCCATTCCTTGGGCGGATCTGATTGGTTCATTCAGATCTGATCTGATTTAGTCATCTTCGCCATCCTCGGCTGGAGTCAACCTCCCGAACTTGCGGTCACCCGACATTGAGTGCACTACTACAGAAAGCCTAATACTATACTATTATAGACGATTTTAATTTGGAGGCCGTCTGTGGTATTTGTGGCGGGAAAAAGGAGTATCATAGACGGTTCTTACCGCTGAACAGTTTGTGATACTGGAATATCACAAACGGTTTTATAATATAAACCGTCTGTGATATTTCAGATTATCACATACGGTTTTTATTATAAAACCGTCTGTGATACTTGAATATCACAGACGGTTTTTATTATAAAACCATTTGTGATACGTTTCCCGCCTTGCAATCCCTCAAAATTTCATATTTTCCCGCTTAAGTCTGAGTATGATTTAGTTTTGAGACACCTTCAGTAAAACGGGCATAACTTTTGCATACGCTGTCCGTTTTTGACGTTCTTGTACTCGTTGGAAAGCTAACGACGAACCCGATCTAAAAATAACAACAAGCTTATGCTTGTTGCCCTCCAAGAACCCGAAAATCGGCCATCTTTGGATCTAAACCTGTGTCATAAGTTTTTAGTTTCTGTTTTTGCCCTTTTTCTTGGTCTTCCTTTCGGAATTTAGATTTTACTTCAACTGAAAAGTTGTAGATCTCGTCGAAACCTTTCAAATGAGTATATATAAGCCATATAAAACTTTGCTATTTTATCTTTTCAGACTAGTTGTTTATATTGCATCGATATATAAAATTTTATGTTCTAATTCACAGACGGTTGTGATACTCATTCATCACAGACGGTTCTATATATAGAATCGTCTGTGATAATCTGTGGGCCCGTCGATCCTACTCGACCCAATCATAGCCAATAGAAATCAACCAATCCTTACCCCACGGATCGTAGCTCCGCCTCCCCCTCCCTCCCTATAAATATAACCAAACCCGGCCTCCTTGTTGGTCTCCTCTTCCTTGTCGTCCTCCTCCTTCTGTTCTCCCCTCCTTGCGGGTCTCCTCTTCCTTGTTGTCCTCCACCTTGTTGTTCTCTTCCTCCTTGCTATTCTCCTCCTCCTTCTTGTCCTCCTCCTTGCGACGACGATAAGTCTACGGGAGGCAAGACATCGCAGAAGCAACTAGCTCGTGCCAACCGTGCAGACACTCAATCAACGCCGACGATGGTGGGCGTCAAAGACATCCAGCTCATGCGTTGCATCAGGGATGAGAAGGCATAGATGATCTTTGCTTTTTTCTCTATTCTTGTTGTGTAACCTGCTCGTTGTTTTGAGATATTGTAATGGTAGGCTCTAATCTTAATAAAAATGGATGTTTTATGTTTGTGAAATAAATTGAGATGTGAATTGGATGTAAACATATACATGTTGATCTGCTTATTTCAGAAGGCATGGCTAGCATTTCCTGAGGCTAGCCAATAAACGTAAATAGGTTTAGGAGTAGAAGAGATATCACGAGACGGTTCTTAACTAAAACCGTCGTGATAGTTATAATCTACGCGGTTTTAATTAAGAACCGTCGTGATTTATAAATATCACGACGGTTTTAGTTAAGAACCGCTCGTGATATGTAATATTATAGACGGTTCTTAACTAAAACCGCTCGTGATATTTATAAATCATGACAGTTCTTAATTAAAAATCGTCTGTGGTTATAACTATTACAGACGGTTTTTAGTTAAGAACCGTCTGTGATATTTGCATCATAGACGGTTCGAAAGCCGTCTGTGAAGATCTCGTATTATTACTGACCCATAAATTCAGACGGTTCACAAAACCGTTTGTGATGATGTTTTTGAACTGTCTGTAATGATCTTTTCTGTAGTAGTGGTGGTGAGTGGGACGAGGCATGAGAGCGGCGACGGGAACGGAGCATCACGGACAATGAGCTCGACGAGCTGCATGTCGGGTACGTCTTTAATCAACCACGCACGTCATGAGGTCCTTCATTCCCCACTGCTCTCTCCATCCCCGCATCCTTGGTGAGATTGGGACGCCGAGGGCTGACGTCAACACACCTTGCACTGGCCCATTCGATGCCATGATTCCGTGAGGGAGCCGGCCGATTCCGACACCAGTTGCTTTCGTCGGTCAAACCGTCGACGTTGTTCCTGCTGCTTCGGTTGCTGGAAAACTTTTTGCCAAAATCGCAATTACCTAATGTTCGCAAGAACTGGTAAAGATTCCACGCAGAGACGTGCCTGCCAACCTCTGTATATAATTTCATCGTATATACAAGGGTTATTGTATCGATCAAACGATCAACGAAGAAGACCGACTTAGTGCGAATATACCAAATATCATAAATCACTTTAAAAAATTGTTTTAAAATTTTGTTTTAAAAACCGATAAAAAAATTATCTTATTTATGTATTTATTTAAAAAACTACAGATTTAAAAGAAGAGGGTGCGCCGCCCTGTATATAAACAGGGCCATTCACTGATGCTCCGTGGCTGCCACCGTCCGGACCTTCGACTTGGAGGCAGGTGAAATGCAAGAGCTCTGACAGCTTGAGCTCAGTACAATTCTTTATTTCTTGCCACTTTAATTTCCAGGCAGGCGTACGTGACGATGCCTTCTGTAAATACGTCACTGTTATGATGTCATCCATGTTACGGTAGCAACATGACGTGCAATTCACGTACGTCTCACCAAATTGACTTGCCTATGGCTAACGCAGTATTACTAGCTGGGCCAACCATTAATAATGGACGTGCATGCAGCTGCATACAGTCCATCTTTTTGTAAAGGAATGGGACGGAGGAGGCGGACGAGGGGACGGGGAGGAGCAGAGCAGATCAATGAGGTGGGGGCGGCGGGCGGATCTGGGATGTGGCGGATCGAGGAGGTGGGTGAGGGATGGGAAGGAGGAGGCGGACAAAGGATGGGGCGAAGGAGGCGGGCGAGGGGTGGGGAGGAGGAGAGCGATCGATGGGGGCGCGAGGCGGTGGAGGCGGACCTGGGAGGCGAGGCGGCGGCGGCGGGGATGGGGCGGATCGCGGAGGAGGTGGGCGAGGGATGGGGTGGAGGAGGCGGGCGAGGATCGATGGGCGCCTCACGGCTATGAAAATTGGGGAAAAAATTGGGTCTTAGGGTTTTCAGTCTCAATGGTGCGCTGCACGAAATTAGCGGGCGGGCTGGATCAGAAGCCTCACAGGCTAGAGAAGCCTCACGGGCTTATGTTCCAATTATCCTCGCGGTTCATGTAATACCGTCACAAAAATACTGTATTTCCTTGGTGGCTTAAGGAGCCCAATAGGAAAATGTATTTTTGCGACGGTGATACGTGGGCCCGTCACAAAAAATTTATTTCCCTCACGGTCTATGCAGATCCGTCAGGAAAACTAAAGCCCGTGAGGGATGATCCGTTTTCTAGTAGTGACTAAACACAGGTGACCACAATCTGCATACGGTCCATCATTTTGTAAAGGAACTTGAGACTTTCTAATTCTACAATATTCTCTTGAAAAACGTTGTTTTGCAGTTTAAAAACTTTAATGTATTCTAATTGGATTCTGATAAAACTTTAATGACCATTGTCTTAATTAATTTTCTCATGTCAAGCTTTCACATGTTTTAATTTTCATATTTTTCATTGACACTTATATAAGATTTGGATAGTGATGTTTTACTTGGAATTTTTACCCAGAATTTTGAATAATAATTGAAGTTTATTTCTGCCATTACAGTCCAACCGCTTTGCACTCCAAACTATAACTTAATTCATATTAATTTTAAAATTGATATTTTATAATTTTAAATTATGTAATATTAATTTTAATTATATATGTTCAAATTTTAATTTTAATTATCTTCCTTTTCGACTAGATCAATTCATATTTCAATTCCAAACTATATGTTAAGGCCAGGGAGCTTACACAAATAATTGGTATCATGCATCCCCAACCACCGATAGCGGAAGCCACGGGCGCCTCCACGTCGCCCATGGCGCCCGCCAGCAGCGTGCGTGTCGACGCGATTTTTCAATGCGGTCGGTGTGGCTGTTTCCGTGCTTTCCGAAATTGCGTCTGGTCCACGGTTCTCGCGAAAAGTCCCTAAAATTTTTGGCCCTCCATTTTTCGAATAGCCCCGCGTTTTCGGAATTGCACGGTCCCTTTCCGAAATTGCGTCTGGTCCCCGGTTCTCAAAAAGTCCCTAAATTTTTTGGCCCTCCATTTTCGAATAGCCCCGCGTTTCGGGAATTGCACGCTGGTCCCTTTTTACGTACAAGTCCCCCATGGTTTTTATTTACGTCTGGTCCTCGTTTTTGCAAAAACCTTTACCTTTTGCTTGAAAAATACGCATATGCCCTTGGATTTTTTGAAGTAATTCCTCGCGATTACGATACACGGCGCGTGCCCGCTGGCCCCTTTTACGTCTGTGTCCCCATGTTACGGGTCCCTTTTTACGTCTGGTCCCCGTAGTTTTTATTTACAAGTCCCCCCACGGTTTTTTTATTTACGTACAGGTCCTCGTTTTTTCAAAACCCTTTACCTTTTGCAAAAAATACACGCATACCCTTGGATTTTTTAAAAATAATTCCTCGCGATCACGATGCCTGGCGCGGCGTGGCGCCGCGCCTACGAGGCTAGTATATATGAATGGTAGACATATCGCAGTAGATTCCGCATTTCAACACAAGGATATCAATTTTTAATATGAAACTAAATTTCAACTCATAAATTGTAACTTTTACTCGAAAAGTTCTAAGAAGTTCTTTTTTAAGAATAATTCAAACTCTCAGCTCTATCAATACTTTTTTCGAGAACATGTTCCGTGTCATTTCATTAGTAAAGGAAGAACTTGATGGACTCAACTAATTAAGTATAGTTTATCACGCTAATGCATCTATATGTATCGAGCAATATGTGATTGATTAGATTAATTATATTGACCTGAGATGAAATCAATTTTGTATTAGAGGTGGATCATGTTGAAATATCTGATGTACCGAGTCCTACGTACGGCTTAACGTGTGCGCGTTGTGTTAGCAGTATTAGCGCCCACCTTGTACACCATCTGTTGAGATCCGGCATTGCCGGATATGACTGTTGCACATACGTCAATATAAAGATAATTAACCAGATCCTGAGTTGGGAGGTGCAGTGGTTCTATTCTCCAAATATCTCCTCCTATCCAAAATTTTATTAGATCAATTGTTTTGACAAGGACAAGTGATTTAAGTCTCTTGGAAGTCAGAAGGAACATGTGTTTTGCCCGTAAGAACCGGTAAAGATTCCAAGTAGAGACGTGTCTGCCAACCTCTGTATATAATTTCACCGTATATTCGTGGGAATCAACAATGTAGTCATGACTCAACAAAAATTCACTAAACAAAATATTCAATTCTTCATACATTTATCCAATAGTAGACCTAATTTGCATGCTACTTTAGTGCCCATAGCACTATGCCTTTTTTTCTGATGGGAGGCCAACTGAAATCAAAACATATATATATATATATATATATATATATATATATATATATATATATATATATATATCAATGCATTATACAATGTTGTCAGCATGGTGAAGATGAGGGAAGTAGGGGAGTAGGGAGGACAAGGGGAAGGGGAAGGACGGCCAGAGATCAAACCTTCAAGGGGCGCTAGAGTCAGTGTTTAGAGAATGGCGATGATGACGGATATAGAGCTCTTGATCTGGTAGTGTTCCGAGCTGGCCGTGAGGGATCTGGGGCGGTGGTGATAGATCCAGTGGAGAGGAGGGTGAGGCCAAGAGGACACCGACGTAGGGCCGAGATCTGGGTAGGACAAGACAAGGCAGAGTGGGGGTGTGAGGTCCAGCGATGGAGAGAGAGGCAGCGGTGGGATTGAGCGGAGGTGGAGGCAGAGGTTGGGCTGAGAGGAGGCATAGGTGGGGCTGAGAGGAGGGCGGCGACGAGAGGAGGGCGTGCACAAGAGAGGAGGTGATGAGACTATTCACATGTGAGGGAGAGGAGCCATGCAATGGGTTAGCAATCGAGGATACATCGATGGCATTTTGTGGGTAATTATTCCAAATTTCAAAGGGTACTTTGGTTTTGAGAGTCCTAGCTTCCCACGGGAATCCACCTCAAGTTTGCTTCTCCACACTAGTTCATTTTTTACTATGTTCCACATGAGAAGTTGAATCTAGTCGTTATGGAAAGCTGACTGTTTGGTACAGCTCCACAAAATTCGAATGAGAAACTAGGAGCAAGAGCTATACCAAACACACCCCTAAAATGCACCATACAGACAAGAACTTGTAAGGTGAGTGCAAGCAGATCACACAACTATAAATTTGCTTATTTATGTCACCCAATTTATTTAACTGATGCAACAAGATACAAAAGAGACCCAGTGGAACATCCAGCACTGACGTTGTGCTCAGGATCGTGTGGTTCATGCATGCGGTTGCCCCTACCAGCAGAGCCCTAGTTTGTTTTTGTAACAATTACTAGCAAAACAAGATCACTTTTTCATATAATTGCTCATAAAACAAGATCACTTCTAGTCCATATTTTTAGTGAAAGTTAGTTGTTTTATCAAAAACTATGTATCTTGGCTAGTCCATATTAAAGAGTTACTTTAATATGCAATCAAAGCCCTTAAACCAATGTTGTAATAGCTTATTCTATAACAAATCCCGAGTACCCCTGGTTGGAGAATCACTGTTCATTTTTCCGATTAGCTACTACTCTAAAACTTTATGACCTGACATTTGGGCCTCCCCTAAGGCGATGTCTTGTGTGGTTATGGAGTGGATCACATGTGTTCCCATTTGACGACCGCTCCATGTTCAGTCTAATATCTCTAAGAACTACCACCCTACGGTTGTTTCCTAGGGCTCTTCCTCACTGGCAACAATTGATCACTGGTTATTATCAGACCTTTCTCACTGCTATCAACCGATTACACATGCGGATGGAAGGAATCGACAAGGTGCATGTTCATACCAACACTTGGCATCTCTTTAGTGCTATTTAAGCCTTACCTGGGAGAGAAGATGGGACAAAGAACAACAACAAGACCATTCTGCATTAGGGAACATAGTATTTCCACTGTAATCCCTTATTTAGAGCAAGTTGTAATCCTATATAGCAATAAAGACCAATTTCCCCTTTTCATCCTTCTATGAGGCTTGAATTTTTCTACTATTCATAAGATCGATGATTCAATCATCAACAGCTAGGTGTAGCTCCTAAGTTCATTATATGAATGCTTCTAAATGATTGTATTGTGAGTTTGCCTGATTATTGAAATAGTTAGCTTTTCTTAAAAAGTTGTAGTGAGAAAAACTTCCAGTAGAGTTACCAATCCCTCGATCGATTCTAGTGGAGTTTAGATGACATTCTACTATCCCTTGATTGATTCCCCTCTCCACCGTCACCCACATGGCCTATGCTGCACCATTGCAACTTCCCACACCCTCTCCACTCACAACTGCCAGCTCCCACGCCCTCTCCCCCATGCCCTATTTAAATATCGTAACTCCTAGGGACTAACCACTATGGTAGCCTGCTCATTCCTACCTCTGCATACAACATCCAGCTCACCATGGTGCTTGATATGCTCATCCTTATCCCACATGGCATTCTTTAGACCTGGACACCCCACAGCCATCCTGAGGTAATCCCTAGTTAGACAGGGATCTAACAAAGTAGTTTACTAGAATGGGTGAGTACAAAGTACCCAGCAAGCGTTGTTAGCCAAAAAATGCATTGTATGCTACTAAACTAGCATTTCCTGGAATATCCATTCTCATTTTCATTTTAATTTCCTTTCTCTATCTCTTTCTCTTTCTCTTTCTCTTTCTCATAATTTATAGAAAATAAATGTTTTCAGGTTTTGAAAAGTTTTGGTTTATTAATTTATAAATATATTAAACACTCGTATAAGTGGAAAAGAACCTCCACTTGTTCTCTTAGCCTTCAGTCTAGGAGATAGGCATGAATTTACGATTTATATAGCACTTGTGCAAGATTGTACCACTTTGCCTATAGTCATTCTAATCCTTGTAGAGAGTGGATCTTCATATTTCCTTAGATGCGATGCCCAAATCGGAGCACAAAACTTTTAGCACTATGTCAATATATTATTCGTCCACCCAACTTACTTATAAATGTTGGCTCGGGGTGGTTTCTCATAAGGATGCAAATAGATCGAATACGGATGGATGGTGTCTCTACTATATTTGTTTTCATATTTTTCCTTAGATGTGGATACAAATACGGATACCTCGGATACGAATAATATCGAATACAGATACAGAGTGAATACGATTCAAAACTAATACAATCACGAATATTTATCGGAACATGAAAACCCCTTAAAGTATACATCCAAAATCAATAAAAACACATAAATAGTTTATCTTGTCCAAACAATAATTAAATCTAAACAAGCATAAGTATTATTATCCACAATAGTCATAACATTGTACAAATTTTAAATCTTCAAATGACAGTTATTTTTTCTAAAGTCCTAAATAATTCTTAATGGATTTCTACCATTTACATGTGACTAATAAATTAATTAAGAATTTAAATTTGCATCAGAATGATTTAAACGGAAGTAGATCAATTAATAAGTATAAATTTTAATCTACCGATAATACTAAATTTATTTTTAATAAACATAAATATTTGCTAGTGGGCTGGTGGCAGGGGAGATGAGAGAGGCTGGCTTGGGCAGGGCAATATTGGGCTGAAATATCATATATCTGGATACGAATTATCTGGATAATCTGTATTCGTATTCGTATTTACTGGATATCAGGCCTACTGTATTCGTATTCGTTTCTAATAAAAAATCTGTATTTTTTTCTGATTCGAGAATTATTTGAAGAAAATCTGATCCGACACAATCTGTATTCGTTTTCATCCGGATCGTTCGGAAACTATCCGATCCGTTTTCACCCCTAGTTTTTCATACTCACCCTACACCCTGTCAATTATAAGAAAGTTGTTGGTTGGACTTACCCTTCATGGCCCACCGTCCAATTGAACTGTGGCCTCCCTTGACACTCCACATCACTAAATATATGCTCCAAGCATATTTTTTATGGCCCAATATTCAATTGAGACCTTACCTGGTTTCTCCCTAGATAAATCTACTTACTCATTTATGGAGTGCATAATAACCTTGATAGAACTACTAATTCTACCTATCCTCTAACAGAACAATGGTTGATATAACTTATACAGTCCATTACATAAATAAAGTTTGTTAGTCCTTATATTTTCTCCCTATGCAGAAGGTCCCAACCTTGCCCTTATCTCCTGCCCAAGGCATCCTTTGCCCACCCTTTACTTATTGGTTTGACAGTGGCTTCTCCAACTATCTACCCTTATCTCTTTCCTTTCTTTCTTATAGCATTCATCTTATTTAAACATTATTTTTATTTTTATGTGGGGTGATAATTAGTTTAATAGGTAAATACTTCTTTTACTGAGGATACTCAGATCATATGTTAAAGGGATGCTTGTCTGAGTTTAGATCAAGGTTCTGGGTCCCAAGGTCACTCTGCTAAAGCTCACCCTCACTTCCTAGTTCCTTTTCTACAGTTAGTATGTGTGCTATGGTTTAATTTACTAGTGTTGAAGAAAATAACATGTGGTAAATAATTAAATATGTTGCACTAAAGTATCACCATGTGATCCTTAAATTTTATTTCTATCGCTAACAGATTTTTATGGCTCAGTTGTTATTTTAATCATCACATTAAAGTTTTATTACTGCACATAACTTTATTTAATCACATATGGATTTAAAACTCTGGATGGGAATTAATTTAATCTAAAGTCTTAAATAATTCTTAATGGGTTTCTACCATTTACATGCGACTACCAAATTAATTAATTTTTTAAATTAGCATCAAAATGATTTAAACAGCAATACAACAATTTAATCGGTACGTGCTAAATTTAAATCTACTTACAACACTAAATTTATTTTTAATAATCATAAATACTTGCTAGTGGTGTATTGCAAGTTAAAATGATTGACCAGGCAATGAGCTCGACACCTCAGCTGTAACATCCCAAAATTTGGTTGTTCAAAAGTATGGAATTTTTAAAACTTTCTCTTGCATTTTTCTGGCGTTCGAATTTCTTCTGAATATTTATTTGAAAACTCCTGAGTTTTGTGACATACAAATTAATATGTCGAGAGATAATATGCAAGTAAAAAAATAATAAAGTCAATGAAAGATATGGGAATAATTTAATACAATGAATTACAAATCCTAAACTAATTCTAAATTGCACTCAAATCTAGAAATCAAATTAAATAAAAATCTACCTTAAATTAAATTGACCAAACAAATATTAAAAACTCGCATTTAAATAAATAAACTGATAATTCAAAATTTGAAAATCACGCAAAACTCAAAATCAATAAATCCTAATGTAAGTTAAAAATTTAAATTAAAAATCTAAATTTCAAATCTTGGCTTGAGCCCTTCATTTTCTCTTTTTCTTCCCTTTCACTTTTTCTCTCTCACTTCCATGTGGGCCCACTCCTTTTTCACTCCCTCCCTCTTTCTCCTTTTCTTTCTCCCTTTGCGCACGGCCCAGCCTCCCCCGCCTCCTCCTTTTCTTCTCTTCCTCCCTTTTTCCTTCGCAGCCGCACGCTGGCTCTTCCTCCTCCCTTCATTTTTCCTTTCTTAACCAGTCTCCTCTACTCTCTGCTCTGCACCGCCTTCTCCCACCCTCTGTGCCACTGCTCATTCATCATTACTGCTCCCAGTCCTGTCTCATTGCCAAGACCTGTCACGTCGCCGTGCCGCCCACCGCTTTCTGCCGCCGCTACACCTGCTTACGCCGCACGCGCGCTCGTGCCTTGCCTGCGACGCCGCGTCGCGAGCACGCTACTCATCATCACGCCGCCCCGTCTCGTCCCGTCACGCCCCCCACGTGCCCAGTCGCCCACAGTCTTTCTGCTGCTGCCCACCGTCTCCACTGCCGCAGCTTTCTATCGCCACCATCTGACACGGACGTGACCGGATGGCGCTCACCTCACTTGGAGTCTACACAAGCCATTGAAGCCCGCCATCTTCTTCCCCACGCTTCCCTCATCCTCCTACCTCGTGGAATTGAAGTACCCGAGCCCCTAGCCCGCCAGCGACCCCATCTTCTCCAACGCAGCGAGGCGGTAGCCGCCGACGGATTCACGCCGAGCCAATTCCTTCCTACCTGAGCGTCCTTGGAGCATCACGACGCCATCCCCTCCGTCGCCCAGGCCTCCCACCGCCTGTGCCTCGCTGGCGACGTGCGTCTTCCCGTGCCGCCATAGGCCACCATCGCCAGCTCGCCTCAGCCCCTCTTCCGCTTGGCCAACTTCTTGGTAAGCCTCCATTGAACCTTCTAATGCTCAGAGTGCTCTAGTTTCCCCTCTAGTCCTTGCCGGCGCCGCCGCCCCGAGTTCACCTCGCTGCCGACCGCTTCGAGTTGCCGCCTGCCCACCTCGCCGCCGCCCCGACTGTGGTGCCAACTCCCGCAGCTTCACTTCGCTCTCAACACCCTATTTTCCCGCTCACCCTAGCCTCTCGGGCCACCCCACCGGCGCCTCGCAGCCCAGCCATGCTTGCGTCGACTTCCTCTGTTTTGCCCCAACCCCTCATCACCTCATCCAATTCACTGCCCTCTCTCACTCACAAGTCAAGCGTGCTCGGTTAGTGTCCGCCGTGCGTTAAGACATAGGTCCCTGCAGATCTCCTCTGTGCACATTTTTGATTCATTTTTCTTTTAGCACATTTTAATTAGAAAACAATTAGGAAATAAAATAAGGGAGCTAACCTAATTGACTTGGATTCGAATAAAATTTATGTATACATCAAAATATGGGATTACATGCATATTAATAATCAAGTGATTAAAGAAAATCGAAAATTAATTTATGGGAACTACTAAAAATTGAATAGGATGTAAATGAGAGTATTTAAGATTTCCTATTGGATTTATTATCATAAATATGGCTTGAATATTTATTTAAAGACTAATTATTAATTAAAGTCATTAATAAAAGATGACTTGGTTAAGTATTCAAATGTAAATTAAAAGATATACAAGTTAAAGTTAAGGGAGTAAATTGGATATTATGTTTGGCTATAAAAACAAGACTTTAAATTAAAGATCTCCTTTAATTTTAATTAAAATATATGCCCTCACTACTACAGAAAAGGTCATCACAGACGGTTCCAAAACGTCATCATAGACGGTTTTGTGAGCCGTCTGAATTTATGGGTCAGTGATAATATGAGGTCATCACAGACGGTTTTTCAACCATCTGTGGTGCAAATATCACAGTCGGTTTTTAACAACAAACCGTTTGTGATAGCTGATAATCACAGACAGTTTGTAATAAAAAATCGTCTGTGATATCTAGTTATCACAGACGGTTTTTAATAAAAAACCGTCTGTGATATCTAGTTATCACAGACGGTTTATAGTTAAAAACCGTCTGTGATATTATTTTCTGCCCCTAAATCTATTCCTATTTATTGGCTAGCCTCAGGAAATGCTAGTCATGCCCTCTGAAACAAGCAGATGAACAAGTATATAAGGCATCCATAAACATCCAATACACATCACACATTTCATTCACAAACATAAGGCATCCATTTCGCAATTGAATTAATTGAAATGAAATAAAATATCCATTAACACTGCATTTGCAGTCAGATGGTAACATTGCAATAAAAAATCATGGTGCGCAGTGGAACTATCCTTGTGGCTTTATGACTTGAGCCACCAAAAAGTACGCCAACTCTCCTCGAATTCTTGAAAGGTCAGGCTGTTTCAATGCAGTTGACGGGATGGACGCAGCCTGCGATAGGAATATCAATGTGTGTATATATGTAACGTGATAAGTATGAAGTAATTATGGGAAGATTGACAAACCTTGAAATTGATGATCCTCGAGGAATCGAGGAGTAGGTCCATATGGTGGCAAACGTAGAATCCACATGTGTTGCCCGGTGGCTGCTGGTGGCACTGCAAAAATGGAATGAGCAATAATTCAAGAGGCATTAATATCAACTGCTGCATAGGATTTATTAATGTGTAATAGCGAATACCTTAAAATCTCGAGTATGTGTCAGGCCTTTGGCCCCTTGCTTCGAGACACTTCCCATTTGAATGTACATCGCGAACACCCTACGTGATTCAAAAAAGTTAACCTTAGTCATTCAGAATGAAAGAAAGAGTACAATATAGGTATGTATGGAAGAAAATGTACTTACCTATTGATTACTTGGCTGACAACTGTGAAGTCCATTTTATTCTTACTTAAGGAATCAAGTTAATATACCTTGTTCCATTTTGGTACAATTACTATTAAAATCCAATGAAAGTTCTGATTGTAGGGTATAAGTACATATTCCTTATCGCGTTGAGCCAGCAGTCCTGCTGCAATGTACCTCTCGACGACGGACATATCCTCGTCGATGGTATACTTGGCGATCAAGTGTGGGTCCAAGAAACCAACCGATGATGAAATGGATGTCCTAGCTTTAGTCAGCACGTGTCTAAATTATATATGACATTTATTGGTATGACATGAATGAAGACTGTGATTGTACACACTTACAGTGTCCAGCATCGAATGAGTGAGACGTCGAGAGCGTTGAGCGTGACAAGATCGAATAAGTCCTCAAAGGCGACCACGAAGACACAGTCTTGAAAATTGTGATGTAAATGCTCCAACGCGAATTTGACAGTGATACCTGAGCGCCGTTGTCCCTCTGGCTTATTGGACTGTTCCATGTACCACTTGTGCAATTACTGGCAACTAATTGCTAGGGGATGGAGGCCCTTTGTCTCGAGCAACGGCTCGCCAAGCACGAATTTGTGGGCCAATGGCGGGTACGGGATATCATCATTGGTCTTCTTTGCTTTGCCCTTGCTGCCCTTACTGCCTCGGCTGTAGGTCGACTTTACGACGGTCGACTGTAAAGGTAGCAGCGGTGCAAGTTGCTCTGGCTAGAAGAGCACCCGTGGAGATAGCACCGGTGCCGCTAATGGTGGTGGAGACAAGTCTTGTAGTGGAGATGGCACCAGTGCATGTAGATCTGGTTCGCACTGCCCTTCTAGTCCTGGCATCGGTGAAGAAGCCTCCAGGCAGATGTTGCTTTTAGGCCACTGAATGAATGTTCAAATGGCCTGCCCTAGAGTCACGATCTCGTCATTGGGGGGCTTCGGTAGCGGGACGACCTCAAAATTGACATGTACACCATCCACATTAACTTTTATGGCCTAGCGCTAAAGCTTGACCGTGCACCATGGTCTCGATACTGCATCGATATGCCTGGCCCCAAGTAGCGTACAAGGGAACGGAGGCATATCTCACTTAGAGCCTGCACTTTGTAGCCTCCTACATAACGATACAGAATTAGCTACTCGAATAGGCTTATCAATGGAGTAAGCATTTGAGAGATAATAATTATTACCATGATGTCGTCCACGAAATCGGCCTCGCTGCGTCGATTGACGCGCAACTACTCGACGGTTCTGGCGGCTAGCTAGCACAGAGCGGGGCGGCCTGCGATTTTCTGCTTGTTTCGCACCTCATCACCGATTGCATCGTAGATCACCCATTATCTCCTCTCTAAGAGATGCCTTGAGCTCTTCTCAGTCTCGTACGTCACGCTCGGCTTTGTTTCTCTTCGACGATACATTTCGAGTCATCTTGGAAACCATGTTTCGAGGAACGTAAGCTCAAGGCCTCTCGTACGACTCGGGTGCTCCTTGTTTCCAAGGGCTGCGGAGAGTATATCTTTCTCCCTTGTTCCATGGAATGATTCCTAGGAAGATTAAACACTCAGCGCTTCCTGCAAGAGCACGACATGTCATTAAACTGCAAATGCAGTTGTGGAGTAATTACACCTCGTGGTTCGATCGATATCTTACCAAGCTACCGAGACACTTGTCGATCTGAAGGGTTTCGAAGGAGACGTCCCCGATGTCGTTGTAGATGACCTTGCTCTAATCCAATTTCGAGCGGTCATCCGGGATATTGGCAAATGGCGGGCGGTGTCCTCCAAGGCTGCCTGCTCGTCCTCCCTCCTCCACTATGGGATTTTACCCGCATACCAAGTCGTGCCAAGTCCGTAGGGGTGTGTGTTTTTGCTGAGGGCGCCAGCGCCGCACTTGTACTTTTGAACTCTTGGTCATCTTCATCGCCTTGAACTCTTCCCATTGTGGTTCCGTGAATGGGTATTTTTGAAAGGGCGTTTGTCCTTCTCTACGTAGTCCTTGACAAGCGTGCTCTTGAAGTTCTTCCATGCTTTGCATGCCCCTAGCAAGGCTTGTCGTTGCACGGCATCTTGGTGTTCTTCTGGGATCTCGAACGACAGGCACGCTCTTCCACGAATTGAATGTGATTTCAATTGTTGTCGCACAACTATTCCGATCGTTCTTCTCCATGCGCCATCGCTTTGGGAGGAAGGAGGGACCCAGACACATCGACTTGTGTGATGGTAAATCGCCACCGGCTTCTTTGATAGTCCTCTTCCTTGGCGTCTTGATTTTGGGCGGACGCCTCCATGATGATGTTGAAGAATGCGCGATGACATGTTGCTCAATTTATGGGTCTATTAGAATAAGATAAGAAAGTGCCATACCATAAGATAAGAAAGTAAAGCAATTACATAGAGTTAATTAAATATAGCATGAAACAAGTTAATTGCTTAAAGGTTGCTCTCAGAACAGAGTTGCACAAGATCAAAACTCTTGGCCTTCTCATGCTATCACTGAAATTCATCATTAAATGTCTGATAACTGAAACCGAGATTTTGAGTTCTGACTATGACTCTCTTGCCGCTGTGGTATAGACAATCGAGGCATCCGGATGCCGACTTATAGCATATAAAGTAATTCAGAATTGAAATATGAAGTATCAGATGCCGGACAAAAGTAAAACTTCTCTAGAACCACTACTACACAGAAAGGTCAACTGAACATGAACAAGTCTAACCAGCCGAAAGACCACTAATGCCCTGACAGTGGAAAACAACTCTCTAGAACTCAAACTCCTAGTCCTATTACCAGATCGCCTTCAGATATCAGTTTGTTCATCACAGAGCATGTACTACGAGCCCACAAGCAAACATGTCATATATCGGTTCTAGATCTAAAACAGAATTAAAGAACAGATACTGCTGGCAAAGTTTGCTATAAGTTAACAATACTCAAACCAGTGAAGAACAGACGGCGAGGGCTCGGGGAGGCGGCCGGCGAGGGCTCGTGAGGCAACCGGCGAGGGCTCGGGGAGGAGGCCGGCGAGGGCTCGGGGAGACAGATCGGCGACGGCGGCGACGGAGGTGCGAGGAGGCAGCAGGGTGCAAGGACACAGATCGGGATTTGCTAGCTAAACAGATCGGGAACGCGGAAAACCCTAGCCAGCTAGTCAGGGGGTATTTGTAGGTGGCTTATCACAGACGGTTCTAAGTTTAGAACCGTCTATGATAAGCCCTTCTGTAGTTATTACGACAAACACCAAGCAGGTGCATTCATATACAGCACCAACCAACATACAACACAATGTATTGATTGTATTCATAAATGCCAATTCACATATACATCACACACATGCATTGTTATATAAATCTATACCAATTCACATATACATCACACACATGCATTGTTATATACATCTATGCCAATGCCCACATATACATAAATGCCAATTCACATATACATCACACACAGGCATTGTTATATACATCTATGCCAATGCCCATATATATGGCTTACATTCTCATTCTACATGCTACGTAGGAATACAGGCCCGCACATTTTTATCTCCCACACAACGTGAACAATGAGATGGACCATGATATCGAAAAATGAAGGAGGGAAATACATTTCAAGGTGACATAGAGTCATCACCACCTCGTCCTGCAGAGCATCTAGTCCATCGGGATCGATGACCTTCTGAGCAATTGTGTTAAAGAAATAACACAGCCTTATGATTGTCTCTCGGACTTTGATCAGCAAAATATTCCTAATTGCAATAGGGAGCATCTGTGTCATCAGCACATGACAATCATGAGACTTCATGCCATTTAACTTCAAATCTTGCATCGAAACAAGTTTCCTCACGTTGCTGGAGTAACCAGACGGAACTTTGACACCATGCAACCACTGGCACAGTTCTCTTTTCTCAGCTTTGGACAGAGTGTAACACGTAGGGGGAAGGTACGTTCGTCCATTATCTGTGCATGTCGGTGCTAACTCAGGCCTGATGTCCATATCAACCAAGTCAAGCCGTGCGTTGACGCCGTCCTTTGTTTTATCATGAATGTTCAGTAAGAGATCAATCAAACTATCGCATACATTTTTTCTACGTGCATGATGTCGACGCAGTGTCGAACATCTAGGTACTCCCAATAAGGTAAGTCCCAAAATATTGATCTCTTCTTCCAGGTGTTCTTCTCATGAGCCATCAATTTACGTCTCTTTCCGAGGACAACATCTAAATCCTTAATCATATCATAAACCTCGTGTCCCCTTAAATGCCTTGGAGCTGAACCGTCTTCCTTCTCTCTGTCAAATTGTTTCTTCATCTTGCGGTATGAGTGAGCCCTCCGAAGGAACTGGCGGTGACGCATGTATACGGTTTTGTGTGAGTGTTTCAACCACACACTCTCGATACCATCTAAACAGTGAGTACAAGCTTTCGCACCATTTGTACTATGGCCCGATAGGTTACCAAGGGTAGGATAATCATTTATGGTGCAGAACAATAAGGAGTGCAGAGTAAAGTTCTATCGTTTGTATGCATCCCATACCTGTGCCCCTTCGTTCCACAATACTTTTAGATCTTCCACCAACGGTGCTAAGAACACATCAATATCATTCCCAGGTTGTTTTGGCCCTTGGATAAGTATCGACAGCAGAATATACTTTCGCTTCATACACAACCAAGGAGGAAGGTTATAGATGCAGAGAGTCATGAGCCATGTGATATGTCGGCTGCTCATGCTACTAAAAGGATTCATTCCATCTGTACTCAGTCCAAACCTTATATTCCTTGGTTCTGCACCGAAGCCTGCAAAACTCCTATCGATGTTTCTCCACTGCACAGAATCAGCAAGGTGCCTTAGCATTCCATCCTTCTTGCGCTCCTCCGCGTGCCAACGCAGTAGTTTTGCCTCCTTTGGATTTGCAAAAAACCGTTTCAAACAGGGAATTATGGGAAAATACCATGCCACCTTAGCAGGAGATCCTTTCTTCGCCTCTGTTCCCTCACCATCATCTAATTGATTGTTACGTTTGTATCGAGATACGTTGCACACCGGACATACATGCATGTTTGCATACTCTTTACGATATAGGATATAGTCGTTCGGACATGCATGTATTCTTTCTACTTCCATTCCCAACAGACAAAGAACCTTCTTGGCTTTATACGTGGTTTTAGGCAACTCATTACCCTCTGGAAGCATGTCCGCTAAAAGATCTAGCAGCGCCGTGAAGCTCTTGTCGGACCAACCGTTGCTTGCATTCAATTTCAACAGTTCAAGCACGGCCGACAACCTCGTGTACTTGCAGCACGTGAACAAAGGTTTCTCCGAGTCCTCCATCAAGCCCCGGAATTTAACATACTCTCTCTCATCATAGTTCTCTTCTACATCGCGAAGCATCTGATCCAGATTATCATCGTGCAACCTATCTGAATCCGAACCACAATCGACATCATCCGTCGGCATGTCATTCACTTCACCGGTTATGTCATCCGGTAGCATATCATCCACTTCACGGGCGATGTCATCCGGCGGTATATGATCATTCACTTCGCCATGACTGGTCCAACACGTATAACCCTTTTTGAAACCCCTCCGAATCAAGTGCGCTTCAATTTGCCCTGTTCTTAAACATCTTTAAATTCTCGCATCGATGCATGGACAAGACATATATTCCACCCCTTATTCAACATATCCTCCTGGGAGCTCTTGTAAAGCGACACGCCATTAATGTACTCTTCACTCACACGGCTCATGCATATACATCCAACTTTCGGTCCTACGTTACGTACATATATAACAACTTAGTATTGAAAATTAGATTAACTAATTATTACTACATATATACCACATTTAGGCTTTGCTAGCTTAATTCATATTATAAACACAACACTATTACATATTTAACAAACAATTTTGCAAACCATCTTCAATTAACACACTCACCAATTATTAATTAGATATAAATTGTAATGCAAAAAAAATTCATTACTAACCATATCTAGAGCAGGAATAAAGTATGGATCTTAATTCAAAGCTATCTCTGCCACCTCCCACCAAATTAATTGGCCTGAAATCGCCTAGCTTGCCTCCTGAGCGAAAGAGCAGCACCGGCTGGATCTGGATCGAAATTAAGACAGATGCGGTTCTGAGCAGCGCAATAAATATCTAGGGGCATTATCACAGACGGTTTTTTTACTAAAAATCGTCTGTGATATATCTGAGATCATTACAGGCGGTTTTTATTAAAATCCGTCTGTGATAATCACTTATCACAGACGGTTCATATTTAAGAACCGTCTGTGATACTCGTTTTCACCGACGCCATCAACACAGACGGTGTCCAAATTACAACCGTCTGTGTTAGTGTCGGTCACAGACGGTTTGACAAAACCGTCTGTGATTTCGCGTCTAGTATTAGGCTTTCTGTAGTAGTGCCTAACATTTAACATGCCACCATTAAATAAATCCCAATGGTAAACTTAATTAAATAGCAACATTGAGATAAGACCCTGTATAGCAAATTTGACCCTAGGTAAATAGAAGTTTACTTAAAATCCGCAAGATGCTAATGCAAAGGATAAAATAACAATGGCAGTTTGTACTCAGAGTATTTTCGAATGAAAGGTCATGTCAGTCTATAGATGCTAAAGTATAGTAGCCCCAGGTCATGGGACATTGAAATAATCTCACCAATAAGCAATCCAAAGAAACATGTAATATTATGACCAATAGCTCCAGATGAGCAGCAAATAAGAATATATTAAAGATTTCTATTAAACATCAATCAGATAATTAAATACTCATATGCGGCACTAAAATATTAAACTTATCATTAGGAGTATACCTCCAATAATTGGTAATAGAACCCCATAAAATACCATGACCTAAGTTGCGAGGAGTACATACCCTAAAGATAAATTTAATACACTAACCTCTTACACCGGTCTATAGGTCTAACCAGACTCATAGAATTTCCTAGAGAAATACGAAAATAATAAAAGAAGCTATTAATAAAAAGATCGAGCCGTCGTATTTGGCCATCAGCTATACCTATGTATCTCCGGGTACTAAACATAAATAATCTCATGAGTATGCCTTTATCATGACCCATCCTTTAACCTCCATTTTGACAAGTTCCCCTACCAATTCCCACTTCACTCCAGACGCTATAACTCCGACATTACTCCATGCGCAATCAACCTTGTCTCAAATCACCTATTTAATCATAATAAAAGTTATCAAGTTCAATTGGAATTATTTGGATCTTTTGAGTTATTTGCATTTATTTGGATTCAGTTATTTATCGCGTAATTAGAAATTAGAGTCCTGAAGATTCAATGGATCGAGTGAGATCAAGATCGAGGTGGAGATAAAGACCCAACGACGAAAAAGCTTGAGTGAGCACAAGACCGCGGTAAACCGCACAAGGCGAGTCAATACTTTGATCATGTTGAACCTACATTTTCTGCAAATTACTTTCGTTTAAAATTATCAAATTGCATGCTGTTATTTTATATGCAGATATATGTTGATTTAAGATTTCTAGCTATATGCTCATTGTTTAACTTGAATAATATTACACTTCCGTTGGAATATTTGATTATGTGAACCTTGTCATCCTAGCAAAAATTATATTAGTAACCTTTCGGAAATAAGTCCGTATTTATATGCCATGCTTAGTTGTGCTTAGACATTCGGGAGCTAAAATGCCCAATTATCATTTTTAATCATGAGAAACTGGTTTGGAAAGTCATGGTGGTAATGGCTGGTATATTTAGTGTGCCCTAGTAGCCTCCTGTCACACTGTATCAACCTTAACATGGCACGAACATACAGTATATACTGGCAATGATCATTCGAAAAATATACCAGCAGCGGAGTAATTCTTTCACTTGCAGTGGAGTAATTAACAGCGTACTTGGATGGTTACCACACTTTCTGTAGTGACCAAATCGATCTCCATAAGTTAGACAAAAGTTTTCTAGAGTAAAAAATTGCGACATGACACAAATTAAGTAAGTATGGTTCGAACCAAACGATCAAGTCAAGTTTCCCTAAATGTTTAGATTTAGTCATTTACCAGATCGAGTCACTTTCAAAGCACCTTAGACCCCAAATTTGCATACACAAAGCTCTCCACGCTTCGGCACTAGCGATGCCTTGTTCCGGTAAGGTTGCCTCCGCCGAGTTCTTGTTGCATTGCCCGGCGTTTCTTGATTGCATTGCCCGGCGTTTCTTGATCCGGCAGATACCTGAGGGCCACTGCTCTACAATCGTAGCTCATTTTCTCACCACCGATTTGCTACAAGATAATATAAACTATTACAGTTACTTAATCGTTTACCTGCTTGGTATGCTGAGCACCGGACATCAACAAGTCAAACCCCTCCTTTGTTCCAAGTGATTATTTTTCTTAAGTTCATTTTGATCTTAATTGAACAAATGCCTGATCTAGAAGAGAAATACTAAGCAGTCTTTGAGCCAATTATGGTGCTTTTATGTTGTAGTGTTCATCTGAGGAACACCAGCATTGGTGAAGTACAGACTATGTGCAGTTTGAAATTATTTAAAAACCGGAATACTGATTTCCTTTAGTACTTTTGGTCGATAAAGTACTAGCATGCTAGGGCAATTGTGAAGTATTAAACGTGCAAGTGATGTTTCAACATTGCATATGCTATTGATCTTTTTAATGACATTTTTTCCTTACGCGTTATTATGGGATCATGTGAGCCTTAAATAGGAAAATTATACCAATGCCTCTTGACTCTGTGCTCTTTAACCGTTTGCTGATTTTAATATCATTGTAACAGGGTTTACCAGAAACAAATGCTTCTGGCACCACTCAGCATATTTGATGTTAAATACTTGTTTGCACCCTACAGCAAAATAAGTTTCTAGGCATTGTAGATTTGGTAGTACTAAACATATAAAATTTTGATATCTGCAGATTCCTCTGGGTCTGGCCAGGAGGGAGGATTATGCAGCGGTGACTTTTTGAATATCTTGTTAGGTTGGTTATCCTGCATTTTTTTCCTTTGTAAGGTAGGATACCATTGTGATTTGTGAAATAGGAATGACAGAAGCCTCAAGATGTATTGTCAAGCCAGTGAAGTAGATGCGATACTTCATCTCTGATATATATGTACGCTGCAATGCTGAAATCTTACCATTCCTTGAAAAGAAAAATGCTGTAATCTTGTCTCCAAACCTAATACGATTTGTTCACATCACCTGTTGTGTGCAGTGAGCAGAAAAATTTCCTCGTGCAAGCTTGCAACTTAGCCTTGTAACAACCCACAAGCCATAAATGTCAAGACTACGAAAGCAAAGATGTTCTTTTTCAACCATTTTATAGCTGTTTCAGACAAGATCCATAGACGGTGTAAACTGAAGGTACATATTTGTAGAGGGGAACTGAAGTACAACCGGAAGTTACAGCATGGTTGCCAGGAAATTATTTAGAAGATCCAATTTATAACGCGCGAAATACGCAATGCCAAATTTGATTGACCAAGTTAGTCCACTGGTACTGGCTGCATAGCCTCACCTTCCGTTCTCAACTCCTCTAACATTTTGAGAAGTACCGCTCCCCCAAGCTTGGAAGAACAGTCTGAAACAATAGTGCGGGTCAATATTCTGAAATTTTTTCATGTTAACATTTTGATAAAATGTGCAAAGATGGGAATGTATGACGTACCACAAAGAGCTTCCCTTTGTTTTCAGGCTTCTTAGCTAGTTCAAGAGCTGCAACGGTGTTGGCTCCTGATGATATCCCCACCTGCAAAAATTTAGGAGGTTCAATAACCGTTGAATGTATGAACAGCAATTCAATTCCCCATCAGCCAACAATCTCGTCAGAAATCAGGTGAATTCTAGATTTTGAATATTATCTTCTTCATAACCAAATAACAAATCTTCTTTTTTTTCAAGAGAGAGCTACTGATATAATACATAGATTGAAGATAGCAGAAGCAGATATTCTGTCACTTACCAAAAGACCCTCCTTCAGTGCCAACTCTCGAGCCATGTTAACAACATCCTCACTTTTCACCTATAATATTCCGGTTTATGTTAATTTTCCCTTGCATAGTATTCGACAAAGAACAACTTGAGATTTTTCGACGAAATTTTCACAAACTTCAAAGCAACCATGAGTAGATTATAATATCATAAAAAGAGCAAGAGCAGTGATATTTTAACCAGAAGTATCCTCAATTGCATGTTTAGGTTTGATCTGAAGCAACAATGGAACACCAAATTCTTCTCTATTTGCGCCATGTGCAAAAGAAGCACGCCCCCTACTGGAGCAGCTGGTAACCAACAAGACAACTAGTACCAGCTGGTATAAACACAACGAGATAAGTAAGAATACATGTAAATCAATCACATAATTTTCAGGCAGCATTAGCATGCTGCTGCATCAATCACACACAACTCTGTACCTTTCTTTTGCAAGCAACACTCACAAACCATCTTATTACAAGCACACACACAACCACAAACCAAACCAAATAGATGGTACGCTAGTCTCATAAGAGACGCACACAAATTGACATAGTATCACACACACCGCTTGGTGGATGCACCAGCATCAAACAACCAATTTATTCTTTAGAAAACACACCAACTTGGCAAGCAAACACTGATCCATTGTAGCAACGGTAGCAGTAGCAAGCAGCAACACGTCCTTGCCTTACCACCACCAGATCTACATTGGTCACAAATACAAATACCACCGATTAATGGTAGCTGGATTGATCGTTGAAGACAAAATGAATAAATAAGCAGCAGATCAAGGAGTTTAGTACACAGAGATGTTATCTTGTAATTGAGATAGAATGTATATGTATACCTCAACAGTCAGGTCGGTTCACCGAAGAATTGAGCCTCTGGGCAGAGGCTTCTTGTAGTACTGTGAAGGGCGCAGGTCAAAGAGGGATGGGTCGTGGCCGACATCCTTCCCATCCCACTCCAGCTTGTCCCACCAGTCCTTCTCGCAGTCCACAACAGGGCAGCTATCTCGACCGACAGCCGGGAGGCGCCTGAGGCCCCAGCATCCCCTAACCCTGATCTTCTCGAGCATGGGTGCAGACATCTTGGCCTCGCATATCTGCTGCAGCTTGGGGAGCTCATGTAGGTGGATGTGCTTCAGCTTTGGGAATTCCAGTATGCCTTTTCGATCGTCGGTAGCTATTCTGTTTAGAAACTCTGGCTCCACAGGGAAGACCTGCTTGAGATCACCACAATAGACGATGTGGAGGGTCTCCAAGTTTAGAAAAAATGAGTACGGTGCAGCCCACGATAGCGAGAGGACAAATACGAGCCTCGGGCAGGAGTACAGATGTATGCTCCGCAGTGTCGCAAAGGACCAATAGAGCCAACCACGGAATGTCCTTCCTTTGCTCCAAATGCAATGGGCCATTGGGAGATCAGCTGCCCAAAAGGTCTCCAGTTCATCAAAGCAGTAGTAATTGTAGTTGTAGTCAGTGGGGAAGACAGTGTGCAGCTTGGGGCATCTCTCGACACGACACTGCTTGAGATAATACCATCGAATTCTCTTCTCTCCTATGGACATCATGCGTTCAGGGATCACAGTGGTGATAGAAGAATTGTCGTGCACATGCAATGACTCGACCTTGTTCATTACAAAGATGATAGCCTTGATGCTTTGCATGCTCTCCACGTTTTTAGTGTAGCTAAATCCCTCTCCAATCTCCAGATGGTTGTCCAATGGCTGAAACTGCAGATGAGCATTGTTGTCGTCATGATCACTAGTTATATTGTCAATAGTGACATCAGCGTAGATGCGATAAGTGTAGGGGATTAACAAGTTCTCTAGAGGTAGCCCAATTATTTGTCCAGTGATATTAGGGCCCATCTTCTCCTTGTGGCAACTTTGTCCGTCATCTTTGCTAGTAGAAGGGCCACACATATTTAGACGGAACCTATCATCGTTCCAGCAGAACTTGTCACAACTTTTTAACACCAAGGACTGAACAAACCTCACGTCCGTAATAGTTGCATATGCTTGACAATGTTCCGTTTGGACACGACGGACCAGGGAGTCAATGCATAGCACCCTTAGTTGGGGCAATCCGTTTTCTGGCCATAGGATTGAGTGGAGCTTCTCACATCCCAACAGAATTATTTGTTGGAGACGTGTGACCTTGACCACTTGATCTTTGAGGTCAAGTGTTTTCACTGATGTATTTGAGAGGTCCAGCTCCTCAAGGTTCGGTAGTGACCCACGCAATTTGAAGTTCACCAATCTTGTACAGCCAACCAAGGAGATACGGGATATTTTAGCTGCCTTGTTATGATCCTCTCCTGCTTCTGCGTCTAAGCTGAATGATTCAAGAAATGGAGGGAGTCCTTCCGAACCAACATGATTTAATCCAACACAACCATCTAGAACCAGTGTCTTGAGCCCTGTTGCTCCTGATAAGCTTGGCAAAACTTGCATGGTGCTGTTCCTAGATAGGTCGAGGAGCTCCAACTTCCCCATATCTGTGAATTCATCCATATCACCTATCTCCCAAGGGCATGTAGACTCAATTACTCGAAGCTTGCGAAGTTTCCGCAATCGTCTCCATGCATGATTGCTGCGCCAAATCTTTCCCTTCATTATATGTACCTCCCTAATGTTTGTAGCCATTTGCTCTATTATCTCTGGGGATAAAGTCAATTCCCAATCCGTGTAGCATATGTCTAGCACCCATAGGCTCTGAAAGAATTCCATTGTTGGTCTCTGTTGCTTCTCCTCTTGTTCTCGTGGTTGATCCTTGCACTGCCTAATCCGAGGAACCTTAAGTCAAGCAACAATGGAAAGGAGGTGAAGTAAAACTGAAGGTACAACGGCATAATTTGAGCACACGAAGTTTGTCTGATTGATGAAACATATCATCAGGTAATGATGCTAATGGAGGATCGGATCCAATGTCGACTGCAAGGAAAAAGGACGTTGACTCTGGAGGCACAGTTCGGAAGTTGACAAGGAAAATCCAACGATTTGGAGGAGTGTGCAGCTTATCACCAAAAGTGGGTAACCTATTAGATGAGTAGCCCTCCAATCGCAACTCTTGATGCAGAGCAGTAGCAGCATCCCATGCTTCTTCGTTGTTGTCCTGGCCTGCTTGTATTATCCCATCGCAAACCCAATAGTTGGAAGCATGCATAGCCCAGTTGTAGTCCATCATGTTGCCACCCTTCCAATTCAATGCCAACATATACAAGCAACACTCTGCGGCTATTTCAGGGGTGACGCCAGGCTCCCTAGCCTCTTCTCGTAGTAAAGCATAGGCATCTGGAAGATAATCGCTATTCTCGCTATAAAGATAAAGATGTGAATCATCCACATTTTTATGTAATCCTGGATTGAGCCGAAGCCTTCCTCTGAAGGTCCACAACACTTTATTATAGCCAGGAGCAAACCGCTCATTCGGAGGAATGCCACATTTGGCTAAGTCAACCGTGTTGTCACTTCCATTGTGGAATATTACCAAACAATCTATGTCACGTAGCATTTTATAGATCTCGTAGCCACGTCGACTATCTCTTCTCTAGAGCCCTCATCTACCCCACTGAAATCATCGTCCTCGTCTTGCCTGTCAAAAACAGCCATTACACGTTGAGGAAGCTTTAGTTCCTTCGCGATTGCCCTCTGGAGCGCTCTTCGGCTTTTCCACCTGGAGCAATCGATGTGGATGATCTTGCTGAATTTCTCCCTCAGAGCGCGCGGAGGGTGTTGGGCTATAGCTCTAAGCACCGCAGAAGCACCCAGTCCACGCCATCCGTCCCAGTAGATGGCCTTGTGTGCGCTACCGCTCGTGTCCTCTAGATAAGATATTATCCGTCGTACCGCTTGCTCGATGTTGCCCGGTCTAATATACTGCATTAATGGATGGCAATTAGTTGAGGTCACTTCACACGTGCAGATCAGTTTTTATCTTAGTGATACTGATATTAAAAAGTGCTAGCAAAGCTAGTTTTAATTAGGAAAACTAAATTGGACATTCATGCATGCATGCGTGCTTGGCAGTAGTGATACAGAGGAGACCAGGGTCAACTGAAAGATCCCTATATATTGCTTTGGCGTGTCTGTTGCGTACTACGGCTAGCTAATTAATGTCCTTGCCTTCTTTTCTTAATGAAGACTTGATTTCTAGTAATGTCGCTATCGATTAATTTTTGTACTTGATTTTCTTAATGAATCTTTTTGCATCAAGTTTTGTTCGGTTAACTGTAGACTATCTATGTAATTTTTGTACTGGATTTTCTTAATGAATCTTTTTGTACTGGATTTTCTTAATGCATTTGTACTTTGAGATGATCGTACGTCGACAGTAAATTCTTCGAAATGTGGCGCTCTTGAATTATAGTGTATTCTAAGATTTGGTGAAAATAAGAAAACTACTCTGCTTCGTGAAAATTGCATGCAGATATATGAAGAAAAATACCTGTCGTGGCATGGCGAAATTCTTTTTTGACGGCCCAGTAAACAGAAGAAGCTCCACGAATCTAACCCATCTGCGCCTCCAGATGGATCTCCATTTGCTAGCACCAACAAGAGCGTATTAGTTATGTTCGTGCATCAACATTGTTACTTCGTATTTCGAAAACTAAGTTGCGAACAATTAGTCAACATTGGTACCTTCATTGGCAGCTACATATTCCGTGCTGAAGAAAGACGTGTATGTCAGGTGGAGGAGGAAGATGTGTATTGGGGAGCAACTGCAAATTTGCAAATGAGCTTACTGAAGATTGCCTTGTATGTTCGAGCTTTGGGGTGCTTTTACTAAAAGCAAGAATGCTTCTTTGCTTGGGGTTGGAGCAAAAGAAAAAAGATGGGATTGTCGCCCTGGTGAAGCTACTTGATGGCTCCAAAGTGAATACGTCCAGCACCGACGCTCTGGCTAAAGGAAAAAGAGCGAATGATTTGTATACATGACGCTGTAAAATGCAATGAAACAACATCAAGGTGTCAAACATTTGAACAAATCAAAAGTGTTGAAATCACCTGCAAAAGTGCACCATTGGTCATGCTCGCCCAGTGATAGTGTGGCCATCCACCGATCCAGAAACCACTGTACCTCCATCCTAGGCATTATCGGCGAGCTCCCTCACCCAACCCATCATCCCAACCATGTCGGCCTGCTTCCTCTTAAAAATTGCATGCTGCTGCTCCCCCTCATTGCAGTCCAAGAACAATTTTTCCTTCTCCCTTTCATTGGCATCAAAGAACAGCTCTTGCTTCTTCGTCCCGTTGCTGTCCAAGAACGGTCCTTGCGCCTCCAGCAGCCTCTGGATCTAGCGGACTAGGGCGCCGAGGGCGGCATTGAGGCTAGCGGATTCGGTGGCCACGGCCCAAGAGATGGGGGAAGACGACACGGTGGCGTAGCTACCAGCGACGAGGATGGCTACAAAGAGGTGGAGGAGGTCGATGCGGCCCCATCGCCGAGGGCCACCGGGAGCAGGAATGCGGCGAGGACGGCGTCGAACACCTCGGAGGGGTCGAAGGCTCCGGCTTGGACCTTAAGAAGCCCATGAATTGCAGCTTGTTGAGGATGGCAAGGACATCGGCGGTGGAGTCCATGGACAGGGGAGGCGTCGCTGGCGGCGAGGTCACGACGGTGGGCCGCGGTTGAGCATTTTCTCTTTTTTGGCTATTTTTTCTTTTTTGTGTTTTGCTCCTTTTTTCCTTTTTGGCGTTGGATGGGTGTGAACGTGAAGAGAATGCGTAAGTGTCAATTTAATTTTTTTTTAAATTTGGTACTTGTGGAATGAAAATGTGTAGATTTGTGCTGTGAACTTATGATAGCTGAAGTGTCAGATTCCTTATGATCCAAAGACGAGGATGATTTTTCTATAATAGTTTGTGCTGGGTATAAGTTGATAAACCAATTAAGATCTGCTTGTTTTGGATTCAGCTTTTGATTTCTAGTTCACTATTTTTTAATTTCGTCTTTTTCAAGCTTCTTGACCTCTTTGGGTTTTTTTACCTTTTCTTTTTTTTTCTATATTCCTTTGCATTATCCATGATGGGATAATATATTTTTCTATTTTAAATTTTTAAATTTAATTATATAAAAAAGGCTACCAGCTGCTATGGTACAAAATAGCTAGGAACAATGAAAAGCCAAAAGCTATGAAAAGACCAAAATCAGCACCCCTTAGGGGGGGCAAAGCTATCCTAAATGTGGAGGCTCTTTGGAGAGGCAATATTGCACAAGTCCTCTCAACAGTGTGGGTTGTTCTAAGATATTATGGTATACTCCCTTAATTCTTTTTTACTTGATGGTTTTAGATTTTCATGGCTCCGAGACGTGATTTTAACCGTTACTTACTATAACTTCACATTAAGATATACTAGTAAAATTATAGTATTATGAAAGTACATTTAACAATCAATATAATGATATAGTTTTTATATAGCCAATATAGATAGTTTTAAATATATTGGAAAGTTTGATAGTATGGATTCTAGAATGCTAAGTAAAAAAAGAATAGAAGAATAGTATAGCAGATTAACACGGAACCCACAAAATGATTAAAATGAAAATGAGCACACCTACCATCAGAGTTACCTAATGTCTCCTCCTATGTCCTCATTTTTTTCCCATCCTTTTAACTCCACTTACTCAATGGCTCCTGAAACTCGATAGCGCCGCCATTGACCTCTAATCTTCTCTGTTATTTTGATTCTTCCTCTCCACTCTACTATCCCAAACTCTTTGTGCTGAACTCATCTCAACCAAGTGAGATCTTACTGTCGATGAGTTCCTTGACATTTTTCCTTCGCCACCAATTTACATGGCATATAATCTACAAACATATCTACCTAATCGTGTATCGGTGTATGCCACTTTAATGTTTTATTTCCTAGAATTAGTAGAATTCTCTAGGAAAAATTTCTTAGCACTCCATGTATGGAGCAGAACCATGAAAGGCACATTCCCTACTTCGTGTTGGGTTCTCCCAACATTGGGGATGGTATAAAAAACAAATTAATCCCTACAAATTTGACAATTGTATATTTTCGAGCCACTTGATTGTGTGCCAAGTTTTGCTGGACTTATACAAGGCACAAGCCATAACCATGGCCAAGTTAGGCCTATTTATGTGGCCATATTTTACAAAGTGGGACAAATTTTTACATGACGACTGATTTGATTTTGCCACCGTAGAAGTTGCCGCAAGTGATAATAACTCTAGCAAATTATAACTTATAGTTAGTTTGCTACAACTTTGTGCTAACATATATATGTGTGAGGAAGTCCTCAAGTTACGCAGTTACATTGCCAAGGTAAAAACAAAGCTGGAGAGCATCTCAATATTAAAACTGTTGCCACGGTGGATTATATGTCTCTTGGTAGACTCATGTGAACTTTGGTGACGAATAGTTTCTAAATTACTAGATGTATAGGTGACGAATGTTCTGCCACCCTACAAATTTAAAGATCAAATGAAATTTAGAAGCATGCGAATAGTGGTCAGTGGTGGAAACTATTGTTCGTGTTGAACTTTGACGTCTTAATTCTTATCTAGCTTATATTTTTGAAGCAATTTAAGATTATAGAATACTAATGCACCTATATTCAGTAACTTTTTGATGCTCATACGAGTTTACACCCTATCACAATGAGTGGGCCACTGAGCAATTGCACATGATGAGACTATTTGGAACAAGGGATTTTTTTTTTCAATGATTCCTACAGGAATTGTACTGTTTTCAATAAAATTTACTTAGGTGGATGTTGCTCTTCTTCACTAAGTGTATAGCTCTGGCATTGAACCTACGGTAGCCGCAAAATATGGTAAATCGGGGCAGTGGTGGATCCAGATCTAGAGCTGTCAGCCCTAAGTCTAAGATTAAAAACCTATTATAAAATTTAAAAAAGTATTTTATATATAGTGAATGCCATTTATAATACACTGTTTAGTCTGAGACGTTGCTTCAACCTAGCTTTACCCCTGAATCGGGGTTCATTGTCAGGCAGTAAAAAGACATTTGATAGCTGATACAGCACGCATAGGTCGTAGGTTCATGCTTACCAAACTCTAGTGGGTTAGTGCAAAATTAGCTTAAGAGCTAACACGTTAGTTAGTTCTAAACTTGATTTTGAAGCTATACATTTCCAGGATGCAACTGTACAAAATACAAGTAGCAAAGATTTAGCTCGCAGATGACCTTTTTAATATACATTCGTACGGGTACTATTTGAGTAATAAAATACTTTAGTTTTCTTGTAGAAGAACTTGAGAAAGGTGTGTATACAAACTTACAAATTAAGCAGCACCTTAATTATAAGCAAAGTTTAAACTATAGGTTGGGTCAAAATAACTAACCTAAAAAATCCGGTATATGTTCATGGAAAATTCAGCTCTTGTGCTGTTAAGATTGCCTTAATTATGAGCAAAGTTTAAACTTGAGAAAGAACGCCGACCATGGTTCTCTCAACACGTAAATAGCAAATTCAGTGCCATTAGTAGCTAATTAACATGATCAGACAGCATTACTTGTCTAGCAACCATGTGTGGTCAAGACATCAACGGAGCAATTGTAAAACAGACGCAACAATCGACAAAAAAATACGGAACAAATAAATATAGAAAAGTTTCTCATGAGAACATCGGATTTACTGCTTACAATTATTCGAAGCGTTTTCTCCTGATTTGATGATCAAGATGCTGCAAAGACCTAACCATAAAGAATGAAGGTTTCTCAGCCCAGCAAAATTGACCCAGTCCCTTGTTTATTCCCGGTATGTAAAATTTACATTGGCCACAAAAATGTACATATAAAACATAAAGCTTAATTTACGTTTCTTTTCTTTTCTATTCTTTTACCTTTTTGCATGTTTCATTTGTCTTGGAGAAAATTGCACTGAAAGTCTTTTAAGCTTATAGTTAAGTTCTATTGAGGCTCTTGAACTTAGGAATTAACTTGCAGGTCCATAAAGTTAAAAGTAAACTTCTAGTTTGGTCCCTGAACTTGCAAGTTGTTTCACTTATGTCACTTTGACGTTTTAACTGAGTTAGGGGCCGCTCCAAAGGCTGTAGCTCTGTGCCAATTGGTTTTTGATTGAAAATTGTACTATAGCAGTTGTTAATCTTTTCTAAATCATTCAATTAAAACAATAAAGAAAATCAAAAAAATTGTTATATCTTCACAGATATACAAAGAAAAAGGGGGAAAAGCAAAAGCAAAAAAGCTCAAAGAAGCCAAAGAAACTAAAAGCCAAAATTAGAAATCGACACGTTCTAAGAGGCTTCTGACTTAAATAAACTGAAAGCTAGAAAAAATCAGAAATTAAAGTCGTTTAGAGCGGAAAATGCTCATGTGATAATGGAGTGGCGACTCGAGATGTAAAAATGATATAAATAATTCCGATAGATGATTTATTGACAATTTGGCTGTTTATAACTGTAAATTAGCTTGAAGTGATATCATGATAGTTTGTTTTTGTAGAGTATCACGATAGTTCAACGGATATTTGAAACGTGTGTCAATCATTTAAATAGATTATAAATGTGGCGATTTGAGGGTGACATCCCGATCAATGCCGGCTTAGTTTGTCTTTTACCAAATCTTAAGGTGGTATGAGTAGCACATTTGGTAAGATTAATATCCTGTCAAGTTTCAAAATTGTAGTTCCATTTAATACTTCTATACACTGTAAGTTTAGACACGCTCGGTATAATTTTGTCTTTCTTTTGACTCTCCGAGTATTTGTCCCGCTTATAACATGCTTGTTTTAGGGACGCGTTTATGTGTGCATCAGCAAATAAGTTCAAAAAATCCCTCCCCTTGTTTTTTCTAAATGTTATTTGTCTAAGCAATTTCATGTATTTGATTTTGCTTAATCACACAGATCCTACGTCAGCTCCAAGAGGATGATCCCTAACTAGAAAAGTAAAAGGAGATTTGATGATTTGCCTTATCTTTCTTTGCCACTTGATAAAATGCCATGTTATGTATCACTGACATACAGAGCTAGGACTCATATATCAGTGAGATATCACTTACCATTTCCATGAAAGATAGGGCAAATCATCAATTCTTCCAAAAATAAATTCCTGAGCTCAAGAAACTTCTGGCTAGGTGGGTACGCAAGACTCACTCAAACAAGTCGTACTGTTGAATCGGACAAAACAGCAAGCAATACAAGAAAAGCCTAAAATATAAGACAATTAAGCTTCTTCACACCACAAGAATGCATGACAAACCCATGCCAAGGGTTTAGTTAATATATAACAAAACTCTGTCCCTTTAATTGTTTTCTAGATTTCCTTCATGTTTGAGTTGGCAAATAGACACCATATCTGATACAGTCTACGTATGATCCTGACACCGGTCATACCACGTCTGACATAAGACGATACAATATTCTACACGGACATAGTACGAATTCGGATCAATTTCAACAGTCATCTTAAACCGAATTCCCTCTAGAAATTGAAATATATGATAAACCCCTTAAATTAAATCAGCATGAATAATAATGTTTCAAATTTTTGTTGGCTCCAAATGGATAATAAACCAAAACTTTTTATAAAGCATACATGTTTCCCCTTGGAGCCTGATAGAATTACAATGCCAAACCGCTGTGTTAGCTGAGGAAGTCCGGCGTTGAACCCAGACGCGAGCCAAGCAGCTCCCTCCCACCCCCAGAATGCCTCCCAAAACCCGTATGACTGATAGATGGGTCCCACGTTCTTGTAGAGCCACCTGTCAGTGAGGTAATCTTGCCTAGCGTTAAGTGAGAAAAGCACTGTCGTTTCGGGTGATCCGGACTTGTGACCCGACGCCTCACGGACTTGAGCCCCAAACAATAAATCGCCCATAAATAAAAAAAACAAACGTACCAGATGATGCCAAGACCTATCCACTGACCAGACGCATCCGGGATCAGGCGTGGCCCACGCGTCATCGAGACGGAAGTAGATAAGGCACTGGTGGGTGGCGGGGACCGACAGCTGGAACGGACAGCTGGGTCCCACCCGTACGGAGCGGGTGGCTTTACTGATCCTTTTGGCTTGGCTCGTATCGCAGGTGCACTAGTTTAGTTTATGCTCTTCTCCCATAGGCTTGGCTCGAATCGTCGGCTCGGCTCTACGGATCGGCTTGGCTTGGAGGAGGGCACGAGATAGTAGGGGTGAAAACGGATCGGATAGTTTCCGTCGGATCCGGACGGATACGGATACGGATTGTGTCGGATCGGATTTTTTTCGGATAGTTCTCGGATCGGATACGGATACGGATTTTTTTTATCGGATACGGACACGAATACAGTAAGCCTAGTATCCGTCGAATACGGATACGGATACGGATTATCCGGATAATACAAAAACGGATATCCGAGGGAGGAGGGACTTTAATTTTATTTTTGATTTTGGATTTCGAAAAGCCCGGAAAATTCATTTAAGCTCGAAAAATATGAAATAAACTCCAAAAATTCCGAAAAATTCACGAAGTTCTGGTGACATTTTAGACTTAATAAAATATTTCCAACTAATGTTGGTATTTAATTTTCATACTTAAAATACTTTTAATTTCAAAAGTTGACCTTTAAACTCCAGAAAATCCAGGAAACCAAATAAAAGACAAATAACTCCAAATAATTAATTTAAAGTAGGATGAATTGCATGAATACGAATAATTCATCATGTGTATTCCATGAATTACACGTTGTTGTTACTTATGTAGTCATGTTATGATCGACTATTGGGTATATTTTCATTGTGGATGAAAAGACTATGCTTGATTAGATTTCATGAATGTTTTGACAAGATGAACTATTTACGTATTTTCGTTAATTTTGGATGTATAGTTTAAGAGGTTTTCATGTTCCGATAAATATTCAGAATCAGTATTCGTTTCGATTCGTATTCGATCCGTATATGTATTCGATATTATTCGTATTTGTATTTGTATTCGAGTTATCCGTATTCGTATCCGTATCCGAAAAAAAATATGAAAACAAATATGGTAGAGACATTATCCGTCCGTATCCGATCCGTTTTCACCCCTACGAGATAGGCTTGTGAGCTGGGCCAGCGGGCTCACAGTGCGCGAGATCTTCCGACCTGCTCATCGCTCGAGCTGTGGAAGAACCCTTCTTCAATTTTAGACTAGCTTCGTTTGCGTGGCGAGACGCCACACAGTTTTTTTTGCGTATAGGAAGGTAACTTGATACGGATTAAATGATTGAATGTAACGTAGTTATGCTAGTAAATTGAAGGATATAATCTGAATAGAGTAATAGTAAGTGAAGATTAATATAGTATGGTCAAACAAGCTGGCAAGAGTAAATTAGTACACCCTGAAATGTAGGTCTGTACGAAGCAGTAGATGTTTTGGAATATGGAGAGAGCAAAGAGATCTGTGGTTATGCCTACATAGGGAATACAATGTTAATTACATGAGAAGTTAATTTAAGTAAGGTAGTTTTGCTAAGAAGGGTATTGCAGCTGATGACAGGCTGTATAACAAAATAAGTCTAATCAGCTGGAAGGAAGTTCGTGGGAAGTGAATAGCTTAGTGATATGAGCATATTCCAGAGTACGATGTGTGTGAATACTGGTAATGTGCTGGAGCAAAATGTGTGGGCTTCCTGAAAGAAACAGATTGAGAAACAACGCAGTGTAGGTTAGTGTATGAGCCTGTTTTCAATAATAAACAGTTGTAATGAGATGCAGATCAGTACGTACTTAGTGCGGCACTTTACTGCTTTGTAGGTGGGAATAATTCTTTTGCAATTTTGATCTTCTTCGTAGATCGCATTATTCTGCAAAGAAAAAGCAAGGATAAGAATTGTAGATTTCAAAATTTGTTGTGTACTACTGCTGGTAGTAATGTATTATATTCTAAAGAGGTACCTTTTGTTTTCTTCTGTAGATGAGGTGGGTAACTGCAGCTTTGCAGACATAGGTGTGTCATGTGGTGCTTGGTCATGGCGCAACATGGAGGCAATCTTATAGTACACATGCGAATGATCAGATAGAAATAAATGTAGATAAGAAATTTTTTGTTTAGAAGTAGCGGAATGTATATGGGGCTTTGAGAAAGCAAGTAATGATGGTATTTGTTTTCTCACCTGTGGAGTTTGAGCAAATGTTGTTGGTAAGGGAGTAGCTATTTCTGCAGATGTTGTGCCAACAGAGGGTGGTGTTAGTGGAGGAGCAATAAGTTGTTGCTCATGGTGCATAATAGTCTGTGCTTGTATGGGTGCTGTTATTGTAACTTCTGGTTTGTCTGATAGTAGCAGCATGTTCTGATCTGGTTGGGGTAGTACTGATCGCACATGAAATGTTGGAATGTCACTCTGGAGGGAGCCTTCTGACATTTGGACGATTAACTCGTATTTTTGGCCAACAATTGCTTTGATCTCATCTGGAATATGCTGTGGTTGGCCTTCAGTTGACACAATTAAAAGCATGGGAGGTTTTCCAATTAGTTCTTGACCTATGTCACCAAAAAACATAAACTGTACATGGAGGTCTCAGGCTTTGTCGATTGTTTCGTGATCGCCATACACATTGATTTTGTATCTGTTGCAAGATTTTGAAAGCGCAACATATATTAGTTTTGGTGACTATGTAGGAACAAATAAAAACAAATTGCTGAAGGTTATAAATGGGTATGTATTTGTGTACCTTGGTTCTGCTGTTGTACCATTACATCTTTTGCATTTGTATCCATCTCCATCTAGGAAAGTTCTCTTCCAGCATGTAGAGCATGATATGTACCACCATGATTGTGCTGGTACTAAGTCTGTGACAAGGATGGTAAGTCTGTAGCGTTGGCCCTGTGTGTAGCGTATTTGAGAAGTGTTAATCTGTAGACTGTGAAAAGTGAGTTGCAAATATATGCTTCAAGTATGGATGGTTTTATTACCAAAACTTCGTGAGGTATGAGGTCCATTAATTCACGCACTGTTGTGGAGATTGGAGTGGTGTGATTTTGGGTATCTCCTTGCCACTCAATCTGGTGTGAATGGTTGCTGACCCTGTAGAGAATATTATAAAAGAAAGAAAGCAGTGTAGAAATGTTGTTAGCAGATAATGGTGTTTGTTGAACGATTGTTTGATTGGTTGGGAAAAATGAGAAGTAGTACAGGGTCTGTAGAGCGTGTATTTCTGGTATTGGTATGTTGATATACCACTTTGATGCAGAGCTGCTCTGCAATGCGAGCTGGCCTGATTATGTATATGAAAAAGTAGTATGTCGTAAGAATAAAGGAATAATAAGTAAGGTAATAAGCTAGTATTTTTTTTGTCTGTAAGTGGTATATAAAGGAGAGGCTGTGTTGTAAACCTGAGTATGTACCGACAGACATGCCAACAAATAAAGCGATGACTGGTGCATCTTGAGAATTGGTAAAGAATAGTTCAACATTAAATGATTCAAAGATGATGGCCCCACAATGTAATGATGGTCGTTTCAACGTGAAGAAGTTGTGTTATATTGTTTTGGTAAAGGTGATGTAGTAATGATGTAGGTATAGATTGTAAAGCAAATAATAATGTAGAGAGAAACAAAGATGTAGAGAATATATATACCTTCCATCTGATATCTTTATAGTGCGTTTGACTGTTGGGCCTAACTTTGTCACTGTTTCTGTGACTGGTGAAACAGCAGTTATGAGAGCAACAACATCTGATGTATATGAAAGGTAAATTAGAGCGGGGAAAAAGAGCCGATGGAAATGTGTAAGTTTTGTGTATAAAATATGTGAGCATAGGTGTGGTTATACCTGATAATAAAGTTTTTTTTCCAATGCGATTATGAAGAACAGAGAAAGGTACTGAACTGTATGCGTATAGAGGAAAACCATCCGTTACGTAGAATTTCGTGAACTGTTGTGTAATTTGAAAACCGAGCGTAAATAGCATTGTCAATCGCTTTGTATGTCTGCTTTCGTTTCAAGGACTTCAAGTATTGAAACTCAGAATAGATCCTTCTTTAGCAAAGATGAGAAGGTATGAAGCCATCTTTTGGGAACAATGCCTTCCATAGTATGGCCCTAATAAAAGGTTTTAGGCTATGTTAGATGGTAAAGAACAGCAATAATATAGATGAAGGAAGAGACAAAGAACAAGATAAATGTCAGTAATGATGGTGTGTACAAGAAGAATAGAATCATTATTCTAGAAAGGAAAAAATCTGTGTGAATGTAATAAGCGGAAGGATTAAGGATTAAATACCTGTTCATCAAGCATGACAAAGTCTAGGTGGTATACATCTGTTGGATCTTGTGGATTTTTAAATTCCCAAAGACGTGCTAAACAGACAAGGACTTTCCATCTGTGCGAACTTTGGTTGATATGATTTAGCAATGTATACATGTTGTGGAACCTGTGTAGAAAATGAAGTTATACAACAAGTATTGTTGAAATAGGTATGAAATGTGAATTAGAAGAGTATGTTTGTATGGCACAATGATAACACTGCAAAATATAACGCTGAAAGAATAACTGTAGGCAAATTTGTTTTTAAGTTATATTAGCGAAAGAATAAATGCAGTTAAAAATTGAGAATGCAAGAAGAAATAGATTAGTATGGGGTAATGTAAATTTGTTGAGTAAAGATGAACTGTGTGTGGGCTGTTTTTTGGAAGATGATAAAAAAAAGATCCGTGAGTAAAGCGGAGAATTTTTTTTTATATATGGAAAATTAAAGCATAGGAAAGTATGCAATGGGAAGAATCGAATGAGAAAGCAAACTATGCAGGTGATGGTCATATGGGAGCAATAAAGTAAACAGAATAAAAAGTGGTATGTATAAATGAATGAATTTTGATGTAACGTGTTTTTGAATAGAAGAAAATTAGTGTCGCATGTATTAGAGCCCACCTGTATTGAATTGTTTTAGAGATATAGTGAACCAATGGGAAAGCGCATATAGTATGGAAGACAGAGGATGTAATCTATATGTATGGGAAATCATATAGGTGTAGATTTGTAAGTGGAATACAAAAGGAGAGGCATACCTACCAAACATGTTTTGTATAAATGTTATGGGTAGTCTGTATGAAGAGATGTGAAGGAAATCTCTAAAGATGGAAAGCCGAATAAGGAAAGGTAGAAAATCTAGTAGAAGAATATATTAGATAGAAGTGAGCACTTCTTTATATACTATATTTTTGGTCTCAGTGCAAGGAGCACCCTTGTCATTTTCAATAAGTATCTTCAATCCTGAACGAGATGTAACGCGTGATACTGCCACATATAATTGCCCATGACAGAAGACCGGGTTTCTTAGATAAATCCCAACTTTGTTTAGAGTTTGGCCTTGACTTTTGTTAATAGTCATTGCATATGAAAGTCTGATTGGAAACTGTCGCCGCTCAAGTGTGAAAGGCCAGTGAGAACTTGTTGCATGTAGAACAATTCTGGGAATACAAACAGACTGACCAATATTGGTCCCAGTAATGATACATCCTTCAAGTGTTCGATCACCAAGTCTTGTGATGATGAGACGTGTTCCATTGCAAAGACCCAGAGATTGATTTATATTTCTCAAAGAACATGACCGAACGCCTATTTTCAAGGAAATGATATGGTGGGGAAAATTATTGATTGCTATAGAGTTCAAGAATTCAGGTGGATATAGAAGATTAGCATCACCAATGTGATTATCAGATTGAGAAATGGAATCAAAACTGAGATATTCTTTTGTATGACCAGGTATTCTATTAAAGACAATCTTGTTTAATTCATCAGCGACGGTATTAGTTGGGCAGATAATTGCACGCTCTGCAAGGTATGCACTATTTTGGTAACTGGTATTTAATGAGTCATAGATAGCATCAATAATTGAATCCACATTGTTCTTGGTCGGCAAGAATAAAAGATCATTTGGGATAACTATCCGTGATGCATGAAGTTCTCCTTGTTTTTTGTCATTGGAACCCGACCATCTCCAATATGAAGCACCCATTGAGCAAACGCCGAGAGCATGTCGCTCGTAATTGAGAGGTCTGGATTATGAAGTCTCATATTGGTGGATAATTTGAGTATTTCAATGTGCTGCCAAAGTGAAGATCTAATAAGCGAAGCTTCAATAATTTCCGTTCTGGTGCCACCTTCAATAACTGGTAAAATTTGTCGAAAGTCTCCACCAAGGATAAGAAGCTTTCCACCAAAAGGTATAGTCATGCGACTGGTGTCTTCGATGAGACATAATGTCACGTAATGTTCTCGTCCAAGCTTCAAAGCAATGTCGATGTGTCATAGGCGCTTCATCCCGCAGAATTAAAGAAGTCTTCATAATAAGCTCGACAAGCATTGTTCCACGTGGTATACTGCATAAGCTTCTTCATTGATATTAATAGGTATTCTAAATCGGGAATGAGCTGTGCGGCCACTTGGTAATAAGAGTGAAGCAATTCCAGATGAAGCCACAGCGAGAATAATCTGAGCTTTAGCTCTTAGAGTTGCTATAATAGCATTCCAAAGAAATGTTTTTCCAGTACCACCATGCCCTGATACGAAATAAAAGCCACCTTGATTATGAGAAATACATGATAGAATCTTGTTGTATATAGCAGATTGGTCAGCATTTAGTTTAGCACATAGTGTTTCAGCCTGTGTTGCTAGAACAGCTCTATCATATGCTAGCTCTTCGGTGACAAGTCGATTGCCAGAAGTAGGGTCACTGTGGGGTGACTCAGTGGTTATATTATATGTAGCAAAATTAAGCCCATTCCTTGAAAACATAAAGAATAATTCTTTTATTAACTGAGACTGTAAACAATCACTTGGTATAGGATATGTTGGATTTTGTAATCCTTGTCGTATTTTGTATGCGATGTCATCAGCAAAAAAGGACCAATACTTATCAAACAAATTCTGAGGGCTGATTACACTGCAAAAAGATAGCACTACCATAAATAGGTGTCTAAGCTGATGTGATGTGGCCCAAACAATTGCTTCATCAAAGAGTAGATACCATTCTGTATCATCACCAACTAAACCACGGGCCTTGCAAGCCTCTTTGAAGGTAGGGTAGCATACACCATCAAAAAATCTGATATCTTCGTAATTTTGTGCACCACGACAACCATCAAAAGCATTCTTAGATAGAATAGCTCACCGATACTTGGGTGCACATTATATATTCGACCAATCTTTGATGCTGCACGCTTTCTTTTTAGCCATTTTCTGTTAGTAATGTTCCATGTCCACTTTGATGGAAACTGATAATAAGTGAAAGATCTTGCGTCTTCGAACCGTTGATTAGCAGTAAACCATTCAGTTAACGTAGTTTTATAAGCTCTTGGATCAGCAATAACTTCTTGTAGTTTCGTATCTTCACGGTACATAACTTTGTTCATACCGGCATATGCACGATAATCGCCGACGTATATGCGTTCGCCATGTATTTCAATTCAAATAGTCGCCAAATTGCTTCACATGAAGATAAATATCTAGATTTTCATGTAGGAAAGTATTAGGATAGAATAAAAAAATTCGTATGAGAATAAATTAGCGTAATTTTATGTAAGGGAGCATTGGTATAAGATATGGAAAAAACAGAATTGTATATGTTAATGTAGAAAAGTATAAGGAGAAAGTAGAAAAAAACCCATGAATATAAATTCATATAAGTTTATGTAGGAAAGCAGCAGCATGACATATGAAAACAGGAAACGGTAAATAATTTGTTCTAGCAAAGTGATGTTTATCATATGTATGAAGCATTACCTGCATTTAATATAATCGCAATTTCGCCTATTCCTTGTTTAGGTGTGGATCGCTTGAGCCCGATGGTTGGGTAGCACCGAAAAGTTGACTTTTGCTCTATCCTGACCTTTGGTAAGGTATTTAAATAAATACTTCACAAGGTTCGTCTTGTTGCACCATTCAACATTGATGTGAGCTTGGAATTTTTTAAGCAAAGTAATGTTGTATGGAACAACCCATCTGTTATCTAGCTTGATTCCATTCTTGATGACGAAATGATGTCCGTCTTGTCGGCGATATATTGGGAATCCAGACTTATCTAGGGTTGTTTCTAAGTGAATTGTTTAGGTATCGTTTTGAACACAAGCTATCTTTCATGCATGGACATTTCCTATTAAGATCTCCGCATGGTCCATGCATCATAAATTCCTCAACAAGAGCATAGCCAAGTGGATCAACAGTTGATCCGAATTTCAAGACATATAAGGTTGTCTATGTATTGAGCGGTAGATTTGTATCATGATGAGCAAGCCATATAAGGGTGTGAACATGAGGCAATCCTCTTTTTTGAAATTCAATGGTGTATAGAACTGTCATAAATACAAGAGATAATTTAGAATGAGGAAAAGAGTAGCATCAGTAAGCTAAAAAAAGACTGATAGAAAAAAAAAGAGACTAACCGGCTTGGACGGGACCGAAAGTGTGTCCAGCTTTAATGTCAGAAATATATTCAGTAAGCTTCATGTGGAATACGCGAGTTACAATATCAGAACGGTCAATATATTTCTGACCAGATTCGTATTTAAGTGCGTCGACAATCTCTGGCCATCGTGAATTGCATGTGAAGGTAGAAAATAGATCAGGAGCACCATACTCACGGCAGATAGCCATTGCGTCTTGATAATTGAGTGTATTATATCGAGGACCACCAGTAAAACTTGCAGGAAGCAATATTTTGACACCAATGTTTTTGCCCTGTGAGGTGCCTTGACCAAGCGCATCTGAAATGCCTTGGTATGTTTCTGATCTTACTACATCTTGATTAAAAAAGTGGAATGAAAGTCGGCTTGCCTCAAGACATGAATAGGAATCGACCTCTATCTGATTTGAAAGCCGGCCACAGCATGTGTAAGGATTTGGTTCATTTCTTCGATAATGGCATTCGTAATGATGAGTACTCAAGCATAGATACCTCATCTCTAGTCAAGATAGATTGACATCGCTTTATACTTAATACCAAGATGAAACCCTTTTTCTCCGTACGGAAATAATAGCGAGTATTGAAGAGACATCGAGGCGGGATTCGAGGCGAAACTTGTTTGAGCTCACTGTTGTGTCTTTGAACAACTATATCAAATTTGTTATTTTCTAAAGATAATTCACCTACGACTAAAGCGACTAATTCAAAGAACAATTGGTAGGGAATATCTATCACCATGAGTATTAGCTGAACCAATAAGCCGAATATAAACCTCAGGGCTTTCTTGAGAAAATAAACGGTCACGTGCCATTCTGAATTCTTTCACTAACGGATTACAACGGTCAAGCATGGCAATCAAGTCAGCAACAATATTAGGATCTGCCTCACCGTGCGCATTATCTTCTTTCTCGAATACGCATAACTGCTTCTCAATTTCGTTGAACGTGTCATAAATGTATAGTGAGCATATTGTGATTTTCATACGATGTGGGAACTAAAGAACCAATACGGTGATGAACAACACCATTTATACGGAAAACATAATGACCTCCACCAGTGTTAATAGTTCAGTCAACATCTACGCCCAAGGAAGTGAATGCAAACAAGGAATTGTAATGGCGTATTAAATGCATAAATGCATTTGAGCGAGGGCCTTTGTTAAAACCAATAAGATGTCGAAGTGGGTATGGGTATTCTCTATGCGGTGGAAGGGAAACTTTTCCACTCCGGCAACATTTATTATAAACAATTCGTTGATATCTAGAGGAACTTCTATGGCGAGATCTTTCTTGGAACCAAAAATAGCACCACATTTACTACATTCATAATCGGACCACCGTAGTATGATCGATCGGCACGTGGTGAAATAATGTAGGAAAAGGCGATTCAAGAAAGAAAGAAGAATGAATGCAATGATGTGAAACACATGGTAAAGCACTGATGAGGAAAAGAGAAAGGAATAGTTACGTAAGTTAGAGCATATTGTTGAAGCGAACCTTTTAGGTAAGAAATTTGTTCCTTAAAAAGAGGACCAATTGGTTCTCTAAAGGAATTTGGATTAAAAGACCATGCGCTACCTGAAATGTGTAAGAAATATAGTAGAAACTATGATGGAAAGGATGATGAAATCTTCATATGTACAAGGAAGGGAAAAATGAAAGAAGACGAAGAACTTGGCAAAACAGTACAAAATATGGAGTAAGACATGTTGGTATGTGTAGAGGAAGGAAAGAATAAGAAAAGGAGTAAAAATTGGTGAAATAGCAGCAAGCATGGCATAAAACATGTTGATATTTGTATAACTGGAAGCAAAAGAAAAGGAAAAAGGTAGAAGATTAATGTAGGAAAAGGGAAAAATACTTAGGAAAAAGACAATCAAAGGAAGGCACCTGTTCTACCAGCATTACGGAGCAAATTGGATAATCTCCTTTTTTTTCTATTATGACTTGCTTCAGCAGAACTAACCAACGGAGAAAAATGGTCTCCTATGATGTAGATATATGGGAAATAAAATGGTCAAAAATATGGAAGTGAAGGAGAACTAATCGAAAAGAGGAAATAAATAGTTATGAAGAGTGTGAACAACCACGATGACGCTTCCGCGGAAAGGGTTCGTTAACATCTGTGCGAAGTGCTGTAGGACAATAAAGAAAAATGGAAATAAAAAACAATGAGGAACAAAAAGTATGTAAGAGGATTGGAAAATGGTCATACATGGCTGTGATGATGTCTGTGGAAGAAACGTTGGGAAAGCGGTAGACAAAGGATATCTAGAAGGCAGCGATGAAGCTACGGATCCAGATGGCTGTTTTCCAAGAAAAATTTCTTCATGGTGGGCTTTAGTAGAGGGTGATAAATTCATAAGATCAAATAGAAGAAGAAAAATAGAAATAACGTAGGGACAAGCTCAGCACTGAAAGAAAAAAAAGTGTAATGATTAAAAACAGAGGACACAAAAAAGGTCGAAATATGAAAGAAGCTGTAAATATAGTAATAAATAAGATGGTAAATGCAGAACTAAGGAAGTACTAATTAGAAAGGATTATTGTAGAAGGTTCAAAAACAAGCATGTAAGCAAATATGCCGGCGCTGTGAGGAAAATTGGGTAATCTCTTTGTTTTTTTATCATTAGCTGATTTAGGACAAACAACGAATAGGAAAAAATGTTGTTGTATGATGTAGGTAGGCAGGAAGGCAGAATCGAAAAAAGCAAGGAACAATCAATGTAAGATAAAAAATAGCACCACATTTACTATACTCAAAGTCGCTGAAGAAGTAATAGTAATAGTTTGACTGATGGAGTAACAATTTGGAGAAAGGGCTAATAATAACACAGAAATAATAAATTAGGTAAACGTGCTAAAAGGCAGAAGAAGTACCTTAGAAACAGGGAGCAGGAAGGTTTGATTCACAATAGGATGCAATATAAAAGCCTAGCGCTGAAAGAAAGGAACCTAATGCTCTGTAGATATGTCTGCAATGAAGAGCGTGAACATGGAGAACTGTTGATGATGATGTATTGCAATTTGAACAGCGCTAGACAGTAAGTAAGCCTGTAAAAAAGAGGCAGTAAGGCTATCGTTGCAAGCAAGAGACTTGAATATTTGTGAATACGATAGCGTGTAAGGTAACAAACGTAAAGAACTTTTGTAAATACAATACGTAATAAGATTGTAAATATATTATTTTTTTGCTCATACCACATTACAATCTGAGCAGAAATCGTTGCAAGCAAGAGACTTGAATATTTGTGAATACGATAGCGTGTAAGGTAACAAACGTAAAGAACTTTTGTAAATACAGTACGTAATAAGATTGTAAATATAGATTTTTTTTGCTCATACCACATTACAATCTGAGCAGAACACAGGCAGCAGGTAAAAGTAGTAAGACATGACAGAAATAAATAACAGCTAAAAATATGAGGATGAACCATTGTAGGTTATGCAGAATAAGATTTGCAGAAACGTAGAGAGTCTTTGGTAGCAGTATATTGCAATATAAGCAGCATATAACCAATAGGTAAATCTATTTGAGAACAATGGACATGGACAATAACTAAAAGCGTCAACAAAAACTAATGTAGGGTACCCAGAAGCATGTAGGTACGCAAATCTGTAAGATGTAAAATTGTACAAAGAAAACGTAGAGATATTTCGACAATAGCACAAGTTAGGAGAAGTACCTTACAAATAGGAAAAAGGAAGCACTAGTTTGTAGCTAAATGTAATACACAACGGTACTGCTGAAAGCAAGAGACCTGAAGATATGTAATTATGGTAGTGTGTAAGACAACAAGCACTAAGAATAAATTATGGAAAGTTTTATAAATACAGTACGCAATAAGACTATAAATGTAGAAATATCTGGACAATGACACATTGCAAATTGAACAGCATGGTAGAGATATTTCGACAATAGCACAAGTTAGGAGAAGTACCTTACAAATAGGAAAAAGGAAGCACTAGGTTTGTAGCTAAATGTAATACACAACGGTACTGCTGAAAGTAAGAGACTTGAAGATCTGTAATTATGGTAGTGTGTAAGACAACAAGCACTAAGAATAAATTATGGAAAGGTTTATAAATACAGTACGCAATAAGACTGTAAATGTAGAAATATTTGGACAATGACACATTGCAAATTGAACAGCATGGAGGGTATACGTAAAATTACTACAGAATGATAGACCTAAATAACAGATAAAACTATAAAGACGAAACATTGTAGGGTATGCAGATAAAACTATTACGGAATGATAGACTTAGATAAAAGGTAAAACTATTAGGAAGAAACAGTGTAAGATATGCAGGGGCAAATCTGTAAACATGTAGGTCATGCAAGTGTAAAAGAAGAACAATAGTAGAATAGTAAAGGCAAACATGTAATCAAAATATGAGTGAAGAGAAGTACCATACAAATAGGAAAAAGGAAGCACTAATTTGTAGGAAAGTGCAATACAAAAGGCGACCACTGCAAGCAAGAGACCTGAATATCTGTGAATACGATAGTGTGTAAGGTAACAAACGTGAAGAACCTTTGTAAATACAGTAGGTAATAAGATTGTAAACATAGAGATTTTTCGCTGATACCACATTACAATCGAAAGAATCTGATACGATGAGGTAAAAGTAGTAAGAAATGACAGAAATAAACAACAGCTAAAAATATCAGGATAAACCGTTGTAGGTTATGCAGAAGCGAATTTACGTAGAGAGCTTTGGGTAGTGGCATATCGCAATGTAAGCAGCATATAACCAATATGTAAATCAATTTGAGAATAATGGACATAGACAATAACTAAGGTCATGGAAGCGTAAAAGAAGAACAATAGTAGAATAGTAAAGGTAAACATGTAACTAAAAGATGAGTTAGGAGAAGTACCTTACAAATAGGAAAAAGGAAGCACTAGTTTGTATAAGCACCGATTCAATGACTGCGTAAGCAATGTAGAAGCACCCTACATGACAAAGAAAAGAATCACAAGTATTAGAAGAATAATAGTTTTCAAAAGCGACAAAAACAGAGGTATAAAGAAACAAGAACTGAGAATAGTCGAACTAATGGGGAAAAAAACACAGTGGAATTAAAACCAGCTAACACAAATCTGAATTGGATAGCACCGCGTAAATCCAAACAAGTACGTAGCCACCATTGCACAAATCATAAGAACAAATCTAAGCCAGATCCATAGACCGGAAAAAGAAATCTGACACAAAACCCAGCCGTAATCGACAGTGGCTAACAGAAATGTAAAACGAACAGCAGTACGTACATTGTAGGAAGCATCTGGCGAGCATTCGACAAACCGCAAGATAATCTGAGAAAAAAACACAACATAACTAAAAACAGCTAGCACAAATATGAGATGGATAGCACCGCGTAAACCCTAAGTAGTATGTGATGACCATTCGACAAACCAAAAGAACAAATCGAGCGAAGGCACACTTCCATTCAACCCGCCCTGACAATACCGGAGTGGGTAAGAACGTACGAACCCTAAGAAGAATGGAAAAAACGCAAGAACCACAAGGAGGGGGGGAAGACGACACCAAAAGGAACCCCGGTAATACCTTGAGGAAGAACGGAGACAGAACAAGCACAAGGAGGAAGAAAGCGCAAGCGCCGCAGGCAAGAAAGAAATGCGGTGAGCAACAATGGAAGGAGAGCCGAGAAGAAGCGAGCGGATGTGGTGCGGCGACGAAAAAGGAAATGAAAGCCGTCGAGAAGCCCGCAGATGGGGGGGATTCCTCTCGAAGATCTGCACAGCATAGCCTGCGAACGGGCTCGACACGCACAACCCGCGCCCGTGGTAACCAAAAATGGAAGCGACCGTGGTAACCGGCAAATGGAAGCGGCAAGCGACGCACCGCACGGACGTGTCGAGCAAAGAAGAACGGGCACCACGTGGCTGGGGCGAGCGACGAGGAACTCCCCCCTCTTTGATTTACGGAGTATATCATACAGTTTACTAGGTAGGTTTGGGCGCTGCGCTGCGCCAAAACCGCGTACAAATGTACTTCACATAAACAGTGATTCACTCATTTGACAACGTCATAGATCGTTTACATTCAGAACTAATTAAAATGTGATCGTATTGCCTTCTGTTTCGAGAAGATAAAAATCAATATGAATACCTCACTTCTCAAAGCGATTTCTTTACTCCGTTTGCTCTCCTGTCTCGCTCTGAAGATTAAACAGTATGTCACGGGTATATCACGCATACCACCCCCTCTTGCTCTCGTCTCATACATTCATCTCTCCCTCATTTTTTTCACCACTCGTCTCCCTCCTAAAAACCACTTCTTTCAATACGTATTATTCATTTTCAGCCAAAAACTATCAGTCACAGCCAATTCCAACACCCCATGAATGGTGGGTTGTGTAGGCTGCACTGTATGGAGATGGGGCAGGCTTTGTCACCACATCGTCGATCTCTGCATGTTCCTCAATTAGTTCGATACGCAGCGCAAATACCACAGTAGGAATAATTGCTTGCTCCTGCAAATATCAAATTATTATTCCTAAACTGGAGTATAGAACAATATCAACAAAAAGCAACAGCGATCCAACATCAAAAGCATTAAAACAAATAGGATGACATTAAAACAAACAGAATGAACACAAAAGGTAAAAGAGAACGTTGTGCTTGCTAAGAGTAAATGACAAATGCCTATTGCTATGCTGAGGAATATCAACATTTTTTTCCTGAAGCAAGCAAACATACTAACAACAACAACAAAAACAAAATCTTTTGTCCCAAATAAGTTGGGGTAGACTAGAAATGAATCATTTTCAAGATCAGAGAGATATGAGTCTTAAAATAAAACCTATAATACTAAAATCATAAGTCGTACAACCTGCTATCTGAGCCAAGAGCCTGAACACTGCCCTAACTTTCTTATAGTTCCGGTACATAGATCGCTAACTTCCATGCGCTTCTATCCAAAACTAATTCTTTAGATACATTCCAATCTCTCAAGTCTCTTTTAACTGCTTCCTTCTAGGTCAGTTTTGGTCGACCTCTGCCTCTTCTTTCATTTTCAGTACATCTTAAAATTCCACTACGTAACGGTGCCTCAGGAGGCCGTCATTGAAGATGTCCGAACTATCTCAAACAATGTTGGACAAGCTTCTCTTCAATTGGTGCCACCCCCACCCTATCACGTATATCATCATTACGGATACAATCACGTCTTGTATGACCACAGATCCACCGCAACATCCTCATCTCCGCTACACTCATTTTCTGTATATATTGTCTTTTAGTCACCCAACATTCTCCTCCATATAGCATTGCGGGTCTGATCGCCATCCTATAGAACTTACCCTTTAACTTTTGAGGGACTTTTTTTGTCACACAGGACACTAGATGCTTGGTGCCATTTTACTCACCCCGCTCTTATCCTGTGGCTCACGTCTTCACCAATCTGACTGTCCCATTGTAACATCGATCCCAAATAACGAAACATGTCCTTCTTAGGCACTACTTGTCCATCCAATCTAACATCTCCATCATCTACCCTAGCACCACTGAAATCACACTTCAAATACTTAGTTTTAGTCCTACTAATTCTAAAACCCTTCAATTCTAAGGTCTTCCTCCATGACTCGAGCTTTCTATCAACACATATTCTACTCTCATCAATCAGCACCACATCATCAGCGAAAAGCATACACCAAGGGATATCTCATTGTATGTCCCGCGTGACCTCGTCCATCACTAGAGCAAAAATGTATGGACTCAACGCTGACCCTTCAAAAATGTATGGACTCAACGCTAACCCTTGGTTCTTATCTTAATGGGAAAGTCATTAGTAACACTACCACATGTTCTGACATTAGTCACAATATTTTCATACATGTCCTTAATTAAGGTAATATATTTTGTTGGGACTCTTTTCTTTTGAAGCGCCCACCACATGACATTTCTTAGCACTTTGTCATAAGTTTTCTCCAAGTCAATAAATATCATGTGAAGGTCCTTCTCTTGCTCCCTATACCTCTCCATCAATTGTCGTAGCAAAAAAATCGCCTCCGTAGTCGACCTCCCAGGCATAAAACCAAATTAGTTTGTCGTCACGCTAGTCACTTTTCTTAAACGACGCTCAATCACTCGTTCCCAGAGCTCCATTGTGTGGCTCATGAGCTTAATTCCTCTATAATTAATACAACTTTGAATGTCTCCTTTATTTTTGAAATTTGGTACTAATGTGCTCCACCACTCGTTTGACATTTTGTTTAACCTAAAAATGCTATTAAACAACTTAGTTAACCAAACAATCGTCAGTTTTCCTAAGCATTTCCACACCTCAATAAGGATATTATGAGGCACCAACGTCTTACCCACTTTCATCCTTTTTAAAACCTCTCTTACTTCTGACTCCTAGATTCTTCGAACAAACCACTTATCGGTGTCGTCAAAAATATTATCCAGTTCAATCATACTATAATCATTATCGTGATAGAACAACTTGTCGAAGTAATCTCTCCACCTATCCTTGATCTCCTCGTCTTTCACCAAAAGTCTATTAGTGTCGTTTTTGATGCATTTAACTTGATTGAAATCTTGTCTTCCTTTCTCGAATTTTAGCCATCTTGTAGACATCCTTCTCTCCCTCCTTTGTATTTAGTTTCTGATAAATTTCCTTATATGCCTTGCCTCGTGTCTCATTCACCGCTTTTTTCACATTCTTTTTTGCTGCTGTGAGATCAAGCCATAAGATTTCTTCAGTATAGGATGGAGCAATAACAATAATCCCTGTTGTTGCACTTACCTTAAAGCCCAGTATAGTGATAGGTATTAACAAACGAAAATTAGCACTAAAGAAACCCTGGAGACATAAGTGGACAGCGTTGAAATAGGTAGATGAGCTATTCATCAGGCTCTCAGATAATACCATGGCAAACCCTCAATTCAAGCATTTCAGATATCAGGCCTCTAGCGCAAGTTTGGAACCCCAAGCACATGACTTATATAGGTAAGCTCCCCTAATGGCCTAATGTCGGACAGCAACACCAGCAAGAGGAAGTAACAAGCATAGTTTAACAATAAATAATTCAAAAAATGAGTAGAGCCTAGATGATTCGGCAACAACATATACTTTCAATGCAAAGTTGAAATCTTGAAGAAAGAATGCAAAGTTGAAGTGAAAATCAATTACTTTATCTGTAAACTCGTAAGGTCAAAACTGTCTGACAATATAACTTGGCTAAAAACCTACTTCAGTCATTACTTCTCAAAATCAATTTTTTGCCTCCAAGAAACTGAACGTCAGTACTCAAATGTAAGGTTTCTGTTTAGCTAATCTAATTCTAAAACATCAGCTATAATTGTATGATAGGCAAACCCAGAAAGAGCTTCATAGATAATAGAACAGAACATTATCATGCTACTTCTATGGGCATAAATGGCAGGAATGCACATAGTAATCAGAATGGCAAACCTACAAAGAGCTTCATAGAGAACAGAACAATATTATCATGCTACTTCTAGGCAGGGATTTACCTCGGATGTAGAAGGCAGCAGAATGCAAGCATCATCTTTGAGAATGTCCAGATTGTATACATAGACTCCATTCTCCTGGCACAACTGTAGAGTAATATAGCAGGGAAAGTACAGAATTATTCTCACAACGTCATTCAGCAAAAAGATCGTAAATCTCACTTGCCAATCTCAAATATGTGTACCCAGCAGCACCACACCATGGAAAAACAAATAAAAAGATTGATTCATACTCTCATTTGCATTCTTTCTACCGAGAAGAGGAGGAAAAAGAACTACTTAGTTTTACTTAGTTTGCAAACTGACAGAGAAGCAGAAGCACTAAGAAGACACCTTCAGTTTTACAAATAGTCAGAAGTTCCTGCAAACAGTTTTACAAAAAATCCATGTCTGAAAGATGGACCTGCAAACAGTTCGAAGGAAACTACTTAAGTGTAAAGCGTGGTCCTTATTACTGTAGAACACCACCACACAAACACAAAGTATGCAAGGAATAAAGGCAGGAAAAATGGGTTTAGGTAGTAGATAAGTAGAAGATTTTGAGCTTTCGACATCCATAGGATAAGAAAAGAGCAAACATGTAGTGGCCATGCTGCAACAAATATGCTAGCATTCTGACACCAAGGAAAAAAAAAAGGATGGATTCTTAGTTTCTTACCTGTTATAATCCATCACCATGGCCATCTTTGCATCTCATGTTCATACTAGTACATGCGTCATACAATCAAAACACACATACACAAGGGCACGTGCAGGAATTCTTAGAAGCTCCTTAATGTGCTTGAAAAGATGGACAGCAGGGCAGAACACTTCAACACTGGCTGTTGGAACAGATTGCTGTAAGAAGTGGAGTGAATAACCAACAAGGAATTCCATAATGTTATAACCTAGCTCTGATACCACTCTGTAACACCCCCATTTCTGGGAGCGTTATGAAATCCTCGCAACTGCTCAGGACTGTTCAGCTGCGAGTACATCCATCGAATGTATAACATTGTCAACACAAGCTTAAGAACAAAAGCGAACTTTATAACAATATAAGGGCATTAAAGCCAAGTATCACAGCAAGGCCAACGGCCTTTAGTTACATTACAGCAAAAGATGCCACAGGCACGCCTGAGCGGAGAACGACCCTAACTCCAAGCTTCGTCGATCTCGTAAAGCACCACCTCTTCGTCTTCACCTGTCTCCTCATAGTTTGTTGTTTCTGTTTATGTTTTTAGTAAATATGAGTACAACTACCGTACTCAACAAGTCACACGGAACTTAACAATAACTACATGCAAGGTATAATAAGTAGAGAGGAAACAAGTCTATTATTTTATATAGATGCAGTTTTAGTTGGGAACCAAATAAAGATTTTAAAAGGTACTTCATTAATGTAAAAAGGGGTTTTCAAGCTTGATTATCAACCTTCAACATTAGCAAACCATTGTCAAAACTACTTATGCCTTGTTATTGGATTCACCCATTAAACACAGCTTCATTTACTCGAAGCACGGTCTTGAATACCATTATTTCATGACTCTGCATGTTGCCTTTACCCACAAGATCTCTCAACTCCGCGACGAGTTAAGAAAACAAAGTTGTTCATCGCTCAACTCTTTATATAGCCTCCACCCAGTAGGTCCTAGATCCCCATAAGCTCGGACGACCCCACGGATCTCATCCGACTCATAGCAGTCCTACTATTGTATGGTTAACCACCTCCCATACAAACTCACCCTCGTCAAACCATCTTGTAGAGATTCAATTGAACTTGAGCGGTTACTAAACCAAGTTTGACAAAATCAACGCTTGTGATTGGCGGATACTATGTTCTTTACTCGAGATAAGGGTCTAGACCTTATATTTTATGAGGCATCATCCATGCGAACCCATATTCGTGTCACATCGCCACCAATCCACAGACAAGCCTCCACCCTAGGATAAGGTCTTCGGATTCACCTCTGTGATCCTCGCTTACCCTAGATCCATCCTTTCAAAAGTTTGACAAATACTAAAATTCTTAACAGTAAAAAGATTTTAATGAGTTCCTAAGCTACCATGTTTATATTATTATCGTAATTAATACTACTAAGTTTTGTCACGGTGAATATGGCCATCAAGTTAAACTGAGTTTTTTTCGGGTGGTAGGACATAACTAATATCATATCATTCTAAACATTAATTATACATGAAATATTGACTTGAAAATAACATAATGAAAATACAGATAAATAAATAAATAAAGTAAAGATAGGTTCAATATAATCAAAGTATGCACGACTTGCCTTGTGGGTCTACGATTTCAATTTGCTCAAATTCCTCGGTGGGCTGGGCCTGAACTTGGGCTTCTTCCAGCTCTTGAGAAACTTCAACGTCGAAGGATAACACGAAAGCAATTTAAAATAAATTAATTCCATGCCCGAAGGGTTGAGCTAGGAATAAAGAAATAAAATGAAGAAAGAAAATCCGATAAAATTCAAATAAACAGGGTTTTGGGCTTATAGAAGGGTCATATGGGGAAATAGGCCTGAGATTTGGGTTGGCGGGCTCAAAACGAATATAGGGAGTATAAACTTGTTTTTGGGTTCCCGCCGCTTCATTGGGCTCGGACTCATTCATCGGGCTCGGATTGGGTTCAGCGAGGTGGTTCGGTCTTGTGCGCATTGGTTTGGGCTTGGTCGGCTGGAGCAGGTGCGGGTGGGTTGATTCGACTCAGCCAAGTCGGCCTGGCTCGGGTGGGTGTAACAGTGCGAGGCGACTCGGTGCAGCTCGGTAGAGACAAAGCGGCTCGGTCGGACGGAGCAGTGCAGGCGGCGGGTTCGACCAGTAGGGTTCTACCGGTCCGGTCGGATGAATAGTACCATCTTCTACCTCACTTTGCGCGTGCAAGCGGCGAGGAAGATGATGGCGGCTTGCGAGGGTGCTCTGGTGGTTTGCGACAGTAAAGAAGGTCATGGGTGGGTTCGGGGCATTAAGGGGATTCTATTTTGGGTGGTGGCCGGCTCGGTGGAGGCAGCAATCGCCGGCGGCGAGCCTCTCTTTCCGGCGGTTAGTGTGGGCATTGTAGGGCATATAGGGGATTAATCGGACAAATTGGCTAGTGCTAGAGCATTAGTGGGAGTAGGAAAGGTTAGTGGACGTAGCGGTTTGGGCTAGGGGAGTTGGAGTCGTGCTGGCCACGGCGGGGTGGTTTCGGCCGTTGGGGTTTATCGACGCCGGGGAAGAGGGTTGCTCGGGAGGCTAAGGTGGTGATTGGGGTTTGCTTCTAGGGCTACCTCCGAAGGAAGTCCACCTCGGGGGCATTGATTTTTGTAATGGTCGGCTTGGCCACAATGGTAGCAGACAGTATATAACTGCGGACATTGTCTCTGCAAGTGATTTCCATGATTATAACACTTCAAACCAGAATGCTGGACGCTCACCGGGGCGTCATAGGATTTTGGCTGGTCTTGATCTGCGGTCTTGATGTGAATGCAAACTTCCTTCCTTGCTATCCCCTAGACTGGGGTGCTAGGATCATTCGCTTCCGAGGTATGTCTAGCGATGAAGTTCTTTGCATTACCTTCCTCTTCCGCATATCCTCTTAACTCATTCCTTACTTCTTCAGATATGATGAGTTTATTTACCATTGAAGATAGGTCTTCATAGTCCACCATTGAAATATGGTAATTCAAAGACTTTTGTAATCCCTCTTTGAATCGCTCCATCTTTCTTTCATCGGTCCTTGCATCATCGGGGGCATATCTGGCCAATGTATTACATTGGTGAAGATATTCTATAACTGTTCGCCCTCGTTGTTTTAAAGCTAGAAATTTCCGATGCTTGGCTTCAATGACTCCTGTGGGTACATGGGCTTGGTGGAATGAATCTTCAAATTCTTTCCAGGTGATCTCCCGATCCTCACTCATAGTCTGGTAGTTTACCCACCACGCTACGGCTGGGCCTTGTAGCTGATGAGAGGCATATAATACCTTTTCTTTGTCACTGCATTGAATAGTGTTTAACTTCCTTTCCACGTCTCTGAACTAATCTTCGGCTACCATCGGGTCAGGTGAGGAAGAAAAGACTGGAGGTCGAGTCTTCTGAAAATCTGCCCATTTTGACTGCATGGGCATTCCTTGTTGGTTATTCCCTCCACTTCTTACAGCAATCTGTTCTAACAGCCTGGCATGTTGCTCCATCATGCGCGATTGATTTAATTCTGCTTGGTATCTATTTTTTCTTCCATCTTGGCTAAAATGTCTGCTAAGCTGAGCTATGGCACTTCCCTTTGACGAGGACTGCGTTGTCCCTGAGATCCTTCTCCACTTCCTGACATCTTGATTGTTTGATGAGATTAGGAGTTCAGATCTGTAGCGGTTTTTAGAAGGTCAGATAGGCAAGTAAGAATTCAGACTTAGGGTAAGATCAGAATAAAATAGATAAAGATTCTAGAGTGAATTAGAAAGGTTGATAGTTGAAGGGATAAGCTAAGGATACTGTTAGCAAACAAATTATTAAGTAAAGCAAAGTAGTCTTTATTCATTTATAACACATGTTGGGTACATACTATTTTACAAGGTCCATACCACAACTCATTTTACAATACCAAAACTTGCTACTACAAAAAGGTTCTGACTACTCTAACGCAACCCAACTCAACACTAAGCTTTCTGATCTAGGGAGGAGCCATCAGAGGAACACCACTCTTCTTCCTCTGGGTCTTCTTCCTCATCGATCACGGGCTCCTTGTCTTTGGACTCGTAATTAACTGCATTGGGCCGCTCTGGAGCACCTTATGACGATCCTCTGAAGAATAAACGGCCTTGGGGTGCCGTCATCCCTTCAGATTCCTTGAGGACCTTTGTTGGGCCATCTGGTGATTCATCACACCTCGAGGCTTCATCTCGGGCTTTCTGTTGATAATGCCGCAGAGTCTTCTTTAAAATCCAAATCTCCTGTCGAGTCGCGTAGAGCTGATGGTGCATCTTCCGATTCTCCTCGGTCGTTCGAGCATACATGTCCTCCTGGGAAGCGATGACCAATGCGGCTTCCTTCATTCTTGGATCAACTTCTAGTTCTGGATTTGGGACGAGAAAACCGGTTCCTTCTTCATCTTCTTGCGGAATGGGATAGAAAGGTGACTCATCATATTCATCCTCATAGTAACGGCGAAGATATTCCACCACTTTCTTTGCTGCATCATGTATGGCGTCTGATTCCTCATGTCGGTAAGCTATGAACTTCCGTCGGATATCTGGTCTGAGTGGTAGTGGTTCCAAATATACCTAGGTTTTCCAGTCATACAGCTTGCCATGAACAATCAATGCTCTTGTATAAAATATCGGACGCTGGCGTTCTGTCGCATAGAGGTATCTTTGCATGCACCACAGAAGAGCGACCCATCCGGATAAAGCCTCTAGGTTGGGAAAAACATGGCGTTGCATCGTTCATAACACCAAATTTTGAGGTTAGACAAGAGTTGATATAAATATTTTTAGAAGTCAAACTTAACTAATATAAGACTAGCATAGGTGAGAAAAAGAGATATACAGGAATATTACTAGAATTTTGGGTAAATTATTTTTATAACCAAAATAATTTTTGTAAAAATCCCTAGTGCACTTAGGGTCATCCTACGGTCAAGCAAGCGGGCTCTGATACCACTTTGTAACACTCCCATTTCTGGGAGCGTTATGAATTCCTCGTAACTTTCCAGGACTGTTCAGCTGCGAGTTATATCCATAGAGTGTATAACATTGCCAACGCAAGCTCAAGAACAAAAGTCGGCTTTATTACATTATAAGGGCTTAAAGTCAAGTTTCACGGTAGGGCCAAAGACCTTAATTTACATTACAGCAAATGCACCACAGGCACACTTGAACGAGAACGACCATAATCACAAGCTTCTTCTACTTCATAGAATACTATCTATTTGTCTTCGCTTGTCTCCTCAAAGCTGGTAGTTTCTGTTTATGATTTTAGCAAGTATGAGTACAACTACCGTACTCAGCAAGTCACACGGAGCTTAACAATAACTATATGCATGGTATAACAAGTAAAAAGAAAACATGTTTATTACTTTGAGTGGATGCAGTTTTAGTTGAAAATCAATTAAAGACTTGAAAGTAACTTCATTAAGGTAAAAGGGTTTTAAGGCGTGATTATCAACATTTCACATTACCAAACCATTCTCAACTCTACTTATGCCTTATCATTGGATTCACCCATTAAACACAGCTTCATTTACCGGAAGCACGGCGTATTCGAATATCATTATTTCATGACTCTTCAGAGTTGCCCTGCTTTACCCACAAGATCTCTCAACTCCCGCGACAGAGTTAAGAAAACAAAGTTGTTCACTACTCAACTCTTTATATAGCCTCCATCTAGTAGGTCCTAGATCTCCATAAGCTCGGATGACTCCACGGATCTCATCCGACTCATAGCAGTCCTACTGTTGTATGGTTAACCACCTCCCATACGACTCACCATTTGTCTCCCCCTATCCAATTGCAAAGATTCAATCGAAGTTGAGCAGCTACTAAGCCAAGTTTGACAGAGTCAACGCTTGTGGTTGGGCGGTTACTATGTCCTTTACTCAGCATAAGAGTCTAATCCTTACATTTTTAACTTAGACATCATCCACGCACAAACCCATATTCAGTGCCCGCAGCACTGCCACCAATCCACAGCTAAGCCGCCACACTAGGATAAGGTCTTCGGATTCACCTCTGTGATCCTCGCTTACCCTATATCTATCTTTTCAAAATTCTAGACAAATACAAAAATTCTTAACAGTAAAAAGATTTTGGTGAGTCCCTAAGCTACCATGTTTACTTAGCTATCATATTTATTTTTACTATATCTTGTCAAGGCGAATATGATCATCAAATTAATCTGGGCTTTTTCGGGTGGTAGGACATAACTAATATCATGTCATTCTAAATAGTAATTCTTTACTATTATAAAAGGAGTTGGTAGTTGGTCCTCCTCACTTCTCTCTTCTCAGCCATTCGATTTGATCTGGACCATTCGTCTCTCTCCTCTCTCTCTCAGGATACAACCGTCCACCCCCTCCACTTTTCCCATCTCCTCGCGCATTTGGTCACCCTTCTCTCTCTATCGCTTGCTCTCCAATGTTTAACGTGTGAAGTTGGCCAGGCAATAAGTTCCGTCTCATTATTTTTATGACTCCATTACAACGCACGGATCTCTAACTAGTATACATAAAATATTGACTTGAAAATAACATAATGAAATTACAGATAATTAAATAAATAAAGTGAAGATAGGTTCAACATGATCAAAATATGTGCGACTTGCCTTGCGGGTCTACGATTTCAGCTAGCTCAAATTCCTCGGTGGGCTAGGCCTAAACTTGGGCTTCTCCTTCTAGCTTCTGAGAAACTTCGACGTCGGAGGCTAACACCAAAGCAATTTAAAATAAATTAATTCCATGCCCGAAGGGTTGAGCTAGGAATAAAGAAATACAATAAAGAAAGAAATCCGAAAAATTCAAATAAATAGGGTTTTGGGGTTATAGGAGGGTCATATGGGGAAATGGGTCTGAGATTTGGATTGGCGGGCTCAAAATGAATCTAGGGAGTATAAACTTGTATTTTCGGGTTCGGACGGTTACTGTTCATCGGGCTCGGTACTGTTCATCGGGCTCGGGTTGGGTGCAACCGGTTCGGCGACTTGGTCTGGCTCAGCCGAGACAAGGTGGCTCGGTCGGACGGAATGGGCGCGGCGAGCGGGTTCGGTGTGACCGCATCGGTTTGGGCTTGGTCGGCTGGAACAGGCGCGGCGAGCGGGTTCGACCCAGCCGAGTTCGGCCGGTCCGGTTGGATGAACAGTGTCATCTTCTACCTCCCGCCTGCGCACGTGCAGCCGAAGTAGAGGAAGATGGTGGCGGCTTGCGAGGGTGCTCTGGTGGTTTGCGACAGTAAAGAAGGCCATGGATGGGTGCGGGGCATTAAGAGGATTCCATTTTGGGTGGTGGCCGGCACGGTGGAGGTGGCAATCGCCGGCGGCGAACCTCTCTTTCTAACGGCTAGTGTGGGCATTGTAGGGCATATAGGGGCTTAATCGGCTAGAGCATCAGTGGGAGTAGGGAAGGTTAGTGGAGGTGGTGGTTTGGGCTAGGGAAGCTGGAGTTGGGCTAGCCACGGTGGGGTGGTTCGGTCGTGAAGCGGCTTTCGGCGCTGGGGAAGAGGGGGTTGGGGAACTGAGGCGACGACTTGGGATGGTTTTGGGGAGTACTAGGACACTATTGACTAAGGCAATTGAAGAACTATGGAGCGGAAGGCCGACATTGAGTTAGGGTTCGTCTTTTGGGGATTTGGCAATTACCGGCAATGGAGGTGGCGACGGGCCTTTGGGGTGTGTCGATTGGCTTCGGAGAGATGTTGACTTCACCGTGGAGTCCTTAGTTGCTTAAATAGGTGAAGTAAGGCGGTGTAGCTTAGGTCGATTTGAAAAAGGAGAAGGGGCGGTGGCATTGGGCGGCCGACGGTGTGCCACACCCTTGGGTCGGTTCGGGGTGTCAGGGCGGAAGAGGGCAAGGCTGCAAAGGGCTCTGCCCAAGCGGTAGAGGTGGCAAAGTCCGGAAGCGCGGGGGAGCGGTGGCGCGACCAGAGGAGAAAGCTGGAAATTGAGTTGAATTTTCGTTTCTGTTTTGTTCTCTTACTTCCTCAACCTAATTCCCACCAATCTCAACACAAAGCTGCTCAAATCCTTGCCATCACAATCGGAATGGGGAGATCAATTGCCAGCACTATTCCTGTCCGAAAAAACCCACCGCCATACCAAGTCTCATGTAGTCACACCTCTTCGTGATCGCCCTCGCTTGCGCCTTTCACTTGACTCCACACATTGTTGGTCGTGCCGTACCCGCCCAGGACAGTGGCGAGCCACGTCAACCCGACCGCCGCCATCGTGTCCTTGATTTTGCCGCCGGTCTCCTCTACTCGCGCCACCGCTTCCCGCGCCTTCGGACTTCGCCACCTCTACCGCTTGGGCGAGCCCTTGCGCCTTGCCCTCTTCCGCCGACACCCGAGGCCAGGCCAAGGGCGTGGCACACCCGGCCGCCAATGCCACCGCCCGCCTTTTCGAGCTTTTTCTCTGTGACCCGAGCCACGCCACCGCCTTTGTCGCCACATAGCACCACCCAGAGCGCCAGCTCCATCCGCAGGTAGCCACGCCATGCCTTCCCGAATGCTCGACCCCGCCACGCACCATTGCCACCTTGGGCAATTCCGACGCCAAACCGCCTTACTTCACCTATTTAAGCAACCAAGGACTCCACGGTGAATTCAACATCTCCCCGAAGCCAATCGACACATCCCAAAGGCCCATCGCCACCTCCATTGCCGGTAATGGCCGAAAACCCCAAATCTCAGCCCTAGCTCAATGTCGATCGCCCGCCCCTCCATTCTCAAATTACCTCCGCCTCTGACCTCTCCATAGCCCTATAACCAAACCACAATCGCCACCTTAGCCTCCCGAGCAACCCTCTTCCCCGACGCAGATAAACCCCAACAGTAGAAACCACCCATGGTGGCCAGACGACTCAGACTCAGGCCCCCCAGCCCTCCACAAACCTTCCCTACTCGCCATGCTCTAGCACTCCAATTCATCCGAACCCCTTCCCTACCCCCACTAACCGCTAGATTCGTTTTGAGCCCGCCAACTCTCGTGCCTATTTCCCATAGCCCTCCTATAAACCCAAAACCCCGCAAATTTTATTTCTTTATTCCTAGCTCAACCTTTCGGGCATGGAATTAATTTATTTTAAATTGCTTTCGTGTTAGCCTCTGACGTCGAAATTTCTCAAGAGCTGGAAGGAGAAGCCCAAGTTCATGCCCAGCGCACCAAGGAATTCGAGCAAATTGAAATCATAGACCCACAAGGCAAGTCGCGCATTCTTTGATCATGTTGAACCTATCTTTACTTTATTTATTTATCTATATTTTCATTATGTTATTTTCAAGCCAATATTTCATGTATAATTACTATTTAGAATGACATTATATTAGTTATGTCCTAGCACCCGAAAAAAGCTCAGTTTAACTTGATGGTCATATTCACCGTGACAAAACTTAGTAGTATTAATTATGATAATAATATAAACATGGTAGCTTAAGAACTCATCAAAATCTTTTCACTGTTAAGAATTTTAGTATTTGTCAGAATTTTGAAAGGATGGATCTAAGGTAAGCGAGGATCACAGAGGTGAATCCGAAGACCTTATCCTAGGGTGAAGGCTTGGCTGTGGATTGGTGGCAGTGCCGCGGGTACTAAATATGGGTTTGTGCATGAATGGTGCCTCAGTGAAAAATATACGGACTATACCCTTATGCTGAGTAAAGAACATAGTATCCGTCCAACCATAAGCGTTGATTTTGTCAAACTGGTTTAGAAACCGCTCAAGTTCAATTGAACCTCTAGCGGGGAGGCCGGGGTGAGTTCGGCATGTAGTTATTGTTAAGTTATGTGATGAACTTGTTGAGTATGGGATCTAGAATGGTTGTACTCATACTTACTAAAACATAAGTCATGAAACATCAAACTATGAGGAGGTAGGTGAAGAATGAAGTTGAAGGTGGTGCTTTACATTATCGATCTTTATTTGGTTCGCAAGCTTGGAGTTAGGGTCATTCTCCTTGCTGCAAGTTATTGTTAAGCGTGTGATTTGTTGAGTACGTGGCATCTTTTAAATAGAAATAACAAACTATGAGGAGGCGGTGAAGACGAAGAATGTAACTAAAGAGTTAGGGTCCGTTGGCCTTCTCTTTTGTCGTGATACTTGGCTTTAATGCACTTATATTATTATAAAGTTCGCTTTTGCTCTTAAGCTTGTGTTAGCAATATTATACATTCGATGGATGTACTCACAGCTGAACAGTCCTAGGCAGTTGCGAGGATTTCATAACGCTCCCAGAAATGGGGTGTTACAGAGTGGTATCAGAGCCAGAATTCAACACTGGCTGGAGCACCTAAACCTCTTGGGAAAGGTACAGCCAGAATTCAGTATGAACCTTAGTAGCCTTTCATTTTTATTTAAAACAAAAAGACAGAAGATTACCTCCTACGAGTATACACCACACTTGCAGATTGATTTAGGCATCCGCTGTGCTCCTACAACCAACAGTTCCAGTACTTCCATCAGAGAAAGACCAAACAAGGAAAGCATGTTCAGTGATGCTTGCACTGAACACCGCACTAGATGGCATCAGTCAAACTATGCCTCATAGTAACAACTAAGAATAGATGCTACACCGCAGAACTCTGTTTCCCACAGAAAAATCGAAATAAACTTCAGAAACACATATTTTAGCTCTATCATAGACTCTATAAAGCAAACCTTGACTTTTGCTAGTTAGACATCTAAAACACAACGACATAAAAGATAAAATTGCACAAGGTGCAACAAAAGGCACCAAGAATTTACCTGTAAATTCAGCGCCATGGGTTCCAGGGATTCTTGTTCGGATGCACCAGATTCGTTTAAAGGAAGGGAAACTCAACTATTGTACTATGAAGATGAGATTAACATCTATCTACATGTGACTAAAGGGAACAAACAGAAAAGGCATGCACGGGTGCAAAGTGATCACCTTGACTTGATCTCTTGATCTCGGCGCGTGAGGTGCCCATGCTGACCCTCAAGACCATGGCAGGCAGGCAGCTCTGTAATGATGCTCACCAGGGCAGGCAGGCAGCTCTGTAATGATGCTCACCATGGCAGGCAGGCAGCTCTGTAATGATGCGCTGAAAAAGAATGCACCCACGATACGAATTGTTCACTCTAAATTACTTGACATCAACTTATCTTAGGCTACACTACAATCCGTAAAATGAACCAATGTGCCTTCATTTTCTCAACAAAATAGATGGAATCAGCTGGTGCAGAAGCACAGCCAACACAACCTGGTAGACAAACACAGGTGAAATATTTCGGTAAGTCCTTATTATGCAGAGTTCAGAAAATAAAATCTAGGACCTGTCAGCTGCCAACCAAAGTTAAGACAGCGAAAGGCATGTAGCATGCAGTCCACAAACAGAAAACTAAGAGCAAACAAGCGGAGATCACCGGGAATTCCAGACGGTAGAAATGGGAACCCTGAGCCAAGAGCCAGCCAGGCAAGGATGCGACGCCGCATGCACGGCGACTCCTCTCCACCACACAAATCGTGGCGACGGCCATATGGAGGCACGCTGCCGATCCGGCTGATGCCCACGAACACATCGTTGGCCCAGGAGGCGGCGGCGGCGGGCAGCCTTGGGCGAGCTAGGGTTTGGGCGTGGCCACCCGGGGCGGCGATGACAGTCCGGAAGGCAGGAAGAGGGAGCGTTGGCGGCGGGGACGGCGAGGGAGGAGGTGAGCGCGAGAGAGAGGAGAGCTGGAGAGGAAGGCCTGCGGGCGGATCGGCGGCGGCGAAGGAGCGGCGAGGAGAAACAAATCGAGAGGGAGGAAGATGTGGGGCTCTCCGTGCCCTTGGGGCTGTTCGGAAGCCAGCCGACCAAAACCTCGCCAAAAAAATAAGACATAGTATCAAATGCAATGAAAGGTGTGGTAAAAATCTAAAACATGGACAAGCTAGATATTAGAAAGAATGTCATTTGGATCATGTCCAATCTAAATTTTAGCATTACTAAATTTTGATGATTAATTTCCTCACTTTTGAATTGCTCATATATAACATTAGATTTTATTAATGTTACCGAATTTTCATGAGCGTTACCAAATTTTGGTAACAATCCAAACAACAGCAAATTTTTATTGGTGTTACCAAATTTTGGTAAGGTTTCATTGCCTAACATCCAAATATCTCCTGACATCCTCACCAACAAGGACTTCTACGTAATTATGAAAAATATAAGGTTTTTTTCACAAAAAAAGGTGATGTGGGACACCCTTTTTTGGCCATATTTGTTTGGATAGACAGGGGTTAGACCCAATTCCCTTGGATTGATAGGGATTTTAGTTCAAATTCCCCACCGATCCAAAAAAAATTGAATGTAATATATCCATCCAAAACAAAGCCTTAATGGGATCCCATCCATTCTAATAAGATAGTGAAGTGATAGCGATTTAACAAAACGGTACTATGACGAAACATGGGTAAGACATTATGTGCGAATGCACATGCTCACTAACGGTCACCTCTATCCCAAAAGCAGACGCAAATACCTAAATTAAATAAAATTTTAATTATGTGTAAATAACTTTCAAGTTTCAACTCACCATAAAGAATAAATCAGGAACATTCACGTGAATTTATAAAAAAAAATTCAACTCAATCCAAATAGCTTTTGTCTCAAGTTTGGAATTGTCGAATTAATTTCTAAAACCCTCAACATAATTTGAAAAGATATCAGGTCAATTTTGACTTGATTATGGAAATAAATTCAACTTAATTTTGAAGCTTTCCACTCAACAATCCCTCAGCTTTTTGTCCCTAAAATCCACTTTCACATGGGATTAACGACAAAGGTTGAAGATCGCCGACGGATTGATGCCACCCCAGTCCTCCCGTTGAGAGATACCGCCACCAATCATTATATTTCAAAGGCACGATGTCGGACCCAAAATTCATTTCTAAACCCTATGTATTTACCGTGTTAGTCCTATGATCAGTAGCTATCACATGTATTCACATCATTGCAACACATCCATACATGATTAAAATAAAACATAGTAGCATTTAGTAATTAACAGTTCAACATAGACCTACTTAGCCAAGGTTTACAAAAAGGGGCCGACATGCTAAATAGAACACATTAAGAGTTCTTGCGACAGAAGATAAACAATAAGATTAACAAAAGAGCCAACGTGGTTTGTCACACACCCATGGGCAACCGACTAGGTTAGTGTCTTAAACCTCATTATTTTGTCGCCAAAGCCCACGGCATAGAAATAGCCGACTAAGGGATCTTCCTCCTTTTGCTCTAGTAGGTGTTCAACAAGCAACAGTGAATACAAAAATATACTCCGCAAGACTTTAAGCAAGGGTATTAATACACACAAGCTTTATCAAGGAATTGCTATCCTGCCAGATTTTTGTTTTGCACAAAGTGGGCTTTCATTTACAATAAACATAATAGGTTGCAAAGAACAATTTGTAGAAACAATTAACATTATTAAGAAATAGCAAGCATTAATAAACATAGAAGTACTTATAGGCAAGTGGCAGTCCTTTGCCATAGCAAAAACTTTCAATAGTTTCAACAAGGTTTTCCACCATCCAATACTTTTCCAAAAGTCATTTTAAACTAGAAAATCTAACCAAGTGTGGTATTACCAAATGATATTCACAACCGGAATATGGCTATTCGAATAGATTTGATGCTCTGCAAAGGTTGTACAACTTTACCCATTAGACATGATCAACTTGTATGAAGAAGATCGTAACAAAGGCTTTACATAGTTCCACCGCAACCTAGTTCCACCCACTAATGTTTCACTACTAGTTAGCAACAACTAAGTGGGGCCCTCTTACTCCATGTGGGTATCCAATGGCACCAATCACATCCACATTCCACCGGATGGCGAAACCAAAGTTAAAGCATTACTAATTAGTTGGTTAGGTTTGTCCCACACTAGACTTGTGGTAGTATGATGTAATCTTGGATCGAAGGTGCTGAAGTTTGGTCCTTAACCACCGGGTGAGCCTTCAACAAACTGAGATCTTGTGCTAACTGCACCGGTCTCCACAAACCACTCACCCAAATATAAAACCATTCTTACTTTCACATTTTTAGCCAAAATATCAGAGGTAACCCCTCTATCAAAAATGTTCTAGAAATTTTTCCAAAGTGTCCAAAATTAAGTTTTGCCAATTTCCGACCTTTGTACCATCATTGGACTAAGCACGTCTAAGCATATGACTCAAATATCATTCTAAAATTCTACAATTATTCACTACAATAGTGGATAATATTCATAGAATGACACCAGTAAGGATATCAAGTTTTCAAGGTAGAGCTTATGCAACAATCGGTGATAACTATTTGCTAAACAAAAACATAATCATTTATTCAAATTAAACATGCATAATAGATCGAGGAAACAAAGTATATAATACTTCAAATATGGGATCAATATGATCAAAGTAGGGTGCTTTCCTTACTTGCTAAACTCTTGGTCTTGTTCGGGATAAAACCCGCATGTTTCCGCTACTTCGGTATCTAAGCAGGAAAAGCCAGGAAATACAAATAAATTCAAACAGAATGCAAATTTCACCATTTTTATTCATAAATAATCGGAATTTGTATAAGGGAGAATGGACCTTTCAAAATTTTGTCAAGAGAGAAAATTGAGGAAAAGAAGAGACAAAACACTTGCTAGGGTTTCAGATTTTTATTTTAAATTTATATTTTTATTTCAAAAGAAAATTAGGGATTTATTATGTCATCACACTGACAGGTGGATCGGGTCCACAGTGAACTAGGCTCACGGACGGTCTAATTAATGCGTGGGGTCCGTATGTCACCGACTTAAACTTTAAAAAACCGGTTTAAATTAAAAACTCGATTAACTAATCAAATGGGCCCACATGTTGGTGACTAATTAATATTAACTATCGTCATTAGCGCTAATTAATCCTCTTGGTGGCCCCACTGGTCAAAGACAGAAAACAAGGGCACAATAGCACTCTTGGCTGAGCTATCAGTGAGCTTGCTGGTGATGATACGTGTGGCGGAGAGGTGAAAGATCAAGCTCCGATTAAGTTGGTTTTGGTGTTAATGACAAATATCATAATGTGATTTTAATGATAATATCATATACCATTATGTTGCTTTAATGATATTGACAAATGCATATATGAGACTAATATGTTTGTTTAAGTTTATTTATGATTAGTCTCATTTGAATGGAAAGGTGAAATCAAAAAGGTATGCATTCGAAATTATTCTCTCATATATTAGTGCATTCCTTAGATCCAAAATATAGATTGAACTCCACAAATTGTACAAAATGAATATGTGCATATGTATTCAATATACACACTTGTATGCACACATTTAGGGGGAGCTCTTTATATGTTTTGGAGTTTCACAAGTAATGATCTATGCTTCTCTAAATATTCATTTTTGGGATCTTTACTTTGAGATGCATTGTTGGGTATATTTATAACTTGTGTAGTTCTAATATACTTTAGTGCAATCGGGTTGTCAACTAACTTCACCATTATATGTTAATGTTTGAAGAGTCAAATGACAACCGGATAAGTAAGCTTTGTGCTTATCTAAAGAGTATACAAATTATTGTGTACAAGTTGTATACTCACAAATCAATTTTAATATCAAATGATTTATGGAGATTGTCACGAATTACCAAAAAGGGAAGGTTGTTAAATCCTGTCCCTCCATTATGTGTTAATGGTGAAGATTGGTAATTGATGACAATTATTTTGTGGACTAACGGTTTCTATGAGTTGGATGAATATGTTAGGTTCCAAAAATGAGGATGACTTGGGATGACTTCATGTGTTGAAGATCATCAAGTCAAAATGCGAGAAAAAGATAGATTCATAAGTTGAATGCTATCAAGAAGATGAAGACTTCATGTGTTGAAGGCCATCAAGGAAATCTTGTGTTGATCAAGCAAAGACCATCATGTGTTGATGAAGTGATGTGAAAGATGCATTATGTGTTAATGCATATCAAGTTGATGACCCGAGGTAAAGGTATGACTAGCTAGGGCTAAGGATGTGTTCCTAGTCTTTTCTGGGTCTTGGTGTTTGGTTGGAAGACCGGATTGCTAGTATAGGTTGCCGTACTATTAAGAGGGGTCATGTCTAGTAGTTTGAGTCTCTCATGTGTTGATGGCTCATCCTCACCTCGCTAGCTCAAATAAACATGATGCTTATATTTGCGAATGTGTTTTGCAAATAGTTGAAGCTCATGTGTTAAAATATCTTTGCAACATGGGACTATGCATTGCGAATGTGTTTTGCAAGTGCTTGAAGTCCATGTTTCTATTCTTTGTAATATGATGCTTAGATTTGCACATATGTTTTGCAAATGGTTGTAGCTCATATTTAATCTTTTGCGTCATGATTTCAAAAGTGTGCAAATGTGTTTTGCAACTTGTTGGAAATCATGTGTGATCCTGTGTGCATGATATCGTAGTTTGCGAATGTGTTTTGCAAAATCTGTTGAGATATCTGCCTTTCGTAAAAATCGAAAGTACCGACTTTGTGGGCGGTACTACGGTGTGCGGAATACTGGGCATGTGTTGCGCGTACTACCGTCTCCGAAGTTCAAGTCCCGCGGAACCTTTTTCCGAGGCGCCAAGTTTGGGCTCGACTCGGCGGAAATCTGTCTCGACTTTGCGGTACTACCGTGAGCCAGTACTACCAAGAAAATGAGCAGGCGGTACTACCGCGACTATGTGTCGACTAGTTCGAAGCTCGACATAGCCGTTCTGTAGCGTCGAAGTGGAGCGGTACTACCGGCCATTGGCGGCGGTAGTTCCGCTGTCGTCCTGAATTTTTCAGGACTTTGCTCCAACGGCTAGTTTTTTGATGTGGGGTATTTATACCCCCTTGAGGCCAGTTGGAGATGATGCTGGTGTATTCATTTGTGAACCCTTGAACTAGTTTAAGGGTCTCCACTCAATTGTGCATGTGTTGCACTTTGTGAGAAGGGAGAAGAGGACTAGAGTGCATGTGTTGCCTCTAGGTGAGGACTTTGTGTCCAGCGAGCTTGTGCATCCATTGCGTGGTGAGAGTCAGCGAGGGGCTTGGCTTGTTACTCTTGGGTTCTGAGCTCTAGGCGGCGTTGGAGGCGTCGTCTTGATGATCTTCTCAACGAAGGTTGTGAGAAGGCCCAGCAAAGTTGTGAAGGTTGGAGCTCACCTACCGGAGCGGAAAGAGCTACCACTAGTGGATTGAGGTGTTTCGGCTTAATTTGTGGAGCCGGTCCGATTTGTTCGGGCTAACCTCAACGTGGATTAGGGGAGAGCGGTAACTCTCCGAACACCACGGTAAAAAGAGACCATGTCAAATTGTGGTTTGTTTCCTTGTTCCTTATTTACATTCAAGCAATTTACATTCATAGAATTAAATTGATTGCTTGTATATCCAGAATTGCAAACCTTGACCTAGGCTAGAATTGTTGGTGCACTTAGGCGAATTTATTTGTTGTAGGCGCTATTTGAGCTAAACCAAATTGATTTAAGCTTCCGCATTGTATACTTGGTTTAGGCAAATAGAAAAGGTCTTCAATTGCTAAGTATTAATTTGTAGAGAATTTTTAAGACCACCTATTCACCCCCCCTCTAGTCAGCCACCTCGATCTTACAAGTGGTATCAGAGCAAGGTCTCTCATATATTAGACTTAACCGTCTAGAGAGTAAAGGATGGCGACTAATGGGTTTGTGCACCTAGATGAACCACCTCACCTTAATGGCCAAAATTATGAAAATTGAAAAATCCGCATGATTTGTTATTTAAAGGCCATGAGCCTAAATATGTGGCAGATTGTAGATGTGGGCTTTTCTCCTCCAAAGGATTCTCATGCTCCAACAATTAAGGATGAGATATGCTCATATCTCGACGCTCAAGCTACTAACGCTTTATTTAGTGCTTTGAGTGTAGAGGTGTTCAACAAAGTATGCAATCTCGAAAATACTCATGATATGTGGATGAAAATTCAAGAAGAATATGAAGCATCCACCTCATCCGATGAGGATTGCATACAAGAGTGGATGTCGGGAGAAGAATGTTCAACCTCTAGCTCCAACGATGAAGAATCCACCGTTCCCTCCACATCAACTCAATGCTTCATGGCAAAAGGTAACAAAAAGGTAAAATTTGATGACAATGATGACGCACCTTCTTATGATGAGTTGATGGACATGTTAGAAGAATTAAATGAATTCCTTGGGAAAGAAAGAGCTAGATTTAAAACTTTGAAGAATAATCATGTTTCTCTTCAAATTGATTATAACAAGCTAAAGGAAGAACATGAAATTCTTCTTCTCAAGGAATATTCAAAACCTAGCATGGATATAGGAATTACATGTAATTTGCTAGATGATATGACTTGTATAACTTCTAACTCTAGCAATGCAACTAAAGTAGCATATCAACCTCATGTGAGGATTTATTAGATGATATGCCTTTTATAGATCCTAGCTCTAGCAAGTCATCTAAAATAAATGTATCTACCTCATGTGAGGATTTGCTAGAAATTCCTTGTTGCTCAAAAATTGATTCTACTAACTGCTCTATGCATATTAAGACTAATCTTGTAGAGGAGAATAATGAGCTCAATGCCCAAGTCACAAGTTTGAGAAAAGACTTGGAAAAGAGTTATAAAGGAAAGGCCTCTCTTGACAAAATTTTGGGAAGTCAAAAATTGTCAAATGACAAGCGAGGTATATGTTTCATCTCCAAAAAGGAAAATAGCAAGACAAGGCACAATGCAAGACACACGAAAAAGTCAAGTGCCATAGTTGCAATGAGACGGGTCACTTCGTCTCAAAGTGCCCCAACAAGATGGAAAACAAGATAAATCCATCAATAAAGAGGCAAACCGGCAACAAGCAAGGCAAGAAAATAAGAAGAGGTTATAATTACCGCACTTGCTACAATTGCCGGGAGAAGGGACATCTTAGTAAGGATTGTCCCAAAGGTATCATCTCTAAGCCATCTTTGGTAAATGAAAAATATTTGCTTAGGAAAGATAGAAATAGCAATGTGTTTGCTAGAAATGTTAGTTCACTTAAAACTAATATTAGGGCTATTTGGGTGCCCAAATCTCTTGTGACTAACATCCATGGACCCAACCCAGTTTTGGGTACCAAAATGCGCTTAAAAGCTTAATAGGTACTTGGAGAGGCATTGGAGGCTTGGCGTATTCATGAAAAGGTGAATCTCACCATATGCACATCGGAAGCCAAGCTTGAGGATGATCTTGCTACATCATGAACCAATGTCATCTTGGTAACAAGTATCTACATTTGTTGTATTTAGTCCCTAGCCTTGTGTAGGTTGCATTTCATGAAAATTAACTAAAAGGGGTTCTCTCGCTCTTGTGCTTAAATTTCATTATTGCAAAACTTGAGCAAGATGTAGTGGCACAATAAGGGGGAGTGTTAAATCATGTTCATGTATACTACATCCCTAAGTGTGCCGATATTAATTAAGTGCTAGAATTATTTTTCAAAATTGAGTCATTTAGCCAAAAGTCAAAATCTTGAAATAATAAGTATATCTTTGAAAAACTAGTTGAAAAATGTATACAAATGCATTTCAAAGGTTTTACAAAGGTTTTGGCTTTAGAAAAACTTATTTCAAGTAAAATTGAGTTTCCAACCCAAAACTACCAATCTAGTATCTTGTTTTGGCTTTAAACTCAAAAATTTGCTAAAATCAATTCTAAAAGGAATTTGAAAATGTGTTCAATACCAAAAACCCAAAGTTGGCTGTTTCAAACATTATTGGTATTCAAAAGTTTTCCAAAAGGCCAACCAATCAAAAGTTGTTTGGTTTTGAAACTCATCCAAAATATTGAGTTGACCTATGTGGTCACTATCTAGCACTTAAGTGAGTTTTTGCCATTTGAGCTAAATTTATTGACTTATATTAGCTCACTAGGATATTCACAACTCATACACATAATTGAATCTTTAAAATACCCCAAAACGCTCACTTATGCATTCTTGAAGAATTTATTGAAAATGAGTTTGTTTTGAAAAATTGAAAGCCTAATTTGTAAAAACTATATTGAAATTTTTTTGTAAATAGTTGGAAATGCTCCACAAGTAGTTTTTGTCTTTGTGTGAAAGACTTTGGAGCAATATACAACAATATATTTTTCTATCCCTGAAAATTCTTCCTTCTCCTGGTCGCTCCCGGTTTAACCGGAACTTAGTTCTGGTGCGAACTTCCGTCGTAGGAACTTTTCTCGACCGACAAGCGGAACTTCCGCTTGTGTCGGGGCTTAAATGAAAGTCTGCCCGGCCCGTGGGGTCATTTCTTTCTCTCTGTCTCCCTCCGGCGGAAGCTCGCCCACTCCCTCACTTGGCCTTGGTGCTTGGCTCCCTCCTAGGTCTCTCTCTCTCCTCCTCAAAAATCCTCCAAAACCGCCCATCCGATCTCCAATCCCTCGCGGTTTCCTTCATTCTTTCGGGATTTTCGGCTTGCAAGGGATTCCACTCCTCCAATCCTTCAGGTAATCCGGATTAATCCGGATCAAATCCCCTCTCTTGCCCTCATTTTGAACCCTAGGTCAATTTCGGTTCAAATTCAAATCCGAATGAATTCTTGAGGTAGATTTGGGGTAAATGGTTATTTTGGTGTCTTGTGATGTTTACATCCATTCCATGGAATCAATCCAAGAAAAACACCAAAAATCTGCATGCATGCCAAACCCTAAATCGGCGGGGAGAGCGGAACTACTGCTCGGCGGTACTTCCAGTTGTTGTCTTGTACTTAGCTCCCACAGTAAAACAACAAGTTTCATTCTGTTTAATCATTCCTTGATCTATTCTTCCTTGACTCTTATATTGTTCCTCCTTGTTCTTAGATGGCAAGAACAAGGAATGGCGGAAGAAGGCGCAATCCTTCTTCCGACGCCTCAAGGCGCTCAAGCAAGGGATGGCAGAGGCAAGGGCATTGCTTGAGTCGACACACGGCGGACGGCAAGTCGGTTCTCCTATAGAAGAATCGATGAAGATTTGGGTGATAGGGAGGAAGCACAAATTGATCTGAAGAAAATCCTGAGATGAATATGCGGGATAAGGCATAGGAGTCGAGTTCTTCGCCATGCAACTCCACCAATCCAGTTCCACACTCGGTTTGGGAGCGGGTTTATGAGCGACTATATAAGACAAGACCTTTTCTTGATCATAAGTTTGTGGATTGGGATCATCCGGGCTCTATTGCCAAATATGATGGAGCTTATGGTATGTTTCGGAGAGCTGGTTTGCACCACCTTGTGGCTTTGAGGACAGACTATAATGAGGATATTATCAGGCAGTTCTATGCCACCGTCTACATCTCGCTAAACTTTCAGCATATAGCATGGATGACAGGGAATCAGCCAGCCGAGGCTACCAGGCATGACTTTGAGTTGGCATTGAGGACTGAGTCCAGTGACTTTGAGAGAGTGTATGACAGGCTGCACTTGAGCTCTCTGCTATTTCTCAGTATTATAATCAGGGCTCCAGATTCATTCCAGGCAAGCTAGTTGGCCTGAGTCCTCTTCCTAGTCGATCAGCGAATCATCAACCACATAATTCTTCCCAAGAGTGGGAATTATGATGCTATTCATGACCATGCATGGAACCTCATTGAGTATGTTATGGAAGGTCGCGATTTGATGTTGTGGATCGATTATCGAGAGATAGCGACTTCTAAGAATAGCGAGGATCGAGCGGATTAACTATGCTCCTTTCATTATGGCTTTGATCACGAGGAAGACCGAGTACGGAGGAGGCATGGACACTTGTTCACAGGGGCATATAAGCCTGACTGCATCCTCATATCCTGCTGCGGCTCGCTCTCGATCTTCACGTCCAGTTGCTCCTCCTGCAGCTCCTTCTTCCTCAACTCCTGCAGCTCCTTCCTCTCCGGCTCTGCTGACCTGACCCGGCAGTTGATGAGCGATTCTCCTCGCCAGATCTTCTCGCCATTCTTCAGGTCCGAGACTCACAGATTGAGGGGTTTGCCTCCCTCTCCTCTCGCATGGACTCTATTGACGGGAGACTAGCCTCTTTGGATGGACGAGTTGCAGTCATCGAGCAGACTCTCACTCAGCCTCCTTCGCCTCTTCACTACTCACGCCGCCGCCGTCGTATTCACCCCCCTCTAGTCGGCCACCTCGATCTTACAAGAGGCTATGACAAGGTTGGGAACAGGTACAGGGAATCCGATGAACAACAGCAACGGCGAGGGAGCAAAATAGAGGGGCAAAGGAACACTAGGGTATTCTAACAGCGGTGGCACGGAGACCAATGGCCAGTAGAACAGCAACCACGATGAACAATGGTGGTGGTGCTAGCTACGACTAAGGAAACAACAAAGAAAGCTAACACGATGAGCTCATGCAAGTAGCACAAGAGCTTCAGGGGTTCACCAGAAGCATGACAGTGAGGTTGGTTATAGCGGAGAAGGTTAGAGGTGGCCTAACGTTGACGAGCAGATGTGGCAATGATGAGCTTCACTGGCGGTGCTCCTCGGCTCAAACCAACTAAAATAGAGGTGAGGTGAGGTTCAAGGAGGCGAGACGATGGTGAAATTGACCACGGCCAAGGCAAAAGCTCACTAGAGATAGGGAAGACGATGTCGATTGGTGATGAAAAGGACGACCAAAATCTTGGGTTAGGCTACACCATGCAAGTAATAACTTGAGGGGGCTTTACTTAGGAAAGGAAATGGCACAAAGTGACACGGTAGGTAAAGAAAGGGCTCACTGAAAGCGAAGTGTGACCACGGTAGAGCATGGTGAAGGGCACACACTGGAGTTGAGGGAGATTTGGCGTTCTGGGAAAACTAAAGGGAAAAGCTTGCTAGAAATGGCCAAAATGGAGAAAAGACTAGAAGTGAGGAAGAAGAAGATGGGCTTGACAAGGCTTTATAGGGCAAGAAAAGGGTGCAAGGCTTGGCGATATCTCACAGTCAAGCTTGAGATCTCACAGCAATGGCGAGTTATGGGTACTCCCATGTGCTAACGCCTAGGTTGTAAAAAGCTCGAGCTCACAAGCTACTCAAGTTTGGCTCGTTCTAGACTTGATTCGAGCACAGCTTGAATTTTAAACAAACTGAACTCGAGCTTGATCTTAAACCCACGAGCTTCACCAAGCCGAGCTCGAATAGTTTGTGAGCCTCGATTTGAGCTTAAATAGTGATACATATTAACTCTTATCGAGCTTACTCGAGTCGAACTCGAGCTCGAACTTTTCTTATTATTGAAAATTAGTGTATATTTGAACTATTTTGACTATTATCGAGCTTATTCGAGCCAAACTCGAACTCGAACTTTTCTTATTGTTGGAAATTATTGTATCATAAATTATTTTAATTTTTATCGAGCTTTAACGAGCCGAGCTCACGCCTACTCGAGCTTAGGCCAAGCCGAGCTCAAGCTCAGGTTTAGGCTCGGACCCTAACTCGAGCTCGGCTCGAGGTTCTACCGAGTTCGAGCTTGAAAGGCTAGGCTCTCGAAGCTCGACTCGTTTATAGCCCTATCAACACCTATAGGGTGGTGGAAGGACGTCTCGGCGATCGAGCAATTTGCTCAATGAGGCATGGGTGATTTGTTTTTTTGCATAACATGTGCGGGGGGTGCACTGTAGCTGCTACAGTAGCTTGGAGCGGCTCCCATGGCACTATCGTGAAATGGATGATGACCCTTGCTGGTAAGCCCCGTGTCAACGGCTACCTTGAAGTAGTGTGAGAGAGAGAGAGCACGCATCAATAAAAGTACGCCTTCTCATGGACGGACAAGAAATGACAGAAAGAGAAGGCAACTCAGGCGAGGAGACGTGCAGGCCGGCGCTGGGCAGAAAGGGCAAGATGGGTTGGGCCTAGCTACTATTACGATCTATGAACGCTTTCAAATTTTCAAAACATTTTTGAATTAATTAACATCAGAAATCATGTTTGTGCTTGGAAAAAGTAGATCATTTTCAAAAATTAAAATTTTTTAGGGATGCGCTTTGAATTATGTTGAACTTAAATATTTTTTAGGTTTCTACCACACTCAAATTATTTTAGAAAATTCATCTTTGGTCGCTAAAAATAGGAAAAGCATTTTAGAAAATCCCATTTTTTTTGGAAAATTCACAAAAAATGCAGAAATGAGGTTTTGGTATTATTTAAACTAGCATATTTACTAGCACAACTATGTAGCACGATATTATGATACAATTATCTTTGATATACAACTCTATTTTCTATAATTGAAATATAATTGTATTTGTTATATAACTCTAATATCTATATATGATTAATATGCACCGTTATAATCTAGCACCACCAAAATAAGTGGTGGAGTGTCTTCTCTTTTTTTATTAATATGATAATTTTTAGAATTTGTTTTTTAAGATTATTGTGGAATTTTCTTATCTCAAAATAAAGGAGGTGCCTTGAATATTATCGGTTGTTTTTATTTACATTGATCGCATTGATTTACCCTCCCACTCAAAGGGGAAAGAGGAATGCCACACACAGTAAGTGGGGTGGGAGAGGAGGTGGAACAATGCAATCGTTAGAGGTAAGGAAGAAGTAGTTGCTGCACTGTTTGGGCTTAGCTTATTTAGGATATGTTTATATTGGTTTTTGTTAATGACTTTTTAGTTGTGGCTTTTAGAAATGGCTGAAAATGAATAGTAATGATTGAAAAAAGTGATTTTTAGAAGGAAGAATCTAACAGTGAAAAAAGCGAGGAAGAGATGTTGCGCATGACGAGAGCAAGAAGAGTGTGATGTGTGAGCACCTATGACCATCTGTCTTATCTCCGAAATGAGACGGTAGCGAGAGGATTGAAGAAACCATTTTGAGAAACTAAATGTTCGTATTGAATTTTGGTTTTTTATTTTTTTTAAATAGAAGTTAGAAGCAGAAGTTATGACAAACGTACCGTTGGTTGGGCTACCAACGTGCATCATTTGTTGAACAGAATTATTTATCATATGTGTTAATATGTGTCCGTCAGGTACACATTTCACTTGACTCGAGATATGGGTTGTCTTTGGCATCGACGTGATCTGCAATATGTTAGGTAACCATTAACATCTATCAAAATATGTTACTTGATCGGAGGGGACTATTTCATACTTTCTCTAGGACGTATTTCTCTTTAATATATAGACTAAGAAGATAATAAAAATAACTAGATTATTTCTAATTATTATCTCTAAACACTATATTTAATATATGTATGTAGAAAATAGCAAATAAAGCTATATATTTATTAGGATATAAATGAAACATCACACTAATTTTACATTAGAATATGAAATATACTCTATATTTATAAATAAGACCATTAAAAAATATACCAACTTAGATAGAGTGAGTAATTGATCTCATCGCAATAGATCATTGATCAAAATTCCCAAGAATGCAAATTTTATTAGTAACTATGAACATTTGAGCTACGCGGTACCTAGCCGCTATTTGCAACCAACAGACGTCGGGTCCACTTTTTTTATCCATTACACTAACCAAATGCCCGTGTTTTATTATGAATAAAAAATATATTATCTCAGTATATTGAGTCGATATTATTGAAATCAGCTTGTCTAGTCCACATGCTGCCGCATCATGCCTTTGCAACCTCGGCTCTGCCATGAACTCGATAAAGCTCTATTGTTTTTTCTTTGTTAGAGAATTTTAGGATGGTAGAATTTGTATTTTTCGTAGATTTTTCTATTTTTATTAGATAATTTTTACAAAGGTGCAAAACAAAGTTTGAATGGGCAGATGAATCACCGCTACCGCCAGTTCTCTTAAGTGTTGAGATACTTTCGCTTGGTACGGCTGGCAATTTAGTGCAGGTCCGAGCACCACGTCACAGATCACAGCCCCATCTCATCGAGCCGAACCGAGCCGGCACCATCTGAGCCGTCGGAAAGGAAGGAAGCCGAGGACGAGCCGACCGCACGCGTTAAAGCCGGCTCTTCCGTTCCCTCTTTGATCTTTTCTGCGCAGTTGGAAAGCATTCAGTGCTCTCCTCTCTCCCCTCTCCCGGACACTTCCCCGTCCCTCTCCTCTTTCTATTCCCCCCAGATCGATCCGTTCGCTCTCGGCACAATTGGAGTCCAGAATCGGGTTCCTGATCGGTAGGAGCGCCCGGCTCGATCGCTTCTTGGATTGATTTGGTGGCCATTGCGGTTGGATCCGAGCAGGTGAGACAGGAGCTCGCTGCTCTTGATTTTTGATCCGCATTTTTCTCGTTTGTTTTTCGAGGAGTTTGATTGCAAATTTGCTGAATTGTTGGATTTGCTGGATTGCTTTCTGTCTCCAGGGGTAAATTGGGGTTTCAGAGCTCGAAGGAAGCTTAAAGTTTGCAATTTTTTATTGCTCAATTGCAGGGTTTTGTAACTTAATTTGGATTCTTGTTGGCTCAATATGGATAGATTTACTTTTGATCGAGATAAAGGATTGCATGATTAAGTTCGGAATTTCACATCAACGTGGCATTTTCAAATCTGCAAGTCTTCGCACTTAATTTAATCACTTGCACTTGGATTTCTCTCAGAAAATTATGTTCTAGGATCCTGTATCTTCAATCTTTATTATGGCAAAATACACTGTACCAGCTGTGATCTTCACTTAAGTTCAAGATTGCATTCCCTTCCAGAATTATAGCTTTTTTAATGCAAATTTTCGTCTGAAACACACTGCAAAAGTTCAATTCATACTGTATTCAGTAAGATCTTGAAGCTAGTTGATCTGGAAAGTAATTATTTCAACTTTATTTGATCTACTGCGAAATTTATCTTGGGTTTTGCAGTAAATTCCAATTTCTAGTTGGCTAAGTAAGATCCTCGATGTGATACAGAATTTTGCAGTGAATATAGCACTGGAAAGTCCAAGATATGATTTTGTTGTCTCTTTAGAAATTGCGTTATAATTTGGAGAGTTTATAGATTTCAGTTGGGGAACTGCATCGCGACATGGTACTGTAGCTTCACTATTCACCACTGTAGTCTGCACTCCATCACTCACTTTTAATGCGAATTTACTGAAAATCTGAACTCACATAAAGTTACCTTCACTATAAATTCCCGACTTTTAATGCGAATTTACTGAAAATCTGAACTCACATAAAGTTACCTTCACTATAAATTCCTGCTCCAGATAACTTCAGAATTTATCAGAAACAAATTTAGACAGTTTGATCAAGATTTACTATTTCACAGGCGTTTGTTACATAGCTATTGGATGCATGCAAGGCTAGTAGTATCTGAAGTACTTTTGTACATATTCCTTAGACATATCACTTTCATAATTGCTACTCCAGCAAGTAACTAGCAATTCTTGTAGCTAGCTAGCTGGTGGTGGGTCCTGATAAGTGTCTTTGTCGATTCATCACCATCATGGTTAGTGGTTGGGAGTCACCGATGCTCACCAGTCTGTCTGCAATCCCATCAGGTCAGAGATTTAGTTCGATCCGCATCGAGTTGCATGGAGGCATCACATCATCTCGGTCGTTTTCAGGCTGCATAGCGTGCCCCTCGGAAATTACTCTGCGCAAAATTCTGAATCTCTAATGGAAATTACGTGTTGGGACTCAAGAAAGGATATTGAGTCGCAGATTCCCTTTTTGCATGATCTATCTTTTATGTTGGGCTAGTTTCAGAAATACTGCTACCTTCTAGTTGGTACAGCTTGAATTTAGGTACATGCACTGTTTTAGCAAAGTTCACCAGTCCTCCAGATTTCAGATGCTTGATTCTTGCACTCTGCAGTAAATCTTGAACGTTGTGCTGATTTTGGAAATTTCTCTGGCACTGGGTTCATGGCGCTATTTATTGTTTGCTGTTGAGAGTCAATAATATATACCCTCTTCATGCATTGAGTTGGTTGTGTATTGATTAAAATTTGGTGCCACACCTTTCATCAGGGACAGGGAGAGATCAGGCCAGAGAAGCAGCATGATGATGGAGACTGAGCTATGTTCTTCCCGGGTTCTGTCTCCACCCCGGTATGAGAGTGGCGATGAGGAGCTCTCGGTGCTTCCTCGGCACACCAAGGTCATCGTCACCGGGAACAACCGAACAAAGTCTGTCTTGGTCGGCCTACAAGGCGTTGTCAAGAAGGCTGTTGGTCTTGGAGGCTGGCACTGGCTGGTGAGTCTTCCTTTCAATTATTTAGGCACCCCACTGAAACTTTGCTTGGTGGCTGGTTCTCTTATCTTTAAAATCGTGATGTTTGTTTAACAAGTGAGAGGAATAGTGTTGACTTCTCTTTTCAGAAAGTAGCTAGTCAAGAGATTTTTTTTACTGGTTTAAGTATTTATTTTTGTTAATAGTACCATCCTACACCGAACCAAAGTTTGACCCTAGTATTATCAGCTTAAAACTTGAAGATATATGCAGACATAGTGGAAACAACATCCAAAGATGGGTAGCTTGTTCCAATTCCTGAGATATTCTTGCAAAAGCAGGTTCTAAAGAATGGTGTAGAGGTGAAGTTGCAGAGGAACGCCTTGAGTGTCTTGGAAGGTCCAACTGGTAACGAAGATGACGACGACATCGACGGCCATAATTCGTTCTGCAGCAGCTCCGACATGGGAGAGAAAGACATGGACTATTGTAAGACCATGCATGCCACGATAATTGCATTGTAGCCAATTGCTTTAAACTATCACTAGTGCAGTCAACTAATTGTTTTCTTCTGTTTTGCAAGTAGCGAGCATAGAGTACCACAAACCAACAAAGCCAAGGGTTCGGCACACAAGACCATGGCCTTCCTGTACAAAGTCCAGCGACCGAGGCAATTTTCACTCGAGCTCGAAGCTGCGAACGGTAATCACTAATCACTGTCACTATCGCAATAAGTAAACAGCACAAGTAATTTACTTTTGAGTTTTGAGAGATCAGATTGGGCCATCCAGTATCAGAGCCAATGTGACCCTGGGATCACGTGGGATGGGCCATGGTTTGGTAGGATCTTTGCTGGTTTAGCCAATGTATCATGCATGCGTAATTCTTGACAAGGCGAAGCTAATTTCAGTCAGCATTATTTCAGTTTACTGGGTCAGCTGCTAAGATCCTAATCTGTGTGTTATACTTGTCATCGCATTGCACTGAGCCAAGTATATTCTGCATTTTGTTTGCAGAGAGTAAATCTGACAAAGCTCGGAACACCTACTCTTTGGAGATATTGGAAGCACTTTAATCTTGTAAGCTCGGACCATCCTATTGATTCTGACTAGCAAACCTTGTTTTCGTTTTCATGTTCTAATTTCCACTCAATGCTGAAAAACTTTTGCAGGTAAGCATGAACCCCAATCCATCGAAGGAACAGCTCTTCCATGGGGTCCAGCAGCATTTCCACTCTCAGGTAGCTGGATAATTAATAGTACTAACTAGTAGTTAGAGGCTTTGTATGGAACCTGTATAATTTCCTTAAAATAATAGAAAAAACATCTAATCTTTGCCTCTGCCCTCCTCCAAATGCTAAAAACATCAGCAATTGGATGAGCTGCAGGTCATCCTGGGCTTCATTCACGCAGCAAAGAGGCTGAAGACCCTGTACAACTCGTAGCCTGCCTCACAAATCCATGCTTCTCCTTGGTGTAGATCTCAAGAACCTAGATGTATGTGCTTAATTAATCTAGTCTTGAGACCTGAGCAGAAAGAATTGGAGGTGCATTTGATGAGCAATTCTTTTTCTTACCTGTAATGAATTGTGTAACCCCTTGTTATCACAGTGAGATCAACTGACCACTCTCAATTATTGGAGATAATATAATGTGAAGCTATGAATTATCGGTCAACACAGTGGCAGCCTTTATTCCCATCTATCCATACATATATTTTTTTGCCCTAATCCACCATCTTGATGTCTGAAGATCTGGCAGTAGCGATAGAAAAAGATCGGATTAGTGCATATCTTTTCCTCCTCATCTCTTCTTTTTTGCCTCAAAAGGAGGCACGAGCAATGAAGACTCTGCCCTAGATTTCCGTGCAGTTAAATGAACCTAGTCCACCATGAACCACACGTGAACGCCTCATCCGTCCTGTGGGGCAAGAGCTCTATGATGCATGCACCGTGGTCCATGGCCCCTTGCATTGACCTCTGTGTGCAACCAGGGAAGGGTAAGTTACTCCACTCCATTGGTACGGAACGCTTCGAACATAGTGGACCAGGTGCACTGGACCGTGCGACATCATTGGATAAGACCCTGGACCAGCAGTCACACAGGACTATTAATTTCTATGTGGTTCACGGTGGAACTGGAGCACGGGGGATCGGAGGAGGGGTGCGCGTGCATGCGTGTGGTGTGCCTCGGGCAGTGTGCAGTGTGGTTGGCGGGCGGACAGGGAAAGGCGATGAGGTGATGTGGACACGGCATCTTCTGTTCAACCATGTCCCTACTAGGCTACTACTGCTACTCATTTGTCCTCGTCCACCAACTTTTTTACATTTTGCAACTGCAAAGTTTTTTGTATCTGTTCGTATTTTCTAACATTTCTTGATTCCCGGAGATTGCTCACAAGTCAGAACAGGGAGAAAATTAATCCCGCGATGCTGGAATTATGCTCGGCACTAAAGGTTTTTTTTATATAATCTCAAATTCACAACGATCTGTATTGATTTTTTTGTATCTGTACTGTAGTTGGTTAAAATTATATTATATCTGATGATGACTTATTTGGTGTAACTAAATTCTAAAAATTTAAAAATAAAAAATAGATTAACCTATCATGAACAATACAAACAAATATGGAAAAAAAGAACTAGCAAAAAAGCTCAAAAACTAAAAAATCTGAAAAAAACAAAATTTGAGAAAAGCTAAAATGAGCAGGTCCTAGAGCTTATTGCACACCTATCGTTTCTGCGAGTACCATGAGGGGAAGAACAAGGTAGCAAGGTTAGCTACGCACACGAAACATGGTGTGAATCAGACAGGAGCCATGTTACTACTCCAATTAACGTACTAGTAATTACTTTCCTCCTGTGGAATGGTACTACCTTAGCACGATTCATGGACAAAATAGGCGGCTAATGATTTATTGATACTTGTGAAAGGCGCCTAACGTTTTCACACCTCAGATGCTAATGGTGCGTACCTTGCAGCTCTAGTAATGCAAACATTAATTTATATACGGAAAATGGCATAATAAAACCATAGTCATGGATTTGAAATCTTCGATATATAAATCCTTTGCCAAATATTCATAGGTTGCACGCACTAGTTTATTTTTTTATATAAAAAAGTTCTCTCTTATCCAAACAGGCATAGAACTACTCTTAACATAGGATAACAACTTAAATATCGGGTGCCTTCTTTTCTGCTACGACTGTCAATAAATCGTTTGAAAAATTATCCCGATAAGCCGCTTTCAAAAATGCGACGAAGAAGTCATCCTGATTGCTTGTTCGGAAGAAACCGTAAGCCATAAACTATAAGTTGAAAATTGGATTCTTTTGGGCTGTAGCTTATAGCTTAAAATTTTGAATTATGTCTGTTCCTGAGAGGCAATACGCAGAGAAAAATAGTTACATGTGATTTTGATCGGTACATTTGAACTCAGTATACTTTTAACTACAATCTTTCTGTTAATTCTAACTTAAAAAAACGTACCGTTTAAAAGCTAGCTATTGAGTCCGTATAAATATAAACCGGCTGAAAGTGGTATGAACCCAGCAAGGGCCACAAGTGTTGGATAAGGTTTGGACGTAAGGTGGATTGTTCATTTCATTAGAAGGTGGAAGAGCAGAAATCTTCAAAATAGTTTGGCCCTGGGTGCTGGTGCATCTCGTAAAATCATTGTTCTATTACGTTTACGGAATGAAGAAAATTAAAACTTGGTTTGAAATGCATGAATTTTATAAGAAACTGTTCAATCTCTATATGAATAAAAAAAATCTTTTTATTCCAAACGGAGGCTAAAAAACCAGATCTAAGGGTGGAAATGAGTTACCTCGGACCTTTCACGTGCAGGTGCTAACTGTCTGTTTGATCTAGTTGTTAAAAAATAAAATTCGCTGATTACCTGTTCTTCACATTACGATGCGATAGCCGCCATGCCATGCACTCAGAAATTTGGAGCTACTTCATGCGCTGAAAAAGGAAATCTTGTACCTATATCCACTAGATAAAACTAAATTTTAATTTGCAAATAAAATATGTCTACATGATAGTATTTGCTCCTCAGCAATATATGAGTCAAACTCAAAGTCAAAGCATATGCAGGTGCATAGTGCCCCAAACAAAAGCACATTTTGACCTATAAAATGGCCATACACTTTTTTTTCTCGCCTTTCAGTGTCAGAGACCACAGTCAAGGTCCATTATATGTTGAGCCCAAATATGGATCTAGATCCCATTGCTAGCTAGAAGTAAGCAGCCTGTCAAGCAGGCAGACTCAACTTTCTTAAGATCCTCTAGTTTATATTAATAACACAATAACTAAGTATAAAAGCACCCAACTTCCATATTCTAGACCTCAACAGAACAATCTATTACCATCGAGTCTTTGAAGCCGATGAACGCAAAATTCCTTTTTTTTTGTTTTTTTTTGGAAGACGAACGCACAACTTGATGCCACACCTCATACTACTCATCAGATGGATCTCATGGGTAGAGCATCTGTGCTAGTGCTCAAGGGCTCATGTGTTTTACTACTAGAAGAAAAAGCGCGCGCCCGCCGCTAGCTACCGTAGACCGAAATAAAAGAGCCGAAAATTCGCGAGATGGGCGTTTAAAAACCCGAGACGGATCGTAATTTAGGAGGAACAAAGGGTTTTCCGCAGAAACAGGGACCGGAAGGACCATGCGTAAATAAATAAGGGCTTGTACGTAAATAAACGAGGACCAGGCGCAATTTGGAAACCGTGGGGGCATCCCGCAAAAGTGCGGGCTAAAAACTACCAGGACCCGTTCGCGAAATAAGGACATGTACGTAATATCGGAAAACTTCAGAAAACGCCACACGCGATCGCACGCGCCCGCCGCTGGCGCGGACGCGCGATGCGCTGGTCGGGCGGGCGCTGCGTGACGGGCGAGCTCGGGCGCTGCGTTCCCAGGGAATAAGAAGGTTAGTATGTAAAATGCACTGTGCTGTGCATTCATCCCAGGCCCCATAAGGTAGCTTAAGATGGCCGGAGGGTACAGCTCGGCCCATAAGGTCCAGCCCGGCCATAAGGTCTTGACACATCCGGAAACAAAAAAATAATATCACCTAGTCCAAAAGTCTGACCCGCCTCATCCCCGAGCCGTCCATCAGCAATGATTTTGATGATGTGCCAGGATCAGACACGTAAAGAAAACACTTTGGCCCACTTTAAATGCGTTTTGGCTTTTGGCTTTTTACTTTTTTTTCTTTTTTTACATTACCTGTAAATAGAGAACAATATTTTTACTTTTTTATTTCTTTTACTTAATAATTTAGAAAAAATTAAAAAAATTTACAGTATAATTTTAGTCAAAAAGATAACCATTAAAGTCGAAAGCCGCGGCTTTAAGCTGCATCGAATAGGAGGCTTGTTCTTTACGGTTTCTAAAAGCGGCTTTTGGCTTTTGCTACAATACCTAACTTTTAAATGGAGTATTTTCTCATAACGGGATTTACAAGTTAATTGTAGTACACGTTAAAAACCTGACATTTGTATCAACCAAAATCGCAAGCGAGTATCTCTCTTTCTGTAATCTCTATCACAAACAGTTAAAATTCAAAAATTTCAACCAAAAACTAAAAATCACAGCTAAAAAGAACAGAACCAGGGTCCATGACGCTAGATTAACCGGATGGGAGGAAAATACTGCAGCTTGCATGACAACGGAGTCTGTATCATGACATCGCTCGGAGACGAAACAGAAGGGGTGTCGAATACGCCGAAGCTTTGCTTGTCGATGTAGTAGCTTTAGGAAAGAATTCAGACTCTGTGTGGTAGCTTGAGGAACAATGTTTGTAAAATTACCTCACGTGAAATCGCCTAAAGGAATATGTTTGCAAATCTATTTTAGATATAGCAGCCTGACATGAAATCTGCCATTTTAAGTTTTGTCTGTCAAACTTATTAGTATGCAAAAGCTAATATAAGGTAGTCAAAGAGTTTGGCTTCATTAAGAATAAAGAAGAGTCTTGTATTTACAAAAAGGCTAATGGGAGCATACTTGTTTTTCTGGTCCTATATGTTCGTGACATATTATTGATCGGAAATAATATTTTTATACTTGAATCTATCAAGTCTTCAGTAAGAAACGGTTTATCTATGAAAGACTTAGTAGAGACATCATATATTTTTGGTATAAAGATCTATAGATATAGAACTAAAAGACTAATTGGATTAAGTCGAGATATGTACATTGACAAAGTGTTAAAGCGGTTCAACATGTAGAATTCCAATAAGGGTTTATTATCTATGTCACATGGTATTAGTCTTAGCAAGACTCAGTGCCCTTCGACACCAGATAAGCGAGACCAGATGAGTAAGATTCCATATGCTTTCACCATTAGGTCTATCATATATGCCATGTTTTATACATGCCCAGATATGTCATATGCTCTAAGTATTACGAGCAGATATCAGTCAGATCCAGATGAATGTCACTGGAAAGCTATAAAGAACATCTTGAAATACTTGAGAAGGACTAGGAATGCATTTCTTGTTTATGGAGGTGATGAAGAGTTAGTCGTAAATGGTTACACTGATGCTAGCTTCTAGACCGATAAAGATAATTTTCGATCGTAGTCTAGGTTTGTGTTTTGTATTAATGGATGAGTAGTGAGCTGAAAAAGTTCTATGCAAGAAACGGTTGCCGATTCTACAACAGAGGCTGAGTATATTGCGGCTTCTAAAGATGCAAAGGAGGCTATTTGGATAAAGAAGTTTATCTCTGAGCTAGGTGTAGTCTCTAGTGCTTCTAGTCCAATGAATCTTTATTGTGATAATAGTAAAGCCATTGCGTAAGCCAAACAGCCTAGATTGCATCAAAAATCGAAACACATATTTTGGCGTTTTCCTCATTCACGAGATTATTGATAGAGGTGATATTAGGATATGCAAAGTGTACATGGATTTAAATATTGTTGATCCGTTAACAAAACCTCTTCCACAGCCAAAGCATGGATGCACACAAGAGCTATGGATATAAGATACTTGCATGATTGACTCCAGTGCAAGTGGAAGATTGGTAGTTATATGCCTTAGAGGCAATCATAGAGATGATTGTATCACTTCTATGTTTATGATCTTGGAATAATATATCATTTTGTCCCTTAAATAAATGTCTTTCATATTGATCAACAAGAATATGACTTATTCATGGAACTCTTTATTCATGTTTTGATGTTATTCTAAATTATTCCTGATCTTATATCATTATGTGGGACAATTATGATTTACATATTAGCACATATATTGATTGATGATCATGTTTTATGCATATACATGAACCTACAGGGTCACACACTTAATGGACTGCAAGGATTAAGGTCCGGATAATAGTTTCCGAGTGGGATCTCTCTACTCGTACCGGATAAAAATCCGATTGGAAGCCAAGGCATTCATATATTGCGTGGGCAATCAAGATGAAGGTGTTCATGAAGGCCTAAGGCGTTTGCGAAGCTGTGGTGGCCGACGATGTTGATGAGCGCAAAGATCAAATGGCCCTTGCGGTCATCTTCCAAAAAGTCCCGGAGGAGACCCTCCTCCTACTCGCCGAAAAGGAGACGACGAAAGCTGCGTGGGACAGGCTCAAGATGATGCACGTCGACGCCGATCGCGTCAAGGAGTCGCGTGTGCAAACCCTTAAGAGTGAGTTCGAGGGTTTGCGCATGAAGGAAACAGAGTCGGTGGACAACTTCGCTGTGAGATTGATGACTCTCATCAACTAGATCCGCGGTCTTGGCGACAAAATGGAGGAAAGCTACGTCGTGAAGAAGCTTCTCCGCGCTGTCTTGAAGAAGTACCTGTAGATTGTGGACTATTGAGCAATTTGGGGACTTAAAGAAAATGACGGTGGAAGAAGCGATCGGCCGCCTCAAGGCGCATGAGGAGCGTCTACGCATTCTGGACGGTGACAACAACGACGAACATCTTCTCCTCACGCGGACCGAGTGGGAGGCATGATCGTCAAAGCGCGAAGGCGACGGTTCCGGTGGCAATGGTGGCCGAAACCGCATGTATCGTAAATTTGACAAGGGTAAAGTAAGGTGCTACAACTGCAACAACTATGAGCACTTTGCTTCAGAATGTCGGCAGCCCAACAAGAGGGAGGAAGATGAGGCGCATCTCATTGAGGCGGATGCTGACGACGAACCAGCATTGCTTTGATGATGGGTGGAACATGGCAAAATCAAGATTAGGGGGCAAAATGTTAGACATTAATCTTGATTAGTATTTAATTGCATGTTGAGTATTTGCATTTAGTTGCATGTTAAGCCATGAGAATCTGTCTGCATTAGTTGAGTTACTGTTAGTGGTTGCATGTGCATACATGCACGTTCTGAGTTGTTGTCAAGACTCCACGGAGTTAGTTGCATGCAGGAGTAAGGAGTAAGTTAGGGAGTTAGTTGCATGCAGAGTAAGAAGGAGTAAGTTAGTGAGTTAGTTGCATGCAGGAGTAAGCAATAAGTTAGTTACGTGCATGCAGCTTTGGAGATGTTAGTACGTGCACGTGAGTTGCAGCAGCCATGAGCCGTGTCTCGCATGCACGTCTGTCAGTTAGACATACACGTTGACCGTAACATAAAGTCCACAAATCCGATCATTTTTAAAGAAACTTATTTGAGTAAGAGTACTTCGTCAAATGTACTTCGTCAACAATCTGTTGCCACCTTCGGGAGCTTGGAATGAAGTGGGATGTTACAAATACTAGAAAAAAAAGCGCGTGATCACGGCGCTAGCTACTGTGTGGACCGAAATAAAAGAGCCGAAAATTCGTGAGACGATGTTTTTTTAAAATCGAGGACGGATCGTAATTTAGGAGGAACAAAAGGTTTTTAAGTAAAAAGGGACCTGTAAGGGCACTGTGTAAATAAATAAGGACATATCGTAAATAAAGAAATGGGGGGCCATCGTAAAAGTGCGAGGGCTAAAAAACTCTGAGGACTGTTTGCGAAAATAAGGACCTGCGTAATTTCAAAAATTCGGGTAAACCCTCACCCGAGCCGTCTGTGATTCTCCGGCGTCAGTGCGGCGGCCGAGGCGGCCGAGGCGGTGACGTGGTGAGCGGCTGTCAAGTTCTCCGGTTGTAATGGGTTAGGTATGAGCAATATTTTAATTCTAAAATTTACTAAGAAATAGATCGATGTAGCAAAAGATTAATGATATAATAAATAAAATTAACAGCAAGCAACTCACTGTACTTCAAAAATACACAAAAACAATATTATATTAAAGTCAATAGATCACGCGAATGACTTACGATGAAATTGATGGAGAAAAAGAAAGTAGTGTAGAGACGAACAATCGTAGAAGTAGTTGACGTCAAGAAAGAAGCCAAGTGGTCACGCAGATAGTGTTGCCCAGAAATCTTATTGCCATCCTATATAAGTTCTCTCTACAATAATGGTTCGAAGTTCCCACTTTCCTCCCTTCTTGGTGTATGCCAAGAAGAAAGGTCGGCGTGGTTGAGCAGCTTGACACTACAACACAACTATCCAAAGTAGTGGAAGAATTCAATCTATTTTACTCGACATTTTTAGGTCCTTTTAATGACACTACAATCGTTCACTAGTAATTGCCACGATTAAATATAATTAAAATACTTATAACTATCTTATCAAACTACATAATGATATTTATGTGATGTTTATCAGCTCCTTGACAGTTTAAAAATGAGATAGAAGTCGCGCATCGTAAGTCACAAACTACGCGATTTTCACACGAAAATACACTAATACGCGAACGTGCGCATGTGTGTATTTAGCCAAAATCCTCCTTATACTATCCCTACTCTATGTGTCACATAATTCAAGAAATAATAGTGACTTTATCTTATAAATTATCTTCTTTTCATTTGGATAGACAATATGATCCTAAATCGTACATGTTTTTGAATTATAGAAAATAAGCCTCATATTTATATGGTCCTAATTTCTAACAGGTTCGTCTAGTTGATTGTTATTAGATTCTGTTCGGCTTATGCGAGATAAGCAATACCAAATCTCGGATCAACTTGTGAAAATCCTGGTTAATTTGTCTTCTGCCCTCAAGAACTGAGACCGATGCCCAATGTTTTATGTCTAAGATATATTCGCTTCTTTCTATTCAAGTATAATCTCTTCATTGATTTTCTTTTGCAAATTTGAGTATTAATTTGGAGCCATCACACAAAAAATTCAAGTTAGCTGAGCGTCTTTAAAGTTTCTTTCTTAACAATACTTCAAATTTTAGTGAGCAATTGGTGGTCCGATCCAGACTATCGATTGAGGAACTGTTTGAGTTGGTATTCCTATCCTTCTATCAAAGGGAAAGAAGACTATTAGACCCCGTTTGGAAGAGAAATTGTCTAATTCCATCGGGATTTGAAATGTTTCCTTTCAAAACCCAGATAGGGCCTCTTAATGATTTTTCCTTGTTTTTTAGCAACATCCTGTTCAAATTACGCACTGAAATGACAAGGCACCAGCTATAACTGCAACTACAAGGTTTGCCCCTCGGCTTATAGGGGTGAAAACGGATCCAATATGTATTAGATAGTGTTTAAATCATATTCACATTTATATTTTTTTCTTGGATTCGAATATGAATCGAACAAACATCGGATATGAACATGGGCCGGACAAATATCAGATACGAATTCGAATCGAATATCTACTCAATTCGATCAGATCCTGATATCTTCATAACTTATGTAGTATAAAGACATTTTATCCTCGTACAATCACGCTTACTCATTCTAATTCATTAACTTCACCTAAAGAAACATGATTTCACGTTCAATTAAAAAAACTTGTCCAACTAATTAGTTATATTGTAATAAAATATGTATATTGTTTCGTTGAATACGAATACGGATACAAATAGTTTGGATAAAATAACATTTTATATGGTAAAAGTCTATACCATATTCGCATCTATATTTTTTTGATGCGAATTCGAATATGATAAAAATTGTTAATCGAATGGAAAAATCTATACCATATTCGCATCCTGTCGAATACGATAACCAGATAATACGATAATCCGTATCCACTTTTCACCCCTATCGGCTGACAAAAGAGATAGCACATGTTTTGTTCAAAAGTTCATGTCCATGTTTCATTACAGCGCACGGCAAACACCCAGAGAGCTTGGATGGATGGAGTTATGCTGCGCTCCAAATGGCTTTGGCTTCTGATTTTTTTACTTTTGATTTTTTTAAGTCAGAGGTTACTTGGGACATCGATTTTCAATTTTGGTTTTTTTAGCTTTTTTTTGTCCTTTTGCTTTTCCCCTTTTCCTTTTCATTGTCTAAGGAGATGTAACAGTGTTTTTATTTTTTTTTATTTTTTCTTCATTTTCCTTTAATTAAAGGACTCAGAAAAAGTTAATATCCTCTACAGTACAATTTCAGCCAAAAATCAACATCCACAACCCCAATAACAGCACGGAGCTTCTTAGCTCCAAGTACTATCTCGATATTGAAAGCCCAAGTCAGATAGTTTAGGCATACATCGACCGTCCCGAACTCCCTAGACGTGATGCCACCACATAAAGGAATAAGTAAGTTTAATACCGGTAAACATGCATGGAATAAAATTTACTTCAGGTAAATAAATGGTACAAAAGGTTCACAGAATACATTTAAATTTTATCATAATTTCGGTGATTAAAGGCAATTTAACTAATTAATGAATCTTCATTTTCCTTTAATTAAAGGAGAAAATATAGAAATATATAAAATAATGACGCAGAAATAAACATGCTTCAAATGCTAAAATAATTCAAATTTTGAATTCAAAAGGTTCGAGGCACTTTAACTAATTATGATGAATCAAAACAGTAAATAAATATAGAAATATGAATTTTCATGCTTCAAATGAATTCTACAATTTATCTTAGAAATATGCATAATTCTACAATTTACGCAAATTTTCGGTTCAAGGAAATTTGTTGCATAATTTTCTAGTTTGCGAGGGTCTTTCCGCAAAATTCAGGACCTATCTGAAAAATCTAAAGACCCTTTTGTAATTTTTAGAATGTCGGGGGCTTTTCTGTAAATCTGCCGGCACCTCCATCCGGGCCATGCCGTCGACCCGATTTGCATTTTCACAGATCCGCCCGCCTGCTCGTGGCACCAAAACCAGCAGGGGTAGGGTTTCCCCTTACCGCTTCACACGGCGGCGGTGGTAGCGACCCAAGGGACAGCTTCGGGCGGGCGCGGCGGCGGCCGGCGGCGAGTGGGCGGCATGCGGGCTAGTGTGCAAGGAGAGGCGGCGGCGGGCGGCCGACCGAGCGGAAGCAGCGTTCGGGCGGGGCAGTGGCGGCACCGGGTGGCGGTCGGCGGCGGCATCGGGCGGATCCGGTGGCGGCAGCGGCGAGCCGACGCTGCACCAGGTGGCGGCAGCGGTTGCATCGAGCGGATCCGATGGCGGTGCTTCAGCGGGCCGTGCGGCACCGGTGGTGGTGGCGGTGCATTGGGCGGATCCGGCGGCGGCCGGGCGGATCTGGCTCAGCGCACCGGGTGGCGGTGGCGGTGGCGGCCTGAACGTCGGCTTCGAGTGGCGGTCTTGGGCTTGGCACGGGAGGCGGTGTGGGCGCCGGCGCCGGCAGCGGCGATCGGCGGTCGGCGGCGGCTTTGGGCTAGCATGGCGGCACGCGCGGCGGCGCATGGGGAGGAGGGCCGATGGTCGTACGGGCCGGCCGTGCACGGATTTTTTTTCTTTTTCTTTTTCAATCTACAGTAGTGCAATCAACATCTATTCTGTCTTCAAGTCTGCTCGCGGTAGATTAGAGCGGATTTGCACCGTAGAAAATAATCTAGAAAGCGAATCTACGAATTTAGAGCGATGTAGATACAGATAATTCAATCTACTAATGCTACGATTATTACATTCGATTCACCGGAGTGATTCGTGCTGATAACGTGTTGATGAACCGTTGCTAGCGACCAGTCCGATCGATTCCTCTGCTTATGCAAAATCAGATCAATCACAGAAGATAGAAAATAATAGATTGAAAACATAGAGAGATAGAGAGAACTCCTGATTTTTCTTTATTGCTTTATTTCCGATTCAGTATATAAAACAATGAATAGTACTTTCTATTTATAGTCTAGTGATAAGATACTCACTGTAGCCTAAGAAGTCAAGCCTAGACCTAGGTTACCTAACAGAGAGATTCAGATCCATACTAGCGTCCCAGTACGGCAAGCTTAACACCTCGTTGTTGATGTGCTTTTCCAGGAGGCATTCGAGCAAGCATAGGCACACGAGATGCTCTACCTGCCAGTGCCACGGCTCGAACAACAAGCTGCGAGTGTCGTCGACGGGCGCCGCATGCTGGTTCTCGAAGTTGCCGGGGTCCGTGGGCACCTTGTGCCGCCCGATCGTCTCGGCGAACTTGGCGATGAAGGCCCTAGCTCGAAGCGGACGACGCCGGCGTCCAGCGGGTGGCACGTCTTGACGTCCCTGTCGCACTTGTACAGGACGCCCGAGATCTGCTGGATCCCCGTCGGGCCGAGGACCATGCCTCGGCGGTCGACGACGACCACCTGGTCCTGATCGCCGCTGCAGCTCGACACACGCGAGTACTGGTGCTTCTTGTTGGATGATCGCCGCCTGGTATAGTAGGCCGTACAGGTATAGCTAGCCAGCGTTGCGATCGCGGAACCGTGGTGCAGTGGAAACAACGGCGCTCGAGGGCAGCAGCATGAGGCCGTAGCTTCCCATTGCGCGATCAAGCATGCAGCAAGCAATTCCTCAGCGTCAGTTCACGACAAGTTCAGGAATCCGTGAGAAGAAAGGAAAGGGTACAAGCTAAGATACGGCTAGCTAGCTGCAGGCAAGATATTCTGATTCCCAGTCCTTTTCCGGCCAGTCTCCATTTGTGAACATCGATCGATGATGCTTGTGTGAAGGTTAGCTTTTGGGGTTGAGCTAACCCTTAGATTCTGTGGGGTGCTAGCTGCGGCATTACAATTTATTTAGATATGGTTCGGAGAAATTCAGAAAAGGAAAATTCAAGAGAAAGAAAGAGCGAGGAATTTGGAATGAAATCACAAAGGGAAGGGAAGAGAGAAGGTTCGGAATGCCACGCCGAGTCAAAGTTGGCGCCGGTTGGGACGTCCGCGGCCGCAGACCCTGGCAACGACCCCTATATATGTCTGCCCCATCCCTCTTCGGTTCAAGGATCCAAGTTCCCGAGTTTCCACTCCAAATTCCACCAAGAAGTCGAGATTTCGAGGGTTTTTCTTTTCGGGAGTGTCTAGATATCATCTAGATATTTTCGTCATAATTATCATATAAATTTGTGACCTTTGGAATAGAAATCAAGAGGCCCCTTGTTTTTGAAGGGGGAAGATTTTTTCAAAGGGGAGGGGGTAGAATTCAAGAGAGGGGGGAGAATTCATGGCCATTGAATTTTTAATCCGATGATTCTAAATATAGATGATAGTTAGAAAGAAAACATTTAGATAATGTTTAACAAAAATCTTTTCTTAATACATTAGGCGAGGATTAGTCTAGATTTAGCTTGGTAATTAGCGCTCTAGTTGAGACTAAATTACACCATCTGATTCCCTTCTAATAGCCAACTAAGGCCGAGGTTTTGGAGCATTTCTTCTACATCTCATTGAGGTATGTGCGAGTAGTTTCGTGGGATCTTGCTGTAATTCTGGACTTAGGGATTGATCTATATTATTAGTACTCTTTTATGCTATATTTGTGTCTATCTGATATTTTGTTTTATTTCTCGATTGGTATTTAGCGTACTATGACTATCAATTGTTTAATTAGCTGTAGACGTAAACACCGTGTTTACATCTGCTAGGCCGATTCATGTCAAATAGTGCAAATTTTGCTGGTAGTGATTTAAGGTGATGGACTTGTGACATGGATGAAACTCTGAAGGGCTGTTGTAGATTTATAGGGTGAGAACCAACTTAGTATGAGAACGCTAATTGTTATTAGATCAAGAGTCAATTACTCATCACAATTATAGAATGACCTCCATATAGTCTCACAGAACCAACCTAATATGAGGACGCTAATTGTTATTAGTTCTATTATTAGATCAATCTTGTTTTGAATTGTAGTGAGTGAACCTAGACTAGGACAGGATCTCAATTAACTTGAATAATCCTGTTCCTTCTCTTTTTAATTTATTAAATCATCTTTTCGATCATTGTTTTAGTTAGTAGCAATTTATTCTAAGTAGTGAGTCTATCATTCCCTTCTCCGTAGATTTTGGTACATTAGAACATTTCTAGGTGAAAAGCCACAGAAAATCTATGCGCTTGCGGATTATAATCTATAAACTATCTAGCGTCAATATGACGCGAGCGAAGCGTCCGGACGGACCATCCTCACTTGCAACTACGTACGTGTGAAGCAAGCTATGTCGAGTTATTTGCGCAGGTCATCCGGTGAACCTTACTTCCAAGTAGCAATGTATGACTATTCCTCCGACGCTTGCATTCATACCATTCGTGAGCCACAACTAGGGTGGAAACAGATCGGATATGATCGAATAATCTTAAATATGAATATGAATCTATATTTTTAAAATAAATATAAATACAAATTCGAATATTCTTAAATACAGATACGGATATTCTTGAATACGAATACAGATATTTTCGAATACGGATTTTCTCGGATATGAATATCGGATAAAATGGATTCCTAGTGGTTTTGACGATTTTTCACCGGTATTTGACCTGTTACCGGTTTTAAACCGCCTAAATTCAAATTTTGAGTCACAAAATTCGTACGAATTTTTCATGGGTTCTAGATAAAGATCCAATACGTATCGAATAGTCTCGAATACGAATGCGGATATGAATATTCTCGAATACGAATGCGAATACGAATATGAATATTCACAAATATGGATATTCGAATACAGATTTTATTTACCATATTCACATTTTCTCATATACGAATATCGGATAAAACGAATTATCCATTACCTTTTTTCACCCCTAGCCACAACTGGGCTTGTCTGATTCATCGTCATTCGTAAGCCACGTATCACGCTAGGAATTTATACATGGAACATACTCTTCGTCAAATTATGTTATGGAAGCAAACAACTAACAATTAAAGCTAGCGCGATTAACATGATCATCATTTGGGAGTATATACGTACGGTCGCCAGCTTCGATCGTAATCGTGAAGAACAAAGTTGATAACCGAAGTATCGTCCTGGGCTAAAACATTCCTAGTTTGCCTGGGCAGGCAAAGATACATTCCTTTGATAGCATTATTGCTTTCTGTTTGCTCAAATTAATTGAAGAGAGAAGCTGTGGATCGTTAAGCCTCTGCATGCAAAAATCGAGCTGCAAGCACAAGCAAGTGCTAAATGTTGAGGAATCGCCGCTGGCGACCAGTCCGATCGATTTCTCTGCTAATACAAAACCAGATCAATTATAGAAGACAGGAAATAGTAGATTGAAAACACAGAGAGTAGAGAGAACTCCTGATCTTTCTTATTGCTTTTTTCTAATTTCGTATACAAAATTGCCAATAATGCTCCTTATTTATAGTCTAATTATGATGTGTCCACCATGGGCCAAGGCTTCAAGCCCAGACCCAGGTTTCCTAACACTCCCTCTTGGACACTCATCCGACATTCATGCCTCGTCAAAACTCCATAAAACCCAGTGAAAAAATTTAGAGAAAGAGTACATGATACATGTTATGTTGTGTTGCACGAATTGCCTCATTAAAAACATTGGCCGAGAAACTTTAGAAAAACTCATCAAGGGAAAAAAGTACAATCCACCCAATTTCGTCCAATCTTCAGGACTTATTCTTTGGGTACTCGATCTTCATGATCAAGGTTTAATAACGGGCTTGAAAAAATTCCCCCCTGAATTCTGCACTTCTCTAAATCTCATCATTGCAATTCCTCATACCCATCTTCCAAAATTAGCTGCAGGGAGTGACAGTGAATAAATCTACCAGATTCTCACATGTCTTAGTATGCAATACCTTAATCTCGTTCATCTTTTGCAATTCATGAGCATAGAAGAACTTGAGGTTGATATGTTTTGTGAGATGACTCTTCACGTAGCCCATCTGTACTTGTACAACACAAGCTGCATTATCTTCATAGATAATTGTAGGAGCTTGCACAATATTCATCCCACATGACTGCTGGATGTGGTGAATCATTCGTCGGAGCCAAGCACATTCTCGTGCGGCTTCATACAGTACTATAATTTCTGAGTGGTTCGTTGAAGTCGTTATAAGACTTTGCTTAGACGATTTTCAGGAAATTGCAGCTCCACCACACAAGAATACATAGCCTGTTTGTGATCTTGCGGTATGCGAGTCCAACAGGTACCCAGTATCTGCAAAGCCAATCAAGTTCATATCTTGATTCTTTTTGTAGAACAATCCAAGATCCTTACTTCCTTGGAGGTATTGGAAGATGTCATTTATTCCGTACCAACGCCTTTTGGTAGGTTATGCACTATGCCTTACTAACAGGTTTACGACAAATGCGATGTCCGGTCTAGTGTAGTTTGTTAAATACATAAATGCTCCTACTGTATTTATGTATGTGAATTCCGGTTCCAGGACTTCCTCCCCTTCTTCCCTAGGTCGGTATGGACCTTTTTCTTGCTGTAAAAACCTCCCGATCATCGGTACTTTCGATGAGTATGCCTTCTCAAAGCCAAACTTTTCTAACACCTTCCGGGCATAGGCCGTCTGTTGTACTAATATTCCTTCAGGGACATGCTCAAGCTGCAGTCCTAAGAAGTATTTGATTTTACCCAAATCTTTTATTTCAAATTCTGACTCCAGGTAAGAACTTGCTTCTTTTATATCTTCCATTGTCCCGATGATATTCAGATCATCTACATATACTGAGATTATACAAAATTCATTCTAGGATCGTCGTATAAATACACAGAGACAATCTTCATTGTTTGTGTAGCCTTTCTTGCATAGAAAGTCACTTAAGCGATTATATCACATCCTGCCTAATTGCTTGAGTCCGTACAGTGATTTTATGAGTTTCACACTGTACAGATTTCTATTTGCTCTGTCTTGGTTCAGGACGGGGATACCTTCAGGTACATTCATATAAATCTCCAAATCCAAGTTTCCATAAAGGTGTGCAGTTACCACATCCATCAATTTCATTTCTAGATTCAAGTTTATTGCCATTGAGATCAAATATCTAAAGGTAATTTCACTTATGACTAGTGAGTAGGTTTCTTCATAATCAACTCCTAGACGTTGAGTGAAACCTTGTGCTACCAGCCTTGCTTTATATCTTACAACTTCATTTTTTCATTTCTCTTTCGAACAAATACCCACTTATGCCCTACAGGGTGCACATGGGGAGGTGTACGGCATACGGGCCCAAACACCTCTCTTTTGTTCAGAGATAATAATTCAGTTTCTATTGCCTTCTTCCAATTTTCCCAATCTGATCTTTTCTTACATTCAGTGATTGATACAGGCTCGGGATCAAGATCGATGATTGTGGTAATTTTTTTTGAAAGTAGATATCAATATTGGCTGTTATCCTATTCATGGACTCTCCCGTGTGCACATAATTTATAGCTATTTCTTTATGAGTTACTTCTTCTGGAGCTTCTCCTTGCTCATTGCTTCTTCCAATTGCGGTGGCAAGTCTGTTTAGTTTTTCGGCTCCGATATGTGCACACACATCCATGCTGATTTCTTCTTCTATGGGGATGTTCAGATCCGATAATCCCTTTTCTGAAGGTGTCATACTAATGCCAGGTCTCAACTGGCTTCCCTTATGGTTTTGGGGAACCTCAGTGATCGGTTGTGACAAGTCCTTATCCTTCTTCACTAGGCGTCCCCGGTTACTTGTGATTCAAGGGGCTAGAGTTCTCGTCCTTTTATTCTAAGGCCTCTGGACGAGGTTATGAATACTTTCTACTTTTTTTTGGTATTTTAACTCTCTCTGGTGCATTACGTGCAGGCACATGCAATTTGGTCACGCTCTTCAAATCGCTAAAGTGGTCAGGCAGTTGATTTGCTAATGCTTGAAAATCAATGATCTTCTGGACTTCTCTATTTGCTTCACTAGTGCGTGGGTCACATGCATGGATTCCTATGGCTTGCCATGTAATTTCCCGATATTTTTCATCAAGGGGCTGATTTCTTCCCCCCAATGTTGGGAAATTATCCTAATCAAATATGCAATCAGCGAAGCGGGCGGTATGTAAATCTCCTGTCATGGGTTCTAAATACCTGATTATGGATGCAGTCTCATAACCAACGTATATCCTAGTCTTATGGAGAGGACCTATTGCAGTACGCTATGGAGGTGGTATAGGTACATAAACCCTACATCCAAACCTCCGGAGATGAGAAATTTTTGGTGCTGACCCTTGCGCTAGTTGCATAGGCGAATGGATGTTATAGACTGATAGTCTAAAGTTGATGAGATTTGCTGCATGTAGGACTGCGTGTCCCCAACATGTAGCTAGTAAATTACAATTCTGCAAAAGAGATCGGGCAATAAATTTAATTCTCTTGATTAATGCCTCTGCTAAACCATTCTAGGTATGGACATGCGGTATATAATGCTCAACTGTAATTCTCATTGTCATGCAATAATCATCAAATGCCTTTAAAGTAAATTCTCCGGCGTTGTCCATTCTGATGGACTTTATGTGATGATCAGGGAAAATATTTCTGATGTGAATTATCTGTGAGATTAGCTTTGTGAAAGCATGGTTTCTCGTGGACAGTAAACCTACGTGCAACCATTTCGAGGAAGCATCGATGAGCACCATGAAATATTTAAATAACCCTGAAAGTGGCTGAATGGGACCGCAAATATCTCCTTGGATACGTTCCAGGAATGCAGAGACTTCATCCTTCACTTTCAGAGTGGAGAGTCTAGTAATTAATTTCACGGTGGCACATGCAGGGCATACAAAATCTTCGTGATTTGAAAAATTCTTTACATTAATATTATGCCCTTGGGAATTGTTGATTATATGTCTCATCATCCTAACACCTAGATGGCCTAATCTGTCATGCCAGAGACAGAAGAGTTCAGAGCTTCTAAATACTGTCTTCAGGGTAGTATAGGCTGCAGGTGCCATGATTTTGGTGTAGTATAGCCCAATTTCTAATGAATGAAGTTTTTCTAATACCCTTTTTCTATTTGCTTCGCGCTTCGTAATGAGCAGGTATTCCTTACCGTATTCTTCTTCAGTCTCAACGTGAAAACCGTTGACGCCAATATCTTTAAAACTTAGGGGAGTTCTAGTCGATTCTGGGTACAATAAGGCTTCTTGAATGACCAAAGTTGTACCTATTGGGAGTATAATTTGGCTCTTCCTGAACCTATTATACATGCATCGCTACCAGCAATTGTTGTAAGGCTGCCACATTCTTACAAATCGACTGAAAATACTTTGTCTCTCTTAAGATGGTATTCGTTATGCCGCTGTCGGCTAAGCACACTTCCTTCATAGGGCGCCACACGTGTTCTAATATAGGGCATTTTATTAATATGCCTTAGAAGGAAATCAACACATAAATAAAATACTTCAATATCAGAACATATCATGCCATTATAAACTGAATAAATGAATAAATTATTCAAATATCATCCCATCATCATGAGAAAATAAAGTTTCTAAAGTACCATCCATGCAAATTCTTACTTGTCCTTTCACACAAAAATAAATAACAATTAAAGTCTAAATGCATTCTATGCATTAGAATGAATCTACTAAGAAATCAGAAACTTTGTTTGCTATTTTCTCGGGGGTGACATGCTCTTCGAGAGAAATCATGGCGGGGGCAGCTACTAGGTCAAAAGGGGATGCTGCTGCTGGGATGGCTTCAACCTCCATCACCGTAGGCAGCTGTTCAGAGCTCTCCCACTCAACAGATGCAAAGTAGTTTTCATGATGCCCTTTGCCTTCGTTCTTCTTCTGGGCTTAGAAAGCATCAATGACATACTGCGCCTCTTTATAGATCCGCGACTAATGCCCCAACTTGCCACACTTGAAGCAGGATTGGTCCTGTTGACCATAGGCCTTGTCGTCCCGCTTTGGTTTGCTTGTCTTATTCTCACATGGAGCATCTGACCTTTCCTTCCCCTTTTCTTCATCATAGGCTTTTGCACCTTATAGCTCCCAGCGTTGGCTTCACGGCCAGTAGAGCTTCTAGGTGGTTGTGTGATGTAGTTCTTGCAGAGAACTTCGTCCTGAGCCTCTGCAACCTGCATCATATCAATCAATTCGGCATACTCCTTGTAGCCATCTTGACGATAATTGCGTGCGGATTGCACTGCATTGGGGTGGAAGGTAGATAGGGTCTTCTCAATCTTCGGCTCATCTATGATCTGCTTGCCACAAAGTTGAAGATTGGTACAAATTCTGTGCAAGGCAGAATTGTACTCTCCGACCGTCTTAAAGTCGGCAAACCTCAATTGGATCCATTCTTACTCTTCCTGAGGAATAATGATGTACTTTAGCCTCTCGAACCGCTTCTTGAGTGCAGTCCAAAGTGCTAGCGCACTCTTCTCTGCCATATACTCATTCTTGAGAGTGAGACAGAGATGGTGCCTGAGGAAGTGAAGTGTCTGGTCATTTTCCTCAGGGGTGGGTTGTGCGTCCTACGGTGCCCCAATCCCAATAGCAGCACGGAGTTTCTTGACTCTAAGTACTATCTCGACATCAGAAGGCCAAGTCAAATAGTTTTAGCCATGCTGGGCCAACTCCTCAAACTTCTAGTTCGTGATGCCAGTCATCTACATGTGCATGAAAGAAATAAATAAGTTTACTGCTGGTAAACATGCATGGAATAAAATTTACTTCAGGTAAATAAATTTCATAATGGTACAAAAGATCCTCGTAATGTTCCAGAATTTTTTATGCATTTTCTATAAATTTTACTGTTAATTTCGGTGATTAAAGGCAATTTAAATAATTACGATTAATCAAAAACAATAAATAAATACAGAAAACAAAGAAAATAATAATGGCAGAATAAACATGCTTTAAATGCTAAAAATAATTCAAAATCCGAATTCCAGAGGCCCTTTTATGCTGGAATATGAATTTTCAGTGAATTCTGTAATTTTTTAGGGCCTATATGCAAATTTTCAGTTCAGAGAAAATTTTCATGTAATTTTCTGATTTTGCGAGGGTTTTTTTTGCAAAAATCAGGACCCATCTGAAAATTTGAGGACATGTTCGTATTTTTTAGAATTACGATAGCACTTTTGCAAAAATCGGGACCTATCTGTAAAATCTGAGGGTTCTTCGGTAATTTTCATAATATTGGGGGGATCTGGGCGTAGGCGGAGCCGGCGGCGTGCGCGGAGGCTAAGGTGACTTCGAGCGCAGCCGACGGCAGCTTCCTCAGGCGCGGCCGATCGGTAGAGCGGAGCAGCGATGCTACGGGCGCGGGTGGCCGACTTTGGGCGCGCTTGGCGGCGCATGGGGAGGATGGCCGGTGGCTGGCGGCAGCTATCGCGTATGGTGGCTATACGGGGCCGACTGTGTGCAGATTTTTTCTTTCTTTCTTTTCAATCTACATTGCAATCAACATATACTCTGTGATGTAATCTACCGATCGACATTGTGCCGACGACTTCAAGTCTGCTCGCGGTAGATTAGAGCGGATTTGCACCGTAGAAAAATAATCCAGAAAGCAAAGTCTGCGAATTTAGAGCGATCTAGACAATTCAATCTACTGGTGCTTCGATGATTACCTTCGATTCATCGGAGCGATTCGTGCTGATAACATGTTGAAGAATGTCACTGGCGATCAGTCCGATCGATTCCTCTGCTAATGCAAAACTAGATCAATCACAGAAGATAGGAAATAGTAGATTGAAAACATGGAGAGGTAAAGAGAACTCCTGATCTTTCTTTATTGTTTTCTTTCTAATTTCTTATACAAAATTGCAAATAGTACTATCTATTTATAGTCTAATTATGAGGTGTCCACCATAGACTAAGCCTTTAAACTCAGGCCTAGGTTTCCTAACATTAAATACTGAAATTTTCTTTGGAGATTGGGAGCTGGGATCAGCCAAAATAGTGATAAAAACACCGTTTGTAAGTGTACCTTGGAGAGAAACAAAACGTAGAGCCATCACCTTCATAACATTTCGTATAACGATACTGCACTGCATATCGCTTCGAGGCAGACAACAACAGAACGGAAGGGAAGATAATCATAAACCATATCGCTTCGAGGCAGACAACAACAGAACGGAAGGGAAGATAATCATAAACCAGTAGGAGATGCGAAACAACGACACCGATCGAACACTGCCACGAAGATGAGAAAATGGGAATGATAATGTACATAAATGTCGCATGATATCTTGTGCATTTGCACTCTCTTTTTTTTCTCTATGGATGGCAATCTTGCATCCATTCTTTTCTTCCGACTCTTCCGCGCCAAAAACTAAGCTAAAATCGAAAGGAAGAAAGAAAGAAAGAACAAAGAAAATTTCAGAGTTTAGACCACCTGCTTTCAGAAACAGCTCATCCCTCGCACTACCAGCCACTACTGGAAAGGAAATGAAGCTGCTTTCGATCTGACACCACACTCCCTTGCATGATCTGCCTAGCCCCTCCCCTTCAGATCAATGACGACGACGCTAATGTTATCAGAACTCTCCCTGCCGAGGGCAAGCCTTGCAAGGAGCGCGGCGGCGCGGTAGCAGCGAGGCTCTGACTCTTGGCCTACTGCTGCGGGGGCGCCGGTGCTGCTGGTTCTGGATGGACTTCCGTCTTCGAGGCAGTGGCGAGCGACGTCGCAGGCGGTCTCGTTTGAGATCACGTCCCACATCCCGTCGCTCGCGAGGATCAGGCACTCGTCTTCCACTGTCCGCTCGGTTACGGTGATCTCTGGCTCACATATCACTTCGGGCTTTAGGAACTTGTCTCCTGTTCGAAATTAGAGTCGGTTGTAGATGTGAAAGAACTTTTCAAAATAAAATATTTGGGAATTTATGTGATTATATTCGTATACAGAATCAATGCATCAGAAATCTGTTTATAAGAACAGCTATAACCATCGATCAAAACCCAATGTCCAGAATCTCAAAAAAAAAAAAAAAAGGAAGCAAAGACCAATGCATCACTTCTACATCAATGATGATGCAGCAGTACATGTTAACATACTTGCTAAACTCTAGGTTGCAAACAGGACTTTCAGTAATTCTAGTTAGTTTCATGAGAAGCAAAATGTGGCATGAAAGTATTGACACTGAATGTAAATGCTATACATCATTTTCAACTTTCAAGTACAACATCAGTGAGTTTGCCATGTGTATTCATATGCTTTGCCTGCACAAACTCTTTTCAAGCTTGCTGTTTATAAGAAAACTGTAACCTACAGAAAAAATGAATCTGCAAGGAAAGCTAATGTAAGACATGAAAGTTATAGACGATAGTGTCATGCCATGATTCAATGTTGTTGGTGGGTATTTTGCTACTGAATTTATACCTACTGGCAAAATAAGGTAGCAACTGACAACTTGAGACGTGCACTGTAATAAATATTTCAACATAATATAATCGGATAGTAGGCTGCACCTATCACCTACAGATTCTTTTCTGTAGGGAACAAGAACACTGAACAAAGAAAAGTGGACTGAAGGTGCTCCCTAACTACTAGGGATGAAAACGGGTCGAATTCGGTTAGATATTGCTTATTCCATATCCTATTCTATATTTTTTCTCGGATTCGGAGTCGAATACGAATAGTGCCGGATACGAATACGAATCCGGATAGTATCGGTCACAGATACGGAACGAATACGGAGCGGATGCGAATACGATAACGAATATCTCGTCGGATATTACGTAGGCATCATTAATCACACCATTAGTACAGTCCACAGCTTTGTTTGGACTACAGGCATCATTACTGATTACCACTCATTTCAGAGAAACAGTGAACGTCTAGTTTGCTTGCTGTGTTCCAAGTCAGGGATTGCATTTGTCTTCTTTTTATATCCTTAAGGTGGATTATGTGCTCCCCTCAAAAGTTCCTAAAGAAGCCAGATCCATTGCATATAGTGTCATAACAGGATTCATTTGCATTGTACTGTCCCATGACAGTTGCAGACAGCACTTGATAACAGACCGAAGCATGCTTCAAAAGCTGGAAAGAATGATGCTGTTGTGTACGCATGGGCGGATCCACATTGATCCAAGGGGATGCACGGGACACAGGGTCAGATTTGATTTTTCACGCTAGGCACCATTTCATGTTTCACTCCAGTCGAGGAATCTAGGTTTGACAGATCACTGAGAGAATTAAATCATGATGCCAACACAGATCAAGGTACGTACTGACCCGTTTGGAGGGAGCATCAGGTCAGTAGAGAGAATGGTATGAGGTACCCACTTAAAAAAGAAAAGAAAGTAACCAAACTTGCTGGGTATTAGTGAAAATGGTGGGTTACTATACTCAAAAACACCTTTGCGGTTTAGATCATCTCTGTCGCAAACAGCCAAAATTTAAAAATTTCAACCAAAAATCATAAACCGCAGCAAAAAAGAACAGACCCACTTGCAACATCACTGTCGGTAACTCAGGACACAACACAGGACAACATCCCTAGCACAATCAAACCCATCCCACTTATTTATAAAGATCACTTCGAGGAACTATTAAAAAGAGAGGGCACTCTGACGATTGAGGAATCGGAGATGAACGCGTGGCTCCACTCCATGTTTCATCTCTCTGTCGTATCCGATAATGCAACCAATTGAAACGGGCTCCATCCAGGAACCGCCGAGTGTTAAGTCCTTAAACGGCAAAAGCGAGATGGGGCGAGTACATGCGGTCAGTTTCTTGATAAGCCAAATTAATATGGCACAACTCATGGGGTCAGTGATGTGACTGCCTATCTACTCAACAACTGCCAAGTAGCATCTACTAGAAGCTGGTCTTATTCCTTCAATCTCTGTCATCCATAATTAATTGTATGTGTCAATACAGAAGAGTTGGTGCGGTTGGACGTGCAAATCCTCCCATGTTACAGAAGAGCCGAAGAACCTTAATTTCATAGAACACCATGCTAATGTCGTATCCGAAACCTAACCTCCCTGACACGAAACTTGCAGGCCATACTTCTTAGCATAAAGCTTAAAAGAACAACCTTTTGTTCACTAATCTGATTCCATCACATGGCAGTTCTTAATTTGCCAGAGAGACGGTAAGTTGCAAAGTTTCTTTCCCTAAGAAGATGCAAAGCGACGGACTAAATCATCCTTTCTGATGTATTCGCTTTTGGAGCTATTGCTTGCCTGTATTCCCCCAACATTGCTGGGTAGAAAATGATTGTTCAAGAACAGGAGGACAGGTCTTGTTAACTCGCTTGACAGAGGAGCTTTAGTACATTGGTGAAAGCCAAAAGGCCAATGGCACAGCAGACTAAAGTGCCGCAGCTCTGTACCACTTTTTAATTTGTTCCCGTTTAAACGACGAGTCAACGAGCACAAGCAGAGAAAAGCATATGAACATAAACTTCAGAAGGGACACGCTGCAGGCAGACAGTGACTGCTATCCTAGCAGCAGATCTATGGCCCGCTGCATTGAGCTTCAGTTTTTCGCCTTTTTCTAGTCTTTTAACATTTTTGGTTTTTTTTTCTTATTCCTTTGTATTATTCAGGATAACTAATCTTTTTTTCCTTTTTTTTAAATTTAATTACATCGAAAAATAAACCTGCTAGAGTATCACACAGTACCAAAAGTTGCAAAAATAAACCTGCTAGAGTATCACGCAGTACCAAAAGTTGCAGCTCACAGCCCAACTGAGCAGGAATTCCATGGTTAGAACCCATCTCTCAGCGCCATCGAACTCAGCATACGTGCTAGTCGTTAGAGACTTGTGGGATCTTTTCGGTAGGGCCTGTCTGACGCGGCTGTGGCTTATGATTTTTAACTGAAATTTTTGAATTTTGGTTATTCTGATATTCTGAAAGACAGATTTTGATTTTTGTTGAACGGATGTTGGACTTTAAAGATCGTTTAACTTAGAACCCGTAGAAAATACTCCATTTGAAAGTTAGATCGGAAAAGTCACCTTTTTAAAAAATGATTAGCTTTTATAGCCTGTAGTTTTCTCTGAATAAACAAATATTATAGTTTTTTCAATATCTTTTTAAAATAACTTATCGAAGCAATATTTTTAAAATGATTTATCAATTTATTATCATTCGGTTCGCATTAGCGATTATAATAGAATCAAAAGCCATCCGTCACGGTCATAGGTAATCCGACCAATACGTGGCAACGCCCACAGTACGTTTTGGCCCCATTTTCCATGTATGAATCAAACGCGCAAGGACGAGCAGCCATCAGAGACGTGTAGGTGGAACATACCTAGCGCGCGCGACATGGCGAGGATCCCACGGACGCGCGGCCCGTTGAGGTACACCACCCGGCCGCCCACCGCCTCGATCCGCGCCTTCTCGTCCGGCCGGTCCGGCTGCACGCACGGTTCGAACGTGGTTACTCCCAGCAAAAAAAAAAAAAAACATTAACGCGACGACAAACAGAGCACGCAGCAGTCCAGAACAAGGCAGAACAGCACCGATCAGGTAGGAAGCAATTAAACAAATGTTAATTACTAATCACCCGGGTTAGGAAGTAACTAAGCAGAGGTTAGTTGATAATCACCTGGTGTCCCTTCCAAGCAACTACTCTCCTACTAATCAACTAGTCTCCATTCTCTCCTCTCTCTCTGGCACCAAAAATATTCCTAGTGTGACACCATCGGAGAGAAGAAAGCAAGAGAGAACAGCCACTCTCCCCTTCCTTTGCTTTCTCTCTCCTCTGGAAGGGAAGGAGACAGGTGGCGCCCTGCCCACCACCCCTCCTCCCCGCCACCCGCCGACCAGTGGCGCCGGGCCACGTGCCAGGCGGGGAACCAACACGTGTCCGTCCGCCTCCGCAAAAGCGATTACGTCTCCGAATCTCGCGCCCCCCCGCCGCCGCCCCAAAAGTTCGCGCCTATTTACGCAGGCTGCCACTGCATGGGATGCCTGCTTTAATAACCGCGCCCCGCGCTGCGCCCCCTGTCGAGCTCGCAGTAGCCAGCCAGCCCCAGCCAAGCTCCGTCACAAGCACCACAGTTCCATCGAACTCACGCAACGCGAGCATCCATTTATGATTATCTCTTCATTGGAAAAAAGTTTATTTTTTCTGTATATATCTAGTTCTGTAATTCTGTCTGCTTTTGCGTGAGGAATTTTCGTGATGTACAGCGGCTGTCGCTGACGCTAGCGCGGTACACGTCGGCGAGCAGCGAGTGATGTTTTCCGACAAGCGAGTGCGACTTTTTTTTTGGCTGGGAGGGAACCGGCGGCCAACCACGGCAGGGGAAGGTTCCGGAGAGGCGACACCTCATCGGAGGGTCCCACGTGGCGGCCACCGGTCAACGGTTCGCCGACACGTACGTAGCGTACTTGGTGCTACGTGTTGGCAGCACGGTACGTACCTTGTGGTCCGAGGAGAGCGGGAGGCCGGCGCCGGCGCGGCAGAGCACGGCGCGGGAGTCGCCGCAGTTGGCCACGACGAGGCGGTCGCGGACCAGGAGCGCCACCACGGCCGTCGACCCGATGATGGCCCCGTCTGGCCGGACAGCGGGCACCGGCACGGCGGGTCGGCGGCGCGCCCGCACGCGCACGCCAAGGCCGCCAGCGAGTCCACGCGCGCGAAGCACCGCGACAGGGCCGCCCTCCACGCGCGCTCGTCCTCGTCGGCACTTGGCCCCGCCGTCGGCTGCTGCACGGTGGCCGCCTCGGCGGCGAGCTCCTCCGCCAGGATCACGTGCATTTGCTCCCTGCACAGCGCTGACACCTACGTGCATGTACAAGTCGCACCGACAGTATTCGACTGTATTCCTAGTAATTAGAGAAAACAAAAAAATAAACTGGAAAAACACGTCGAGATCGAGTTCGAAGGTGCTGGAGTTTGGCTAGGTGGAGGAACAGTGATGTGGTACGGAGCTGCAGCTTTTTTTTCTTCTTTGAATCAATCAATCAATCAATGTTGGGAGTATTAATCTTCCTTTGCTTCCAACATGAAACTGAAGCTAATTAAGCTAAATAGAGGAATGAAACTAACAGATGTTTTTTTTGTTCATGTAGCGTAGGGGAAAGAATTAAGAATCTTAATCAAGTTTAAGGGCATGAAATATTCGTATTAATTAACGAGTAGAGACGATGTTAGTAGATGGGAATGCAATTAAGAAGATGACGTACGTGCGGGCCGCCGTGGCCGTCGAAGACGGCGAAGAAGTGCATGGGCGAGCCGTCGGCCCAGGTGCAGAAGGAGGGGCGGACGGAGACGGCGTCCTCCATCTCCCGCATCCGCCCCGCCAGAGACACGGACCCGAACGCCACCGGCCACACCTCCGCCGCCGTCGACGCCTCCTCCGGCAGCGGCGCTGCCGCGAGCTGCTCACCCGCCACGACGGCGACGGAGGTGGAGCCCTCCTCCCTCACTGGCGAGCCCGCCGAGGTCGACGAGGACGACGACGAAGACGCGGACGCGGGCGGGGACTTGACCAGCCGGCTCCTCTTCCCCGGCGCCGCTGCCGCTGCCGCTGCTGCCCGCGACGCCCCTCGCCGGAGGCGGCGGGGCGGCCGTGGGGACGTGGCGGGCGGGGCGAAGCGTCGGCGCCTGCGCAGGAGGCATTCCTGGGAGGCGGCAGTCTCTCCGTCGCCGCTGGGCCCGGGCATGTTGACGCCAGCGCTAGCCATCACCATCGCCTCCGCCGGTGGCGATCATGAGCTAGAGGAGCAGCAGCACGCGCACGAATCCCGAAGCAACAGAGCAGTACCCATGCAAAGCCACTCGTGCGCGAATCCAGATACGGGTAAGCGGAACCGCGGGAAGAGAGAAGAAGAAGAAGGGACCTGGGGGAGGAAGAAGAAAGGAGAAGTGGGTTTTGGGCGTTGCGTGGTCGCGTGGATGGAATGGCAGGGTGTAGGGGCAGTGAGTGGGCCCCACGGGGGCGCGACGTGGCGAGTGGTGACGCCTGTCCTGGGAGCTGCAGGGGGCGCGTGGTTCCGGCTGGCTTGTCGTCTCCTCTCCTCTGAAAAACAACAAGAGGACTGGTGTTGCGTCCGCGCGCGCGCGCCTTAATTTGCCTCCTCCTCTCGTGTCCTTTTTTTCCCCTTCTATTCTGGTGTGCATAGCTAAAAGCAGCATATTAAGATCAAACAAAACCTCTAGCACTAAAGCACAAGTGTGCCATGTATTGGATCAAAATTTTTAATTGGCCCGAATAGCAATAGATAAACGGATTTATCAGGGAGCGGATATTCACCGACTAACGGGGCTATACATGTCAAAAATTGGAAAGTGATAAAACTGACAAGAAAATGATAAACTTGGGTTGTCTCCTCCGACGACGGAGGGCAGCGGTGGCGATGATCAACTTAGGGTTAAGGTTTTTAGGTTGAACCATTTTCTTAATCATAGATTTGAATGGCAGGTAATTCTAGTAATAGATGTCGGCAAAGGGAGGGAGAAGAGGTGATTGAACGTAAGATTTTAATTAGAAAGAAAATATACAATGTACAAATACCAAAACAGTACAAAAAAATGATGCAAAAAGTGGGAAGGGATCATGAACTTACATCTGCAAGGTGGATCGTCGTTGTTGTCGCCGTACCCTTTTTGCACCACCCGAGGCCAATAGTTTACGTATTAGATTACTGAGGTTGTGCTGAACTGAGGTTACTAAGTAGGTAAAAACTGCTTTATACTTATTTTTACGGTGACTCAAACTCTTTTTAAAAAAATTTGAATGTACTTTATGGTTTATTTTACCTATTTATAAAATTTTAAGTTCAAACTTACTCTATATTGCGAGTACAAAAAAGAGAAAATTCTAACAAATTTAACTCTTAACATTTATCAGATTTTTCTTTTTTTGTTACTCTTAATGTATAATGAATTTGAGCTTGAAATTTTATATATATGTAGAGCAAGTTTAAAAATACATGTAGAAATTTTTTCAAATTTTTTCGTGACTTTTTTTAGTTTAAATGTACAAAAAATATATCGTTTTGCCTACTAAGTACTACTTAAAATAAGTTCTGCGCCAATCCATCCAAGATGTTGGTAGTAACAATTAAGTAGAGGGGGTTAATGCTCGTGACGTCGTTTCTCCATGTGCGCCTCCCACAAAGGAAAGAAATTGGAAGTAGTGCATTTTTTCTCTAAAATATTTGTAGTAGAATGCAATGCTTTATCTTCATATGGACTCATAGTACGTCTAACTTAGCTTCTACTATTTGTCGTAGTAATGTAAAAGAGATTACTATATGAGGTACTAATGTTGTTGTCTTGATTTTAAAAAATACTTTCCAAAGGTTGGATGACAGATTATGCTTTTTATGATCATAAATTAATACAAAAGCGTCAACTTTTAAGGAGAAAAACAGTACTAAAACTGAATAAACAACTCACAACAACCCAGTTAATGTATAGGAAAGGAAAATAGATGCTTTACCAAAACATGCTACTCTTCGCCGAAAAGCCCAAGGCCTCCATTCAAACAGCTATGCAGCTTCTAGAACATGAAAACCGCCTGAAATATATTGATTTCTTAATATAGTTTTTCTCTTTTTGTTTCCTCTTTTTCTCCATTATCCATGAAGATATAAGGCATTTTTATTAATTTTTCTATTATTTATTAGTTTTTAATTTAATATATCAGAAAAACTAACCACAGCTACAATATCATTTTTAAAAAATTAAAACAAAACATAATAAAACAAAAATCACAGCACTTTTTGACAGTCGGGAGAAGAAAACATAGACACTACTCCGGGGAGATCTGACCCAGGATCACTATGGAAAGGATCACTCGAGCTAGGGGTGAAAGGATCGGATAGTTTCAGATCCGGACGGATACGGATACGGAATCGGATTTTTCGGATAGTTCTCGATCGGATACGGATACGCATCGGATACGGATATGCTACGCCTGTCCGGAATACGGATCCGGATACGGATTATCCGGATAATACAAAACGGATATCCGGGGAGGAGGGACTTTAATTTTATTTTGATTTTGGATTTCGAAAAGCCGAGGAAATTCATTTAAGCTCGGAAAATATGAAATAAACTCCAAAATTCCGTGAAAATTCACAAGTTCATGGTGACATTTTGGACTTAATAAAATATTTCCAACTAATATTGGTATTTAATTTTCATACTTAAAAATACTTTTAATTTCAAAAGTTGACCTTTAAACTCTCCAGAAACCAAATAAAAGACAAATAACGCAAATAATTAATTTAAAATAAGATTTTATAGAAAATCAAAATATCATTTTATTTAATATCTATTTTTTGGTTTTCACTTAATTTACTTTTCAAATCGCCACGTATCGTGTCAAAACCCAAAAATAAAATTTAGGCAACAAAATACTTATTTTAATTTTAATTTTAATTTAATTAATTTTATTTATTTATTTATTTTATTTAAAAACGGGATTGTTACAACTTGATGGATGAAATGGAGGATGAAATATTCTTATGTTTGTTCAAATTGCTATCATATCATCATGTGTATTCTATGAATTGCACGTTGTTGTTACTTATGTAGTTATGTTGTGATCAACTATTGGGTATATTTTATTGTGGATGAAAAGACTATGCTTGGTTATATTTCATGAATGTTTTGACAAGATGAACTATTTACATATTTTCGTTAATTTTGGATGTATAGTTTAAGAGGTTTTCATGTTCCGAATCGTATTCATTTCGATCATTCGATCCGTCCTGATTTGTATTCGTATTCGAGTTATCCGTATTCGTATCCGTATCCAAAAAAATGAAAACAAATATGGTAGAATTATCCGTCCGTATCCGATCCGTTTTCACCCCTACTCAGAGCTGTACGAACAGTAGCGCTACCAGCATGGAATGCTACGCCTGTGGGGGTCCCAGCGGACGTCCGGCGTGGCGAGCCGAGGGACACAAGCCTCCTGACGTGGTCCCCACAGGAGCTGTTCCCCTGCGGCTGCCCGCCACGTATCGTGTTTTGGAATCTCGGGGCGACGGGCGCCCAGCACCAGGCCCATGCCCGCTCGACACCCGACGCCTCATCTTCCTGACACGTGGACCCCCTGAACTGAACCAAACGTGTGCACAAAGACTAGCACTCCACTGAGTAGTGGACGATCAAGTCCAAGTCTCATTTTTTTTAAGGCAAATTAAACCCAATAAACAGCCTCTTCTTTTAGTTTTTAAATACATCTTCGTTTCTTTAGTTATCTCCTATGCAGGACGGGGTCAATTCTGAGGGCTGGTCAGATGTTGCAATATTTATAAACTCAGTGATAGAGTAAAACAGATACAGTTTTACATACACCACTCGAGAAATACTACGGTTTTAGGGCACGCTCGTTTCGGCTTAAGCTTCTGGCTTCTAGCTTATTTTTTACTATTTATAATTTCGTCTTTTTCGAACTTTTGGCTTTTTGAGCTTTTTGCGGTTCTTTTTTTGTCAGTATTCGTTACGTTGTTTGTGATGGGCTAACATATTTTTATATTTTTAATTTTTTAAATTTAATTATGTTAAATAAACCTCTGTCACCATAAGAGTTTTTTCACCACTCTGGTGCTTTTCAGCCATAAGCCACCAAAAATAAGCCAAAATGATCACCACCTTATAGTTCTAACAGAAAACTACATAGTGTGATATTGAAGTATTTAATACAATATTTTTGTCAGGGACATGATAGCTGTAAAGCCAGGTAGTTGTAGGCTCCACTTATTTTGGTTTAAGCTTATGACTTCTGGCTTATTTTTCACTATTTATAAATTTCGTCTTTTTCTGAATTTTTAGCTTTTTTGAGTTTTTTCGGTTCTTTTTTTCCGTATTCGTTTGCGTTGTCCGTGATGAGCTAATATATTTTTTCTATTTTTAAATTTTAAAATTTAATTACGCTAAATAAATCATCTTTAGTTACAGTTTAATTTCAATCGGTTATAGTGTAATTTTAGCCATAAGCGATTGTTTTTTAACCCCACCGGGCCATATTAGGACCATGAACTTGCTTGTGCAGGTGAACTCTGTAGGGCCCCAGATTTTACTATCTGGAATCCTCTGTGATTTAATGCACTATTCCTCGGATCGAGATAGTGCTCACGATTCGTAAAATGAATATCAAATATATACCATGCGGAAGCATAAATAAAATAGTAAACTTACACATGGGCCGATTAGGCCAAAATCAGTAAATTGCAGCAGTGGAAGAACGAAGCACACAGGTGGGACCTTCAGGACATGCCCACAGGCAGCCAACTAGAGGTTCGCGACCTAGCCCTTGACGTCTTCATCTTATTTGCTATCAAGACCCAAAAGTATTGCTGATGTGTAGCGATCCGATTCCTGCTTCTGGATTTATTATGAGAGCGAGTGTGAGCACACTAACCACCGTGCTCCGCGAGCCAATACACAGAATGCAATTAAATAGTATGCATGGCTAATCAAAGGAGAGGCTCGGGTTATTTTATTTGCCAGAAATTGCTCTTAGCATTATTCTCATTATTTAATCATGGTGTTATTATGACTGTGTAAAACCTCGAACAACGAGTGTCATCATTTATTTAATCCACCGATTAAACACTTTTCATTTCGCAGCATATCATTTCATTAATCCAGCCATGGGTGTCTGATTCTCACCTAATCCTAACCTTCCCCATAAATTTATTCCTCCAATCTTAAATTTCACCGAATCGTATAATCCGATCTCGATCCACCTACATACTAACTTGTTAACTACTCAACTTATTTATACTCCAATATATTTACCTGTGACTCACCGATCAGATGATTTCTATTGCATCATCCAAAATATTAAATAATCGAATCGAAGTTACCAATCACGTACATGAGTCTGAATATCCACCACCAATCCATAAATCCAATCTTAGGCTCATTCGTCAACAATGTAATTAGCTCCTCATTCTAGTGAAAATCTGGTGTCCTTTATTTTGTATCCACCGATATCCGTTGTGTTGTAAATTCCTGATAATCCAATCTTGTGATTGCTATTCATCAATTTTTCACCTCGTAATTTCTAATAATCCTCTAACATAATTACTTTGTATTCCGACAAAATCATTCATATTAGGACTTCCTAACAATCCAATCGTTTCGGTCATTGATCCCCAAAACCATAAATTGGCTCTTCCAATAATCCATCTTATTTTATATTGGCTATCTCTAATTAATTCACCGGTACACCTCCACCAAGAATATCAATGATCAAGTGTATACCCCAATTATCATATCTTCAAGTTTCCAAAAATTCAGTTCATCCATCTAGTATTTGATCAAATCCTATTAATCTCATTATCACCAGCATCTCCCAAGAATTTATGTTAGTTAACAGTGTCGTAATCCAACAATTACTTTTGCACTCCCTAATTCTCCAAGAATCATTTAAATCATCTACATAGCCTATATATTCATTTAGACTCCACCAATTTACTCCCAGATTCCACATTATCGTTTCCCTTTTATGATCGGTATGAATCCACCATCATCTTTTATACTTTTACCATAACAACTATCTCCTTTTCTACATCTCTATTTATTCTTCCTGACCTTTTATTTGGTGATAAGTATTATCCTCATTTAAAAATATAATACATAGAAATTTCCTGAGACTTAGCAGTTTGAACAAAACATAATATGTAAGAGAATACAATAACAATAGCGATTCACATTCCATCCACCGTTACATGGCATCTGTACCATATGCTTAATCCTTCAGCGTTATAGCCGCTTAACTTATCACTGGGGCGACACCCAGGGCAACTCAAATCAGGGCCTAGCACTGCCCTTCACTTTTCCATTTTCACTCACAAATCATTTTGAAATAGAACTATATCTGGTTAAGTTCCCATGTCCGCCCATAACCGTGGGCACGGCTATTCGAATAGTTTTGACTCTGCAGAGTTTGTACACTTTCACCACAAGAGACAATCAACTCTTTGCCCCACACGATTCCTTAGTCATGTGGTTGAGCAGACCATCACAGTGACTGTTCAAAGTATCTAGCTCCTTTTGTCATCTCACCTTATGGGCTTCTCCCACTTGCGGTGGGTCCCATCTATGCACGGGATGTTCCCCACAGTTACTAACGCAGCCGGGCTCCCCTTCCCGCAACGCTAAAACAGCTGGGAAACTTCACCCTCCCCTTGGTGTCCCTTTAGGCCTCTCCTTGCCCTTGCTTATCCACTTCACTCCACTACCAGTGAGATGAGTCCGGGAGTTTCGATAAATTTACTTAGCCAAGTTATACTTTACAGACTTGTGGTTGCACTGTTTTACATAGGAGGTCATGACAAGATTCATTCCTTAGTGGTATCTGGGCGGTTCTACCACTAACCACATTGTGCTTCCACCGCACCACTCACACACTATCGAACCATCCGCCCAGATACTTAAGCAAGTTGGGGTTTTTGAGAACATAAAATAATCATTCCAACATATTCCAGTCATTATCACCATGACTGCCCAAACCAGTTGCTCATGAATAAAATGATGCTAGGGCGTTCTCACGCCAATGAATATCTAAACAATACTAAGCATGGCATATAATTACGGACTTATTTTCGAAAGGTTATTATCATAATTTTGCTAGGGTAACAAGGTTAACATAATCAAGTATTCAAGAATGGGGTGTATATTAATCAAGGTAAACATGGGCATATAACTAGGATCTTAAATTAAACATGTATTAGTATATAAAATAATAGCACGCAATTTGATAATTTAAACCAAAGTAATTTGCAGAAAATGTAGGTTCAACATGATCAAAGTATTGACTCGCCTGGCGCGGTTTACCGCGGACTTGAGCTCACACGATGCATTCTCTTGATCTTGGGTCTTTATCTTCACTTCGCTATCGATTACGCTTGATCAGTTGATTCTTCGGGACTCCAGTTTCTAATTACGCGATAAATGACTGAATACAAATAAAAGCAAATAACTCAAAAGATCCAAATAAATCCAAATAAACTCAATTTAGTTTTATTATGAGTTAATGGGTGATTGGAGGCAAACTCGGTGCTAGAATATGATGACTTGATCTTTTTATTAGTAATCTCTTTTATCATTTTACATTTATTTAGGAAGTTCCATGAGGTAGGTTAGACCTATGAGTTGGTGTGCAAGTCTAGCCAGGTATTATTTTGTCGAGCGTTAACATTCAGGGCATATACTACATACACGATATATACAAATTTTAGCTTACCGAATTAATCTTAGAGTCCGGGTCTATAGCATTTTATGGTATGATATTTCATGTATCCTAGGCTTAGCTTAATTTGAATCAGGATCTATTTGTATGGCTCCAAGCTTGTTATACCATGCTCAGCATTATTATTTGCTGAATTTAGTATTATGATTTAAGTAATGGTATCATTAGTATTTTGTCTACACTTTAGCTATTGTTAGGCTTATTTTTATTTCTAATTTGGTTTAAATTTAGTTAGCTGGGCAAGGCCTGGCATATAGGGTCATTTGTCAACATTTGCTATTTAGCAAAATCTACCACTGAGATTTATTTCATGGCGGCACGATAAATGTTAAGACATATATATTTTAATTATAATTAAGGGTAATCTTTATTTAATTTGGGCATTTGACCTGGGTTATTTTTCTTTATCAATATCTTTAATTTATATTCAGTCTGTTATCTATAATCATTCACACCATATTAATTAATCTTTTACGGGTAATCCAAATTTTAAATCTTAAATAGTCTCATTTATATCCTAGTTAAATTTATTAGCTTCTCTACTTTTCCTAAATTTTTCCTTAACTAAAAAGGAACTAAACAAAATGAAATAGATAATAAAAAAAATAAAATAAAAAGGGTGTGCGGTCGGTGGGGATCGAACTCAGGATCTGAGGGTAAAGTGCTTAAGGCGTGCACTCGGCTAGCCAGCTGGGCCTTCGGTCCTTCGGCGTCGACCGGGAGAAATAATCTCAAGAAGCGGCGGGGGGGACCAAACAAATGAGCCAATAGCCGTGTGAGGAGGGAGACGCTGGGGCTGGGCGGAGGCGACGCCGGCGAGGAGCGGCCGTGGAGGCGGCGTGACTAGAAAACGGGACCCGTGAGGAGAGGATGACCACAGGGTGGCGGCCCAGGAAGGCACCGTGGCGGGTGGCGATGGGAGGGAGGCGGCAGAGGTGAGGTGAGCTCGGGCGATGGCGTGGAAAGGGAAGGAAGCAGAGAGCATGAGTAGGAGAGGAACGGGAAACCTTACCATGGAGTTGGATGAACGGGAGAGGTGCCGAGGGGTCAAGGAAGCCATGGGCGGCACAGGTGGTGCTCACGGTGCCGGCGACGTGTAGGCGGCGAGGGCCTCGTCCAGCTGTCGGCGGAGCTCTGGGACGTCGCGGTGAAGCTCCCACAAGAGGTAATCGGAGGGGGGTGACCGGAGAGGAGGCGGTGGGATTGCGGCGACCGCGCACGATGGAAGGAGTGGGAAGAAAAGGGGAAAATAGAGTAGCGAGTGGAGGAAAGAATGGGGAAAGCAGTGGCTTGTAGCTTCAGAGGGGAGGAGGCGCAGTTGGCGGAGACTGGGTGGGCGGAGGACCCAAGGCGGGGTCCTTGCCCAAGACGGGCTCGGCCAGGCGTGGGGCTCGGTGGTGATGTGACCAGGAGAGGCGGGTGCAGAGCGAGAGAGGAGGCAGCCATGAAAGATTCGTGTGGAGAAAGGGAATAGGCGACGGAGGAAGCTCCACCGCAGAGGAAGGAAGAAGCGAGGAGAAAGAAAGAGAGCGCAGCAGGGGGGAGAAAGAAAAGAAGGGGGAAGGAGGGCCATTGGCGAGAAAGAAAAGCGGAGGGGCGGGTCCGCGCAGGGAGGACAAAGGGAAACGAAGAAAGAGAAAGGGCGTGGGGCCAGCAGAGAGGGAGAAAAGGAGAGAGAGGAAGGAAGAGAGAAAGGGTGGCTCACTTGTAAGAGGGGCAAGAGGGAGAAGAATGAGAAAATAAGAGGCTTAAGAAAATCTGGAAATTAAATTTTTAATTTGAACTTCTATTTCACATTTAAGATTATTGATTTCAATTTTTGTATGATATTTGAATTTTCAACTATTTAAATGTGAGTTTTTAATACTCTTTTAGCCATTGCTTCTCTTTTGCCTAAGTAAATTAGATTTCAAATTTTTATATTCATTATTTAATACATACATTTTAATTGGTGTACTGATCCTTGGACTTTTCCATTTTTTTATTTACCATCAATATTGTTTTTACTTTGGATATTACTTCTCGGTATATTAATTTATACGCCACCAAATTCCAAATATCCCAAATAAATATTCGTAAGAATTTTAATGCCATCATATTTTGAATATCCAAATTTTGGGATGTTACAAATCTACTCTTAAATGAATCTCACTTCCGGATTCCTAGAAATAGAAAGAAAGGAGGTGGGGTTATATTGGTTAGCAATGGGTTTCTGGGTGTTGCTTGACGTATTGTTCTTTAACTTCACAGAGAAGTGGAAATCTGCATAACAAGGGTTAGCACCTGGAGAAGTAAAAAGGGAAGAGAGAAACCTTGTTCTCCTGGATAGGTCGTAGACTCCCAAATACTTGTTCTTCGACATTGTTGTCTTCACTTCGTCGTCGAATGAAGTAGTCGCATTGTCTATCGGACATACGGTTGTAGAATTTCATATTGATAGGTGGGTAGCAATGGTCTGTGCTCTAGGAGGTAGAGGGCCATAGGAATGCAGAGGTGCGATTTGCATATCTATATGGTGGTCTTTTACTTCTGCCGGGAATCTCGTTCTTACTCTTGGGTTTTGACAAGTTGATGATTTTGGCTAAAGGTATGTCCTGTAATCCTCATCTCCAGAAGATTTCTGGCCTTGCGGATCTCCGTGTACTGGTCCGGCTAGGTCTAATACAAATTGTTACACCTCCCAGGTAACCATACATCATATCAGTACTTCCAAAAGTGGTTATACATCATGGTAGTTTTCTTGACATTTGGTCTGCTCTTGCTACCCCCTTAAATAAATGGTTGCTGATATCAGCTATCTTTTCTAACTTTGGACTTGACAAGTCTTATGGCATCTTGGAGACTTGTCCGTTGTTTCTCAGCTGCTTTTGTCAGCAGTAGGCTCATGTTGCAGTCCATAGGGCAGTGGTCTTGTCCTTCGCAGAGAAAACATGTGACCTTCATCATTGGGCATTCTCCTAGTGAGTGATTTCCTTCACAGTTGGGGGCAGGTCGCAGTACACTGATTTTTCTCATGTCCTTTTTCCCCACAACGCTGACATGCTATTAGATTGATGAGGCAGTCATCTGGGCAATGATGTTTCTTGCAGTATAAGCAGTAGGAGATTGGGCAATTGTAGCAATAATGTCCTGTTTGCCCGCAAGTGAAACAGGCTCCTTGTCCAATTGGTCGTAGTGGAGGGCAGTGTTTGTGCGACATGTCCTTCTTTGCCGCACTCACTGCATATACTATTCAGTGTAGCTTCCTGGCCTAGTGACAAAGCTCTTGCAACTTGTTCTTCTTCGTCGGAGTTGAGGCTGATGGTGACGGCATCTATTATTCGCTTGTCTTTCCTCTTGATAGGGCAATCCTTCGCATAATGTCCCTGGTCGCCACATCTGAAACACTTGCCTTTCTTCTTCTGAGTGCCTTTGCTTAGTACAGGCTGCTATTATTCTCATAATGATGGCTTCTCTTTGACTTTCCTCGTAGAGTAAAGTCATGGGATGGCTGGTACACATGGTTGGGGTTATTGCGAGCATCAACTATTATTCTTCCCTTCTTATGTCTGACTGTGGCAGTGGTCTTGCCTCCATCCATTGGGTCTGATAGGATTTTCTAGAAAAGGTGAGAGGGAACATCATGAGACGAGTGTCACATCGTAGAGATAAGATACTCTAAACCCACTAAAATTCTAAGAGAGTATACCCCAGAAGCTGGGGTGATACAGAACCACGCAAACTTCTGAAAGCAAGCTTTTCCTGTGACTACAAAACAGGACGCCCGAGGGCAAGAAAGCAGTACACATGGCCAAAGTAAAATCTGGTGAGAGTACAACGTCTACGTCGGGAGTACACATAAAGAGGGCGCAGGGTCCATATACATAGTCTATTTTTAAACAAGACCATCTTATCTTCATGCACATTTTCAGCGCTTTTAACCTTAAATTTTTGTGGAAAGGGTACGAGAAGAGGATCAAAAATTTCCTCTGAATCAATAGATAGAAGGGGGAAGTATCTGGGGTAGTTTGATTGGTATCAGCACTTACTTTTGTGTTATTGTTTTGAATTCGGGTAAGAGAGTTCTAGAAGTAAAAATGGATAAGGCAGGACATAGATGAGAGGAAATCATCTAGGAGAGAAGAGATTGAGCAATATATCTTGTATTCTCGAAAATAGGTATTTGAAGAAATAATTCTAATCATGAAACTAACGGCCAGGCTAACTAGGTCACGACCTGCAGTTGATATGCTCTGATACCATCCCCAGTAGGGCCCCGATTTTACTATCTCGAATCCTCGTGATTTAATGCACTATTCCTTGGATCGAGATAGTGCTCACGCTACGAAAATGAATATCAAATACATACCATGCGGAAGCATAAATAAAATAGTAAACTTACATGGGCCGATTAGACCGAAATCAAGAATTGCGCAGTGGAAGAACGAAGCACACAGTGAGACCTTCAGACATGCCCACAGTGCGTACCAACTGGAGGTTCGCGACCTAACCCTTGACGTCTTCATCTTATTTACCATCAAGACCCAAAAGTATTGCTGATGTGTAGCGATCCGATTCCTGCTTCTGGATTTGTTATGAGAGCGAGTGTGAGCACACTAACCACCGTGCTTCGCGAGCCAATACACAGAATGCAATTAAATAGTATGCATGGCTAATCAAAGGAGAGGCTCGGGTTATTTTATTTGCCAGAAATTGCTCTTAGCGGCAGAGGGAGAAAAGGAGAGAAAGAGAGAGAGGAAGGAAGAGAGAGAAAGGGCTGGCCCACTTGTAAGAGGGGCAAGAGGGAGAAGAATGAGAAAAATAAGAGGCTTAAGCAAATCTGGAAATTAAAATTTTAATTTGAACTTCTATTTCATATTTAAGATTATTGATTTCAATGTTTGTATGATATTTGAATTTTCAACTATTTAAATGTGAGTTTTTAATACTCTTTTAGCCATTGCTTCCCTTTTGCCTAAGTAAATTAGATTTCAAATTTTTATATTCATTATTTAATACATACATTTTAATTGGTGTGCTGATCCTTGGACTTTTCCATTTTTTTTATTTACCATCAATATTGTTTTTTACTTTGGATATTACTTCTCGGTATATTAATTTATACGCCACCAAATTCCAAATATCCCAAATAAATATTCAGAAGAATTTTGAATGCCAGCGAAAATGTAAGAAAAGTTTTTAAAATTTCATATTTTTGAATATTCAAATTTTTGGGATGTTACAAACTCGCTAGCCCACGATAATCTAGCCTAAACCAATTTCTTTCCCAAGAGCTGTTCTGCGCTTGTATGTGAATTTTTGTATCAAGCAAATTTGTAATCCAGTCTCCTTAAAGCAAATAACCTAATCAACCGTTTCTTTTTCTTGCATTTTTTACATCTTGCTTAGCAAGAAATATTGAGGCATGGCTGGATGAACTTTGTTGCAAGAGATGTTGTGACAAGAGATTGAGACAAAAGTGATTACTTTATTCATTGTGAAATGTACAATTTATAGATGATGAGGGGATGGTATGAACCCAAAGGTGTCTTCATGGAGAGACATCTATACATGAATGAACAACTGCACATTGGGCAGTTAAACTTATTACAACACTCCCCCTTGACCAATGTGTCTTCATATGATCACCTTGATTTATCATCTTGGAAAAACTCCTCCAAAAACCCTGTAGGGAAAATATGAGGAGAACTGATAGAGTAGATATGTCATGAAAAACTCCTTTAAAAACCTTGTGGGAAAATTTAAGGAGAAAATGATATGACATATATTTGATTACATCTCCTAAAAACCCCTGTGGGGAAAAGAGAGATATGATTATGTTGTCATATTGCCTCATTAAAAACCTTGATGAGAAACCTTTAAAGGAAAAACTTATAAAGGAAAAGAGTACAATATTTTATTTGAACGGGTTAAGTCTTAGGAGATTTCTCCCCCTGACATCTGCAAATCACGTAGTCTATGTATACCAATTTCATGAACATATTTTTGGAATGTGAAAGTTGGTAATGACTTGGTGAATAAGTCTCTGAGATTATCACAAGACTTAGTTTGCAGAATACTTATTTCCCCACTCTCTTGCAATTCATGTGGGTAAAATAGTTTTAGGTACAATATATTTTGTGATATTGCTCTTGATGTAACCCGTTTGCATTTGAACAATGCAAGCAGCATTATCTTCGTAGATAATGGTAGGTGATACAATAGCACCTATATCACATGATTGTTGTATGTGATTAATCATTCTGCGAAGCCATACACATTCACGTGATGCTTCATATAATGCAATTATTTTAGAATGATTAGTGGATGTAGCCACTAAGGTCTCATTTCAAAGACTTTCAAGAGATGGTCATGCACTGTAAAAACACAAAGCCTGCTTTGTGATCCGGCATTATGGGGATCGATAAATAGGCAAGATCGCATATCCTATTAAATCCATATTTTTATTCTTTTGAAAGAATAGACCGAGATCTTTCATCTCGGGGTCTAAATGGATCTTTGTCCCTGTCAAGAGATCGAACAACCATGGGGTTTTCGATGGATATGATTTGTCCATATTGAATTTTTTCAATATTTTCTGGACATAGGCTGATTGATGCACTATGATGCATGTATGAAGGTGTTCAAGTTGTATACCTAAGCAAAATTTGGTTTTACCCAAATCCTTCATTTCAAATTCCGTCTTAAGATGATTACGTGCTTCATCTATATCCTGTGTGTTACCAATGATATTGAGATCATCAACATACATAGATATAATGCAAAATCCGGTTGAGGATCTTTTATGAACACGCATGGGCAATCATCATTGTTGGAGTATCCCTTTTTGGTTAGGAACTCACTTAGTCGGTTGTACCATATTCTACCCGACTGTTTCAAGCCGTATAAAGACTTGTTTAATTTTACACAATACATATTGCGATTTATGTCAGATTCGAATTGAAATTCCATCGAACTTTCATATATGTCCTAATCAAGTGACCCATAAAGGTATGCTGTCACTACATCCATCAACTGAAAAGATAGATGATTTTGTACTGCCAATGATATTAAGTATCGGAATATTATTCCACTCATTATTGGAGAATAGGTTTCATTGAAATCAATCTTTGGTCTGCGTGAACCCTTGTGCTACAAGCCTTGCTTTGTATCTCACCACCTCATTGTTTTCATTCCGCTTGAGGACGAAAACCCATTTGAAACCGACAGGAATACTTTGGGAGGTGTATGTATCACATTGGTGAATACATTTCTTTTTGTGAGCGAGGCTAACTCCTCTTGAATTGCATCCTTCCATTGGTTCCATCCAGTGTTTGCTTGCACTTTGCCATGGTCTTAGGATCTGGATCATTTTGAAGGTTGTTTGCAATTGTTGTGGAGAAATTAATGTCGACAATTGTAGTCTTACGATCGTATGATTCTCCGTAATCGTAATAGTTAGTGGAAATTTCTTGGACCCTGGTGACTCAATGTTATTTCCCAAATCATTTGAGTCGGGTATTCATGTCCTGTGATCGATGAATTGAGTGCACTGTTGATCCGGGTTCAAGGATCCTTTGGTGTCTATCAACATGAGGTTGATCTGCATTTACATTCTTTTGTTTCCTTTGTCGCTTGTTAGAAGTCAGATCCGCTATTTGTGCCGTACTTCTCCCCTCTTATTTTGATATTACTTCTCGGTTATATTAATTTATCACATCTGGCCACCAAATTCCAAATATCCCAAATAAATATTAATTTTCGCATTTAACTTGTTGTCTCCCCTAATGAAATTTTGAATGCCAGTCAGTGAATGTGTCCCCGTTAGGGGTTCGAAAAATGTAAGAAAAGTTTTTCCCATTGAGGTACGCTGCGGTGGTGAGATCGACGTATGTAGCGCAAATTTCATATTTTTGAATATCCAAATTTTAGGATGAAAATTCATGGCATTATCCATTCGGGATGTTACAAACACATATGACCATCTAGTAGATGCGCTGAGAACCATGAAATATCCGAACGGTCCACACAATGGTTATATAGGACCACATATATCTCCTTGAATGCGTTCAAGGAATTTAAGGTTCACTCGATTTTAAGATAAGAGGGTCTTAAAATCAATTTTCCTATGGCACATGAAGTGCACACAAAATCGAGGATTCCGAAATTTTGTTTTGATGTATGTATGACCAATTGAATTGCTAATAATTTTCCTCATCATTCCAATGCAGGTGGCCAAGGCGATCATGCCATGTTTGGAATGTGTTTGTGTTTTGGAAAATTACGTTGTGCTAATATGTTGAACATGTTTGATGTATGTATAGTACAATTGGAGTTTAAAGATGAAATTTTCTCTAGTACTTGTTTGCCATATCCGTTGTTTTTAGTTAAGAGGAGATATTCCTCTAGCCCACGATAATCTAGCCTAAACCAGTTTCTTTCCCAAGAGCTGTTCTGCGCTTGTATGTGAATTTTTGTATCAAGCAAATTTGTAATCCAGTCTCCTTAAAGCAAATAACCTAATCAACCGTTTCTTTTTCTTGCATTTTTTACATCTTGCTTAGCAAGAAATATTGAGGCATGGCTGGATCAACTTTTCTCAAAGACTCTACTCCAAAATCCACTCCTTTAAAGTTCTTTGAATGGTGATGTGAACCATTTATTGTTATTTTGATTAGCTCAACAAAATAAGTTTGGTAATTTGCAGCACGCCATTGTCAGTCAGAGGACTCTGTCGGATGGGAGCATCGTAGAGAGTCTTCTATTTTGGAGTATGAAGGGCATGATTATAGTCTCCAACAGATGTAAAATCAGATATCTATTTTAGGGTTAACCATAATGTGAGTGGATTTTCAAGGATTAAATTTTATTAAGGTGGTGAACAAGGCATAGTTAATGTAGCAAAGTACAAGTTGTCTAGGCCTTCGCTATTTGTATTGCAAATAATAATCCTATATATGTAAAATTATATAAATGTGAATGCACATTTATTTAAATATTACATATTTTTCGTGCAAGCTAATTTATAAAAGTAAAACACCAATTATAAATAAGCACAAGGACTATACCAAAAGGAAATTTATTTAAAAGAAAAATCTGCATTTTCCTTAAATTAGCGGGCCGAGGCCCAATCGCAGGCCCACCCATTTTATATTCGATCTCTACTGGTTTAAATGTGTTTGAGTGCCTTCGCCTGCCGCCGCCGCGCCTCGCCGCCGCCGCTCGCCGCCACCCAGCATCTTATGACCACCACCTAGTCGCTATAATCATCTCATACCGGGCCACGCCGCCGCCTTTGCGCGCGCGCTGGTCGCGCCCTCGCCGGCCGTGCTGCGGCACCACCACCAAGTGCGACTAGGGGCGCCGTTCGCCGCATCTTGAATGACGCACAAAGTGGCTTTTCCTTTTCTCTGTTGTCTTGCGTGAGAGCAAAGTGTCGATAACGTGTTGCAAGAGATGTTGTGACAAGAGATTGAGACAAAAGTCTTTATTCATTGTGAAATGTACAATTTATAGATGATGAGGATGGTATGAACCCAAAGGTGTCTTCATGGAGACATCTATACATGAATGAACAACCGCACATCAAACTTATTACAACAAACTTTTCGCTCTCTCTCTCTTCTCAACTAAGGATTAATTTTATTAAGCAAGTAGGAGTACAAGTTGTCTAGGCCTTCCTCAAGTCTTAAAATTGTGCAAGTAATTGACACCGCCCGAGCGTGCAACCTTATTTCGTTCTCTCACCTTCGATCCCTCCAATCACTCCTCTCTGCTCCGACCACGTAGTCGTAAACTTCAGCTGAAGTTACGACCACGTTCGCTACTTCGTGGCCGTAGTCGTAACTCCTTTATGACCACGTCTTCCTGCTGTGTGATCGTGATCGTAACTCCTTTACGATCACGTCTTTAGCACCTGCGGACACCTCCGCTCTCGTCGTTGTCGTGGTCGTAACTCCGTTTACGACCATGTCCTCTGCTCAGTGACCGTGGTCGTAACTCCTTTACGATCGTGTTTGTTGCTCCAACGGACTTCTCTCGATCACCGTGGTCGTAACTCCTTTACGACCACGTCTACGATCCTCTGTTTGCTGTGGTCATAACTCGGTTACGACTATGTCTGAGAACACACAATTGAACTTGACACTTTTCCTCAGAGCCAAACCACTCTTTCTTTTCTTTATTTCTTTCTCTCGATTACACCAATCGATACGATCACACCGATTGCCATCACTGTGATCACACCGATCGCCTCTGACTACACCGACACCTCTTGCTCTATGATCACACCGATCGCCTCCGACCACACTGGTCGCTTCTTGCTCGGCGGTCACGCAACCGCCTACGACCACGCCGGCCGCCTCTACTCTGCGGTCACGCCGACTGCTTGCGACCACACCGGTCGCCCTCTGCTCGGCACCTCCTCTCGATTACATCTTGTCAACTTAGTGCTTCACCTCTCGGTACAATGGCTCTACCCTTTTATACCGTGCTCTACAAATTCAACTCGGGTACGACTACGACTATGACTCCAACACGGACTCGTATACGACCACGACCAAACTCGTACATGGCTCCGACCACTCGTACACAACCACGACTACGACTTCTAAACTGAAAAACAAGATTACAAACTCTAACAAACTTCTAAACTTAAGAACAAGCATTGGAAGAGGATGGGGACGAAAGTCAAGATGTTGTGGATGTCCCCGAGGTGTCGGTGCCTGATGCTTGGAACATGTATGATGTAGTGGGCTAGTTGTGAATGATGGCCATGATTCTCAATGGGAGTACTGGCAGAATGAGGTGCATGTTAATACCATGTATACAGATAAGTTAGACTTGCAAGATGTTGTCAAATCTTAGGCGATGTCAATGCAGAGGCCATTTAAGGTTGTGAAATCAAACCTAGAGCAGTGCACTATGAAGTGTGAGAAAGCACGGTGTCCTCAACATGTTCATGCTTACAAGCCAAAGTAGGAAATGCAATGGATCATGTCTAAGGTGGAGGAACACTCGTGTATTGTGAGCAACGTACTACCAAAGCAACGCAGCCTCACTTATTTCATTGCAGATGTCATGTATGGGAAGAAGGACATGGAAGCACAACACATCATGCTAGCCATTGCGAAGAGCTACAAGTACAAGATCAGCTACACGAAGTCATGGAGGGCAAAGTAGAAGGCAATGGAGAGAAGGTTCAACATGTTTGAGTCCGCTTACAGTAATCTCTCACGTCTACATAAGGTCCTACAAGATAGAAACTTTGTGGCATATATCGCTGTGAAATACAAGGTTTCACTAAATCCATCGGGGTATATGGTAATGCAACATGGTTTCCTTGGATTTGGTGCCTGCTGGCACAACTGCCCGCTGATGTGCGTGGATAGAACATTCTTGACTAGGAAGTACAAGGGACAGATCCTAATAGCAATTGATGTGGATGACAACAATCATATTCTATTGGTGGTTGTTGCGTTTGTGGAGACTGAGAACTTCGATAGTTGATTGTGGTTTTTCATGCACCTTAAGGTTGGAGTGGTTAGTGAATGCCTAGACATTTGCATAATACATGACTAACATGCTGGGTTGATAAAGGCTATCAAGAAGCTACAAGAAGATTCAGGTGAGCGTTAATCCTTGGTGTTACATGCATAAACGTTGGTGCATGCAGTACCTGGGGGCAATTTCATCAAACAGTTCAAAAGCAGGAAGTAGATGAACCTGTTCAAGAGGTTGTGAAAATAGAACATCAGAGGAAGTTTGGTGCAATCCAGGAGAAGCTGGATGAGTTCACGACCAAGCACGTCAAGGAGGGGAATAAGCAACCTACTATAAACATAACTGATGTACTAGAACACTTGTAGCCATTGCTAGAGATTGACCCACCCGAGTTGACAAGGAAGAAATCGACAAATATCAAATGTTCCTCGCATTGGATAGAGCCTGAGCCAATGAAGAAGTGGGCCTTGCTTTATGACACGGATGACGCAAGGTACGGTGTAATGATGACCAACTTGGCTAATGTGTACAATTGGGTGATCAAGGGCCTACATGGTGTGCCCCTCATTGTAATCTTGGAAGGTATGTTGTATGGTACAATCAAGTATTTTAGGGAAAGACATAGTGCTGCTACACTACATATGCTGAATGTATAGACATCCTATTCTACCATAATGATGAAGTACATGGCTAAGAAGAGTGAGATGGCCCAATGCACTCAATGTTCGTTATGGACACCACGGAGCTTTGATTCGAGATATCACTGAGGAATAGAGTTGGGTTTGGAATCACTAGTGGCATGCTCATGCATGAGGTCAACATGGATAGGAGGGCAACAACAACTATGAGTGCACGTGCAACAAGCCACTACTTCTCATATGCCATGCTCTCATGTTTTGGTTGCATGTGGCAAAATTCGGATGGACTCCGCGCAATGTGTCGAGCTTCTTCAGGAAGGAGAGTGTGACTCAGATTGGAGTGGGGAGATCCATGGACTCCGTTTTGTTGGGAACTTCACGGAGAACGATATAGGAAATAGGATACAAATCCTTGACTTGGACTTGCTAAAGGGTTGCAAGGTCCATCGACGGACTTGTCGTATTTGAAATGACATGATCGAGTCTAAAGCTAGAGGCCCATACGAATAGGACGTACTTAATCCAATCTATTGTAAACCCGACTTGTATGCTTAGTAATGCACACATGTTTGTTATGTTGTTTTCATGCTTTGTCTTATGTAATTTGACAGGACCATTTCACTTTGTATTTTTTCTCAATGTTGTAATTTCTAGTTAATTTATGACTTTCTTGTTTCTTAAATTGCTGCTTCAAAATGTCACTACTTATTTGTTGTTTAAGAGGCATGGGCGGGTTAGGGTAGTGGTGATGCTTGGCCGTATGGCCTTTTGGACTACAGGCTCAACAGGTAGCACTACAGCTAGCTACGTTTCTCACTTCTTACAGAGGGATAGGATCTCGTTGAGCTAATAGTGCTGGTGACTTGCACTCTAATGAAGTCTTGAAGGCTCGATCGGTGATGGTTCTCCAAGTACTCCCTTGTGAAATGTTGGATACAACGGTTACTAATGTTCACGTACTTACACCTTTTTCTTGAATGTTGTACTCGGGTTGTGAGCCATCGGACTTCTTCCTCTCAAACGAATGTTGTAGGCCACGAAGGAGAACAACGCCGATCAGGATGCTGGCCCGAGGGTGGACATTGAGAGATCCTAATGCTTCCCTTTTGACCGTGTACTCCTCACCACTTTTATGGACCGTTGTTAGTTAGAGACGCACACTTTCCACCTGTCATGCGGTGAGATGGAGCCCACTGTATAGGATGATCACCAGGCTACCGATCGACGGTGACACAATTGTGCCAAAGGAGCCTAGGGATAACTGGTGCGATAAGTTCCTGTAGAAGTTCCACGGATTTCTGCCTTAGCCACAGTCAGGTTCACCGCCCTACAAGGTTTTCGGGAGGGTTAGAAGCACAACCCGACACACTATAGTGGCTAAGACAATTCTGAGTAAGTGAATTACAATTTTGTATCACTTTCAATCACGTGAATATCACTCTGATGCTTAATTCTTGTTACAGGTTGAGAGGATGGCACCCGACATGAATGACAACTAGGTTGTGTGTCACCTAGAAGCCTGTAATATCCTGATTTTTAGAGCTTTTTTAATGCTTTTAAAATAAAATAACCATTTGGTATTTTCTAGAATTAATTAAAGCTTAATTAGAATTATTACAAATTAAAAAAATTAATTTGACCTAACCAAACTTCAATTAACTGAAAACTAGTTATATTCAGGTTTCTTGTATTTCAAGGAATTTTTCTGAATTTTCTAGAGATTAATTGAGTTTCCTCTGATTTTCAAATTTGAAAATTCCTCCAAAAAATCTTAAAACGCCTTTGGGCCGAAAACCCGATCTCTCGGCCCACTTCTCTTATCGCCAACCCATGCCATCTCACCGGCCCAGTCCACCCCGCCTCTCCCCGCGCCAGACGCGTGTCGCCCATCCATGCTTGGCCGCTTTGCTCACGCCCGCATCTCGGCTATCCCTTCCCCTTTGTGGCACCGATAGGTGGGGCCCACTTGTTGGGTCACTGTTCATATTCTTCCGTTGAAGCCGTGCCGTGTTTGCCTTAGAGTCTTGACGTTTGTGTTGTTTTCGCCACGGACTTCTACCCGTGGTCAAGCCGGACTGATACGGGGTCGCCCGATCTTCTCGATGTAGCATCAAGATACATGTGGCCTCTCGAATCGTAGTGATCCTCCATGGCCAATGCAAGAACGAATACTCTTTAATTCACGAGAACACATGCGTCGAACTTCATGACCACCAAGCGAAGCCCTATCGTGTTCCCAATTCCCAGCAAAAAGGTTGAACGATCTTGATTATCAATATACTCCAATTTCCCCTCGAGATGGTTCATCCATCTTTGAAGAACAAGGCAATATGTTGTTTCAATCTATTATCAAAATATCTAGTTTCATATGTGGTTTTCCTTATACAAAGCTAACACACGATATTTATGGTGTTCTCCATAGGGGCGCATGTCATTGCCTAGGGCCGATCGAGTCTGGGTCGGCCACAAGCCGAACAAAATCCAAGGAAACCAACTAATACCGAACTCAAAGTAGATTGGACTCACAATGCTAACACAGATCACATGGTCAAAACACCTAGCTGACTAATGAGTCCTTAACCATGATTACATGGCCGGAATTTGGGGAGAGCTCGGCCAAAGCACTTGGCACGCAAGCCCATAGCTCATTGCTCTCACGTTTAGACTTCAGGTTGGATGTATCATGTATGGGCCTTGATTTCATGTCTTGGCTCACACAATTGCTTGGTCCTTGTTCCACGCAGCCAGCACATGCAATTGATTTCTTTATTCCTCTTCTAACAGCAATAGCAGATGGAGCACCCTTGTATGCATGCACCAACCAATCTTGTTCTCCCTTATGTTCCTCCAAATCTTGGACCTCGGAGTCTTCAAGTTGTTCAAATCTAACAATGCACAAGAAATTGGCATGAGGTAGTATATTGCTCTCATCAATAGAAGGCAAAGCATTAAGGAACAAATTCAACTGATGATATTTAATAGGCTCAATACTTCTTTCTAGTTAAATAATATATTTAACTGAAAAGTACAAGACACGTGCGTATCTGCATCATCCTCCCCCTCTTCAAGAAAAGTTGTCCTCGGCTTTTGATAGCCTGAAAATGTACTAAACAAATAATATAACGTGTATGCATGGTATATATATTTTCATTTACACTCATTCCATTTAGCACATTATGATTACTTGAAGACGTAGTAAACAAAAAGAACAACACATATTCATGGTATATGCATGAATCAATTACTATGTCATTCTTGTTGTTATGCACAAAACACTTAGTACAATGTCGGCCATAAGATGTATACATTATAATATTATCTTTTATATCATTCTTCTTCCCACGAGAAAAAGTCGTCATCGACTTTTCTAAAGACAGACAATATATCAAAGGGCAAAACCTGATCAAGTTATTCAAATATGTGCCTTCCATGCTTCAACTGCGCTACTCTGATTATTTATACATGATTATACATCAAAGGATGAATAAATAGGCTTAAGAAATCTTTTAAAATATGAAGCACTATTGTTGAAACTTATCTCATTGTGATCATGATATAGCACAAAAGATTGTTTATCCAAAATATGTAATTTTAATTTAGCAAGCTTATCACATGTAATGCATATTGGTAAATATAAAGTTGTCATCTACACCATAATCTTCAATCAAATTGAACTTAAAAGTGTAGACATAGATACTAACTAGTGATTTTAAATATAAAATTTTAGCAACATTCTTAATCACACTAGATAACTCTCTAGGATCATCGAACATGATATAATACACAGAATCACTAGGAGATATTTGAGTAAGAACTTCATTATGAGTAATTAATTCCACATTATTTAAATTGGTCAAAGAAATTTCAGAATATGGAATTTTTGATTGAACACATGAGTTCTCAAAATTACTCACCGTTTCACAATTAAATTCAGCACCACTATTGTTACCTTTCTCGTTCTCCTCAGTTGATGTAGGTGTTGTAGGTATCAAACCATCATGATGTAACAACAGGGCTGCAAGTACCTCATCTTCAACCATGGTATCTCCTTATCGTTTATCTCCAGTGGTGCCATTTGTTGAACATTTGACTCCTCTTCTTTAATATCAACCTGCATAGGGCAGCGTTTGAACTAGGGGAGCACATGGCTACTTGGGTGTGCAGTGAGCAGGGGCTTTAGATGATGTTGTCCACGAGGATGCTCCCTACGACCTAGTGTTGTGCTAGGAATGCCTGTGGTGGTACACACCACTCACACAACTTTGTGTGCTCCTTGTTTTTGATTCGTTGTAGGTTGAGCTAGCGCGGGATGACGACATGTACCCCAGACAGGCTGACATTTCTCACTACTACGTCATCATGTAAATTACATTAGGCATGTTACTAACTTTGATGTTGCAATTTGCAAAACAACCTCGGGATGGATATAGGTTGAGAGACGCAATCTCTGTGGGACCACATCCGTTAGGGCATGGAGGTCACACGGGAGTTACTCGGAGTGATCCTAGGATGTATCTATGATAGGTCACGACGCATCATCACCTTGACCTCTTGCCTCCAGCTACCAGACATTGTGTGATTGCTTGGTTTGTGCATCCTATTATTTGTACCGTAGTTGTAGCCGAGCAAGAGATGCACTCCACCACACCCAATACACCATGTAACTCCCTATTAAGTTCATGAATTATCTCAAAGAATTGCTTGGGCTCATATATGTCTTGTGCATGTTCTATTGATGCTTACTACCTAAATGTAGGCCTTAAACAAGCCATAATTTACACTTACACCCTGCATGTACTATAGGCTGAGTGTGTAGCCTTCTTAGTGAAAACACTGTGGCTCCAACTTTTTCAGGCCAAAGTGACAACACTATGAGAAGAGCGATCAAGATCGAAATGACCTTACCATGCCACCTTTGTAGACTAAATTGACAACATGTTCCAGCTTTTCTTAATTAATTGACAACTCACTAACCAATTATGTAGCCAAAGATACCTTCTCACGAACGTGAGTTCACTTGCATTCACGAAAATTTACTCTCTTGACACTATGCCCCAACTGCCTATAAAACCAGGGCACCATGCACCACTACAAACAATTACTCCATTCTTCTGTCTCGGAGCCAACACCTAAATTATATCAATGGCGGATGCTAGATCCTCATCCAAGAAAGGAAAAGGGAAGGGAAAGGAACTGACGAACCCTCGATGGCCATTGTCTTGTGGCAATCTTCTAGATATCTACACCGTAGTCTACAACACCTATCCCATGTCTCAATTTGTCTTCCAGTGCAGGTATAGTAAGGTTTAGTCTTCTATCATGATATTCAGCATACATCATCGAAATATTGCTAACTTGTTCATCTATGCTAGGAAAACCCAAGGTGCAAATTTAACTATTGGTCGAGTAAAGAAGACGAAGATCTTATCTTCCTTGGGCTCGAACATGTTGTTGCGGTCAAGAAAACCAAGAGGAGTATCGCGAGAGGAAACAAAAAGAGGAGGAGGAGAAGCTTCTCAACATTCGGAGGAGGCGCGTAAGGCCGAGGAGACTAACAAGCAATCAAAAGACCTTATAGATGAGTCTTGGAGAAGCTCATTGTGAAGAAGGCCCGCACTTGCAGGGGAAGTAGGATGTATTTTCACAAACCTAACTTTCTTTCTATTCCCCAAGTCTTTTTATTTCAAAAGGTGCACATGTATCTTTCCATTCCCCAAGTGTTGATGATTCGTGTATGTTGCTATTTGTACCATAAGAATAGCCAGGCAAACAGTGCTCTTCACCATACCCTGTGCGCCATGTAACTCCCATCATTGTTGTCAAATTATGTTGGGTTTGGAATCTTACCTTCATTGCAACCGCCTACATTGTGCACACATGGATGATTATAAACCTTTTCTCCTTATGTACAACTTACTCGTCAAACTGGCCATTTAATCCGAATAGTTATTATTTTGGAAGTTTTGCACAAACCTTCCAAATTAAATGAAAATATGAATCGCCTAATATTAATCATAATTATTGCAATTTGTAAAGTTGTGATATTTTCCAAACCTTCCCTACTATCGTGCGCTGTAACATCCCAATTTTAAAGTCTTTTTGAAGTTAAAAAAGGAACCATTTGCAATTTATTGGATTAATTTAAAGATTAATTCGAAATTTTAGAAAAAGAAAACATTTTAAATGACTAAAATATATTTCAATTATATCCAAAATTATTTTATTTGATCTTTTCAGGTTCCAAGGTTTTTTGTGGTTTTTCTTGATTTTTTGAATTTATTCTATTTTTGGATTTTTTTTACTTTTTCCTTTTCTTTCTTTCTCTCTCTCATATTCATCTTCAACCTCTGGACCTCAAAATCTAAGAATCTTCGAAGCACTGATGACATCGAATTTCTTGTTTTCCTAAACATCGACCATCACACCCGATATGTTCATTCATCATTCCGGTGAGTTTTTCAAACTTCTAATCGTGTCACACCATGCTCTCAAGCACGGTGATCAATACCCGTCAATCAATTTCACTTTTAGTGCCGTGCTTTGCTTGAATTTTGCCTTTTCTTCTTCTAGGCTAAAATCATTTCCGTTGATTGATCTCCTTCACCAGTGCGTTTCTTGCTGAATTGACCGCGTCACCACATATTCTCAGTCATCTCCTTGCTATCCCACCCCTCAAATTGATCTCTACATCGCCGTAGAGAGCTCCCACCATCACCGCCTTCATTGTGTCGCCGGTCACCATCGCGCCGCCTGCACGGACCACCTCCTTAATGGATTGCGCGAAGGCTACGATAGCAGAAAACAAAACTTTTCTACCGCGCACACAAGGACATCATGCTTAAGGAGGATCATGGATCGTTACCACTAGACGCCAGCAGCAGTGAAGAAGAGTTGGAGAAGCCGATCCAACCACGCGGCGTCGAGGTAGTAGTGGAAGTAGTCGATCGTCCCGAACCGATCGTCTCCTCCACGCGATCAACCGCACCACGAGCGCATCCAATCAGAGGTTGTTGATGCCGATCAACGCCGCAACAAGCGCTGTCTCCACCGGTATCCACACGTCCGGGTCGGAACGCCGATCGCGAGTGTACCAAAGACTCGCGAGCGCCTAGGGTTTGGCTCGGAGGTGGCGGCGGGTTTAGCTCGGGATTATCGGATCGTTCCCTCACCGCCTCCATATATATAGACCTCCTCACTTGGGCCTCGTGGACCGAGGCCCAATAGGAGTCTATCCGGATCTCTATCCGAATTGAGCCCATATCCGAATCACATTCGAATTAGTGTTCCAACCCGTTAAGTGTGCGACCAGAGGTTCACGTATACTTGGTCGCGACCGAAACACCTTTCCGGTCACCGTGTTAATAGCGGCCTCTAGTAAGACATATTAACCCCAAAGTATACGTAAAGATCATATCGGTGAACTTGTAATGTTCTCATGTACTAATCCTTTGCCTCACGATATAGATTAAGCTCAAGGCGAGACCTGTGTCATCCTCTTAATAGCTCAATCACTCTCTCGATTCCGTGATGGATTATAAACTCGTGATTGACTCCTCAATCACCTTGGCATGGCCATGCACTTTCATAATCCATTACATCGAGGGGCCCAGATATCTCTCCCATAAGGAGGGGCAAATTCTATCTGGATCATTCACATCCCACTACATGTTTCATGGCAAACCCAAAGACTACTTTTATGACTACCCGATTCTGAGTAGTGTTTAGTAGTCCCAAAATAAGCTACTACACATGCCGGGAACCATGATGATCTCAAGTCTAAGGATTCCACATAAACACTACTTGAGACCAACCGATGACACATGGAATCTCTGCGGTGTCTCATGGCGGGTCTATCCAACATATGTTCACTAACACATGTCCATATTATTGATTTGGTATCTCCATACCATGATCCATGAGACATGATCATCAATCAATACATATCTTGATCTTTGAATCATATTTGTTCCTCATATGAAATATAATCAGGGATCATTTAGAAATAGCAACATTTTGGCATTAAGAGTCTCATGAATAAGTCACATACTCATTGATCAATAATGATAATGTCTATTTCAAGGAACAAAGCAATGTATCATAAACATAGTATGTGATATATTCAACATCTCCATGTTGCCTCTAGGGCATATCACCAACAGTCTCCAGCGGATGAGATGAAATCGCCGTAGAATGTGCTTGGACTTCTGGTGCGATCTAGGCTCCTTGGCTTATGAATGGCTCCACTTGTTGTCACAGAGAGGTCCATTGGGTGGAGGCACTAGCCATCACACCAAGCTCGAAACAAATTTCTTGATCCAAATAGCCTCTTTAGCAGCTTCAGAGCCGCTATGTACTCGGCTTTTGTTGTAGAATCAGCAACCGTCTCTTGCTTGGAACTCTTCTAGCTCACCGCACCGCCATTCAGGCAGAACACAAATCCAGATTGCGATCTAAAATCATCTTTGTCAGTTTGGAAGCTAGCATCGGTGTAACCATTTACAACGAGCTCTTCCTCACCCCATAGACGAGGAACACATCTTTAGTTCTTCTCAAGTACTTCAAGATGTTCTTTACTGATAATCCAGATGACTTTCACCGGATCGGCGGTATCTACTCGTAGCACTTAAAGCATACGAGACATCCGGACGTGTACAAAGCATGGCATACATAATGGATCCAATAGTCAAGCATATGGAATCGCATTCATTTTATCCCGCTCATCAGGTGTACTAGGACACTGATTCTTGCTAAGATTTATACCATGTGACATAGGTAGGAAGCCTTTCTTGGAATCCTGCATGTTGAACCTTTTCAACACCTTGTCAATGTAACGTATCTTGGCTTAATCCAATCACCTTTTGATCTATCTCTATAGATCTTGATGTCCGAATATATGCCGCTTCTCCTAAGTCTTTCATAGAGAAACTATTTTTAATGAAGACTTAACAGATTCGAGCATAGGAATGTTATTTCCGATCAATAATATGTCATCCACATATAAGACCGTAAACACGAAAAGCGCTCCCACTAGCCTTTTGTAAACACAAGGCTCTTCTTCGTTCTTGATGAAACCAAACCCTTTGATTACTTCATCAAAACGAATGTTCCAACTCCGAGATGCTCGCTTTAATCCATAAATGGATCTTTGCGACTTGCATATCTTTCCACCGATTGCGGATCGACAAAACCTGTGGGTGTGTCATGTACACATCCTCACTCGATTTTCATTAAGGAAAGCTGTTTTGACATCCATTTGCCATATTTCATAGTCGAAATAAGCGAGAATCGCTAGAATGATCCGAATAGACTTTAGCATTGCGACGGCGAAAAAGTTTCATCATAATCAACACCTTGAATTTGTTTGAAACCTTTGGCCACCAATCGCGCTTTATAGATGTGAACATTTCCATCTATGTCTATCTTTTCTTGAAAACCCATTTGCACTCAATGGTTTTAACACCATCGGTGGATCAACCAAGTTCCAAACTTGATTACTGTGCATGGATTCAATTTGGGATCTCATGGCTTCAAGCCATTTCTCAGAGTCTGGTCCCACCATCGCTTCTTCATAGGTCTTAGGCTCATCGTTGTCTAACAACAATATGTCCCGTTGTTGAGTAGTCAAGAACATGTACCTCTCAGGTGCACGACGTGACCTCTCTGACCTACGTGGTGCCGGTGTGTCCACAACAGGTTCTCCTACAGTTTGTTCATCCTGTTGTGGTTCAGGAGCTGAAACGTTTCGGTGTTTCTCGAATTTCTTCAAGTTGCACCATGCTCCCACTATCCCTTCTTGAGAGAAACTCTTTCTCTAAGAAGACACCATGCTTAAGCGACAAACACTTTGCCTTCTTCTTGATTATAGAAGTAATATCCTTTTGTTTCCTTAGGATACCCGATAAAGAAGCATTTATCGATTTAGGACCGAGCTTATCGATTGTAAACGTTTACATAAGTCTCACATCCCCAAATCTTAAGAAAAGACAAGCTAGGACGTTGTCCTGTCCACATCTCATATGGTGTCTTTTCTACTGATTTTGATGGAACTCTGTTTAGTGTGAAAGCGGCTGTTTCAAGAGCGCACCCCAAAAAGACAACGGAAGATCACGTGGCTCATCATGGAGCGCACCATATCTAATAAGGTGCGATTTCTCGCTCGATACCCCATTCCATTGAGGTGTTCCGGCGAGTCAATTGTGGAACAATTCCACAATCCTTCGATGATTACCAAACTCATGGCTCAAATACTCGCCTCCACGATCGATCGTAGAAACTTGATTGTCTTGCCTAAATAATTTTGCACTTCATTTTGGAATTCTTTGAACTTTTCAAAGGATTCGAGACTTATCTTCATCGGTAGATATATCCATATCTACTAAAGTCATCGATAAAGTTATGAAGCACCGAAAACCACCTCTGTCGTTGAGCTCATTGGTCCACATACATCGAATGTACGAGTGCCAATAAGTCACTTGCCCGCTCACCTTGACCGGTGAAAGGTGCTTTTGTCATCTTGCCAAGTAAACAAGATTCGCATGTCTCAAATGATTCAAAATCAAATGAGTGCGAATACCATCTCTATGGAGCTTCTCCATGCTTTCTCATTTATGTGACCTAGGCGACATGCCAAATAAACATGGGATTCAAATCATTCGATCGTTGCCTCTTTGCATTAATGTTATAGACCGATGACTCTTCAAGAGTAAGAACATATAACCCATTCACCAATGGAGTATGACAATAGAACATATCTTTGAAATAAAGAGAACAACCATTGTTCACAGATCTAAAGTCATAACCTTCTGCTTGCAAACATGAAGCAGAAATAATGTTCTTGGAAAGAGATGGAACACAATAACAATTATTCAATTCCAAAACTAATCCTGAAGGTAAAGACAATGACATGGTGCCAACAGCCACCGCAGCAACTTTTGCTCCATTGCCAACGCGAAGATCCACTTCGCTCCTCCTCAAACTTCTACTTCTTCTTAGCCCCGCAACGATTTGCAAATGTGAGCAACCGATCCGGTATCAAATACCCAAGAATCGAGAGATGAAGTAGCAAGATTGATTTCTATAACATTTATACCGGCGGAAGTCGTATTTCCTTCTTTTTCTCAAGATCCTCCAAGTACTTTGGGCGCCTCCTTTTCCAATGTCCCGATTGCTTCTGATGAGTAGCAATCGCATCGTGAGCAGGCCCTTCTTGACTTGCTTGGCCTTAGAACTACTCGCGATCTCATCGGGAGCTAACTTTCTTTGACCGCGCTTTCTTTACATAGGGCTTGCCTTGCCTTTTCTGCACCATCATCACATGATGGTGCTTTTCTTAATGCTTTCCTCGGTGATTTTAGCATCCCATGCAACTCGCCCAAGGTCTTGTCCATGTTGTTCATGTGATAGTTCGAATGAATGGCTCAAAGCTCGAGGGAGCGATCAAGAATCACATCGTAGCCAACTCTTGGCTAAGGGGAAAACCAAGCTTTTCCGACTCTCAATGTAGCCAATCATCTTAATCACATGAGGGTCGACGGATTCCCTTCGCAAGCTCCTGCACGCAAATAAGGACTTTGAAGTGTTGAACCTCTCACCTTGCTTGGTTCTCAAACATACCACGCAACCCCACAATGATATTGTAGGCATCTGTGTTCTCATATTGCTTCAAGCTCAGAGGACATTGTGGCAAGCATGAGACACTCACATCAAGGTAATCATTCGCTTGCTTCTCATAAGCTTTCCGTGCGACCACGAGAGCATTATCGTGCAAGTCATCGGGATAAGGAGACTCAAGGACATACTCCTTGCGCTCTTGCTTGAGAACAATTCTCAAGTTGCGATACCAATCCAAAAGTTCGTTCCATTGAGTTTTTCTTTCTCAAGAATAGATCGCAAATTAAAAGAACTGGATGCGCATTAGTTGACATGATCTACAACAAAGAATATGCAAAGTTTAGCACTATGTTCATGTTTGATCTTCCATTAAACAATTTAACAAAGATACTCCCACTATATGTTTTGTAATCGTCTTCCTCTAACAACATATAGTGGTCAAGATCCATGTTCATCTAAGTTCTAGTGAGCTTTGGCATCACCGCTAGAAACCTAGTGACGTGGGTAAGCAACACTTGCTAATCACATCTTATGTGACTCTTGTTTGTTGGGTGGCATCCAATGCCCCGGCTCCCAACACCATGCCCCAAGGCCCAAATCCAATTTGATAGCCTTGTCAAGTAAACCAATACTATGCATGTGGATGTCCGACATCCACCCTATTAGATCAAGATAGTTGATGGTACTCGCTTTGGCGAGACCTACCAAACAATGATCATGATTCTTATAGGCGCAAAGAATTGGAAGGGCATCAAAACAAATTCTTAATTTTTCTTGAGAGAAGCTATTCTATCATAAAAACACACCCTCTATAGGTATGGCATGAAAGAATAGTATGATAAGAAATAAACATCACATGCATATAATCACATTATACTGTGAATGGTATGGCATTTTGTATCGTAGTGGTCGCCATCGCCATGGTTCCACGGTGATATTCTTCGCCACACTTCTTGTCCTCTTTGTCATCATGCTTGAAGCCTCCATAGCAAAGAACTAAACTATTACAACTAATAGGTAGCAAATGAATTACATGAGGAGCTCAAGCATCACAAGTCGACACGCAGTCGTTATACAATTAAAGAACGACCTCAACCCTACTGTGATTAATACGACACAGCCGCCAAAACACACATACATCACATATGCATCTATGCCATACCATTCACATCATTCCTGCAAAAACAAGTTAGCGTAGAACGATTCTACCGCCCTGACATGAATGTGTTTCTATAACAATCTATGCGTGTACGCAACGAAATTACATAGATCGCATCTATGAAATCGCTATGAAAATCTCATCGGGCCGATCAAATCAACCCAAATCCGAGCCATTCAAAATGTCTCAATTTTCATTAGATCAATCACATTGATCATCGCGATCGGTATGCTTGAGGAGACCGCAACACAAGACCTCGATCCGTTGGCTCAATCTCTCGATCTTGCGTGATTAGCCCCGATGGTGTTACCGGTAGGTAGGGGCAAGTCGCGCGTACATCAAAGAAGGAGCACGAACTAATCTTTTTGGCCACATGATGCTATCAACTCATACATATTCCAACCCCTTATGACCGATTGATCTAGTCCGTAATAGATCCAATCTATTACAACCGCATATCAACATATGCGCTGATCCAGATCGCAAACTAAGCAAGATGGCTTTGATACCACTAATGGATTGCGCGAAGGCTACGATAGCAGAAAACAAAACTTTTCTACCGCGCACACAAGGACATCATGCTTAAGGAGGGATCATGGATCGTTACCACTAGACGCCAGCAGCAATGAAGAAGAGTTGGAGAAGCCGATCCAACCACGCCGTCGGTAGTAGTGGAAGTAGTCGATCGTCCCGAACCGATCGTCTCCTCCACGCGATCAACCGCACCACGAGCGGATCCAATCAGAGGTTGTTGATGCCGATCAACGCCGCAACAAGCGGCGTCTCCACCGGTATCCACACGTCCGGGACTGGAACGCCGATCGCGAGTGTACCAGCACTCGCGAGCAACTAGGGTTTGGCTCAGGAGGTGGCGGCCAGGGTTTAGCTCGGGATTATCGGATCGTTCCTCGGCCCCTCGCCTCCATATATATAGACATCCTCACTTGGGCCTCGTGGACCGAGGCCCAATAGGAGTCTATCCGGATCTCTATCCGAATTGAGCCCATATCCGAATCACATTCGAATTAGTGTTCCAACCCGTTAAGTGTGCGACCCTGTAGGTTCACGTATACTTGGTCGCGACCCAGAAACACCTTTCCGGTCACCGTGTTAATAGCGGCCTCTAGTAAGACATATTAACCCCAAAGTATACGTAAAGATCATATCGGTGAACTCGTAATGTTCTCATGTACTAATCCCTTTGCCTCACGATATAGCTTAAGCTCAAGGCGAGACACGTGTCATCCTCTTAATAGCTCAATCACTCTCTCGATTCCGTGATGGATTATAAACTCGTGATTGACTCCTCAATCACCTTGGCATGGCCATGCACTTTCATAATCCATTACATCGAGGGGCCCAGATATCTCTCCCATAAGGAGGGGCAAATTCTATCTTGATCATTCACATCCCACTACATGTTTCATGGCAAACCCAAAGACTACTTTTATGACTACCCGATTCACGGAGTAGTGTTTAGTAGTCCCAAAATAAGCTACTACACATCTTGGGAACCATGATGATCTCAAGTTTAAGGATTCCACATAAACACTACTTGAGACCAACGATGACACATGGAATCTCTGCAGTGTCTCATGGCGGGTCTATCCAACATATGTTCACTAACACATGTCCATATTATTGATTTGGTATCTCCATATCATGATCCATGAGACATGATCATCAATCAATACATATGTCGATCTTTGAATCATATTTGTTCCTCATATGAAATATAATCAGGGATCATTTAGAAATAGCAACATTTTGGCATTAAGAGTCTCATGAATAAGTCACATACTCATTGATCAATAATGATAATGTCTATTTCAAGGAACAAAGCAATGTATCATAAACATAGTATGTGATATATTCAACATCTCCATGTTGCCTCTAGGACATATCACCAACAGTCCTACCTTTCCGAGTGGTCCAGCTCCTTCCCCATCCCCGGGAACAGCCCGTGCTCATGCTAATTTCTCCAGGGCAGCGCTACTTTGGCCGTGCCACCGCATGGCCATGCGCAGCCACCACATATGCCGTCATCGTCGTCGCCATGGGTCGTCGTTGGCGCCACCACTGCCACCTGTGGAGTCGTAGGCACCGTGGGGGTTCCTAGCCACCTCTATTCTTTCTCTCATCGCTGCCGCCACCATGGCCATGAAGCTCTAGAGCTCTTTGTTTTTGTTCTGTGCATGAGTTCTATTAGTGGTTCTTTGAGTCAATGACCACTTGGACCCTTATGTCCAATCCCCTTTTCCTTTCTTTTCCTCTCTTGTCTCACTAGTTTATGGACCCTCCTTGTCATGCACACAAATACCTTAACTCTTCTTTGTGAAGCATTCGAGTAATGGAGTTCTGGAACAGTATTCTCGGATTTTTCGATCCGTAGCAAGGTCTTATTAACGTGCAATAAGGCAAGTCTCCTTTAATCATCTTGTACCTATATTTACCAAAATCATTTTATCAATTCAAATTTAAATGCATTGCTATGTTACATAAATTGATAACTTTTGTCTTAAGGATATTAGTTAATCCAATAATTGTTATACCCTTATTTGATGTTGACAACCATGTGTCTTTGTCGTCCTAGGATTTTCTTTGTCTCAGTATTGAGATTATAATGCTATTTGATAATTTTAGAATGACAGTAACTGCTTAGACAAGCTATTCGGTCATTATAACCCTATGGGTGGGAATGATATTATTAAATCTCTAAACAATTATTTTTATGAAGTGTTTGACAATAAGTGTTGCCATTGGTTTATAAAATAAAATAATAATGGGAAAATTTGGTTTTAGACTTGGGTGGATGGTAAGATTGGGTTGGTGCGGATTTAGCACGATAACTTGTATTGTGAATGTATCGCCCTAGTCAATTAAAGACCAGCGCTTGTGATTGTCCAAATTGAGCACTACCGTACAACTACAAGTCTAAATCGGTATGACCTAGCTGAATAACTCACAAATGTTTAGTTTAGATATCACCAGTAGTAAGTGGGTAGCAGGTTATTAGAGTTACTCACAGTGAGGCACAGGGATTTACTGTACTCATGATGAGGATATCACTTCTTCGGATACACACAACACTCCTCCACTTGATATTCAAGGACCAATCACTAGAGCTCGCGCCCGACAATTGAATTTAGAGGTGAGCTCGTTCCTAAGTACTTCTTTTGGTTCATTTGAGAATCGATTGCAACCTAATGATTTAATTATGATTAGGAACCATGAAGAGGATCAAGAAGTACTTGGAGAAGGGCTACGAGGCGCACAAGTCCAGCAAGGGCGGACGAATCATGTTGGATGTCCAACTCAAACCGACTTCAATCCAATTCGGGTCCAGGACCAAACTGCACTAAAGCGGACGCCCAGATCGCATCCGGACTCCGTTTTGGACGTTCCACATATGTATGGAAAGCTGAGAAGATAACCTTTCCAATAGCTCTAGTCTCATATCAAAATTCCTTCTGAGTCAATGGGAATCGTCGAAACAAGTGGATGTCCAGAATCTGTCTTTTGGGCCGTTCGGCTTTGTATCGTGTTGGAGTCCATTAAGGACACGTCCAGGGGTTTTGCACGCCCCTTACTCCTTTATATACAGCCGCCACCCCCACCATTAGGGTTGGGTTTTGCTTAGATTAATTCTGTCTTTGAACAGTTTCGCCGTCATCGGTTTGTGAAACCCCAAGTTTCGAGTGCTTCATCAATATATCTGCAATTTGGTTGTGTTCTTCCTTGTTCTTGCTTGTGTTCTTCGATTCGCAGGCGAGGATTAACCTTCTTGGCAAGGTCAACCGGGCAGCGCACGGTTGATAACCTGAGGAGACGTGGTGCTGCGATTGCGGGGTTCGGAACGTGTCATTCGGAAGCCGGATCGATTTGTGTCGCGCCTCCACCAAATCGAACATACCCAGAACCTGTTGGAAGATCGGGACCCCGTTCCCATCAACTCATATGGCGCAAAAGAGAGCTTTTGACTGGGTAGATTTAACCCTTTAATGATGAAATCTCAGTAGGTGGTGTCTAGCTAGATCGGAGTGAGGTAAAGGCTTTATGATAAATTATATGGGTCTCATGTCTAAGAAAGCATGTTGGCTATTAAGATAATTTATCTCTTATGTATAAAGTTGCACAACCTCTGCTAAGTATAAAACTATTCGAATAGCCGTGCTCACGGTCAAGGGCGGGCAATGTGCGCTTTCATATGGTAGATGTTTGGTTTTGATTTTAACGTTAAAGTTTGGGAACTCGAGAGTGGTTGGAACTCTCGGGAGTGTGTCCTGGCGAATAGAGCTAGTACGGGTGGATGGAATATCACTACTACAGGAAAGGTCATCACAGACGGTTCGAAAACATCATCACAGACGGTTTTGCGAACCGTCTGAATTTATGGGTCAGTGATAATACGAGGTCATCACAGACGGTATTTCAACCGTCGTGATAGCTGATAATCACAGACGGTTTTGTTAAAACCGTCGTGATATGGTGATAATCACGAGACGGTTTTAACTAAAACCGTCGTGATACTGATAATCGAGCGGTTTTAACTAAAAACCGTATGAGATTATCTGATATCACAGACGGTTTTTAGTTCAAAACCGTCTGTGTTACATGATAATCACAGACGGTTTTTAATTAAAAATCGTTTGGGATTATCAGGTATCACAGACGGTTTTTAGTTATTCCTTCTACCCCTAAATCTATTCCTATTTATTGGCTAGCCTCGAAATGCTAGCCATGCCCTCTGAAACAATCGATGAACAAGTATATAAGGCATCCATAAACATCCAATACACATCACATTTCATTCACAAACATAAAGTATCCACTTAGCAAATGAATCAATTGAATTGAAATAAAATATCCATTACACTGCATTACAATGCAATAAAATTCATGGTGCACAAGTGGAACTGTCGCCGACTTTATGACTTGAGCCACCAAAAGTACGCCAACTCTCCTCGAATTCGTGAAATATCGGGTCGTTCCAATGCGGTTGACGGGATGTACGCACTGTCGATTGGGATATCAATGTACGATATATGTAACGTGATAAGTATGAAGTAAATATGGAAAGATTGATAAACCTTGGAATTGGTGATCCTCGAGGAATCGAGGAGTAGGTCCATATGGTGGCAAACATAGAATCCACATGTGTTGCCCGTGATTCTTGGTGTCACTTTAAAAATAGAATGAGCAATAATTCAAGAGGCATTAATCTGAATCACTGCATAGGATTAATTAATGTGTAATAGCGAATATCTTAAAATCTCGAGTATGTCTCGTGCCTTTGCCCCTTGCTTCGAGACACCTCCCATTTCAACGTACATCGCGAACGCCCTCGTGATTCAAAAAGTTAACCTTAGTCATTCGAAATGAAAAAAGAGTACAATATAGGTATGTATGGAGAAAATAAACTTACCTATCGATTACTTGGGCGACAACTGTGAAGTCCATTTTATTCTTACTTAAGGAATCAAGGTAATATACCTTGTTCCATTTTGGTACAATGACTATTAAAATCCAATGAAAGTTTTGATTGTAGGGCATAAGTATATAATCCTTCTTGTGTTGAGCCCGCAGCCACGATGCAATGTACCTCTCGACGACGGACATATACTCGTCGATGGTATACTGGCGACCAAGTGTGGGTCCAAGAAACCAACCGATGATGACGGGATGTTCTAGCTTTAGTCCGCACGTGTCTACATATATACACGAAAGCAACAAATTATATATGGCATTTATCGGTATGACATGAACGGAGGCGTGATTGTGCACACTTACGGCGTCCGGCATCGAATGAGTGAGGCGTCGGGGCGTTGGCGTGAAAAGATCGAATAAGTCCTTGAAGGTGACCACGAAGACACAGTCTTGAAAATCGTGATGGAAATGCTCCAACGCGAATTTGACAGTGATACCTGATCTCCGTTCGCCCTCTGGCTTATTGGACTGTTCCATGTAACACTTGTGCAATTGCGGCAACTAATTGGTAGGGGTTGGAGGCCCTTTTTCTCGAGCAACGGCTCGCCAACCGCAATTTACGGGCCAATGGCGATGCAGGCCAATATCATCATTGGTCTTCGTGCTTTGCCCTTGCCGCCTTATCGCCTCGGTGGGTCGACTTTACGGTGATCGACTTTAATGGTAGCGATGGGGCAAGTTGCTCTGGCGAAGAGCACTGTGGAGATAGCACGGTGCAGCTAGCGGTGGTGGAGACAAGTCTTGCAATGGAGATGGCACCAGTGCCTGTAGATCTGGTCCTGCCACCGGTGAAGAAGCCTCCAGGGAGATGTCGCTTTTAGGCCACTGGATGAATGTTCCAATGGCCTGCCCTAGAGCCACGATCTCGTCGGTGGGCGGTTTCGGTAGCGGGACGACCTCAAAATTAACATGCACACCATCCACATGAACTTTTGCGAAGCCTGACGCTAAAGCTTGACCGTGCACCCTGGCCCCGATACCAGACTAATATGCATGGCCCCAAGCAGCATACAAGGGAGCGGAGACATATCTCACTTGGAGCCCGCCCGTAGGCTCCTACATAACGATCTGAAATTAGCTCATCGAATAGGCCTATCAATGGAGCAAGCATTCGAGAGATAATAATTATTACCAGGATGTCGTCCACAGAAAATGATGAGGACATCACTTCTTCGGATATACACAACACTCCTCCACTTGATATTCAAGGACCAATCACTAGAGCTCGTGCCCGACAATTGAATTTACATGTGAGCTCGTTCCTAAGTACTTCTTTTTGTTCATTTGAGAATCGATTACTACCTAATGATTTAATTATGATTAGGAACCATGGAGAGGATCAAGAAGTACTTGGAGAAGGGCTACGAGGCGCACGAGTCCAGCAAGGGTGGTCGAATCATGTTGGATGTCCAACTCAAGCCCACTTCGAATCCAATTCGGGTCCAGGACCAGGCCGCACTAAAGCGGACGCCCAGATCGCATCCGGACTCCGTTTTGGACGTTCCACATATGTATGGAAAGCTGAGAAGATAAGCTTTCCAATGGCTCTGGTCTCATATCAAAATTCCTTCTGAGTCAACGGGAATCGTCGAAACAAGTGGACGTCCAGAATCTATCAGGGTGCTGCGACACCGTCTTTTGGGCCGTTCGCTTTGTATCGTGTTGGAGTCCATTAAGGACGCGTCCAGGGTTTTGCACGCCTTACTCCTTTATATACAGCCGCCACCCCACCATTAGGGTGGGGTTTTGCTAGATTAATTCTGTCTTTGAACAGTTTCGCCGTCATCGGTTTGTGAAACCCCAATTTTCGAGTGATTCATCAATATATCTGCAATTTGGTTGTGTTCTTCCTTGTTCTTGCTTGTGTTCTTCGATTCGCAGGCGAGGATTAGCCTTCTTGGCAAGGTCAACCGGGCAGCGCACGGTTGATAACCTGAGGAGACGTGGTGCTGCGATTGCGGGGTTAGGAACGTGTCGTTCGGAAGCCGGATCGATTTGTGTCGCGCCTCCACCAAATCGAACATACCCAGAACCTGTTGGAAGATCGGGACCTGTTCCCATCAAGTGGTATCGAGCTTGGTGTTCCTTGTGTTCGCGTTACCCTCCTTTGTTATTTTCGGTTTTAGTCCTAGAGTCCATGAAAAGCCCTACAAAAAATGTAGTCATAGGTTGTTTCTGTCCTAGATCTCGTTTAGCCTTTGCACAAGTTGATTCCGAGTCCGTAGTGTTGAGTTTGTGTCCTTAGTCGAGTTGTGTTGCTGGTTTAGATCGTGTTTTGTTCGAGTTGTATTCCTTCCGCTACCACCTTTCAAACCCTAGCCGTCACGCATCGCGTTTCCACCCTCTGTTTGTTTTCCCACCCATATCCCACCCTCTGTTAACCCTCTGTTTCGTCATCCATCACGTCTCGTGATCACACCGCATCATCCCCACCTTTCCCGAGCTTCCACAGATTCCACAAATTCCTCCACCGATCTTCGTTTTGACCTCCACAAGAACCATAACTTGGAGGTCCATCTTCAAACGCCATAACTTTCGTGATACGGGTTCGGCGAATTTATTTTCCGAAATTCGCCTGAAAGTGTAGTACTCGCTCCCAAATTGAATCACCGAATTTACAAACACATTCATTATTTTATGTAGGCCACTCCTTACATCCGATTGAGTTGCAACTTTGTGTGGTTCCTATTTCGTGCTCTACTACTGTGAAAAAATATAAAAATACAAAAAAGAAAAATTTCGCTATAGTAGAGAGGAGAGAGAGTGCTATCCTTGGCATAAAAAAAAAGTATAAAGCAAGCAGAGTACGCTTTAGGTTCCAACAATTTATTTGTTTTGTGCTTATCTTGAATTGAGCTTCTCGGTTCGCCATCTTTGTTCTTGTCTTTGCTTACATATTACATTCTTGACTCCTTGTTCATCATCTCATACTTGATATAAACACATTTAGGCCAAGAACTAGGACCATACTTTGGACATTTATTCAGCGTTACTATCATTATTGATTTGTGTTCCACCGACATATTTGGCCTTCCAAACTCCATATATCTACTGGATAGCACAGCTTTTGACCCTTGCAATCGTACCCACGCTCGACAAGGTATCACGAACCGACCACCGGTTGTACCACCACGCTTTGGTAAGCACACTTGTAAGAGCTTGGTAAGCCATTTCCTTCGGGTTCCCACCCCTTCCTTTGAAGATTGATAGGATCATCCTTTTGTTTTCCTGTATTTCCACTAACCATGTCGGAAATGAAGAGGACGGGACACCGGTCGATTTCAACGAGTGTGTTAGTCGCTGCCCACTACAAGCTGCGCTCGATAAACAAAACGCTTCACTCACCGATCTCGGCGAGATTGGACACCATCGTCGCCGCCATTACCCGCTTGAACACCACGGAAGGCATTGAGCGGGTAGGCGGCGGATGGTGACCTCACCGGTCGGATGGACACATTGGAGGCACGTCTACCACATCAATGATGGCCATCATCATGATGATGCCACGTAGTATGATGCGATGGCAACATTGATCGTGAGCGACACAAGATGCACGACTACGTCGTCGTCTTCACAAAAAACCGACATGGTAACGTCATGGAGGTAATAACCGAACCGTCATGGTAACGACGACCCTTTGCTAAAGTCAAGTTTACCATTCCATCTTTTCTCGGTCTTTATGATGCTGAAATATATCTTGATTGGGAGATGACGGTGAAGCGAAGTTTAACTCTCACTTAGTTCCCGAGCAACATAGAGTTAGACAAGCTACTAGTGAGTTTAAGGACTTTGCTATTATCCGGTGGAATGAACTAAGTACCATGCGCTACAACCCGATACATGGGAGCGCTTAAAAGAAGCTATCGTAATCGTTTTGTTCCTCCCTCATATAAACTTGAATTGAGAAAAAATTACAGCGCTTAGAACAAGGTGATAGTTACATTCAAGACTATTATCTTGAGCTTCAAAAGGGTATGGTGCGTTGTGGGGTTGTTGAGGACACGGAGGATAAGATATGTCGTTTCTACGGGGATTACGGCGTGAAATTCGTGGACATTGTTGATTATAAAGAATTTACTCATCACAACCGCTTGTTCCACCTTGCTATGCTTGCGAAAAAAGATTGCGGGGACGCACGTAATCAACTAAGGCACGCACCGGACGACCCTTCCACACCCCGCGACGACTACATCGACGGACCGCCCAATTCTTCTTGAGTTTGTTCTCCTCCACCACACAGTGAACAAGATGGCAGCAGCACCACCAAGCCACCTTCCACGACACGCCTTGCAGATTCTTCAAAAATTATTTGCGGGTCCAGAAAGAGTTCTTCTTCCGTGGCTTCAACGGGCGCTCCTCGGCATCTGATGCCACCGCTGCCATGGGCTTGGTCATGTGCGTAAGAATTGCCCTAGCCAGCGGGCATACATCGCCACGAAGATGGAGGCTACATCGGCTTCGGATGTCGAGGAGGATGATGATGTTGCACGCCACGGATGACAATGGCGGTGGTGATGACGACCTCGTCCTTGGTGGGCGTCCACAATGACGCCACTGAGCATCATTGTGCGGCGCGTCCTCGGCCACAGTACAACAACCCGATAAACTTCAACGCCATAATTTGTTTCGACCTTCTTTGCAATCAAGAACCGGCGTGCACGTGTCATCATTGATGGAGGAAGTTGCAACAACTTGGTGAGTTCGATTTGGTCAAGAAGCTTGGCTTGACCACGCGACCGCATCCACATCCATACCATATTCAATGGTTAAATGACTCGAAAAGCTAAGGTAACGCAAACATGCCGAGTCCATTTTTCCATTGGTGCTTATGTTGATCATGTTGATTGTGATGTGGTTCCCATGCAAGCATGCTCTCTTTTATTGGGTCGACCTTGGGAATTTGATAATGATGCTTTACACCATGGTAGTAGTAACACATACACTTTTATGCATAAGAAAAGAAAGTTACTTTACGCCTTTGACCCCAAACGACATTATAGAGGCCGATAGGGCGAGAGTCTGCTAATGATCCAAAGGAACATGATAAATCTGAAAAACAGCAAGTAACCCATTTGAAAAATTCTGTTATGCTTGCCACAAAATCAGACCTTGCTGCAATTGATGATGTTAATGATACATGCTATGCTTTTGTGTGCAAAGATGCTTTATTTTCTCTTGATAATATGCCTTGCACTTTGCCTCGCTCTGTCACTAACCTTTGCAGGAGTTTAGAGATGTTTTCCGATGAGATACCTCCGGGACTTCCACCCATTCGAGGGATTGAGCACCGATTGATTTGATTCTGAGCGAGCTTGCCAAACCGTCGGCGTCTGGGACCAATCCAGAAGAGACTAAGGAGATTCAGCGCCAAGTCCAAGACCTTTTGGACCGTGGGTACGTCGTGAGAGCCTTAGTCCTTGTCTTGTTCTCTGTTCTTTTGGTTCCCAAAAAAGATGGTTCTTGGCGTATGTGTGTAGATTGTAGAGCCATTAACAACATTACTATACGGTATCGTCATCCTATTCCTAGGCTAGACGACATGCTTGATGAGTTGTGTGGTGCTATAATTTTCACAAAGATTGACTTGCGTAGTGGATACCACCAAATAAGAATGAAACTTGGCGATGAATGGAAAACGCTTTTAAAACTAAGTTCGGCTTGTATGAGTGGTTAGTCATGCCTTTTGGTTTAACTAATGCACCTAGCACTTTCATGAGATTAATAAACGAGGTTTTACGTCCTTTCATTGGCAAATTTGTGGTCGTTTACTTTGATGATATCTTGATTTATAGCAAGTCCATGGATGAACATTCGACTCACTTACGTGCTGTTTTAATGCTTTGAGAGATGCACGTTTGTTTGGTAACCTTGAGAAGTGCACCTTTTGCGGATCGAGTCTCTTTCTTGGCTATGTTGTGACTCCACAGGGAATTGAGGTTGATAGAGCCAAGGTGGAGGCGATATGGAGTTGGCCCACGCCCACGGGTCCTCCCAAGTCGGAGTTTTCTTGGCCTTGCGAGATTTTATCGCCGCTTTGTCAAAGAATTCAACACCATTGCGACACCGTTGATTGAGTTGACAAAGAAGGGAGTTGTGTTCCATTGGGGCCATCACAAGAGGAGTCCTTTATTCTTTTGAAGGACAAGTCGCGCACGCACCATTGCTCCAACTTCCGAATTTTGGTAAGACTTTTGAACTCGAATGTGATGCTAGCGGAATTGGTATTGGTGGTGTTTTGATGCAAGAAGGCAAACCTGTTGCCTACTTTAGCGAAAAATTGAATGGTCTGTTCTTAATTATTCCACGTATGATAAAGAATTGTATGCTCTTGTTCGTTCTTTAGAGGCGTGGCAACACTATTTATGGCCTAAAGAATTTGTCATTCATTCCGATCATGAATCACTTAAGCATATTCGTAGTCAAACCAATTTGAATCGTAGACATGCTAAGTGGGTTGAATTTATTGAATCTTTTCCTTATGTCATTAAACACAAGAAAGGGAAGGATAATGTGATTCTTGATGCTTTGTCTCGACGCTATACCATGTTGTCTCAACTTGATTGTCGCATTTTTGGTCTTGAAACTATTAAAGAACAATATGCTTTTGATGATGATTTTAAGGATGTGTTGTTGCATTGTAAAGAGGGTCAAACATGGAATAAATTCGTGATCAATGATGGTTTTTGTTTAGAGCTAACCGCCTATGCATTCAGTTGGATCCGTTCGTCTTTTGTTGTTGCGGGAGGCGCATGGAGGCGGTTTGATGGGACATTTTGGTGCTAAGAAGACGGAGGACGTTCTGACCACACACTTCTTTTGGCCAAAGATGAGGCGAGATGTTGAGCGGTTTGTGGCTCATTGCACTACATGTCAAAAAGCTAAGTCTCGCTTGAATCCACATGGTTTATATATGCCACTTCTGTTCCTTCTATTCCGTGGGCGAGATATTTCTATGGACTTTATTTTAGGGTTGCCCAGACTATGAGGGGAGAGATAGCATTTTGTTGTTGTGGATCGTTTTTCTAAGATGGCTCACTTTATCCCATGTCATAAAACCGATGATGCCGTTCATATTGTCGACCTCTTTTCAAAGAGATAGTTCGTTTGCATGGTATGCCTTCTACTATTGTTTCGCATCGTGATGCCAAGTTCTTGGGTCACTTTTGGCGTACTCTATGGAACAAGTTGGGTACAAAGTTGTTGTTCTCTATGACATGTCACCCACAAACAGATGGCCAAACCGAGGTGGTGAACCGCACATTGTCTACCATGTTGAGAGCTATTTTGAAGAACAATTTGAAGCTATGGGAAGAGTGTTTGCCGCATGTTGAGTTCGCATATAATCGAGTGGAACACTCCACCACCAAGGTAAGTCCTTTTCAGGTAGTGTATGGATTCAATCCCCGTGCCCCTATTGATATTTTACCTTTGCCTACTAGTGAGAGAGTTCATAATGATGCTAAGGAGCGTGCTGATTTTATTCTCAAAATGCATGAGACTACTAAGGCAAACATTGAAAAGATGAATGAAAATATAGGATTCTTGGTAGTAAAGGTAGAAAGGAAGTTAAACTTGAACCGGGTGAATTTGTTTGGTTGCACTTGCGAAATGATATATTTCCTGAGTTAAGAAAGTCAAAATTGATGCCTAGAGCTGCTGGTCCTTTTAAGATAGTTGAGAAGATAAATGATAATGCATATAAACTTGAGTTGCCTCCCGAGTTTGGGGTTAGTCCCACCTTTAACATTTCAGATTTGAAGCCATGCTTGGGAGAAGACGATGAGGCGAGTTGAGGACAACTCCGCTTCAAGAGGGGGAGGATGATGAGGACATCACTTCTTCGGATATACACAACACTCCTCCACTTGATATTCAAGGACCAATCACTAGAGCTCGCGCCCGACAATTGAATTTACATGTGAGCTCGTTCCTAAGTACTTCTTTTGTTCATTTGAGAATCGATTACTACCTAATGATTTAATTATGATTAGGAACCATGGAGAGGATCAAGAAGTACTTGGAGAAGGGCTACGAGGCGCACGAGTCCAGCAAGGGTGGTCGAATCATGTTGGATGTCCAACTCAAGCCCACTTCGAATCCAATTCGGAGTCCAGGACCAGGCCGCACTAAAACGGACGCCCAGATCGCATCCGGACTCCGTTTTGGACGTTCCACATATGTATGGAAAGCTGAGAAGATAAGATTTCCAATGGCTCTGGTCTCATATCAAAATTCCTTCTGAGTCAACGGGAATCGTCGAAACAAGTGGACGTCCAGAATCTGTCAGGGTGCTGCGACACCGTCTTTTGGGCCGTTCGGCTTTGTATCGTGTTGGAGTCCATTAAGGACGCGTCCAGGGGTTTTGCACGCCCCTTACTCCTTTATATACAGCCGCCACCCCCACCATTAGGGTGGGGTTTTGCTTAGATTAATTCTGTCTTTGAACAGTTTCGCCGTCATCGGTTTGTGAAACCCCAATTTTCGAGTGATTCATCAATATATCTGCAATTTGGTTGTGTTCTTCCTTGTTCTTGCTTGTGTTCTTGATTCGCGGCGAGGATTAGCCTTCTTGGCAAGGTCAACGGGCAGCGCACGGTTGATAACCCGAGGAGACGTGGTGCTGCGATTGCGGGGTTTGGGCGTGTCGTTCGGAAGCCGGATCGATTTGTGTCCACCAAATCGAACATACCCAGAACCTGTTGGAAGATCGGGACCCCGTTCCCATCAGAAAATCTGGCCTCGGTTTGCGTCGGATTGGACGCGCAACTACTCGGATGGTTGTGCGGGCTAGCTAGCATAGGAGCGGGGTGGCTCGCTGATTTTTAATGCTTTTCCGCACTTCATCTCGATTGCATCGGCGGATCACCCATTATCTCCTCTTTAAGAGTAGCCTTGAGCTCTTCTCGGCCGTGCGTCACGCTCGGCTTTGTTTCTCTTCTGACGCCGATACATTTGGTCATCTTGGCTCATGTTTCCATGGAACGTAAAGCCCAAGGCCTCTCGTACGACCCGGGTGCTCCTTGTTTCCCAGGGCCGCGGAGAGTATATCTTTCTCCCTTGTTCCATGGAATGACCCCTGGGAAGATTCAACAATCAGCGCTTCCTGCAAGAGCACGACATGTCATTTCACTTCGTACGAAGTTGTGGAGTAATTACAAGCTACGTAGTTCGATCGATATCTTACCAAGCGCTGAGACACTTGCTGGTGCGGGGTTTGAAAGGAGACATCCTCGATGTCGTTGTAGATGACCTTGCTCTAATCCAATTTCGAGCGGTCATCCGGGATATTGGCAAATGGCGGGCGATGTCCGCGTGGTCTGCTGTTCGTCCTCCCTCCTCCATCATGATTTTACCCGCATACCCAGCTGTGCCAAGTCTGTGGGGGTGTGTGTTTTTTGCCTGGAGGGCCTTGTGCGCCGCACTTGTACTTTTGAACTCTTCGGTTGTCTTCATTGCCTTGAACTCTTCCCATTGTGGTTCTAGGAATGGGTATTTTTGAAAGGGTGTTTCGTCCTTCTCCACGTAGTCCTTGACAAGCGTGCTCTTGAAGTTCTTCCATGCTTTGCATGCCCCTAGCAAGGCTTGTCGTTGCAGCGTCTTGGTGTTCTTACGGGATCTCGAGCGATGCCAAAATTTACATCACTAGCTCACGTTTCCGAGTCGCAGCACGCTCTTCCACGAATCGAATGTGATTTCAATTCGTTGTCGTGCAACTATTCGATCGTTCTTCTCCGTAAACTTCGCTTTAGGAGGAAAGAGAGGACCCGGATACATCGACTTGTGTGATGGTAAATCGGCCTCGTGCTTCTTTGATAGCCTTCTTCCTTGGCGTCTTGATTTTGGAGCGGACGCCTCCGGCGATGATGTTGAAGAATGCGCGGATGACATGTTGCTATTCGACAATTTGTGGGTCTATTAGGATAAAAATTTGCGATATAAGCATAAATATAATTCCTCTATAATTATATAAGCACACCAATGACATCAATCCATATATACAAATCATAATGAAAATGTAATCATATGAACCGAACAAATCATTCAAGATATAGCACATATTCGACAAGATATGTATGTCAAGTATAAAGGCATGTATCAATTAAAACTAGCAATAAGCTTAAGAATTAATTGATTATTTGTGCTCTCAGATTGTAGAGTTACACAAGATTAATCTTGGCCTTCCCGCTACTCAATCATATACTTTTCATCGATTGGTTATAACAAAATTGAATTCAATCTTTGAGCTCTTAACCTTTTCACTTTCAAATTAGATAATATATCATTCACATGTGTGCATTCGCCAACGAGACGAAATCAAAAGACACAAGTGACGATAATTAAAAGACAACAAGTGACGATAATTAAAAGACAACAAGTGACGAGAATTAAAAGATAACAAGTGACGATAATTAAAAGATAATATATTCTTCAAAGCTCACGGTTAACAATAGTTGCATGATATGAGCATGAATCAAAAGACAACAAGTGACGATAATTAGAGCTCAAAGATTAAATCCTCCAATCTCGAAGATAAGATTTTAATCATCATAGAGCAACAACCGATCCCACAAGCAATCTATGTCCTTGAAGACATCACGGTGAGCCATCAACCACATTCACGGATCAAAAAATAAGCGGTGAAGTGAGCGATGGCGGAGATGGGGAATGGATTCAACCAAGGGAGTAGAAGTAGCAGAGGCACCGAGGAGGTGGGCGGCGACGGGTCGGAGGGACGGCGGCGCCGACGGGGCCGAGGAGGAGGACGGCGATGGCAGCGAAAGGCGGCGGCGCCGACGGGCCGAGGAGGAGGACGGCGGCGGGGTTCCGGCGGCGACGGGTCGGAGGGACGGCGGCGGCGGGGGGCGATGGGCTCGATCGGGATCGCTGGCGCGACTAACCCAAGTGGGGTGCGCGCAATGGGGTTATATCACGGAGAGTATCACGACGGTTCTAAAATAATAACCGCTCAGATAATAGATATCACGAGCGGTTATAAATTTAGAACCGTCGTGATAATATTCGACCTACTTCAAAGGGTATACTTACCCTTATAGTGTAAGAAACAACCGGCGGCGACTTGGCTAGCGGTCTCTCCCCGGCTCCCTCGGCGCGTTCAAGCCCCGCTCACGCAAACCCGAGGTTGAGCCTTTCTTTTATTTTTTCGAGACTGATCGGTGGGCCCCACCTATCAGAACGACATATCACAGACGGTTATCAAATTGAGAACTACATCCACTACATTCTCTACTCCGACAATTCTCCTTTTTCCATGAAGAACTACATGTCGTTTCTTATTTGCCGGGTCGGTTACATAGAAAACTTGAACAACTTGATTGGCGAGTACGAATGGTTCGTCTTTGTACCGACACGTTGGAGGTCCACGGTAGTGACACCGTGCTTGTCAACCTTCACCGTGGAGATGCACCCAACGGCGTGAAATAAGGGGATCTTGAAAAGCACGTAGTCGAGCTCCCAAATCTCTTCTATGAATCCATAGTACGAGCTTCTCAACCCATTGGTACTGAACGCATCTGTCACGGACACCGCTGATACGTTAGTGCTCTTTACATCCTAATCCTGTGTATAGAATGTGTACCCATTTATATCATACCCTTGCCATGTCTGGCTGTAAATGTTGGTCCTTTTGCCAACCATGTCAACAACTCACTTTGCGAGCTCCTAGCGATTTGGTCCTTCAACCATTGGTTGAACCGAGTGTTGTATTGCCTCATGATCCAAACATCGGCCGCTCGGATTACATTGCGAAGCACATCCTTGTGTTGGTCAACATAAGCCGCCACTTCATCATGTGTTGCAAGGCGTGAAATGGGCTTGAGTATACGGCGTCCATATCCGGGTGATTGATTTCCTTCCGATAGTTCCGACACCCTTGACCTCCCTCATGACGAGATTGAGGCACACCTATCGGTTGAATCGAGCCATATAATCGACACAAAACTCAATGACCTCTTCGCTTGCATAACCTTCGACGATCTTGCCCTCGGTCGAGAACGATTCCGTGCGTGGGACTTGAGAATTCCATGAACCTCTCAAATGGGTACATGCTACGTGGAATACGGGCCCACACATTTTATCTCCCACACAAGGTGAACAATGAGATGGACCGTGATATCGAAAAAGCGAAGGAGGAAATATATTTCAAGATGACATAGAGTCATCACCACATCGTATTGCGAGCATCTAGTCCTTCGGGATCGATGACCTTACGAGCAATTGTGTTAAAAAATAACATAGCCTCATAATTGTCTCTCGGACTCGATCGGTAAAATATTTCTAATTGCAATAGGGAGCATCGTGTCATCGGCACACGACAATCGTGAGACTTCATGCCATTTAACTTCAATTCTTGCATCGAAACAAGTTTCTTGGCGTTGCGGAGTAACGAGACGGAACTTTGACACCATGCAAGCACTGGCACAGTTCTATTTTCTCCACCTTGGACAGACTGTAACACGTAGGGGGAAGGTATGTTCGTCCATTGTCATTGCATGTCGGTGCTAACTCGGGCCCGATGTCCATTCACCAAGTCAAGCCGTGCATTGACGCCGCCCTTTGTTTTATCACGAATGTTCGATGAGACCAATCAACCTATCACATACATTTTTTCTACGTGCATGACGTCGATGCGATGTCGAACATCTAGGTACTCCCAATAAGGTAAGTCCCAAAATATTGATCTCTTCTTCCAGGTGTTCTTCTCACGAGCCCTCAATTTGCGTCCCTTTCGAGGACAAAATCTAAATCCTTAACCATATTATAAACCTCTTTTCCCTTTAAATGTCTTGGGCTGAACCGTCTTCCTTCTCTCCGTCAAATTATTTCTTCATCTTGCGGTATGGGTGAGCCCTCCGAAGGAACCGCGGTGACGCATGTAGACGGTTTTGCGTGAGTGTTTCACCACACACTCTCGGTACCATCTAAGCAGTGAGTACAAGCTTTGGCACCTTTCGTACTTTGGCGATAGGTTAGCAAGGGCGGGATAATCATTTATGGTGCGAGAACAATAAAGAGCGCAAAGTGAAGTTCTCTCGTTTGTACGCATCCCATACCGTACCCCTTCGTTCCATAGTACTTTTAGATCTTCCACCAATGGTGCTAGGTACACATCAATATCATTCCCGGTTGCTTTGGCCCTTGGATAAGTATCGACAACAAAATATACTTTCGCTTCATACACAACCAAGGAGGAAGGTTATAGATCTTGAGAGAGTCACGGGCCATGTGCTATGTCGGTGCTCATGCTCTTGAAAGGATTCATTCCATCCGTACTCGATCTGAACCTTATATTCCTTGGTTACGCATCAAGTCTCGCAAAACTCCTATCGATGTTTCTCCATTGGGCGGAATCGGCAAGGTGTCTTAGCATTCCATCTTTCTTGCGCTCCTCAGAGTGCCAACGCAGCAATTTTGCCTCCTTTGGATTTGCAAAAACCTTTTCAAGCGGGAATTATAGGAAAATACCATGCCACCTTACCAGAGGTCCTTTCTTCACCTCTGCTCCCTCGTCATCATCGATTGATTGTTACGTTTGTATCGGGATCGTTGCACACGGGCATACATGCATGTTTTCATACTCTTTACAGTGCAGATACGATCGTTCGGACATGCATGTATTCTTTCTACTTCAATTCCCAATGGACAAAGGACCTTCTTGGCTTTATCGTGGTTTTAGGCAACTCATTTCCCTCAGGAAGCATGTCCGCTAAAAGACCCAAGCGGTGTGAAACTTTGTCGGTCCAACTGTTGCTTGCCTTTAATTTCAATAGTTCAAGCACGACCGACAACCTCGTGTACTGACCGCAACACGTGAACAAATGTTTCTCAGAGTCCTCCATCAAGCCACGAATTTAACATACTCTCTCATCATAGTTCTCTTCTACATCGCCAAGCATCCGATCCAGTTGTCATCGTGCAACCTATCCGTATCCGAACCACAATCGACATCATCCGCGCCATGTCATTCACTTCACCGGCGATGTCATCGGCGGCATATCATTCACTTCACCGCGATGTCATCCGTGACATATGATCATTCACTTCGCCATGACCGTCCAACACGTATAACCCTTTTGAAACCCTCCGAATTAAGTGCGCTTCAATTTGCCCTCGGTTCTTAAACATCTTTAAATTCTCGATCGGTAGCATGGACGATACATATATTCCACCCCTTATTCAACATATCCTCCTCGGCTCTTGTAAGCAGACACGCCATTAATATACTCCACTCACACGGCTCATGCGGCATACATCCAGACTTGGTCCTACGTTACGTACATACATAACAACTCAATATTAAAAATTAGCTTAACTAATTACTACTACATATATACTGGCCACATGTATTATATTGAGGTTTAATTTGCTAGCTCAATTCATATTATAAACACAACAACTATTATATAACCAACAATTTTACAAATTAACCATCTTCAATAACACTCACCAATTACTTAAATCTAAATTGTAATGCAATTAAAGAAAAAATAAATTTTCTTACTAACCATATCTAGAGCTAGCCACCAGCAGGAAAGTTTGAATGAATCTTCAAATTAAGCTCAATCTACGCCTCTTCCCACCAAAATAAGCGGCTCGAATCGCCTAGCTTGTCTCTGAGCGAAAGAGTGCGCAGTGTGACTAGATCCGGATCGAAATGAAGACAAATGCGGTCTGAGTGGAGCAATAAATGCGTAGTGGGGATTATTACAGACGGTTTTACTAAAACCGCCAGGATTATCCTGAGCGGTTTTTAATAAAACCGTGCGTGATAACTAGATTATCACGAGCGGTTTTAGTAAAAACCGTCTGTGATAATTTGGGATTATCACATACGGTTCTTAATACGGACCATCTGTGATACTAAAGTATCACAGACGGTTCATAGGTATGAACCGTCTGAGATACTTTTTTCGCCGACGCCACCAACACAAAGCGGTGTTCAAATTAAAACCGTCTATATTAGTATACATCACGACGGTTTTATAAAACCGTCTGTGATTTGCCGTCTAGTATTAGCCTTTCTGTAGTAGTGTCTATAGTTTTAAACCAGGGCAGATAGAGCCTGTGTACTACTGTAGGTGGTTGAAACCTTCACTAGAAAATTTAATCTAGTTCAAATATTGCAATTACTTTGTTAAATGATGCTTTGAAAAATATATAATGGTAATTGAAATAAAATGTTGCTTTGTGCAAAAGAACCATATTATCCTTTCTTTGTTAAAACTTGCATATAAATGTATTTTCCCAAGACTTACGGAGTATTTTATGTACTCACATGCTACACTCAAAATAACTCTTAGAGAATTATGAAGTCACATGCTACACTCAAAATAACTCTTAGAGAATTATGAAGCTCAAAAAAAAGATTACGACTACTTCACATATAGATTCGATGAAGCCTTGCATATAAATTCTTTTCCCTCCCCCTTCATTTGTTTCTCTCCCACTTTGATTTCCCCTCGAAAAGTCGCACAGCAATGAAAGCAGTGGAAGGAAAGAAAAAGCATGCTACGTACGGGAGTTTTTGTTCCCCTCCCCTCTTCTTGCATTTTTTTGAATTGTTCTGGTCTCCTTTCTGGCCGTGCGAAGCAAGTACCACTACTACAAAAGAGGCTAAACTGGACGGCTACATCACAGACGGTTCATACGGAAACCGTCGTGATATTTTCATAAACGGTTTATAATAGAAACCGTCGTGAAAATCTGAACAACACGACGAGTTCGTTTTAAGAACCGTCATCAAATTTCCTGAGCGGTTCGTAAAGCGAACCGTGCGTGATAAGCGAGACAACGAGGCGGTTCGTTTTAAGAACCGTCAGGAATTCACGACGGTTCTTAAAGCGAACCGTCTATGATAAATCGACAACACGGATGGTTAATTTTAATAACCGCGGTGGTAATCGATCGATAACCAATAATTGGTGTATACCCTGGATTTCGATCTCACCCGTCCATTCTCTCCACATCGAATGACAGGCACCATTCCTCCCACCGCGGCCCTTATTAATAACTCCCCATCTACATTTCCACGGTACTAGTCACGGGTGAGTTCATCCACTAGCATCTCCCTCCGCTGTGAGCTAGCGCCTCCGTCGCTGACGGCGGGAGGTCGAACAACACACTCTTGCCGTAAGTGTCATAAGTGTGTCTTGTTCACCTTACCGCGTGCCATGAAGGGTTCGTTAGCTTGTTATATCTGTAACAAAAATTTGCTTCTCCCCTCCGCTGTGAGCTAGCGCCTCCGTCGCGGCACGGCGGGCCGCTGGACAACACACTCTTGCCGGCCGTAAGTGTTGTAAGTGTCTTTTTCAGCGGCACCGTCGTGTCATGAAGGATTCGTTAGCTTGTTATCCTGTAATAGATCTGAATGTGCGTTGTTGTGTTTCCGTGTGCATTTGCTTGTTTTCAAAGGGCATGTAACAAAAAAATTTGGACACCGTCTGTGTAGGCGGCGTCGGAGAAGATGAGTATCACGACGGTTGTTATCGATGAACCGTCGTGATACTAAAATATCCTGAGGCGGTGCAGATTAAAACCGTGCGTGATAATCGAAATTATCACGAGCATGTTTTTATTACAAACCGTCGTCATAGTAACAACCAATCAAATTAAATGCAGAGACAGGGATCACAAAATAAAAGGCAAATTTATTAATTTCAATTCGAGGCAAATTTATTACAAATGTCGCGAGATAAAGAGATTGCCGATTCTAATCTTACGGGCTTCGTCGCTTCTTCTTCGACTTTGGGACATGGAGGAGCGCCGCCGAGTTCTCGAACGCCGTTAAGATTGTCCTTGTCCTCGGCACTTCCTCCTCCAAAGATTGGCAAATGATCGATGGCGTCGTCATAAGCTCGTAGAGGATAGCATGATCGATTCCTCGAATCTGCCGTTTACGCTTGGCGGCAATGCTATCCATCAATCTCTCCATTGCCACAAATGCTTCCTCCGCTTTGTGCACATTGTAGAGAAGAACGAGGTTAGCGGTTTCCCTTTCCCGAGTAGCAAGAAAACACCTCCGTCGGCGGATGATGAGGTCGGTGACGGATGGGCGAGTCGAGGAGGAGGCGGGCGTGGCGGAGGAGCTGCTCTGGGCGTGGATTATTGGCGCTGTGTCGATTACGGCGAACAACTCATGATGGATAGATGAGAGGAAGGAGATGAGCGGTGAAGCGTTACTAGAATCCATATTAATTGGTAGCTAGTAAGAACGATGCGTAGGAGATGTGCGTGATCACAAGAACAACACGAGATGAGAGTGTGCGTATGTAGAAGACCACAGCGCATATTTAACCTTGAAGATGCAGACGGTTCGTATACCAAAGAGATGCTTCGTATAACGAAGGAGATACGTTACACGAAACAAAAGAGATACGTTCTGACTTTTCATTATCATAGCTGGTTATCGCAGACGGTTATTAATAAACAACCGTCTGTGTTGTCAAAGTCGCAGACGGTTTTGAATAAACAATCGTCGTGAAAAGTCGGTTATCGCAGCGGTTTTGAATAAACAACCGTACGTGTTGTCAAAATCGCAGACGGTTTTGAATAAACAACCGTCGTGAAAAGTCGGTTATCACGAGCGGTTTTGAATAAACAACCGTCGTGAAAAGTGAAAAGTTATCACGCACGGTTGTTTATTAAGAACCGCTCGAGATAAATAACTTTTCGCAGACGGGTTTTAATATAAAACTGTCGTGAATTATCACGAGCGGTTTGCAATAAAACCCGTCGGTGATAATGCCACAAAGCATTTAATGCGCTCGAGCCGCCTCGTCTTCATTTCGATCCAGATCTGTAGCCACTGCTGCGCACTCTTTCGCTCATGCGAGCCTAAGCGATTCGAGCCGATTAATTTGGTGGGAAGAAAGAGATTGAGCTTTGAAGATTCATTCATACTTTTCCGGAAGCTCTAGATATGGTTAGTAAGAAAATTTGTTTTTCTCTAATTGCATTACAATTTAGATCTAAGTAATTGGTGAGTGTTATTGAAAATGCTTAATTCATAAAATTATTGGTTATATAAAAGTGTTGTGTTTATAATATGAATTGAGCCGTGTGAGTGAAGATAATACATGTGGCGGTATATATATTTAGTAATAATTAGTTAATCTAATTTTAATCTTGAGTTGTTATATATATACGTAACGTGGGACCAAGTCGGATGTATGCCATGGCCGTGTGAGTGAAGAGTATATTAATGGCGTGTCTACTTTTACAAGAGCCGCCGAGGAGGATATGTTGAATAAGAGGTGGAATATATGTATTGTCCATGCTGCCGATGCGAGAATTTAAAGATGTTTAAGAACCGATGGCAAATTGAAGCGCACTTGATTCGAGGGGTTTCAAAAGGGTTATCGTGTTGGACGGTCATGGCGAAGTGAATGATCATATGTCACGGATGACGTCGCCGATGAAGTGAATGATATGCCGCGGATGACATCGCGGTGAAGTGAATGACATGTCACGGATGATGATACCGATAGGTTGCGATGATAACTGGATCGGATGCTTCGCGATGTAGAAGAGAACTATGATCGAGAGAGTATGTTAAATTCGGGGCTTGATGGAGGACTCGGAGAAACCTTTGTTCACGTCTTGCAAGTACACGAGGTTGTCGGCCGTGCTTGAACTGTTGAAATTGAAGGCGAGCAGCGGTTGGTCCGACAAGAGTTTCACGCACTGCTAGGTCTTTTAGCGGACATGCTTCCGGAGGAAATGAGCTACCTAAAACCACGTATAAAGCCAAGAAGGTTCTTTGTCCGTTGGGAATGGAAGTAGAAAGAATATATGCATGTCCGAACGATCGTATCTTATACCGTAAAGTATGCAAACATGCATGTATGTCCGATGTGCAACGCATGCCGATACAAGCGTAACAATCAATCGGATGACGGCGAGGAACATAGGCGAAGAAAGGACCTCTGGTAAGGTGGCATGGTATTTTCCTATAATTCCCGTTTGAAAAGGTTTTTGCAAATCAAAGGAGGCAAGCTACTGCGTTGGCACTCTGAGGAGCGCAAGAAGGATGGAATGCTAAGACATATTGTCGATTCCGTCCAAAGGAGAAACCTCGATAGGAGTTTCGGACTTTGGTGCGAAACCAAAGAATATAAGGTTTGGACCGATACGGATGGAATGAATCCTTTCAATGAGCATGAGCGTGAGCATAGCACATGACCCGTGACTCTCTCATCTATAACCTTCCTCCTTGGTTGTGTATGAAGCGAAAGTATATTTTCTTTGTCGATACTTATCCAAGGGCCAAAGCAACAGAGCAATGATATCGATGTGTACCTAGCACCGTTGGTAGAAGATCTAAAAGTCTTGTGGAGCGAAGGGTGCAGTATGGGATGCATACAAACGAGAGAATTTCACTTTGCGCTCCTTATTGTTTTGCACCATAAACGATTATCACGCCCTTGCTAACCTATCGGGCGAGTACAAAATGTGCCAAAGCTTGTACCCACTGTTTAGATGATACCGAGAGTGTGTGGTGAGACACTCACGCAAAACAGTCTACATGCGTCACCGGGTTCCTTGAGGGCTCACCCATACCGCAAGATGAAGAAACAATTTGACGGAGAGAAGGAAGGCGGTTCGGCTCAAGGCATTTAAGGGGACACGAGTTTTATGATATGGTTAAGGATTTAGATGTTGTCCTCGGAAAGGGATGTAAAATGAGGGCTCATAAGAAGAACACCTAGAAGAAGAGATCAATATTTTGGGACTTACCTTATTGGAAGTACCTAGATGTTCGACATTGCATCGACGTCATGCACGTGAAAAGAATGTATGTGACGACTTGATTGGTCTCTTCTTGAACATTCGTGACAAAACAAAGGCGTCATCAACACACGGCTTGACTTGGCCGATATGGACATCGGGCACGAGTTAGCACCGACGATAACAGATAATGGACGAACGTACCTTCCCCTGCGTGTTCAACCGTCCAAGGCGAGAGAACGAATCGTGCGGTGCTTGCATGGTGTGAAAGTTCCGTCGGTTACTCGACAGCGTGAAGAAACTTGTTTCGATGCAAGATTTGAAGTTAAATGGAATGAAGTCTCGTGATTGTCATGTCCTGATGACACGGATGCTCCCTATTGCAATTAGAAATATTTTGCCGATCAAAGTACGAGAGACAATCATGAGGCTATGTTATTTCTTTAACACAATTGCCCGAAAGGTCATCGATCCGGAAGGACTAGATGCTCTACAGACGAGGTGGTGGTGACTCTATGTCATCTTGAAATGTATTTCCTCCTTCGTTTTCGATATCATGGTACATCTCATTGTTCACGTTGTGTGGGAGATAAAATGTGCAGGCCGTATTCCTCGTAGCATGTACCCATTTGAGAGGTTCACGGAATTCTCAAGTCCTATGTACGGAATCGATCTCGGCGAGGGCGCATTGTCGAAGGTTATGCAAGCGAAGAGGTCATTGAGTTTTGTGTCGATTATATGGTTCGAGACTCAGCCGATAGGTGTGCCTCAATCTCGTCATGAGGGAGGTGAAGGGTATCGGAACTATCGGAAGGAAAGCAATCACTGCAGATATGGACACGTATACTCAAGCCCATTTCACGGTCTTGCAACACATGACCAAGTGGCACCTTATGTCGACCGGCACAAGAATGTGCTTGACAACAAAATCCGAGCGGAGGATGTTTGGATCGAGGAGGCAATATAACGATCGGTTCAACCAATGGTTGAAGGAGCAAATCGCTAGGAGCTCGCCAAGTGAGGCGACATGGTTGGCAAAGGGCCAACATTTGACAGTGTGACATGGCAAGGATATGACATAAATGGGTACACATTCTATCGTAGTCTCGGGATGTAAAGAGCACAAACGAGCAGCGGTGTCCGCATAGATGCGTTCGATGTCGATTGGTCGAGAAACTTCGTACTATGGGTTCATAGAAGAGATTTGGGAGCTCGACTACGTGGTTTCAAGATCCCCTTATTTCACGTTGGGTGCATCTCCACGGTGAAGGTTGACAAGTGCGGTGTCACTACCGTGGACCTCCAACGTGTCGGTACAAAGGCGAACCATTCGTGCTCGCCAACCAAGTTGTTCAAGTTTTCTATGTAACCGACCGGCAAATAAGAAACGCCATGTAGTTCTTCATGGAAAAGGAGAATTGTCGGAGTAGAGAATGTTGTGGACGAGGAAGAATACAATCAATTTGACGAGTTACCTCCTTTTGGAAATGGCATAAGGGTCGACGACGAACAACGTGACGAAGCTAGTTACGTACGCATTGACCATCTTGAAGGGCTCATTTTTAAAGGAAATAAGCAAGTACAATGAGAATGAGCTTCATATATGTGGCATTTACATATATGTATATAACAACGCATTTGTGTGATGTATATGTGAAAATGTGTGATGTAGTCAATTTTGAGAATGAGAAAATATGTAAAGAAATATACTATGTGAATCTTGTTGGTTGGTGTTGTATATGAATGCAGGTGGTTGGTGTTGTATATGAATCTTGCATAGTCGTTGGTGGTTGATCATGAATCACGGTGGTTGGTATTTGTCTCAAGAAATCTGATCGGCTTATCTCCCGAGGCCGTCGCCGTCCTCCCGGCCGAGCCCTCATGCCGCCTCCTCCCGAGGCCGTCGCCGTCCTCCCGACAAAGCCCTCGCCGTCGCCGTCCTCCCAGGCCGTCGCCGTCATCCCAGGCCGTCGCCGTCCTCCCCAAGCCGTCGCCTCCCGAGCCTTGCCACATTCTTCGTGTTCTTGACTTGACTATTTCTATCTGCTTTGAGTCTTGTCTGGCGTGAGTGTTCTTGATCTTTGATTTCTATCGAGAGTTCAAATAATTGTTATGATGTATATCTCTTGTGGGCTCAAAATGCATGCTCTGTGATGAACTAGTTCTATACTGATTGTGACTCTAATAGAAGAATCAGATTTGAGCTCTATTGATTGGCTTCACCGGTGAGTTGTAGTTTGTTGTCGATGTTAAGTTGATCTGTTTCACCCGCAAATGAATTTGTAGAGTATCTTTGTAGTTTCGGTTCTATTACATTCATGTCGATTCTTATTCACGGTGATATCTGTTCATTTGATTCAATTTATCATTGTTATATATCAACGCTTGTTGTGGATGATCGAAATAAACTTATTGTCGTGAATGATTCAATAGCATACTATTACATTTACCTTTGCATGTGAACATTTCAACGATATTTTCGAGCTAGATTACATCTTTAAGAAAAGTTTTAGAGCTCAAGTCTTGATTTTAACTATTAGATCATTTGTGAAGAGTATAGGCATTGCATGAGAAGGCCAACATTTTAAGATCTTGAAGCAACTCTGTTCTGAGAGCAATCCTAAAACAATTAAATTGTTATTTGTTAGATTTAATTGTTCTTTTAAGAGGTCGATGGTTATGTTATTTTCAGCATATCTATATTCTTTGAATATTTATATGAGTATGAATGGCGCTTTGGAGTTAAAATATTTATATTGAAAAGCCTCCTCTGTGCACATCACCCCTCTTGACGTAAATCTCCTCAGTGCACATCACCCCTCCCTCTACTCCTCTCCTCTCTTCCATTTCAATATGATCACTTTCTTATTTTATCCTTATAGACCCACCAATTGAGCAACATGTCATCCGCGCATTCTTCAACACCATCGCGGGGCGTCAGCCCAACATCAAGGCGCCAAGGAAGGGGCTATCAAAGAAGCACGAGGGCGATTTACCATCACACGATCGATGCATCCGGGGTCCCTCTCCTTCCTCACAAAGCGATGGCGCATTCCGAACATTGATTGGAATAGTTGCGAGAGCGGTTGAGATCACATTCAATTCGTGGAAGAGCGTTCGAGACTCTAAAGCGTGGTGTGGACCCAAATTTTGGCATCGTTCGAGATCCCGGAAGAACACCAAGGCGTCGTGCAGCGACAAACCTACCTAGCGGCGTGCAAAGCATGGAAGAACTTCAAACACGCTTGTCAAGAAATACGTGAGACGGATGAAACGCCTATTCATAAATACCCATTCACGGAACCACAATGGGAAGAGTTCAAGCGATGAAGACAATCAAGATTTCAAAAGTACAAGTGTGGCGCATAAGGCCCTCCAAGCAAAAACACACACCCCACGACTTGGCACGGTGGGTATCGGGTAAAATCCGATGGAGGACGGAGGATGACTTGGTAGCCCAACAGACATCGCCCGCCATTTTCCAATATCCGGATGAGCGCTCGAAATTGGATTAGACAAGGTCATCTACAACGACAGTGGGGGCGTCTCCTTCGAAACTCTGCGGACCGACAAGTGTCCCAATGTACGGTAAGATATCAATCGAAGTCGTAGCTTGTAATGACTCGAACTTCATACAATTGAAATGACATGTCGTGCTCTTGCGGGAAGAGCCGAGTTTGAATCTACCATGGGATCATTCCATGGAGCAAGGAGAATGATATGCTCTCCGTGGCCACAGGAAACAAGGAGCACCCGGCCGTCTGAGAGGCCTTGGGCTTTACGTTCCTTAGAAATATGGTTTCCAAGATGACTCCGAAATGTATCGGCGTAGGAAGAGAACCAAAGCCGAGCTATGAGAAGAGTTCAAGGCAACTCTTAGAGAGGAGATAATGGGTGAGCTGGCTGATGTAATCAGAGATGAGGTGCGGAAACAAACAGAAAGTCGTGACCCGCCGCTCCGTGGTAGCTAGCCCGCATAACCATCCGAGTAGTTGCGCGTCCAATCCGACGGAAGCGTGGCCAAATTTCTGTGGACAACATCCGGTAAAATTATTATCTCTCAATGCTTGCTCCATTCATAGACCTATTGGAGTAGCTAATTTTGTATCGTTATGTAGGAGCCTACGGTGCGTGCTCCAAGTGAGATGTGCCTCCGTTCCTTGTCTGTTGCTTGGGGCCGGGCATATCGATGCAGTATCGGGGCGGGGTGCACGGTAAACCTTTAGCGCCAGGCTACGCAAAAGTTAATGTGGATGGTGTGCATGCCAATTTTGAGGTCGTCCCGCTACCGAAGGCCCCAGCAGCGAGATCGTGACTCTAGGGCGTGCCATTGGAACATTCATCCGATGGCCCAAATCGACATCTCCTCGGAGGCTTCTTCACGGTGGCGGACGGAAGGGCGGCACGAACCCGAGCTACAAGCGCGGTGTTATCCCCTAGCGGCGGACGAACGAGCTAGCGATGGTGCTATCTCCACAACGGCGAATCTAACGAGCTAGCGATGGTGCTATCTCCACAGCACGGCAAACGAGCTAGCTAGCGCGCTATCTCCACGGTGCTATTCTCGCCAAAGCAACTTGCGTGCGAACCATTACGGTGCGTCTACCATAAAGTCGACCTACGATCGAAGCGTTGGCAGGGCAAATCAAAGATGGAGGATGATGGCGATCCCGTACCGCCATTGTCCCGCAAATTCGTGCTAGGCGGCCGATGATATTCCATAAGAGCAACTCGTAACCCTAGGACTTGGTTGCCAAACATTACACAATTGGTATATGCAGCAGTCCAATAGGCGGAGGCAAAAGCGGCGCTCGGTATCATCACAAATTCAATCGGGAATATTTCCGGCCGAAGTTCGAGATTGTGTCTTCGTGGTGACCTTTGACGATATATTTGATCTTTTCACGCTCAACGCTCTCGACGCCTCACTCATTCGATCTTTGGACGCCGTAAGTGCGCACAATTACAGTTTCTATTCACGTCATACCGATATATGTCACAATTTGTTGCTTCTCGTGCATATATATAGATTCATCTTGACCAAGCTAGATCATCGAAATTACCAATTGGTTTCTGGACCCACGCTTGGTCGCCATTGATACCATCAACGAGGATGCATCCTTCGTCGAGAGCTATATTACAACAACACCTGCCGGCTCACCGCGATAAGGATTTTGTTCTTATGCCATACAATGAGAACTTCAATGGATTTTAATTGTAATTATACCAAAATGGAACAAGGCTATATACCTTGATTCTTTAAGTAAGAACAAATCCAAGTACACGACTATCGCGAAATACTCGATTGGTAAGTACATTGTACATTGTACTCTTTTTCCTTCGAATGACTAATCTAACTTTTTCGAATAACGAAGGTCGTTCGCCGCATACATTCAACAAACACGTGGCTCGACGACAGGGGCCAAGCCCTTGAAATATTCTCGCAATTTTCGGTATTCACTTGCTACATTAATTAATCCTATACAACACTTAGCGAGAATGCCTTTTGATTTAACACATTCTATTTTTGCGGTGCCACCGGCGGAGCCGGGCAACACGTGTGGATACTCGTGTGCCACCATATGAAACTACTCCTCGATTTCTCGAAGATCGGCAATTCTAAGGTTTGTCAATCTTCCGCATTCATTTCATACTTGTCACGTTATATATGTAAGCGTTGATTTTCCTATCGACAGTTGCGCCCATCCCTACATGTGCATTGAAGCGGTGGACTTTGCAAAAATTCGAGGAGAGTTCGCTTGGTTTTTGTGGAGTAAAGTCATCAAATCCAATGGAGAGTTCCACTGCGCACTGTAATTGTGAATTTGTTAATGGATATTAATATCATTTCAATTAATTCATTTGCGAAATGGATGCTTTATGTTTGTAAATGAAATGTGATGTGAATGAAGTGTGATATGTTTGTCAAATGAATTGAGATCTGAATTGTATGTATACATATACTGCTCATCCGCTTGTTTCAGAGGGCATGGCTAGCATTTCGAGGCTAGCCAATAAAAAGAATTAGATTTAGGGTAGAAAGGAACATCACGGGCGGTTTGTAGCTACAAACCGTGCGCGATATTCAACATCACGACGGTTGTTCGACAACCGTCTGTGATAACCTTCGATTATCACTAACCCATAAATTCAGACGGTTCACAAAACCATTTGTGATGATGTTTTTGAACCGTCTGTGATGACCTTTTCTGTAGTAGTGTACGCCGTACGTTAGTTACCCGCTGGCTACGTATGCTGCAGAATGTTCACGTACAGCTACAGGAATGGAGATTTGACTCGGCTCTCGCTGCTACAGGTCGATTAACCAGCACAACAACAGTACTATTAGAGGTGAGATGGCGAACGTGTTATTCTGATCGATCTAACTGCAGGCTGCACAGTACTCACCGTCTACTCCTACCTTTGTGTTACACTTGAACGTCCGTACATGCACGTACGTACATGTGTATGCGTTCTGCCGGCCCATACGGCTGCATGCATGCTACATTCTTAGTTTGCTATTAGATCCAAGCACCAGTTACTAAACAAGCTACAAGTCAGAGGTACGTGCTCTTCTGCTTGAATAGATCCTTTTCCAAATTAACATAGTTCAAACATGAATCAAGAAGACACAGTGTCAAAGGCAGACTGCAACTAGTACCAACACAAATAGTTCGATGCCCCAGAAAATATACTAGCTAGCAACACACACCACCGTTGATTCCCCACATATATAGCAATTTGCATGGTTACACATGTTAGGTCACACTGTCAGGAGCAGCCAAAGCCTGAGCTCAAGATCCAAACCATCCTCCATGACGCCACCACCACCACCGCACACACCAACCCCCGAGTCCAAGTTCACCTCCAAGGCCTTCATCCTGGCGGTGGACGTCGTCGCTGAGAAGGAACTGTAGATGACCGGCCCAGCCGTCGAGGTGGCGCCTCCATCGCCGGCACGATGCGGCGGCGAGACGTTGAGGTTAGGCGGAGGAGCTCTATGGTTAAGTGAGCACTCCCTCAGCCTGGCCCTCTCCCTCCGGTGGACATTCATGTGGCCTCCCAGCGCCTGCGCTGACCGGAACTCCCTCTTGCAGTAGCCGCAGGTGTAGGACGACGACGACCACTGCGGCGGCCATGAGAAGCTGCCCATGCTGAAGCTGTAGCAGCTCCATGGTGGCTGCTGGTTGAGGTGGCCATCATCTCTCGCGCTTCTGCTCTCCATTGGTTTGTAGTGTTGCGTAGTAGTAGCTTGGAAGGGGAGGGAGAGCTAGTCTAAGTAGAGCTGGGCTGAGCTAAACGAAGGACATATATAAGCAAGTGAAGGGTACAAATGTACTTTGTCATGTACTGCATAACACTGTTTTGTGCAAGACATGTGGGTCCTGAGGCACTATACATATTTGTGACCGAAATGTGGGCCACTGTACTGTACCCGTCGTCGTATACATCTCTATCGATAAGTCAAAACCGAAAAAATCTAATTAATTGATCAAGGCATACATATGTATGTATGGGATGTTGGAAAGTAATATAGATTTACTAAGTAATAACGTGTTAAAATCTTGATACAATCGGCATTGAATCAAAATTGATTAGTTTATTTCCTTTGTTAGGTTTTTCTTATTTAGTTGTTGACTTAGGTAGTAAGTTGACTAGGCTATATAAGTAGGAGGCTCGTAATCTATTTTGATGTGAAAAAAGAGCAAGCGAAAAAAGAAAACCTCTACCAAGGTAGTTGCAGCTAAACATCAAAATTCTTATGTGTACAATACCGTAAAAGTTCAACATAGATAAAAGTTGCCTCAGGTGGCAGCGCGGCACACGCACTACCATATAAAAGTTCATCACAGATAGTTCGAAACTGTCATCATACATGGTTCCTTGAACCGTCTGACTTCATGGATCAATGATAATAGGTGTTATTTGCAGATGGTTTTTGAACTATCTGTGAAAACCATATCACGGGAGGTTTGAAACTAGAACCATCGTCCGTTATCATAGACGATTCAAAACTAGAACCGTCTGTAATAGTTAATTATCACAGATGGTTCAAAATTAGAACTGTCTGTAATAGTCAGTTATCATAGACGGTTCTTGGTAAAACCATCTGTGATAGTTGTACCAGAGCTAAAAAAAAGTGGGTAATTTTACCATGATATTTAAGCCACGGTAAAAATGCAAACTTACTAAATTTTTGGGCATCCAAGACATGGTAAAAATCTTGACTTCGCTAATTTTCTGGGCATCGGCATGACTCAAAAGTTGTAATTGTGAAGAACTTACAACATGGTAAACTGTAACATCACAGACAGAAAACACTACAAAAAACTAAAAGTACCTAGAACAAACTCTGATGTAAACACCTTTTTGCTAGACAATTCATCAATGACCTTAGGGATGTAATAGACCTCACTATCAGATAACAACTCTTTGTACAATATACATATGTAAATAAGAAGAAAAGAGATAGTGGATGACCCATATTGCTTTCTAAATAATGAAAACTAAAATTTACCTTTATATCTCTATCAAGGAAAAGACCTTTAGGGATGAGATTTGTGTATGTCAGGAGTAGCCTAACATTCTCAATATCACTTTCAATACTGTTTGCAACCCCAGGGTATTGTATTTTCATCACAACATCTGAACCATCCTTCAAGACCGCCCGGATGGACCTAATCAGGGAGAGCAACAGATAAGCAAAAGATAGCTCAACTGTCAGAGAAGCACAAAACAATATATTAGCTTTACTTGCTGCTGAGGTGATCCACAAATATTGAATTTGGTAAGATTTTATTATAACATATGAGGGTTTCCTTTGCTGGACCAACTTGCCCGATACTCGTGCGGCTAGTGGCTCGTAGTCGAAACTCCTCAACTTGGAGGACCAGTCATGACCAAGCTCAGTATCAAGAATAGAATTCAGCTGCTTCCTCGGCATAACATCAACACCTTGACATACAATATCAAGAGTTTCCAACACCTACATCAACTCAGCCAAGCCTTCTATTTTAAAGAGGAGATGAGGAGAGGAGTGGAGAAGTGTGAAAAGAGAAGAGGAGATGAGGAGAAGAACAGCTGAGCCTTCTATTTTAAAGAGCAAATCCAGCGAGATGAATGGGAAATTCAAATTCGGTGAGAGCGGGTAAGTTGAAATATTATCATAGACGGTTCTAGGTAAAGAACCATCTGTGATAAGTAGGTCATTATAAACAGTTTTTTCCATGATTGTGAATTCAGATAGTCTATCTTGTAAAATCATATGTAGTAACTTTTATCACTACCGGTTTTTGTTGAATCGTTTGTGATGAGACGTCTAGGATGACCTTTTTGTAGTAGTGACATGTGCTACACCATCAACAAGGCCGTGGTGTAGGGTGCCATGCCGAACACTTTAGACATGAAAACATAAGCAAAGGAGGGAACAGTGTCCCTCCAATACCCAATGCTCATGAAGAGCATCTATGGGTCTTAGGCAGTGAAGATGAAGGTGTTGATGAGCGCACAAGGGGTGTGGGTGGCGGTGGAGGGCAATGAGCTGTTCGACGAGCGCAACGACCATATGGCTCTCGCTGCCATATTCCAAGCTATGCCTGAGGCCATGATGATGGTCTTGGCCGAAAAGGAGACATCCAAGGAGGCTTGGGACACCTTGAAGGAGATACACATCAGTGTTGATCACGTCAAGGAGACATGAGGTCTATATTGTCTTGAGTTGATTCCAGGATGTTGAGGAGATGTCACTACTACAGAAAAGGTCATCACAGACGGTTCAAAAACGTTATCACAGACGGTTTTATGAACCGTCTGAATTTATGGGTCAGTAATGATACGAGGTCATTACAGACAACTATCGAACCATCTGTGGTGCAAATATCACAGACGGTTTTTAACTAAAAACCGTTTGTGATAGCTGATAATTACATACGGTTTTTAACTAAAAACCGTCTATGATATATAGTTATCACAGACGGTTTTAGTTAAAAACCATCTGTGATATATCAGATATCACAGACGGTTCGATATCACAGACGGTTTTTAGTTAAAAACCGTCTGTGATATTCTTTTGTACCCCTAAATCTATTCTTGTTTATTGGCTAGCCTCAGAAAATGCTAGCCATGCCCTTTGAAACAAGCAGATGAACAAGTAGATGTATACATACAATTCACATCTCAATTCATTTGACAAACATAAAACATCCAATTCACATCACATTTCATTTCACAAACATAAGGCATTCATTTCGCAAATCAATTAATTGAAATGAAATAACATATCCATTAACAAATTCACAATTACAAAAGATGTACATTGCATTTGCACTTAGATTGTAACATTGTATTTTTTATTGCTCTATCACTCCGGAATCGAGGTTTCGCGAGACCTCGATTCCGGAGTGATAAGAGCAATAAAAAATCATGGTGCGCAGTGGAACTCTCCTTGTGACTTTATGACTGCAGTCACCAAAAAGTACGCCAACTCTCCTCGAATTCTTGAAAGGTCAGGCTGTTTCAATGCAGTTGACGGGATGGACGCAGCCTGTCGATAGGAATATCAATGTGCGTATATATGTAACGTGATAAGTATGAAGTAATTATGGGAAGATTGACAAACCTTGGAATTGGTGATCCGCGAGGAATCGAGGAGTAGTTCCATATGGTGGCAAACGTAGAAGCCACATGTGTTGCTCGGAGGCTGCTGGTGGCACTGCAAAAAATGAAATGTGTTAATTCAAGAGGCATTACTACCAACTGTTGCATAAGATTAATTAATGTGTAATAGCGAATACCTTAAAATCTTGAGCATGTGTCAGGCCTTTGGCCCCTTGCGCCGAGCCACCTCCCATTGCAACGCACATCGCGAACGCCCTACGTGATTCGAAAAAGTTAACCTTAGTCATTCGGAAGGAAAGAACGAGTATAATATAGGTATGTATGGAGAAAATGTACTTACTTATCGATTACTTGGCTGACAATTGTGAATTCCATTTTATTCTTACTAAGGGAATCAAGGTAATATACCTTGTTCCATTTTGGTACAATTACTATTAAAATCCAATGATAGTTCTGATTGTAGGGCATAAGTACATATTCCTTATTGCGTTGAGCCAACAGTCCTGCTGCAATGTACCTCTCGATGACGGACGTATCCTCGTCGATGGTATACTTAGCGACCAAGTGTGGGTCCAAGAAACCAACCGATGATGATTTGGATGTTCTAGCTTTAGTCAACATGTGTCTACATATATACAGTCGAAAGCAACAAATTATATATGACATTTATCGGTATGACATGAACGGAGACTGTGATTGTACACACTTACAGCGTCCAGCATCGAATGAGTGAGACGTCGAGAGCGTTGAGCGTGAAAAGATCGAATAAATCCTCAAAGGCGACCACGAAGACACACTCTTGAAGACTATCTCCAGCACGAATTTGACAGTGATACCTGAGCTCCGTTCTCCATCTGGCTTATTGGACTGTTCCATGTACCACTTGTGCAATTGCTAGCAACTAATTGCTAGGGGTTGGAGGCCTTTTTCTCGAGCAACGGCTCGCCAAGCACAAATTTGCGGGCTAATGGCAGGTACGAGATATCATCATTGGTCTTCTTTGCTTTGCCCTTCTTTGCCTCGTCGTAGGTCGTCTTTAAAGGCACGATGGTGGAAGTTACCTTTGGTGGAAGTTCTTTGCACCGGAATAGCGCCCGTGAACATAAAACCGGTCAGGTAGTCGATCTTGTTCGAGTTGCCCTTGTGGAGATGGCACCGGCACGTGGGCGATCCGTTCAAAGTTGCCCTTGTGGAGATGACACCGGTGCGTGGTGATCCGGTTCAGGTTGCCCTTGTGGAGATGGCATCAGTGCACGTAGCTGATCTGCCACCGGTGAAGAAGCCTCTAGGCAGATATCGCTTTTGGGCCACTGGATGAAGGATCCAATGGCTTGCCCTAGAGTCACGAGCTCGTCGTTGGTGGGCTTCGGTAGCGGGACGACCTTGAAATTTGTGTGTACACCATCTACTGACACTTTTCCGTAGCCTGTCGCTAAAGCTTGACGGTGCAGCATGACCCCTTCAACAGACGAATATGCCATGCCCCAAGTAGCGCACAAGGCAACGGAGGCATATCTCACTTGGAGCTTGCACTTCGTAGGCTCCTACATAATGATACAAAATTAGTTACTCCAATTAAAAGTCCTATCAATGGAGCAAGCACTCGAGAGATAATAATTATTAGCAGGATGTCGTCCACAGGAAATCTAGCCTCGCTTTCCGTCGGATTGGATGCGCAACTACTCGGACGGGTGTGCGGGCTAGCTAGCATAGGAGCGGCAGCGGCGGCAACCTGCTAATTTTCTGTATATTTTCACACCTCATCTCTAACATAATCACTTAGCTCATCTCTTAGCTCCTCTCTAAGAGATGCCTTGATCTCTTCTCGTAGTCGTGCCTCATGCTCGGCTTTGGTTCTCTTCCAATGGCGATACATCTCGAGTCGTCTTGGAAACCATGTTTCCAAGGAACGTAAAGCCCAAGGCCTCTCGTACGACCCGGGTGCTCCTTGTTTCCCAGGGCCGTGGAGAGCATATCATTTTGCCTTGTTCCCTGGAATGATCCCAGGGTAGATTGAAAACTCAGCTCTTCCTGCAATAGTACGATATGTCATTCCATTTCGTACGAAGTTGTGGAGTAATTACAAGCTACATAGTTCGATCGATATCTTACCAGGTGCTGAGACACTTGCTGGTCTGTAGGGTTTCGAAAGGAGACGTCCCCCGATGTCGTTGTAGATAACCTTGCTCTAATCCAATTTCGAGCGCGGTCATCTGAGATATTGACAAATGGCGGGGCGATGTCCTCCTAGGCTGCCAGTTTATCCTCCCTCCTCCATTGCGGGATTTTACCCGCATACCCAGCTGTGCCAAGTCTGTGGGGGTGTGTGTGTTTTGCCTGGAGGGCCTTGTGCGCCGCACTTGTACTTTTGAAATCTTCGATCGTCTTCATCGCCTTGAACTCTTCACATTATGGTTCCAGGAATGGGTATTTATGAAAGGGCGTTTCGTCCGTCTCCACGTATTTCTTGACAAGCGTGCTCTTGAAGTTCTTCCATGCTTTACACACCCCTAGCAAGGTTTGTCGTTGCACGACGTCTTGGTGTTCTTCTGGGATCTCGAACGAAGCCAAAATTTCGGTCAGCGGCTCATGTTTTTGAGTCTTAGGCACGCTCTTCCATGAATTGAATATGATCTCAATTCATTCTCGTGCAACTATTCCGACCATTCTTTGGAATGCGCTTACTGCTTTGGGAGGAAGGAGAGGGGTCCCAGATCCATCGACCTCTGTGATGGTAAATCGGCCCTCAGGCTTCTTCGATAGACCTCTTCCTCTGTGTTGTCATTTTGGAGCGGACGCATCCGGCGATGATGTTGAAGAATGCGTGAATGACATATTGCTCAATTTGTGGGTCTATTAGGATAAGATAAGTGATGATATTGAATTAGAAGATGAGGAAGAAAAAATGTGAAACATGATGCTCAATGTTAGGAAGAGAGGAGAGGAGTAGAGGGGAGGGGGAGAAGGGAGGGGGTGATGTGGACAGAGAGAGGGGGTGATGTGCCTATCTTAGCACCTACTTTGGTTGCTAATACTATATACTAATACTCACAACAAGCAAAAGACAATTTACTATGCTACTGTAGTAAACAATTTACTATGAACATTACAAAATAAATCAAATAGCAAACTATGCTACTACAGTAAACAAGATCTCTATTCACAACACACTTTTAACAACTTCGATCAATTGAAATCAATGTAAACAAGATGTTATGTTGGCTTCATTTGAACAATGGACACACTCAAGGAACATTATCTGACAATCCCTGATTAAATAAGATCTACAAGCATTTGTAAACAAGATCTACAAGCATTTGTAAGCCGAATGTCGTGGTCATGCACCGTGGTGCCTAGGGTTACCTCAGGGGACGGCGGCGGCAACGAGGGTATGGTGGCGGTGACGGGCCCGAGGGAGGAGGACGGCGACGGCCTCGGAGGGACGGCAGCGGCGACGGGCCCAAGGGAGGAGGACGGCGACGGCCTCGGAGGGACGGCGGCGGCGGGGCCCGAGGGAGGAGGACGGCGGCGGCCTCGGAGGGACGGCGGCGGCGACGGCCGAGAGGAGGAGGACGGCGGCCTCGGGGGCAAGAGCGGCGGCGGGCCCAAGGGAGGAGGGCGGGCCTCGGGGACGGCCTCGGGAGGACGGCGGCGGCGGCAACGGGCTCGATCGGGATCTAGCTAGAGCAACTAAGTGTTGGTTTGCTAATAACTACAGTACGCGCAAAACCCTAGCGGGGGTTATATACAAAGGATTATTACAAACGGTTCTATTTAAGAATCGTCTGTGATATCAATATCACAGACGGTTCTAAGTTAAGAACCGTCTGTGATAATAAATATCACAGACGATTCTATTTTTAGAACCGTCAGTGATAATAAATATCACGACGATTCTATTTTGTTGCAAATCTTGAAAATTTAAATTCAAATTAATTATTTTAAAATATTTGGATCTTATTTGAATTTTTCTCGAGTTTTCCGCTTTTAAAATCAATTTTTTAGAGTTAAAAGAAATCTTAATTGAAAATATATTATCAAAATATCTTGGAAATATTTTATTTAAGCTAAAAGGTATCTAAAACTTATATAAATTTTTCTAGAATTTTGAAAGTAATTTCATATTTTAAGAGGCTTATTAAGTTTTCTAGTATTTTCAGAATCAAAAATTAAAATAAAATTTAAAACCCTCCTCCTCCGGCCGCCACGTGGACGGCCGGATTGCTGTCCATGCCGCCCTCCATCCCGCCTTCCCCTTCCCCTACCCGCCACGTGACGAGGCAGATTGCCGCCGCCTCCCTCCTACGATCCCTCCGCCCCCTCTCTCACTTGCCGCCTGCCCACCTGCCGGCGCCTCTTCCGCCGACCGCCCGGCCCGCCTGTCATCTCCTCCTCCTTCCTCCCTCCTGCGCGCCGCCGCTCAGAATCCGCCGCCTGGCCAACGCGCCACCCTCTCTCTTCCGCGCCCTCCTCCCTAACCGCCCCCACACCGCGCCCACTTCCCTCTCCCCGCCCCCATCTCCCCACGTTTCTCCAACCGCCGCCAACCGCCGCCATTCCTCCACGACGGCGAAAAATCGCCACCTCCTCCTCCATTCTCCTATTTAAACCCTCCCCGCACCTCCATTCCTCCTCCTCTTTTCCCCACTCTCCTCTCACTCCCGGCCGCTCCACCGCCCAAGACCGTGCTCCCTTGCCGCCGCCGTCGCGATCTCCAGTGAGGAATCGCCACCGCCAGCCGCCCCGCCACACCGCGACCACCCCGAGCTTCACCGCGCGCCTCCTCCGCCCTCGGCGCCTCTCCCGTCGCGGAGCCGCCGCCGACCGAGTCCTCGAGCCGCCGCCTCCTCCTCGCCGACGCTGCCTCCCACCACCTCCGATAAAGCCCGAGCCATCTCCGAGTTCCCTCGCCTCCTCTCTTTTTCCGCCGCCGCAAGAACCGCGCCACGATCGCCGACGAGCTCGCAACCACCGTGCGCCCGACCGGCCAAATGCCGTTGACGTGGCCGCCACAAGAGTATCAGGAATTCACCCACGAAGGCAAGTCTCCTTTGACCATCTTGAACCTATGATTGCGAAATGTTTTTGAATATTTTAAATTTATTGCATTTGCTATGTTACATAAAATGTTAATTTCTGTCTTAAGGTATTAGATATCCCAATTATTGTTATGCCATCGGTTGAACTTTGAATACCATGTACCCTTGTAACCCTAGGATCACCTTTGTCTCAATAATGAGATTATTATAAAACTATAGTAAATATTGTAGCGGTAGTAAAATGCTTAGACATGCTTTATAACCGTTGGTAACCTTGGAATGGGAAATGTTACTCAATGATCTAGACTTACGTTAATCGTAATCGAATGGCAAATGGTGTTGCCTCTGCTCATGTGAAATGAATTAAATTGAGAAAATTGTTTTAGACCGGGCGGATGGTTGGTTTGGATTGGTGCGGTTAGCACGAGATCTTGAAAAGTGTATGTTCCGCCTAGTCAATTAAGGACCGACTCTTGTGTTTGTCCAGTCTGAGCACTACCGTACAACCACATGTCTATATGGGTACGACCTAGCCGATTAACTTATAATAGACTAGTTTAGGTACCACCGATGGAAAGTGGATACCGTGGTTACCGGTTATTCACAAGGGAGGGACGTGGTTACTTGTACTCATACTGGCGCAAGAGGGGCTTCATCTGGTGGTTAACCCTTCACGGTGAAACCTCGGGTGGTGTCTAGCTAGACTAGAGTAAGGTAAAGGCTTTGTGATGAATTATCTCGGTCTCATGCCTAAGGAAGCATGTCGACTATTAAGATAACTTGTCTCTTGTGGGTAAAGTGTACAACCTCGCAGAGTGTAAAACTATTCGAATAGCCGTGCTCACGGTCAAGGGCGGCAAGGAATGCTTTCATATGGTAGATCTTTATTTTGGTTTAAAACAAAGTTTGGGAACCCGAGAGTGGATGGAACTCTGGGATTTTGTCCCGTGGTCGGAACCGTGTGGGTGGTTAGAACCCGTAGTATCAAACTTGGTGGTAGAATCTTACGATTAAAATGCTTAATGATTTTAGTTAGAGTGAATACTTGATTAAACTGTCGCTTTCAAAAATAGTTATTGGTATTGGAAATAAATGTCGCTTTGTGCAAAAGAGCCATATAGCCCTCTTTGTTAAACCTTGCATTTATTGCATTTTCCCAAGACTTATGAGTACTTTATGTACTCACATGCTACACCTAAAATATATCTCGAGGAGTATGAAACTCAAGAAGGAGACTACAACTACTTGGGTGGATTTGAAGAAGGATATCCAGACGCTTAGGTCGCTCCCCCACCAATTGCACGTGGCGTATTGATGGGATTTTATCAATGTTTAATTTTGCTTCCACTGTGTTTGTGTTTATTTGTGAGGTCTAGAAACCTCGTTTGTGTTGTAAGACCTTGGTCAAGACTTTTATAATATTGTAATATTCGCCTTTGGCAATGTAATCATCATCGCTTAACTGTGCACTAGCTTTGATCCGGGACTAGTGCCGTAATACACGAGGGTCCGATTTGGTAATGCGGGTCCCGACAGAGATGGTATCGAGCCAATGTTGACCGTAGGTTGTGACCTAGTTTAGAATGGCAAAGCCTTAAGGACCTATATTTATTAAAATATATGTTCTAGAAAATTTTCTATACTTCTTTATCTCTGCTCTATTTATAATCACTTACTCAAAATTGTTTACTAAACTTCTATCTTTTCAAAATTTGTAGATGGCGGCTCTATCTCCGCAGATTAGTGGGACTACATCTCCCATGTCGAGATCGAGGGTGCATTTGTTGAGCTTCTTCGCCAACTAATGCAAGACCAAGTTCCGCTCACCGCCTATCTTCGAGGGCGAAAAGTCCGGATATTGGATCGAGATTCTTGGACAATGGAGGTATTCTGTATGCACGGAAGGGAATTGAATCCCATAGATACCCCATTGATCATCATCTGACCGATCGCTCGGGGCGCCACCAGATGCAGCTCGTCAGCCATAAGCGGTCCGTGTCGTTTACCAGAGATTCTGCAGCATCGCCCTCATCGCTTTTCATCCACTTGTGCGGGGATGTAGTCATCCGCAGCTCTTCGAGATCGCCGTGGGCGATCCCCGCCTTTCACATCGTTTCACCACTCAGCGATGGCGACCACCCACGCCACGCTTTGAGGAGATTGACGACTTGATGCTTCTCACTTCCAGCTACCAAGATTCCGACACTCTCCGTGCTCACTCATCCGAGCCGTGCAACAGAGTTTGAGCCGGGCGACCCCGAGCTGCATGCTAGCCTCCACCCGACTACACACCATCTTCACCAAGATCACCGTCGTCCCCAACAACCGTGCTCCAACTCGTCGCACAAGACCCGTACCTTACTCACGGCGCGCAAGAGTGTGCGGCGCCCTAGTCCGCTGTTCGACATCGATATCGGGACTCCAAGAAGAGACGCAGCCTCTCTCGTTCCGTTCTTGCTCTCGGCCTATTGCCTCCAGCAGAGTGACCATCTTCATACCGTGCCTCTTGCAACCGCCCGGAGTGTGGTTGTAAGCGCGCCACGGGTATCCTAGAGGAGGATCCAGAGGAGGATCCTGAGGAGCTTGTCTTCGAGGAGGATAATTAGTTGCAGACAAGAGCACCCAATTTAAATGTTTAATTCCTTAGAACGATTTGTATTTTATTCTAGTGTGTGGGATGGACTGCACTAAGCACTTGTGCACCTGTGGTACAGCCATTTCCTTTAAAATTTAATTTGAATTCAAAACAAGTTTTCTTCCAATTGTTGTCTGTGTTTTCCTTGTGTGTTGGTTTGGGATGTGGTTTAGTCTCCCTAATCTCTTACCTATGCTACTTCCTCTTTCCTTTGCTAACCCGCTACCACGAAGATGGTGAACACAAGGAACAAAGGTTTAAGAATACCGAATGTCAATGCTCACCGTAAGGCAATAATCCAATTCCACCCCGCCAGCTCAACCCCTAACTTGGAATGATGATGGCCATGCAGCTCTAATTACTCCAAGCATTAGCCCAAAACCAAGTCCAAAGAAATTCGCAGCACCCAATCAAGCACCACAATCCAAGCCGGGAGTTTATGAGAACTCGCCCTCCAACTTTCGGGGTCAAGAGACCCAATGGAAGTCGACGATCGGATCAAGGACGCCGAAAGGAAGCTGAATTTGGCACAATGCAATGGAAATGAAAAAGTGTTGTATGTCGCTCACCACCAAAGGAATCGCAGACTAATTGGTGGAGAACTATTGTGTCGCTCACCGTAATGCACAAGATATCACTTGGTGAGTTTGAAGAAGCATTCCGATCGCACATATTCCTACCGGGATCATGGAAATGAAAAGGATGGAATTCTATAAGTTGCAACAAGGAAACCAACAGGATCGAGTATCTCGAACAAATTTACCAAACCGCCGATATGCTTCAGAGGATGTTGCAACCGATGCAAAAAAATTTGAGATTCATGCAAGGATCGGATCCCAATCTCAAGGTGCGTTAGTGTCTAATGATTATCCAACTTTCCAAGACATGGTGAACAAAGCTATCATCCAAGAAGATGCCCAACGCCGCTTACATGAAGTCCGAAGAGGAAATTTCAGCACGCAGGTGCCAATAACACTCGCCACCGTCCAAATCAGCCACACTTTTTCAGACCTTCTATGCCGAGTGTGCCGAGGACACCAATCAGTGGACCTCGTCCAATACCTCGTGCACCACGACCAATCAATGGAGATCAAGCCCAACAAAACAAGATCGCAATGCGAGAATTCAAGGCTTCAACCGAAGAACATGGGGCATTACGCCAACAATCGTCGCAGAACGCCAAAGAAGACTCTGTCTGCTTCAACACAGGACTACTCCAAAGACGAGCCCCACCAAATAGACAAGTCCGTGGAACACCGCAAGCGACAAGGACTCCACAAGTGATAAACAGGGACATGTCAACCATGTTACATCGCAGTACGACTTCAGAAGCACCAGAGGTAGTTCTGGCTAAGTTCCTTGTCAACTCAAGACCGCCTCGATTATTTGATTCTCGAGCTTCTCATTCGCTTATTTCAAAGGATTTGTTGAAAGAAACAATTTGAATACTCAAATGTTAAAGAATAATATGCTAGTCCAATCACCGGAAGGAAATGAGGACTAATACTGATTACGCCCTAGAGCAACTGTAGATATAAATGGAGTTAAGTTCCTAGCTGATTTTATTATAATAGACTCCAATAGTCTAGATGTGATACTTGGAATTGATTGGTTAACCAAGTATAAAGGGCAGATAGATTGTGCCAACCGTGCTATTACTCTTACCAACTCTGAAGGAATCCAAATAGAGTGCAAGCCGAGTTTATCCACAAGGAATGGATGTGAGTTGAATAGCTTGAAGGGAATAACTATGGAAAAAAGTGCCTATAGTACAAGAATATCCAGATGTATTTCCTGAAGATTTACCGGGATTGCCACCAGATAGAGAAGTTGAATTTGTTATTAATCTGCACCCTAATGCCCCAATTTCAAGAGACCCTCACCGGATGTCTCGCCAATGATTTAGCGTAAGTCAAGAAGCGGATCAAGAACTACAAGAGAAAGGATTTGTCGACCAAGTTCTTCACCATGGGGAGCACCAAGACTTCTAGTGAAGAAAAGGATGGCGCTCACGATGTGTGTGGATTACGAGCATTGAATGATGCAACAATCAAGAACAAGTACCCTCTACCGGGATAGATGACTTATTTGATCGCTTAAAAGGATCATGTGTCTTTTCCAAGATTGATCTTCGATCGGTTATCATCAAATGAAGATCGATCGAGGATATACCAAAGACAAAGATTTGCTACTCGTTATGGGTTATCTGAGTTTACGTAATGTCCTTTGGTTTGACCAATGCTCCCGCATATTTTATGAATCGATGAATAAGGTGTTTATGGAATATTTGGATAAGTTTGTCGTCGTGTTCATTGATGACATTCTAATTTATTCTCGAAATGAAGAAGAACATGCCCAAAGATCCGAGGATAGTATTGAAAACTCGAGAGAACACCACCTATACGCCAAGTTCAGAAGTGTGAGTTACGGTTAAAGAAAGTAGATTTCTTGGGTCATGTTATTTCAGCAGAGGAGGTGTCAGAGATCCCAGAAGGTGATGATGTACTTAATCGACGCAACCCAAGTCAAGAATCGAGATCGAAGTTTTACGGGATTGGTGGCTATTACCGCCGCTTCATAGAAGGATTCTCCAAGCCAGCTGCACCACTCACCCGCTACTAAAGAAAGAAAAGAAGTTTGAATGGAGTAAATCATGTGAAGACAGCTTCCAAGAGTTGAAGAAGAGGTTAACTGCGCACAAGATTGACCCTTCCCGATATCGTGAAGGATTTTGAAGTATTCTCGATGCATCCGACAAGGGGCCGTGGTTCGATGCAAGAAGGAAGGTGGTAGCTTATGCTTCAAGGCAATTGCGTCCGCATGAGCGTAACTACCCAACCCATGATTTAGAGCTAGCTGTTGTTGTGCATGCTCTAAAAGTCCGGAGGCATTATTTAATCAAGAACTGCTAGAAATTTATACGGATCACAAGAGTTTGAAGTATATTTTCACTCAACCCGACCTCAATCGAGACAGAGAAGATGGTTGGAGCTAATAAAGGATTATGATGTGAATTCATTACCATCCGGAAAAGCTAATGTAGTAGCGGATGCCTTGAGCGAAAAAGCTATTGCAATAATCGATGATCAAAGACAACAACCCGCACTTCATGAAGAATTTCAATGACTCAATCTAGAAGTAGTAGGAGAAGGATTTCTAGCTACTTTGGAGATTCAACCAATTTTAGAGAACCGTATAAAGGAAGCCCAAAGAGAAGATAGTTATGTCAAAGAAATCAAAGAGAATATGAAAAGGAAAAGCACCAAATTTTTCGAAAATGAAGAAGGTATCCTTTGGTTTGGAAAAGAATTCTTATACCGGAAAGAAATAAAAGAACTCGAAGGAAGCTCGGGATCTAGCTAGAGCAACTAAGTGTTGGTTTGCTAATAACTACAAATACATCGAATGGAAGTGGGAAGAAATTGGTATGGACTTCATATCAATCTAGATTGAACCATCGCATGCCAAGCAAAACCCTAGCGGGGTTATATACAAAGGATTATTACAACAATTCACATCAAGATTACGGCGAGGCTGCATGAGCTCTTGGGGACAAACTTGAATTTCAAAGACAAGACATATCATCCACAGGCGATGGTCAAGCAGAAAGAGTAAATCGGTTCTAACTCAGATTGCGGGAAAATGCGAACACCATTGTATTGGAAAGAAACAGAGAAGGACAAGTATTTGGACCGATGTGTTGAAGCAAGCGAAGAGCAAGTTCGTGCGGTTCAAGATGATTAAAGACAAGACAAACAAGATGTAAAGCTACGCAGATAATCGTCAAGAGCTTTAGAATTTATACCGGAGATCATGTGTATTTGAAAGTTTCACCTTAAGAATCAACTTGGGAGCGTGAAGAAGATTTGAGATCGAGTTTCCGATCTTTTCGAGTCCATCCGAATCTCTGGCCGAGATTCATCCTAAGGGGGTAGGTTTGTAACATCCCAAAATTTTGCAAATCTTGAAAATTTAAATTCAAATTAATTATTTTAAAATATTTGGATCTTATTTGAATTTTTCTCGAGTTTTCGCTTTTAAAATCAATTTTTAGAGTTAAAAGAAATCTTAATTGAAAATATATTATCAAAATATCTTGGAAATATTTTATTTAAGCTAACAAGATTGCTGTCCACGCTGCCTCCATCCCGCCTTCCCCTTCCCCGCCCGCCACGTGACGGATTTGCATTGCCGCCTCCCTCCCTACGATCGCCTCCGCCCGTCAATATCATTTTCGATTTTAGTTGTTTTCAAACTTCCCAAGGCCATAACTTTTTCATCCTAACTCGATTGGACCCATTCAAATTTCTAAATTCCTCACAAATTCCAATCTTTACATTTCTGCCATCCTTTCAAATTTTTGAAATTTATTTGATATTTTGAAATTTAAAATTTAAAATTTCAAATACCCTTTCTCCTCGTTTGAACTCCGATTCCATTGAAACTTCCTCCTAAATTCATCTAAATTTATAAACTTCATTCCAGTAATATTATTATAATATCTGTACTTTTATTTGTATTTATTTGTCCTTTGTGTTCTCGCTTATGCCAGAGAATCCGATCTGTCAAGAGTTCGCAGAACCGCAACTCGTGAATTACGAAGGCAAGTCTCCTTTGACCATCTTGAACCTATGATTGCGAAATTAATATTTTAAATTTATTGCATTTGCTATGTTACATAAAATGTTAATTTCTGCCTTAAGGTATTAGATATCCCAATTATTATTATGCCCTCGATTGAACTTTGAATACCATGTACCCTTGTAACACTAGGATCACCTTTGTCTCAATAATGAGATTATTAATATAGTAAATGTTGTAGCGGTAAAAATGCTTAGACATGCTTTATAACCGCTGGTAACCTTGGAATAAATGTTACTTCAATGATCTAGACTTACGGTTAATCGTAATCGAATGGCAAATGGTGTTGCCTCTGCTCATGTGAAATGAATTAAATTGAGAAAATTGTTTTAGACCGGGCGATGGTTGGTTTGGATTGGTGCGATTCTATTTTTAGAGCTAGACTAGAGTAAGGTAAAGACTTTGTGATGAATTATCGGGTCTCATAATACTATTAAGATATTGTCTCTTGTGGGTAAAGTGTACAACCTCTGCAGAGTGTAAAACTATTCAAATAGTCGTGCCCATTGCTTTCATTTTTTATTTTGGTTTAAAACAAAGTTTGGGAACCCGAGAGTGGATGGAACTCTCGGGATTTTGTCCTATGATAGAACCCGTAGTATCAAACTATCTTTACGATTAAAATGCGGTTTTATTAGAGTGAATACGAGAAAAAATAGTTATTGGTATTGGAAATAAATGTCGCTATGATAAGCCCTTTGCATTTTTCCCTTATGAGTACTATAGTTATTAATACAAACACCAACCGCTTAGGTCGCTCCCCCACCAATTGCCCGTGGCGTATTCATATACATCACCTACCTTTATAATATTGTAATATTCGCCTTTGGCATTCATGCACATTTTGATCATATAAACACCAACCAAAGATTCAAAATTCTTCTACCTCACATAGTGTATTAATTCTTTACACATTTTCTCATTCTCATATACATCACATCACATTCTTTACATAAATGTCAATTCACATATACATCACACACATGCATTGTTATATACATAAATGCAAATGCCCACTTATATGTCGTACATTCTCATTCCACTTGCTTATTTTCTTTAAAAATTAGCCCTTCATGATGATCAATGCGTACGTAACTAGTTTCGTCACGTTGTTCGTCGTCGACCCTTATACCATTTCCAAAAGAAGGTAACTCATCAAATTGATTGTATTCTTCCTCGTCCACTACATTCTCTACTCCGAAAATTCTCCTTTTTCCATGAAGAACTACATGGCGTATCTTATTTGCCGGGTGGTTACATAGAAAACTTGAACAACATGGTTGGCGAGTACGAATGGTTCATCTTTGTACCCGACACGTTGGAGGTCCACGGTAGTGACACCATACTTGTCAACCTTCACCTGTGGGAGATGCACCCAACGACAGTGAAATAAGGGGATCTTGAAAACCACGTAGTTGAGCTCCCAAATCTCTTCTATGAACCCATAGTATGAGTTTCTCGACCCATCGGTACTGAATGCATCTATGCGGACACCGCTGTTCTGGTTAGTGCTCTTTACATCCTGAGACTGTGTATAGAATGTGTACCCATTTATGTCATATCTTTGCCATGTCACAACTGTAAATGTTGGACCTTTTGCCAACCATGTCAGCATCTCACTTGGCGAGCTCCTAGCGATTTGCTCATTCAATCATTGGTTGAACCGACTGTTGTGTTGCCTCATGATCCAAACATCCGGCCGCTCCGGATTCTGTTGCCGAAGCACATCCTTGTGTTGGTCAACATAAGGCGCCACTTTAGTCATGTGTTGCAAGACCGTGAAATGGGCTTGAGTATACGTGTTCATATTTGGAGTGATTGCTTTCCTTCCGATAGTTCCGATACCCTTCAGCCTCCCCTCATGCCGAGATTGAGGTACACCTATCGGTTGAATCTAAGCCATATAATCGACACAAAACTCAATGACCTCTTCTCTTGCATAACCTTCGACGATGCTGCACTCCGGGCGAGATCGATTTCGTACGTACGACTTGAGAATTCCCATGAACCTCTCAAATGGGTACATGCTACGTAGGAATACGGGCCCACATATTTTTATCTTCCACACAACGTGAACAATGAGATGGACCATGATATCGAAAAACGAAGGAGGAAAATACATTTCAAGATGACATAGAGTCATTACCACATCGTCCTGCAGAGCATCTAGTCCTTCAGGATCGATGACCTTCTGAGCAATTGTGTTAAAGAAATAACATAGCCTCATGATTGTCTCTCGGACTTTAATCGGCAAAATATTTCTAATTGCAACAGGGAGCATCTGTGTCACCAGCACATGACAATCATGAGACTTCATGCCATTTAACTTCAAATCTTGCATCGAAACAAGTTTCTTCACATTGCCGGAGTAACTAAACGGAACTTTGGCACCATGCAAGCACTGGCACAGTTCTGTTTTCTCAGTCTTGGACATAGTGTAACACGCAGGGGAAGGTACGTTCGTCCATTATCAGTGCATGTCGGTGCTAACTCAGGCCTGATGTCCATATCAGCCAAGTCAAGCCGTGCATTGACGCCGTCCTTTGTTTTATCACGAATGTTCGAAGAGACCAATCAGTCGTCGCATACATTCTTTTCTCGTGCATGACGTCGATGCAGTGTCAAACATCTAGGTACTCCCAATAAGGTAAGTCCCAAAATATTGATCTCTTCTTCCAGGTGTTCTTCTCATGAGCCCTCAATTTACGTCCCTTTCCGAGGACAACATCTAAATCTTTAACTATATTATAAACCTCATTTCCCTTTAAATGCCTTGGAGCTGAACCGTCTTCCTTCTCTCCGTCAAATTGTTTCTTCATCTTGCGGTATGGGTGACCCCTCCGAAGGAACCGGCCGTGACGCATGTAGACGGTTTTGCGTGAGTGTTTCAGCCACATACTCTCGGTACCATCTAAATAGTGAGTACAAGCTTTGGCACCTTTTGTACTATGACCCGATAGATTACCAAGGGCAGGATAATCATTTATGGTGCAGAACAATAAGGAGCGCAAAGTGAAGTTCTCTTGTTTGTATGCATCCTATACCTGTACCTCTCCGTTTCATAGTACTTTTAGATCTTCCATCATCGGTGCTAGGAACACATCAATATCATTCCCAGGTTGCTTTGGCCCTTGGATAAGTATCGACAACAAAATATACTTTCGCTTCATACACAACCAAGGAGGAAGGTTATAGATGCAGAGAGTCACGGGCCATGTGCTATGTCGGCTGCTCATGCTACTAAAAGGATTCATTTCATCTGTACTCAGTACAAACCTTATATTCCTTGGTTTTGCACCGAAGTCTACAAAACTCCTATCGATGTTTCTCCACTAGGCGGAATCAGTAAGGTGTCTTAACATTCTATCCTTCTTGCGCTCCTCCGAGTGCCAACGTAGCAGTTTTACCTCATTGGATTTGCAAAAAACCTTTTCAAACAGGGAATTATAGGAAAATATCATGCCACCTTAGCAGGAGGTCCTTTCTTCGCCTCTGTTCCCTCACCGTCATCTGATTGATTGTTACGTTTGTATCAGGATGCGTTGCACACCGGACATACATGCATGTTTGCATACTCTTTACGGTAGAGGATACAGTCGTTCGGACATGCATGTATTCTTTCTACTTCCATTCCTAACGGACAAAGAATCTTCTTGGCTTTATACATTGTTTTAGGCAACTCATTTCCCTCCGGAAGCATGTTCGCTAAAAGACCTAGCATCGCCGTGAAACTCTTATCGGACCAATCGTTGCTTGCCTTCAATTTCAACAGTTCAAGCACGGCCAACAAGCTCGTGTACTTTGACCTGCAACACGTGAACAAAGGTTTCTCCGAGTCCTTCATCAAGCCCCGAATTTAACATACTCTCTCTCATCATAATTCTCTTCTACATCGCGCAGCATCTAATCCAGATTGTCATCGTGCAACCCATCCGAATCCGAACCACAATCGACATCATCCGGCGGCATGTCATTCACTTTACCAGCGATGTCATCCGACGGCATATCATTCACTTCACCGGCGATGTCATCCGGCGGCATATGATTATTCACTTCGCCATGACTGGTCCAACACGTATAACCCTTTTTGAAACCCCTCCGAATTAAGTGCGCTTCAATTTACCCTCAGTTCTTAAACATCTTTAAATTATCGCAGTCAGTGCATGGACAATACATATATTCCACCCCCTTATTCAACATATCCTCCTCGGCAGCTCTTGTAAAAGCAGACACACCATTAATGTACTCTTCACTTACACGGCTCGCGGCATACATCCAGCTTCAGTCCTATGTTATGTATATATATATATAACAATTTAGTAATAAAAATTAAATTAATTAATTATTACTACATATAAATATACCACATGCATTCAAGTTTTGCTAGCTTAATTCATATTATAAACACAACAGGTATTATATAACCAACAATTTTGCAAACTATCTTCAATAACACTCACCAATTACTTACATCTAAATTGTAATGCAAAGAAAAATAAATTTCATTACTAACCATATCTAGAGCAACTAGGAAAGTATGAATCTTCAAAGCTCAATCTCTGCCTCCTTCCACCTAATTAATTAGCCTGAAATCGCCTAGCTTGCCTCCTGAGCGAAAGAGTGAAGCACCGGTTAGATCTGGATCGAAATGAAGACACATGTGGTTTTGAGTAGCGCAATAAATGCCTAGGGTCATTATCACAGACGATTTTTAATACAAACCATCTATGATACTAAATTATCATAGACGGTTCATCGGTAAGAACCGTCTGTGATACTCGTTTTCTCCGACGCCATCAACACAGATAGTGTCCAAATTAAAACTGTTTGTGTTAGTGTCGATCACAGATGATTTTATCAAATCGTCTGTGATTGACCGTCTAGTATTAGATTTTCTATAGTAGTGTATGTTTGCTATCCTGGGTCGAGCATGAATTGGACAAGTCGTAATTGAAGCACGACGTGGGAGTGCATATACACCGCGTAGGCAGCAATTAGTCATGGTCTGCACACCATCTACACCAACCCGCGCATACCACATCTACCCGCGCACGTATTGCAAGGCTAATTTTTTGGGAGGTAATTTATGCTCTCCAAAACGATGAATTATATAAGTATTAAAGCAACTTTAAAAGTGAATTGGTGCTACTTACCTCTTGGTTGATCCTTTAAGACTTGTGCATGTCTATAGGAGTGAAAAATATGAAGTTTTAGGTTTAAAAAATCCAAATGGTCGTATTTTTTAAACCAAGTATCTAATTCACAATCCGTTCAAATCATCGTGTGAATCATCATGTTTCTTACAATAAGATCTTCAAAATAGGACAAAACATGCATATATTTCGGTTTAGTAGTGATATCAAATGGTTTATGTTTCAGTAAATAAAATAGAAATGCTCCACACATTACTCTCTAATGTTTTAGTGCGTTTTTTTAATTGGGCAGGGAAAATGAATTAGGGTGCATGTCGGATGTTCTAATAGGTAAAAATAAAATGTTGCAAACATTATATTTGAATGTTTTAGTAGTTCATGGGTAATATTCCGTGCTTATTTTGGATACTTGCAATGGAGAATGAACCGATTGGCACTTGGATGTTCCGGTAGGTAAAACGAAAATAACAAACAACAAATATTGGTGGAACAAGGCAAAAGTGATGGTGCAACATCCATGACATTTGCGCGTTAATAGAACAAATCAAAAGTGTGTGGGACACAAATAAAAAATATTAGTAGCACAAAATCAAAATATGTTAGTGGAGTAAATGAAAATTATTGGAACAAAATAGAAATATTAGTGGAACAAAAGGAAAAGTATGAGTGGAACAATTCACAAGTATCAGGGCATGTTTGGATATTAACGCATCTGAAAGCAGCAGTGTCTTAAAACCACTATCTTCAAAGTCGAGTGTATAAAATACCACAATTTATAGATAACACAGTTTTTCACAGTATGAAAAAATGTTTGATGGTTGCAATACTAATACAACATTATTTTACAATATAGGCTAGCTAGCTATCATTAAAAAAATTATCAAAGTTATATACATATGTGTGGCAGTGAATTTTTGGCGCTTTTGGCATGTTTTCAACCCGTATGTACAAAAATAGTTGTATGAACATGGAATTGGCAGAAATGGCGCTTCTGCCACCTGGTCACCGGACGGTAGGGCCGTGCAGCCGATATCTATCCATCGAAGCCTAGCCACCGTGCGGCAGGGCCTACCGCCCGACCACCTGGCGGCTGTCAGCCTGCCGCCCACCACTAGGCAGCTCCGTCCCTGCCACCTCATCACCGGACGGTAGGTGATTAAGCCTGCTTAATCACCTGTTGAGTTGGGATTTTTTATTTACCGCTTGTTTGAACTTCTAAATATAGCACATGAGCTCCAAAAATTTCAAAATTTTATGTGTAACCTCCTGATACAACGTACTTCATTGTATAACTTTTTAACAATTTTATCTACTATAAATGATGCTAAAATTGATCAAGCGTCTGAAAAGGAATATCAATACAAGCAAAATTCACCATCGCTTCAAACTCGACAGGTTATGAAAAATGTTTAGCGATAATAGTTCTGTTCTTTGGATTACTGTTGATATTTTTTTACTGTATTTTCTGATACGGTAGTAAACAATGGAGATACTGACGTAAACAGCGTACGTGCCGATAGTCTCGGTAAGCTATTTAGAGAAATAGTTTCTCAAAATCGTTTGATAAATCATTCTATTTATTTTAATTTTTTAGATAAACTGAAAACAAAAGCTCTCCAAAAAATCCACAAAAACAGAACCAGCTATGTTGTTTAGGGCAGGCGGTGACTTGACTTGCGGGATCAACGGCGTTGGATGGCGGCCCCGTTCATTTCGGCTTCAGTTTTTAGCTTCTGGCTTATTTCTCATTATTCATAAATTTCGTCTTTTTCTAAATTTTTGGTTTTTTTTGAGCTTTTTCCGGTTCTTTTTTCCCGTATTCGTTTACGTTGTCCGTGATAAGCTAGCATATTTTTTCTATTTTTAAATTTTTTAAAATTTAATTATGTCAAATATGACACCTTCAGTTACAGTAAAATTTCAACCGCTATAGTACAATTTCAGTCATACACTATAACTTTTTAGCCCAACCAAGAGGGACAGTGTTTGCCATGGCTATTGATCGCTTGCACAGGAACCATGTACAAGTCCTGTAGCGGCAGTCAGATCTGAAAAGCTGAGCAGCGCCGGCCACCACGACCAACAAAGCAAACTGACGAGGTGTACAGGGGTTTGCTTCGAGATAACAATGTACAGGTGTCACATCGAGGGAGTAGGCTAGTAATGGGCCAAGGGCCAGCTCTAAGCGGGTCCCACTACCAACACAAATGCACAGGCACACAGCCCAACCCAATCCACACCCACAAGCCCCAGCCCGGATTTTATGAAGTGATTAGGGGCTTCTTCTTTTCAGTTTCTAAAAACTGTTTTTTAGTTTTTTTACAGTAATTAGCTTTTAAATGAAGCATCTTTTGAAGATAAGATCTACAAATTGATTGTAGTATACACTTTAGCAACTTTATTCATATCGGTTCAAACCGCTTGCTAGTCTATGTTACTTTTACTCTCTCACAAAAATCCTAAAAGTAATAAGTCATAAGTAGGGATGGCAATCGGACGCGGCGGGTATGGGTAGTGCTCACCCATACCCGTACCCACGACCCCGATTTACGCCCACGGGTATACCCGCGAAGGACGACAGGTGAAGAACATCGCCCATACCAGTCGCGTGCGGGTACCCGTCACCCGTGGGTATACCCGTTTACTCGCGAACTAAGAGTCACTATCTAAGAGTTGAACTAATGACAGATACATATAAACAACAACTGTTGCTAGGAAATATAATAGCTATCAAAAAAGTTTATAACAATTAATAGCAATTAGAGATATGAAAAAGTTTATAACAATCAATAACAATTAGAGATATTGCTATGACTGTGTCATCTGTTAATTTATATCGCAGATAAACGAGCGAGGCAGGTACGGGTGGAGCTTACCCATACCCGTGCCCGTTTACCCGACGGGTAGAGTATTCCCTCATTTTCATACCCGTGTGTAAAGAAAATATCTCATACTCGGCTCTATTAGAGTATTTATCCACAGGTATATAGGTAAACAGTCATAATTGCCATCCATATTCATAAGTCGAAATAAAACAGAGCAGACGCTAGAACCTTTTGGGCCATTTGAATTAGCTAGCCCATTGGCTACCGCGTCAATTACTTCACGTGCTAGAAGGCTGAAACTGGAAGCAACAATAACACAACTTGCACCTAGCCCATATCTAAGTAAAACCTAACCCGACCCTACCCTGCCCATTCAACCTATGGCCGAATTCAAAGAGCCCAATGCCAAACCCATCAAGGGGGCCAAGCCTGTAAAGTCCAAACAAATATGGCCTATTAACAGGCCTAGAGATGAGGTCCTAAAGATCGATCAGGTCTTATTTAAGAGCCTAAAATCTCTGATCTATAGATTAATCAAGCCTTATTTAAAAGTCTAAAATCGCAATCACTGATCCATCTCCGTGGATGGGTAAACAAAGCCCCAGAGAAAATTTTCCCCCAAACGAGGCCTTTGTTGCCACAGGACACCGCGTGTGCTGTCTTCGGAGAAATTGTTTTCCTGTATTCTTTTGTATTGTTCGTGATGAGTTAACATATTTTTCTATTTTTAATTTTTTTAAATTTAATTATGTTAAATAAGTCATCTTCAGCTATAGTAAAATTTTAACCATAAGTCACAGCTTTTTAGCCTAACCGAGACCGAAGCTGCCGCCCAATTCCTGGCCTGCGTTTTTCATGAGGTGGAGTTGTCCATGTCCAAGTGTCGATCACCATGCTGTTGGCCAACCACGACTAACGCAAGCTCTGCAAGTTGAAGGTGCTGGAGACCATTGTAGCGCGGGATGTGTCGGCGTTACTGGCGGCCTATGGCTGGGTTGTTTTTGCTGTCTAATTAGCTTTTAAACGATATATTTTATTAAAATAAAGATAATAGAAAAATTTATAGTAAAATATGTTGAGTTCATCTGTACCAGCCAAAATTGTATGTGACTATTTCTCTCTGCGTACTGCCTCTCGCAAACAGTCAGAATTCAAATATTTAAACCATGAATCATCCGTCCAAAAGAACCCACCCTATATCTAGAGGTGGGAAATAGTAGTGGATAATTTGTTTTATCCGATATTCATATCCGAGAAAATGCGAATGTGGTAAGCAGAATCTGTATTAAAAAATGTCCATATTTATATTCGAGAATATTTATATTCGAGAATATTTATATTCGTATTCGTATTCAAGAATATTGGTATTCATATTCGAGACTATACGATTCATATTCGATCTTTTTCTTATGCCTATCGACCGATCGGCCCAGCCCAGCGACCAAAATCCTGGGGAAAATCCGGAAGAACTTTATGATTCGAAATTTGAATTTGGATGGTTTAAAACCGGTAACCGTTCCGGTAACCAATGAAAAACTGACGAAACCACTAGGAATTTGTTCTACAGATATTTGTTACACAAGTTGTAAGAGGATATTCGTATTCGACTGAATTGAGTACATATTCGATTTGAATTCGTATTCGTTACGACATTCGATTCATATTCATATTCAAGAATATTTGAATTTATATTTATTTTAAAAATATGGATTCATATTTGTATTTGAAACTATTCGATCGTATCCGATCCATTTCCATCCCTACCTACATCAACGGCTCGACCTACCCACATATCTAAAAAATGTAAATGTGATGTATTACAGGTTGTAATGTCTACTAAGGGTAAAAACGGATCGAATTGTGCTCAAATCATATTTGCATCTTTTTTTCTCGAATTCAAATAGGAATCGAACAAATATCGGATACGAATACGGACCAGACAAATATCGGATATAAATTTGAATCGAATATCTACTCAATTCGGTCAGATCCAGATATTCTCATAACTTATGCAGTATGAAGACATTAATAACATTTTATCTTCATACAATCATGCTCAATCATTCTAATTTATTTACTTTACCTAAAGAAACACGAATTCATGTTTAATTAAAAAATTTGTCTAACTAATTAGTCATATTGTAATAAAATATGTATATTGTTTTGTCGAATACGGATACGGATAGTCCAGATAAAATAACATTTCGGATGGTAAAAGTCCATACTACATTTGCATCTATATTTTTTTATGTGAATTCGAATTCGAATACGAATATGATAGAAATTATAAATCGGGTGGGAAAATCTATACCATATTCGTATCGTACCGAACATGGTAACCAAATAATACAGCTAATTCGTATCCACTTTTCACCCCTAATGTCTACTCATGCAACAATAATATCATCTCACGATTGAAGTTTCACTACTACAGAAAGCCTAATACTAGACGGCCAATCACAGACGGTTTGACAAACATGACACGCGGTTTAATTTGGACACCGTCTGTCTGGCGGCGTCAGAGAAGACGAGTATCATAGACGGTTGTTACTGATGAACCGTCTGTGATACTTTAGTATCACTGACGGTGCAGATTAAAAGCATGCGTGATAATCGGAATTATCACGCACGGTTTGTAATAAAAACCATCATCATAATAACAATCAATCAAATACGTACAGAGACAGGGGATCACAAATAAAAGGCAAATTTATTAATTTCAATTCGAGGCAAATTTATTACAAACATCGCAGAGATAAAGAGATTCCTAGATTCTAATCTTACGGGTTTCATCGCTTCTTCTTCGACTTTGGGACTTGGAGCGGCCCACCGAGTTCTCGAACGCCGTTAAGATTGTCCTTGTCCTCGGCACTTCCTCCTCCAAATTGGCAAATGATCGATGGCGTCGTCATAATCTCGCAGAGGATAGCATTATAAGATTCCTCAGAATTTGCCGTTTCTGTTTGAACGGCAATGCTATCCATCAATATCTCCAATGCCACAATTGCTTCTTCCGCTTTGTGCACATTGTATATAAGAACCGGGGTGATGGTCATTTCCCTGCCTTGAGTTGCGAGACGCTCCGTCGACGGCGGATGATCGGTCGGTGACGGATGCAAGAAAGTTGGCGAAGGAGAGCGGGCGTGACCGAGAAGTTGCTCCAGATGTAAATTGTTGGCCGCACTGTAAGATTCCACCAAACAACTCTTGATGAATGATGAGAGGAAGGAGATGATCACAAGACTAATCCATATTGGTAGTAAGAACATGGGAGATGTGATCACAAGAGCAAAGACGATGAGAGGACGAGACGTATGTAGAAGACCCGCGCGATATTTAATCTTCAAAGATGATTTATTCGTATACCAAACATTAATGAAATAGACGCTTCGTATAACAAAGGAGATACGTTACACGAAACACAAGAGATATGTTCTGACTTTTCATTATCACAGACGGTTTTTAATTTGAACACCATCGTGTTGGCGGCGTCATGAGACGGTTTTAATAAACAACCGTTCGTGAAAAGTCGGTTATCGCAGACGGTTTTAATAAACAATCGTTTTTCACGCACGGGTTTTAATAGAAAACCGTGCAGGATAATTCTGACGGTTTGTAATAAAACCCGTCGTGATAATGCCACAAAGCATTTAATGCGCCTCGAGCCGCATCGTCTTCATTTCGATCCGGATCTATAGCCACTGCCGCGCTCTTTTGCTCGGAGGCGAGCCTAAGCGATTTCATGCCATTTAATTTGGTGGGAAGAGACAGAGATTGAGCTTTGAAGATTCATTCATACTTTTCCTGGTAGCTCTAGATATGGTTAGTAAGGAAATTTGTTTTTCTTTAATTACATTACAATTTAGATCTAAGTAATTGGTGAGTGTTATTGAAGATGGTTAATTTGCAAAATTGTTGGTTATATAATAGTCATTGTGTTTATAATATGAATTGAGCTAGCAAATTAAGCCTCAATATAATACATGTGGCGGTATATATATTTAGTAATAATTAGTTAATCTAATTTTTAATCTTGAGTTGTTATATATGTACGTAACGAGGACCGAAGTTGGATGTATGTCGCGAGACGTGTGAGTGAAGAGTATATTAATGGCGTGTCCGCTTACAAGAGCCGCCAGGAGGATATGTTGAATAAGGGGTGGAATATATATATCGTCCATCTGTTGATGCGAGAATTTAAAGATGTTTAAGAACCGAGGGCAAATTGAAGCGCACTTGATTCTTTCAAAAGGGTTATACGTGTTGGATGAATGATCATATGTCACGGATGACTTCGGTGAAGTGAATGATATGTCGTCGGATGACATCGCCGGTGAAGTGAATGACATGCCGCCGGATGATGATACTGATAGGTTGCACGATGATAACTGGATCGGATGCTTCATGATGTAGAAGAGAACTATGATCGAGAGAGTATGTTAAATTCGGGGCTTGATGGAGGACTAGGAGAAACCTTTGTTCACGTCTTTGCAAGTACACGAGGTTGTCACCGTGCTTGAACTGTTGAAATTGAAGGCGAGCAACGGTTGGTCCGACAAGAGTTTCACGGCGCTAGGTCTTTTAGCGGACATGCTTCCTGAGGGAAATGGGCTACCTAAAACCACGTATAAAGCCAAGAAGGTTCTTTGTCCATTGGGAATGGAAGTAGAAAGAATACATGCATGTCCGAACAACTGTATCCTATACCGTAAAGAGTATGCAAACATGCATGTATGTCTAGTGTGCAACGCATGCCGATACAAACGTAACAATCAATCAGATGACGGCGAGGGAACAGAGGCAAAGAAGGGACCTCCTGCTGAGGTGGCATGGTATTTTCCTATAATTCCCCGTTTGAAAATATTTTTTGCAAATCCAAAGGAGGCAAATCACGCATTGGCACTCGGAGGAGCGCAAGAAGGATGGAATGCTAAGACACATTGCTGATTCCGTCTAGTGGAGAAACATCGATAGGAGTTTCGCAGACTTTGGTGCGAACCAAGGAATATAAAGTTTGGACCGATACGGATGGAATGAATCCTTTCGAGCATGAGCATGAGCATAGCACATGGCTCGTAACTCTCTGCATCTAACCTTCCTCCTTGGTTGTGTATGAAGCGAAAGTATATTTTGCTGTCGATACTTATCCAAGGGCCAAAGCAACCAGGGAATGATATCGATGTGTACCTAGCACCGTTGGTAGAAGATCTAAAAGCTTGTGGAACAAAGGGGTACATGTATGGGATGCATACAAACAAGAGAATTTCACTTTGCGCCCTTATTGTTCTCGCACCATAAACGATTATCCTGCCCTTGCTAACCTATCGGGCCAGAGTACAAAAGGTGCCAAAGCTTGTACCCACTGTTTAGATGATACCGAGAGTGTGTGGCTGAGACACTCACGCAAAACGGTCTACATGCGTCACCACCGGTTCCTTGGAGGGCTCACTCATACCGCAAGATGAAGAAACAATTTGACGGAGAGAAGGAAGACGGTTCGGCTCCAAGGCATTTAAGGGACACGAGGTTTATGATATGGTTTAGGATTTAGATGTTGTCCTCGGAAAGGGACGAAAATGAGGGCTCATGAGAAGAACACCGGAAGAAGAGATCAATATTTTGGGACTTACCTTATTGGAAGTACCTAGATGTTCGACATTGCATCGACGTCTTGCACGTAGAAAAGAATGTATGTGACAGCTTGATTGGTCTCGTACTGAACATTCATGACAAAACAAAGGATGGCGTCAACGCACGGCTTGACTTGGCTGATATGGACATCAGGCCTGAGTTAGCACCGAAAGTAACAGATAATGGACGAATGTACCTTCCCCCTGCGTGTTACAGTCAGTCCAAGGCCGAGAGAACGAATCGTGCGGTGCTTGCATGGTGTCAAAGTTCCGTCTGGTTACTCCGGCAACGTGAAGAAACTTGTTTCGATGCAAGATTTGAAGTTAAATGGCATGAAGTCTCATATTGTCATGTGCTGATGACACAGATGCTCCCTATTGCAATTAGAAATATTTTGCTAATCAAAGTACTAGAGACAATCATGAGGCTATGTTGTTTCTTTAACACAATTGCTCGAGAAGGTCATCGATCCCAAGGACTAGATGCTCTACAGACGAGGTGGTGATGACTCTATGTCATCTTGAAATGTATTTCCTCCTTCGTTTTCGATATCATGGTACATCTCATTGTTCACGTTGTGTGAGATAAAAATGTGCGGGCCGTATTCCTCGTAGCATGTACCCATTTGAGAGGTTCATGGAATTCTCAAGTCCTCGACGGAATTGATCTCGGCGAGGGCGGCATTGTCGAAGGTTATACAAGCGAAGAGGTCATTGAGTTTTGTGTCGATTATATGACTTAGACTCAACCGATAGGTGTGCCTCAATCTCGTCATGAGGGAGGTCAAGGGTATCGGAACTATCGGAAGGAAAGCAATCACTGCAGATATGGACACGTATACTCAAGCCCATTTCACGGTCTTGCAACACATGACCAAGTGGCGCCTTATGTCGACCAAAGACAAGAATGTCCTTGACAACAAAATCCGGAGCGGCGGGATGTTTGGATCATGAGGCAACATAACGGTCGGTTCAACCAATGGTTGAAGGAGCAATCGTTAGGAGCTCGCCAAGTGAGACGACATGGTTGGCAAAGGACCAACATTTACATTTGTGACATGGCAAGGATATGACATAAATGGGTACACATTCTATACGCAGCCTCGGGATGTAAAAGCACAAACCGTAGCAGCGTGTCCGTGATAGATACGTTCGAGACCGATGGGTCGAGAAACTTCGTACTATGGGTTCATAGAAGAGATTTGTGAGCTCGACTACGTGGTTTTCAAGATCCCTTATTTCGCCGTTGGGTGCATCTCCCACGGTGAAGGTTGACAAGCACGGTGTCACTACCGTGGACCTCCAACGTGTTGGGTACAAAGACGAACCTTCGTGCTCGCCAACCAAGTTGTTCAAGTTTTCTATGTAACCAACCGGCAAATAAGAAACGCCATGTAGTTATTCATGGAAAAGGAGAATTGTCGGAGTAGAGAATGTAGTGGACGAGGAAGAATACAATCAATTTGACGAGTTACCTCCTTTTGGAAATGGCATAAGGGTCGACGATGAACAACGTGACGAAACTAGTTACGTACGCATTGAACATCATGAAGGGCTCATTTTTAAAGGAAATAAGCAAGTACAATGAGAATGAGCTTCATATATGTGGGCATTTGCATATATGTATATAACAACGCATTTGTGTGATGTATATGTGAAAATGTGTGATGTAGTCAATTTTGAGAATGAGAAAATATGTAAAGAAATATCTTGTGTGAATGTCACCGGTTGGTGTTGTATATGAATGCACCGGTTGGTGTTGTATATGAATGCGCGCAAGTCGTTGGTGGTTGATCATGAATGCATTGTTGGTTTTTGTGCGAAGAAATACGGTTGGCTTATCGCAGAGCGGTTCTACACTTATAACCGCTCGTGATATCAATATCACGACGGTTCTACACTTATAACCGCTCGTGATAGTATACATATCACGACGATTCTAAATTTGTAACCGTCGCGATATGTACAATATCACGAGCGGTTCGACATTTATAACCGTCGGATATTGATATCACGATCGGTTCTACGTGTAGAACCGCTCGCGATAATCCTCCCTATAATTATCTCCGGCTAGGGTTTTCCGCACCGTATGTTGCGCTTATATTCTACATCTAAATCCCGATCGTCTCGCCTTGTCGCCTCCCGAGCCGTCCCATTCGAAGACCGCCGCGGCTCGCCTCCACGCCCGCCTCCCCTCCGGTCGCCTCCGGCCGCCTCCCCGATTCCCCTACGCATAAGTACTAAGGTAACCTTGTGATGCTATGATTTGCTTCATGTTAGAACTCCAAATCCACGCAAATGTTAGAAAACACACTAGGAACTACTCACCGTGCAAATGTTAGTTCATGTGCTCCTATTCAACTTATTTTCAACTAGTCGATGAGTACATGGCTTGCTCATATGATACTATGATTTGCTCATGACTAAAAGTAAGGTGTTTCCCTATATGGCCACATAGAACTTTGTTTAGAGACATTATAGTAATAATATATGCGATAGACCTTCAAAGGGCATGAAGCAAGTTGTCACTTATTGATCACTTATTTTATCCTTGTAGACCCACCAATTTGTGCCATTTGCTTCATAGCACTCGCCGTCCGCCTCCCCTCCCCTCTACTCCTCTCCTCTCTTCCAATTCAATATGATCATTTATTTTATCCTTATAGACCCACCAATTGAGCAACATGTCATCCGCATTCTTCAACACCATCGCGGGGCGTCGCTCCAACATCAAGACGCCAAGAAGAGAGCTATCAAAGAAGCACGAGGGTCGATTTACCATCACGGTCGATGCATCGGGGTCCCTCTCCTTCCTCACAAAGCGAAGGCGCATTCGAACATTGATCGGAATAGTTGCACGAGAGCGAATTGAGATCACATTCAATTCATGGAAGAACGTTCCTGAGACTCGGAAACGTGAGCTGTGGACCGAAATTTTGGCATCGTTCGAGATCCCGAAGAACACCAAGACGCCGTGCAACGACAAACCTACCTAGCGGCGTGCAAAGCATGGAAGAACTTCAAGAAATACGTGGAGATGGACGAACGCTTATTCATAAATACCCATTCCTCGGAACCACAATGGGAAGAGTTCAAGGCGATGAAGACAATCAAGATTTCAAAAGTACAAGTGTGGCGCATAAGTCCCTCCAAGCAAAAACACACACCCCACGCACTTGGCACATTGGGTATGCTGGTACAATCCCGCAGTGGAGGATGGAGGATGACTTGGCAGCCCAACAAGACATCGCCCCGCCATTTTCCAATATCCCGGATGAGCGCGCTCGAAATTGGATTAGAGCAAGGTCATCTACAACGACATCGGGGGCGTCTCCTTCGAAACTCTGCAGACCGACAAGTGTCCCAATATTCGGTAAGATATCAATCAAGCACGTAACTTGTAATTACTCCGAACTTCGCATTTAATTGAAATGGCATGTCGTGCTCTTGCAGAAGAGCCGAGTTTTGAATCTACCGGGATCATTCCATGGAACAAGGGAGAATGATATGCTCTCCGTGGCCCTGGGAAACAAAGAGCACCCGGGCCGTACGAGAGGCCTTGGGCTTTACGTTCCTTGGAAACATGGTTTCCAAGATGACTCCGAAATGTATCGGCGTAGGAAGAGAACAAAAGCCGAGCGTGAGGAGCGGCTACGAGAAGAGTTCAAGGCAACTCTTAGAGAGGAGATAATGGGTGAGCTGGCTGATGTAATCAGAGATGAGGTGCGGAAACAAACAGAAAGTCAACAACCCGCCGCTCCCGTGGTAGCTAGCCCGCATAACCGTCCGAGTAGTTGCGCGTCCAATCCGATGGAAAGCGTGGCGATTTCTGTGAACAACATGCGGTAAAATTATTATCTCTCAATGCTTGCTCCATTCATAGACCTATTGAGTAGCTAATTTTGTATCGTTATGTAGGAGCCTACGGTGCGGGCTCAAGTGAGATGTGCCTCCGTTCCTTGTACTGTTGCTTGGGGCCGGGCATATCGATCGTATCGGGGCCGGGGTGCACGGTCAACCTTAGCGCCAGCTACGCAAAGTTAATGTGGATGGTGTGCATGCCAATTTTGAGGTCGTCCCGCCACCAAGGCCCCAACGACAAGATCATGACTCTAGGGCGTGCCATTGGAACATTCATCCAAAGGCCCAAATGCGACATCTCCTCGAGGCTTCTTCACCGTGGCCGGACCGTAAGAAGGGACAACCGAGCTAAATCGGTGTTATCTCCACAGCGGCGCACGGTGTTATCTCCATCTCCACAACGGCAAGACGAACCGTAGCTAGCAATGGTGCTATCTCCACAACGGTAGCACGAACTAGAGCTAGCGATGGTGCTATCTCCACAACGGCAAAGACGAACCGTAGCTAGCGCCGGTGCTATCTCCACGGTGCTATTCTCGCCAAAGCAACTTGCGCGTTTGAACCATTACGGTGCGTCTACCATAAAGTCGACTTACGATCGAGGCGTGGGCAAGGGCAAATCAAAGATGAAGGATGATGACGATACCCGTACACGCCATTGGCCCGCAAATTGCCCTAGGCGAGCCGATGATATTCCCGCAAGAACAACTCGTAACCCTAGGACTTGGTTGCCAAACATTACACAATTGGTATATGCAGCAATCCAATAGGCCGAGGCGTAACGGCGCTCGGTATCATCACAAATTCAAGGGGAACATTTCCGGCCAAAGTTGAGGATTGTGTCTTCGTGGTGACCTTTGGCAATATATTTGATCTTTTCACGCTCAACGCCTCGACGCCTCACTGCTCGATCTTTGGATGTTGTAAGTCCGCATAATTACGATCTCTGCTCACGTCATACCGATATATGTCACAATTTGTTGCTTTTCCGTATATATATAGATTCATGCTGACCAAAGTTAGATCATCGAAATTACCAATTGGTTTCCTGGACCCACGCTTGATCGCCATTGATACCATCAACGAGGATGCATCCTTCGTCGAGAGCTATATTACAACAACACTGCTGGTTCACCGCGATAAGGAATTTATTCTTATGCCATACAATGAGCACTTCCATTGGATTTTAATTGTAATTATACCAAAATGGAACAAGGATATATACCTTGATTCTTTAAGTAAGAACAAATCCAAGTACACAGCTATCGCCGAAATACTCGATAGGTAAGTACATTGTACATTGTACTCTTTTTTTCTTCCGAATGACTAATCTAACTTTTTCGAATAACGAAGGTCGTTCGCCGCATACATTCAACAAACACGTGGCTCGACGACAGGGGCCAAGCCCTTGAAACATTCTCGCAATTTTCGGATATTCACTAGCTACACATTAATTAATCCTATACAACACTTAGCGAGAATGCCTTTTGATTTAACACATTCTATTTTTGCGGTGCCACCGGGCAGCAATGGGCAACACGTGTGGATACTACGTGTGCCACCATATGAGACTACTCCTCGATTCCTCGAAGATCAGCAATTCTAAGGTTTGTCAATCTTCCCACATTCATTTCATACTTGTCACGTTATATATGTAAGTGCGTTGATTTTCCTATCGACAGGCTACGCCCATCTCTACATGTGCATTGAAACAGCCGAACTTTGCAAAAATTCGAGGAGAGTTCACTTGGTTTTTGTGCAGTAAAGTCACCAGATCAGATGGAGAGTTCCATTGCGCACTGTAATTGTGAATTTGTTAATGGATATTAATATCATTTCAATTAATTCATTTGCGAAATGGATGCCTTATGTTTGTGAATGAAATGTGATGTGAATGAAGTGTGATATGTTTGTCAAATGAATTGAGATCTGAATTGTATGTATACATATACCTGTTCATCTGCTTGTTTCAGAGGGCATGGCTAGCATTTCCTGAGGCTAGCCAATAAATGTAAGTAGATTTAGGGTAGAAAGGAACATCACGCACGGTTTGTAACTACAAACCGTGCGTGATATTGATATCACAGATATCAGCTACACGGTTGTTCGACAACCGACGGTTTGTAGCTATAAACCGTGATAACCTTCGATTATCACTGACCCATAAATTTAGACGGTTCACAAAACCGTCTGTGATGACGTTTTTGAATCGTCTGTGATGACCTTTTCTGTAGTAGTGTTTCTCCCTTCCATCCTCTTCTAAAAAAACTGTTTTCACAGTATTTACTTTTTTCCTGTTCACAGAATTTCTAGAGAAGTTAGGCCCGTTTATTAAAACACAGAAATTTCACAGGATAGGAAGTATCCAAATTTGTACAAACTTCTGGACGTTCGGCTTGCTGCAGCTCTCCACGTGCACATTTGCGGCAAATACTTTCGGGATGAATTGGCATGTTCTTTTTCTTCGAAATTGACGGCTTTTAGATTTTGCTACAGTATATCTAACTTTTAAACGGAGTATTTTCTCAAGATAGGGTCTATAAGTTAAACGATGTACATGTTAAAAGCCCAACATCTGTACCATCTAAAATCGCAAATGAGTATCTCTCTCCGTAATCTGTACCATAAACAGCCAAAATTCAAAGATTTTAACCAAAAGTCATAAGCCACAGCTATTGCCAGACATGTCCTATAGTCAGTTCCGTTATATGTTTAATTACTAGCTAGGTTAATTTGGCAGGTACATGGTTTTGTGTGACTTGATTTCTGGAGAAGATAGATAGATGCACTTACTACTCTTTAGGTAGTTAATCAGTTGCTCTGTGTTTCTCCCGTGTGCGCGCGCCTATGCTAGTGTCCTCTTTATTTTTTCGATCCCATGCTTCGGTGGCGTATGATTGCAAGTCGAAGACCAAAATGCCCCAGATTCCCGTTACTTTGAACAATGAGGAAGATAACATGAGCAAGGAAAAAAAGTATTCAGAATAGTGGAATAAGAAATGCAAAAAATTAAAAAACAAAAAGGAACGGAGTATCACCTCATATCACAAAGAAAAGAGAAAATTTGTTACGTACCACCGTAAAATTTTCGGTTTTGATATATAGCATTGAAAAGTTCTAGTTCACTTTAATACATCTGAAGACTCCTATCTTCTTCGAAATACCATTTTCGTCACCCCTCGGCTAGTTTTAGCGTTCGAATTACCAGTTTGCCCTTAGTTTGCATACACCACTTTCCAGTTTTGTAGCTAGCCCTCTCCACTGCAGCCCCTAATCTGCTAGCTCCCTTGTTAATTTCTCCTACTCCTTGGTTCAATTTGTTGCGGCAAATCGAAAGAGCACACAACATGGTCGGAAGACTTCGACCGTTAGTACTTGAAAGTTTCGACTATGAGTACTTGGAAGACCCGCCGGATGATAATACTCGTGACGGTGTTTGCTACACAAGATGTTTGCTACGATATTCGCAGCGTGTTTGCTACGATTCGCAGCGGTAATCTTACAACCACGAAGTAACTCGTACTCGAAGTGAGTTACGACCACGAAGAAACGAGTTACGACCACGAAGGAAACGTACTCGAAGCGAGCTAGACCGTGAAGGAAATGTACTCGAAGCGAGCTACGACCACGAAGGAAACGTACTCAAAGCGAGCTGTGACCACAAAGGAAACGTACTCGAAGCGAGTGATAATCATGAAGACTCAACACTTATGGATGGCTGGACTCGCTGGAGAACGATGAACTCACGAGACAATAATGTTTTTGTGCCACCCCTCTAAATTGGTTTGCAGCATTTTCTCTGTTGATTTTTTATACTGTCAAAAAGAAATAACTGACCCGACACACCCATCACGTCCAGCTCTTCATGACGCGTCATCCCATGTCCGAACTATTCATGACATTCATGAAGTTACAAAACACACGCACCAACGCACACACTAATTCACTTAACGCATACACTAACTCAGTTAATGACTAGGCGCAACATGGTTAAATCCAACAAATCACCTCTAACCATGACACACCGACTTCACCTCGACTACCCCGATCTTTTGCCTTAGTTCGATAAACTTGACGCCACCGAGGGCCTTCATAAGAATATCAGTCAGCTGCTCGTTTGTGCCAATGTGCACCACATCTATTTTGCCATTCTCAATGCAGTCGCGAATGAAATGATACCTCATATCAATGTGTTTGCTGCGATCATGAAGCACAAGTTCTTACACAAAGCAATTGTCGACTTGTTGTCCATGAGTAGCTTTGCCTTCTTCGGTTCCACACCCATTAGGTCTCCGATGAGCCGAGTTAGCTAGATTGCCTGGCATTTTGCTATTGCTGCTGTGACATACTCTACTTCACATAAGGACAGCGCACAATCTTCTACTTCTACAACACCCAAGTGATCAAACTTGCACCAAGGAAAAATATCGTACCTATGGTGCTTTTGCGGTCATCAGTGTCACCCGCCAAGTCACTATCACTATATCCGACAAGTTCAGTATCCGGCGTGCTTGCCCTCATGTAACAGGATCCGAATCCAGTCGTGCCTCTCACATAGCAAAGAATATATTTCACCACGGCCAAATGTTGTGACGTTGGCGCCTCCATATACCGTAATAATTCCCACGGCATAAGCAATGTTTGGCCTCGTGTTCACAAGGTAGTGAAGACTTCCGATAATGCTACGATACTCAGTGGCATTGACAGTGGCACTGCCATCTTTCTTGCTCAACTTCAGCTGGTTCTCCATCGGCATTGAGAACGGATTACACCTCGACATTCCCACTGCTTCCAAAATCTTACATGCATAGCTACTTTGTGATAGCGTGATCTTCCCATCTTCTTGCTTGGCCTCGTTGCCCAAATCATAACTTAGCAAACCAAGATCGGTCATGCTGAATAGTTCCTTCATCTGAGCCTTGAACTCGATGATGTCATCGATATTTGAGCCGGTGATGATGAGGTTGTTGACGTACACCCCTACAAGCAAGAACGTGTTACTTTTTTCTATCGGTATACCGCATGCTCGAGTGGACTTCTCATGAACCCGAGTGACACCAAAGTGGCATCCAACTTCAAGTTCTAGGCTTGCGGCGCTGCCGCAGCCCGTATAAGGCCTTGCATAGCCTTAGCACATCGTCCTTATGCTTGTTGTCGACGTACCTTGGAAGTTGTTTAACATATACCTCCTCGACTATATCACCATTCAAGAATATGGACTTTACTATATGATGTATTTGTCAGCCATCATGCGCTGCTAGTGCAATCAACACTCGCAATGTCTCAATGCGAGCCACCGGTGCAAATACTTCATGAAAGTCCACCCTCTGTCGCTGTACATATCCTTTTGCAACCAAGTGAGCTTTATGCTTAACAATATTACCTTGAGCATTTTTTTCACCTTGAAGACCCATCTAATCCTGATTGCTCGATGACTAGTAGGGTGTGTCGCGAACTCCCAATGTTGTTGTCGTAGATGGACTTCAACTCCTCGTTCATGGATTGTTTCCATGCTGTGCCCGAGAGCGTCTCCTGTATGCTCTCAAGCTCCTCTGCACTAAGGAGACAGAGGTCATCATACTCCATGACTTCAATAGCAGGCTTAGTGTCATCGATTTGCACTGCTTTGGTTATGTTGTAGATATTTGACACCGTGCAATACCTCAGCGGCATACCTTCATAATCGCGCGATCCAACAGTTGGTGGTGTTGCCCATTGCATCGTATCTTCAGACGATGTTGTGGGCTAGAGTGGTTCCGCCGCCTATGGCGTCACAGGCGTATCATCGTTGTCGAAGATGTAGTGCGATCGACGTGCACCAAAATGTCACTTATGATGTCGTACTCGACAGTGAACGTGTCAAGTTCGTTGATGCCAGTCGATGAAGATGACATTGTCCAGCCTCATTGCTTCTCTTCTTCGAACACGATATCACGTGTTACATGGAGCTTCTTTATGACCGGATCGTAAACATGATAAGCCTTTGAGCCCTCATCATATTCGATGAACACCATTGGCGTGGAACAATCGGAGAGCTTGGTGATGCTAGCGCCAACTTTCTTGATGTGTGCCACACATCCGAATGTTCAAAAATAATGGACTTTAGGACTCCTCTTGTACCACACCACGTACGACGTTACACCATCCAGGCTCTGAGTTGGTGCACAATTCAGGACGTGCACTATTGTCTTACTGCCTCGCTCCAAAACATGGCAGGCATCGCCATGCTTTTCATCATACTGTGAGCCATCTCCACAACCGTTTGGTTCCGGCGCTCCACAACACCGTTTTGTTGCGGTGAGTATGGCACAGTCGTATACCGCTTGATGCCCATTTCATCACAGTAGTCTTCACAATATATATATGAGTAAAAAGTATATATATATATTGGGTTTCGATAAATAGTGGCGGTTGACACAATATCGTACATAGGTTCGGAATGATATTTGGATTACTTAGGGTTTCATCAGAGCATATTTAGACTAAGTAGAGTTGAAAGGGGATTTATGGTTCAAAACGGTATAGACAGATATATCTATACCTAATTGGTTTCGGTGAATGATACAAGTTTAGGCTATACTAGGTTTATGTTTTTGAACGGTTTTCCAGTGGCTTTGGGCTTTATCGATGGCTGATATGGGAAGACGGAGCTAGAATTAGGGTAGATGGGTTTGAAACGGATGAAATAGATGTATACATGTATTTTAGGGTTTTGTGAACAGTAGCGGAAAACACTATTCATTACAGGTCTGGTACTATTCATGGTGGGTTTGTACTATTCATACTGGGTCAGTTGCTACAGTGTTGGATCGCTACAGTACCAGGTTTGGTTCGGGTGAATAGTAATCGACAACACATTCATCATCTCCCTCCTCGCGCTGCTATAGTAACTGAGAAACAGGGGAATCGAAAGCTAGGAAAATCTCGAGTTGTGGGGGCTTCGTAAAGGAAATCAAGGATACAGGTGGACTCCTAGGAAAAATTTAAAAATAAAAAAATTAGGTTCTCTAACCCCGAACAATACAAAAAGAAATAAGAAAAAAGACAAAAAAATACTAAAAAAAGACAAAATTAAGAACAAAAACATAAGCCAACTTGCAGTGCGTTAATCAGACGACCTGGCCGAACCTTCTGACAGTCTCCCAACAAGTTAAAAGACTTACGTTTTCTGATGCAGATAATCTCAAAATCTTCTTAAATATTTAGATTTGATGTATGAAAATTATATATGCAATTTTTTTCTAGAAAAGTACTTTCTTAATACTGTAATTTTACTGGGTTTTACAAATATGCTGCAATAGAAATTAGTAGTCATTGTTGTGCTTCGAGGACCGTGTTAATATTCAAAACAACTGGAAGAGGGACCGCGCAAATGTTGGGTTTTACAAATATACTGTTCGTTTCGAACGAGCGAGCGGGACCCACTTCGCCGTGAGCTGACGTGGCAACAGGAAAGAGGCCCTCGCTACGGAGAAATTTTATCGCATACCTATGGTGATGACACGTGGTATGAAGCACTGTAGCAGCGTGAAAACACAGCGAGAATAGCGGGAAAACAAAACACGGAAACGCTATCACCACGTATCGTCACTTCATTGGCTGATTACACAGACTCGCCTGTACCACGGTTAGGCGATAAAAAATCTCTCGTGCCTCGTCCACGATTGGTCGAGGGGAAGCGGGAAGTGCGCCGTAAGAAAGGAGCTTGGAATTTTGTATCTTTTTGTCACCCTTGAGTTTTTTTTTTTTGAGACGTTGAGGTTTATTTTCCGAAGATGCTGAGGACTAATTGATCCAGTCCTGGCGGTTTTGCCGTGTTCTTGCCGTCTAGCTGTACAATTAGGAAAAGAAAAACCATAAATAGGCGTGCTCACTTGGGTTTATTTGGCATTATTTGGGACTTTTTTTCACTGTAACTGCTGTAAGTTTTTCAGCGCAACTAAATTTTAAAAAAAATCTAAAAATAGAAGAAAAAAATAGGTTTTCTTACCATAATACAAAGAAATACGAAAAAGACAAAAAAACTAAAAACTAAAAAAGACAAAATTAAGAAGTTAAAAATAAAAAAACATAAGCTAACTTGCAGTGCCTTAATCAGACGACCTGGCCGAAGCTTCTGGCAGTCTCCCAACAAGTTAAAAGACTTACGTTTTCTGATGCCGATAATCCAGTCCAAGCCAAGCGAAAGCGATGCATTCATGCATGCATGCTAGCAGCTCCTGTCTGCCCGTCACTTTCGTAGAATATAATCGCCACGATTAGTATATATCTGCAATGATGCGTTGCCACGAAAAGGGACGGCTATTCCAAGGGATTTTTATCTGATGGCTACCCCATTGTCTTCATGTATGCATTCACTAACAGACTAACTATTGGCAGGCAGGCCTCGCGTGTTCTACGGAGTCAGTTTCAAGAGCAAGTACATGAACATGAACATATGTCATTTTCTAGCGTGAGCTGAGCTGTGATATAGTATACGGCAAGCACAATAAGACCGGACAATTGTCACCATGATACCAAACGATCTAACCTTATCAAACGCATCTAATCGATCTGAAGGTGTAGATATTCAGCTTGGCTGATGGTTAGCTTTGGAAGTATGCTTCGTCAGATGTGTTATTCGACCTCTGAATAAAGAATAGGGGAATACGTACGTAGTGCTTCATAAAACACTGAAGTTATATAGATGCTTCTATATAGAAATCAAATTTATATCATAGCCCCTAGCTGATACATTTGTATTTTTTTGGGATAAATTAGAAAAACACATCGATAGTGATTTCTCCCCCAGATAGCTCATCGTCGTTGACCTAATATTCGACCTCCAGTCCTCCGATGTTCAGGACAAATGGAGGCCATTGCGGTCGGTGGTCGCCAGGCGGCCTCTCGTGAGCAACGCCACACACTGCTACACTCTTTAATAATCATCTGCGGCGGTTGGAATATCGTTCGTGTCCTCATCGCCGACGAGGTTCAACGGTGGTCTTCACTGCCGACTATAGCAGCTTCGGGTATGGTTTTTGTTGGGTTAATTGTTGAATCCGGCCTGCCACCTCCTCACGTCTAACCAGGTTTTTACTCCTCAGTCCCTAGATCTTAAATGGGGTGCACATCCCACACCTCTAAATGCATGGATTGCCCACAAGCAAGCCCTTCAAGCAATAATTTTATAAGTGGTATTGAATCTTCTTATCCAAAAACCTATTTTAATGGGTGGAGGCTCCCTCACACTTATAAATTGTATTTTTTTCTTTCCCACAAATAATGTGGGACTATTCCCAACATTAATCTTATTGCTTGTGTGTTTTACTTGTATGTCAAATACTGTGTAGTTGTGTGAATCGAGTACATCTGGAAGTCGATAGTCGAAAGTCGTAGTCGGAGGACTACTGAAGCGGTTGGTGCTCGGAAGATCAGTGTGTGGTCGAAGTACCGCGGTCAGTGCTCGGACGACCTGCGTGGTTGAAGTGCCGCGGTCGGTGCTCGGACAACCTGCGTGGTCAAAGTGCCGCGGTCGGTGCTCGGATGATCTGCGTGATCGAAGTGGCGTGCTTGAAGGACTCAAAACCTATGTGTGGTCATGGCGCCTGTGGGCGTGGTCGTAGCACCGTCGTCGTGGCGCTTGTGGACATAGTCGTAGCAAACCGGTCGTAGCTGCACCGAGTACCATAGACGTCATACTCGGAGGAGTACTGTAGACGTCATACTCGGTAGTGGTCCCTGTAGTAGTCATCAGCAGGTTCTTGTAGAAGTCAGCAGGCACTGTAGTAGTCGGCGGCATGTTCCTATAGTAGTCAACGGGTTCTATAGTAGTTGTCAGTGTACTACACGGTGTCGACAGGCGGCGTGGTAATGGAGGCTGGAGAAACTGGATCTTGGTCAGTCTAGTGTTTTGTAGGAAGAAAAGGAGTCGTGTCGTAGGTAAGTGGCCTGCTGTGAGGCCTATGTTTATGTACACCTTTATTGATCCATGTTGCGTTCGAGTTCGCCGAGAAATACCACCGGCGACGGGGTGTTCTGAAGATCGGCGATGAGAGCATGTTGAAGGCTTCAGCGCGTGAGGGCGGTACCTCCTTTATATCCCATGCTCACGAGGAGCAACTACACGACTTAGCCTGTGAAGATGAAGGTGCTCATGCACTAAGGACGTGTGGAACACAATCGTGGATGAGGAGGTGAACAAGAGGCAAGATCAAATAGGGCTCGCGCTAATCTTCCTCGTGGTGCCGAAAGATATGGTGATGCTCCTAGCAGAGAAGGAGGCCGCAAAGGTGGCCTGGAACACCCTGAAGATGACGCATCTTGGTGTCGATCACGTCAAGGAGGCGCGTGTACAAAACCTCAAAAGCGGGTTTGAAAACTTGCGCATAAGGGACACCAAACAGATTGATGACTTCGCGATGAGGTTGATGACAATTATTAGCAAGATATGAAGTCTAGGCGAAAAGATGGAAGAGACTTACGTCGTGCGGAAGTTTCTTTGTATTGTGCCTAAGAAATTCTCTTATGTCGTCACCACGATTGAGCAATTGGGCGACATAAAAAATATATTGATCAAAGAGCTAATCGGGTGTTTAAAGACACAGGAAGAGGGAGAGCGTCTCTACAACAACGGCGACGGAGACGAAGAGCACTTGATCCTGACACGCGCAGAATGGGAGGTCCGATCGTAGAAGCATGAAGGTGTAGGCTCCTCAGGTGGTTTTGGTGGCGACGGTGACCGTCGATACCGAAGGGGTGACAAGGCAAAAGTAAAGGTGTTTTAATTGTAATGATTATGGACACTTTTTTTAGAATGTCATAAGTCCAGAAGGAAGGAAAAAGCGAAGGCAGCAAAGGCGCACCTTATCATGGTGGAGGCTGACGACGAACTGGCGCTGATGTGAAAAAGATGCAACAAAATTAAGGGGGTGATTGTTGGGTTAATTATGTTGCGTGTGTGTTTTACTTGTGTGTCGAATACTATTTAGTTGTGTGTATGTTGAGTACTCATGTGTCGAGTACCTGTAGAAGTCGACAATCATAGTCGATAGTCGAAAGTAATAGTCGGAGCTGCAGTTAGAGGACTACTGAAGCGGTTAGTACTCAGAAGACTAGTGTGTTGTCGAAATGCCGCGGTCGGTGCTTAAACGACCTGCGTTGTCGAAGTGTTGCGGTCGGTGCTCGGACGACCTACATGGTCGAAGTGCCGTGGTCGGTGTTCGAATAACCTGCGTGGTCAAAGTGCTGCGGTCGATGCTCATATGACCTGTGTGGTCGATGTGCCACGCTCGGAGGACTCGAAGCCTGTGTGTGTGGTCGTGGCGCCTATGGGCGTAGTCGTAGCGCCGTGATCGTGGCGCTTATAGACGTAGTCGAAGCTGCATCGAATACCCTAGACATCATACTCGGTAGCGGTCCATACTCGGTAGCGTAGCAATCGCCGCAGGTTCTGTAGAAGTCGACGGCACCGTAGCGCCGGGCGGTAGGTTCTTGTAGCAGTCGATGGGCACTATAGTAGTTATCAGCGTACTGTGCAGTGTCGGCAGGCGACGTGGTAATTGAGGCCGGAGAAACCGGATCTCGGTCGATCTAGTGTTTTGTAGAAAGAAAAGGAGTCGTGTAGTGGGTGAGTGGCCTGCTGTGAGGCCTGGTTGTGTCTATATATACCTTGTAAATCTTTGAGTGAGTTGAGTCAGAGAATAACAAAGAAAACATAGAAAAGGTGCGAGCAGTTAGCACCACAATCTTGTGTCTCAATTTTGTGTTCGGCTTTGTTATTAGCTCCGTCTACTCATTCTCATCTTCGGGAGCCATCCACTGTGATTATATGCGTCAGTTCACTGCTAAAGCGGCGTTTGAGAGATGCTGGGCCAACAGTTCTAGCACCCAACACGTGGAAGGCATGCACCTAGTCTACCTTACACGTGTCCTTTGCGGCACTAACGTAACTTTCTCTTTGCCCGAGGGCAAATTTGTAACAGTGGGTCTCTTCTTGTGTTCAAGCTTCTAATGTAATCAGGTCTGTTATTATAAAAAGTGAAAGATGCTTCGGATATATGGTCTCCTTTTTCGATAGAAAGGATCGACGCCTTTGCTTTAGCTTCACACTTAACTAATAAAGATTGCTTTAGCTTCACACTTAACTAATAAAGAATCGACGCCTTTGCTTTAGCTTCACACTTAACTAATATAGCTCATCAAATATGTTTTGCTTTCTCTACCTACCCTGTTGCTGCAGCTGTACGTACTGAAAATTAAGAGAGATTAGCATCTTTATCTTTACTGAGTAGAGACTTCTCTAGTAGTCTTCACGTTAATTCTGTAAGGTAAAAATATAGAAATTATCACATTAATTAAAAATTAGCCAGAAATTCTTATATTAGTCAGAAAAGAAAGAAATCCAGCCCTCCAATGAAATCATAAAAAACGAAAAGAAATCTATCCCTTCAATTACATGATCAACCAAAGTCATGTTAATTGTAAATGAATCCCATGTAGGACCAAAAAAGCATCCGAATAGAAGTTCATGATAACTTCCATGTACGTTTCTAGTACTGATTAGAAGAATGAAATTAATTAATGTATATAAATTATGTAAAGTAAGTAAACATGAGTCGGATTCAAACACAAAACCATCCACACATAAAAACATATTAAAACTGGCTCTATCCTGTGGCTCTACAACTTAGGCCCGGCTTCTAAAAACTGTTTTTTTGATTTTTCTACAGTAACTAGCTTTTAAACGAAGTATCTTTTTAAGATAGAGTCTACTAGTTAATTGTAGTATATACTATACCGACTTCATTTATATCGGCAAAAATCACATATGAGTTTATGTTACTTTATAATCTCTCGCACGAACAACCTAAAAACCACAAGCTACAGCTAAAAACTATAAATCGCAGCAAAAAAAAAAAAAGAACAGACGCAAAGAGTTCACTGACTAGAAGCATTTGACCGGTCACGATAATGACTACGTACACATCTTGATGGGCATCCCTGACTAATGGTTAACAAAACGTGCAAGAGCGTGACTAATGGGCGACGCCACCGATGAGCAGGGAAAACGAACACTTAAAATATCTGCAACGCCAATAGCAAGACAAAACAAGATAGGTATATCCATCTTTTCATATTGACTCTGGAGGTTTCAAATTGATCGAGCTCTGCTCTTCCATGAGCCCCACGTCAGTTCGAAAGACGTAAAAAACCTAGAAATTGTCGTATTAATTAGACAAAAAAATCGATAGAAATTCCTATATTAATAAAGAGAAAAAGATCTTGATCATCGAATCTCTCTAACGGTTGTAAACTATGGCCCATATCATATCTTATACACAACTTGACAGAAAAAAAAGAGTTACATTCAAATTCCAATTCCAGTGATGGGTATCTATATCTGAATGGAACTTACATACATGCCATAAGTAGATACATGCATCTCCGCACTACTTTGGTTTCTTCTTGTTTAAAAAACAAACTATGTATTAAAATCTAGACTAAATTGGCTACATAACACTTTAAATTTATGGTGTTTGGTTTAGGATACTATCTTTTTGTGTCTTTACTATAAGACACTAAATTTTTTGGTTTTTTTGCTAATGGACACTCTGCCCATTCAAATATAGTGCCATTCAGTTTGGGCTAAAATAAGCTAACTTATGGCTGAAATTACACTGTAGCTGATGGTGACTTATTTGGCGTAACTAAATTTTTAAAAGATTAAAAATAAAAAAATAAGTTAGCCATCATAGACAATGTAAACGAATACGAAAAAAGAACCAGCAAAAAAGTTTAAAAGAGCCAAAAAAACAAGAAAAAGACGAAATTTAGAAATAATGAAAAATAAGCCTAAAGTCAGAAATTTAAGCCGAAACGAGCGAGGCCTATCTAAGCTGACAGAAGAGCAGTGAAAAGCCTACTTTGCCCCTGTCACAACCAAGCCCACGTGCCCCGTCAGCTCCATTGTCAGCCTCATCTACTTCCTTCATCTCTTTCATAGCTCATCCTATACGAATATGGGCATGTTCGGCTGGACACAAGTCGGACGGCTTTTAACTTTTGCTGCAGTATCTAACTTTCAAACAGAGTATTTTCACAAGACGGGGTCTACAAGTTAAACGTAGTACACGTTAAAAGTCTAACATCTGTACCTACTAAAATCGTAAGTGAGTATCGGTCTCTCCGTAATCTATACCGTAAATAGCAAAAATTCAAAAATTTCAATCAAAAGCCATATGCTGCAGCCAAAAAGACACCCCTGTAGATCTCTTTATCTTCTTAGGGAGGAGGAGAAGGGTAAATTTTAGTTTGTTTCTATATTCTAATCAGCTTTATATCATATGGGTGGAGTTATACATAGCAAAAAGACACCAAATTTTTCGATAACAGCTTTGCTTTAGCTTCACACTTAACTCATATAGCTAATCAAATCTGTTTCGCTTTCTCTACCTACCCTGTTGCTGTGCCTGTAGCTGTACGTACTGAAAATTAAGAGAGTCTTGCGTCAATCTAAGGATTTGTTCTGTGTGACTGTGACTTATGACTTTTGATTAAAATTTTTAAATTTTAGCTGTTTACAATATATTATGGAGAAAGAGATGTTCGCTTGTGATTTTGACTGGTATAGATGTTGGGCTTTTAATGTGTACTACAATTAACTTATAGACCTTATCTTAAGAAAATACTCCGTTTGAAAGTTAGGTACTGTAGCAAAAACCAAAAGCTACTTTTAGAAGCCGCAAAAAACAGACCCTAATTCTTGGCACATATGAGACTTAAGCTTCTTTTCGATATTTCAGGATGGAATATCCGGTGAAAATATGAATCTAGTGAAATCTTGCATTTTAAAATTATCAAAAAAATTCCAAATGTAGTAGAAGATATGTTCTATATATGTGCAGAATTTCCACATCAAACTTATTCACATTTGTGATATATGAAAAGATAGAATCTTTACTCAGAATAGTGAAAACACTATTTCACCTAGAGTTTTTATTTCTCGTATCTAGCTCACAGATGCGATTGAATTGGATCTTCAAATTTTATACAACATACCCTCCACTGCATCTCATACTTTTCCGAGAAGTTTTGAAAACTGAAAATTCACAGTCACAACCGAGCCGACAAAATGACCTTTTTGCATGCTTGCGAAATTCGATCGAGCACAAGGATATATAATTGAGATGGTGTATGCATGGCATGGTGTGCCTCCCTCGAAGCCCGTGCCGGGTGCGACGAGTCCTTCAACGGACGTGCATGCTCCCGTGTGTGGTCGATCACCGTGAGTTTTTGGTATATTTGATGTTTTTTAAATCTGTATTTATAAGAATAATAGCTGTTACGTTGAATTATCAAAAATGTTGTTTCTCATATATGGTGACCATGCAGCAGTCCCAAGGGACAACACATGGTGTCTGCCGCACGGCCAACATACGGCAGCGTCATGGGACAAAGGCCTGCTGCACGGCAACCATGTGTCAGCCAATTAGTAGGAGTAATTAGCGCTAATCTAATTATAATTAGATAGTTTATTTAGGTGCACTATTTGTATAAATTTATAGATATAGTAAATAAGCTCTAAACATTATGAAATTTTTATGTGAAACCTCCCAACGTAGCGTATTTGATTGTGTAATTTTATCCATCCTGAATTTCACTAAAAACTTATTTAAGTAGACTGTTTGTAGGAATTTTTTAATATAGCAAATGAGCTTAAAAAATTATAATTTTTTGAAGGATCCTTGCATAGTTAACCTAATTCTTCACAATCTGATAGAACCCAATATTCTCTAGTGCTGTTTCGGCACAATGGATGATAGGGAATGCAAACACGATGATGTCGTATGCTGATGGCATTATCAGGCTACACCAACAAAAAAATATTAGTCCAAGGTAAACCTTTTTTTTTACATCTAAATGTGAACAATGACATACTAATAAGTAACCTTTCAGGTAACAAATGAAAAGTAATTCAAAAGTACTCACATTCTCCCAAAATTTGGAGATTTTGTGCTGGCTATGTGGTATCCATAGCAAATCACTGAAACAATAGGCTTTAGCCATGAAAACAATCTGCATATGATTTTCAAATGTCATCATATTGAAAGCTAGCGCTACTGCAGACGTCTTGCAAATGAAAAAAGAAGGACGAATCAGATACTTCAAACATGCAGCACAGTGCACTTTTTGGTTGGCTAATTATTAGGGGTGAAAACGGATCGGATATTTTCCGACCGACCGACCGTCGAATCCGAGTCGGATCGAATTCGGATAGTTGTGTCGGATACGGATACGGATTCGGAAAAGAACTATCCGACGGATACGGATACTATCCGGAATTTTATCGGATAATACCCGGATATAATTTTCGGATATCCGACCCAACAGCAGCCTGCAGTGCCAAGCCCATCAGCGTTCAGCGAGACACAGCAGTGCAGCACGCCTCCCACGCGGTCACGCACTTACGCGGTTACGCCTCCGCAGACCGCAGTCCGCACTTCGTGACTTCGGGTCTTCGGCCTTCGGGAGATTTCAGATTTGGCGGCTGGTGACTGAGCGGCCTAGGGTTCCCAGTCGGCCGACCCGCCACTCGCCGACCCACGGTCCCTTGGGCTGGCGGCTGCGTGCTAGGGTTCCCAGTCCGCCATTCCTCCCCGCTCGCCGACCCGTGGTCCCTTGGGCTGGCGGCTGCGTGCTAGGGTTCCCAGTCCGGCGTTCCTCCCCACTCGCTGACCCACCGCTCGCCGACCCGCAACTGCATTCAAGGTTCAACTCGTAAGGATTCGCTCAGCTTCCTAGTGATTTTTTGCCAAATTGGTTCGATCGGTGTGTATTTTGTGATTAATTTGGCTTTAGTTTGGTACTTTCAGGCAGGAAGGGAGCGTGATGAGCTGATGGCCAGGAGCTCCTTCAAGCTGGAGCACCAGCTCGGTTTGTCTAATGTTCCCATGCCCCTCTTGTGTTTCTGTAGGGAAGTTGCGATGTTTGTTGTAATTTCGGATGTTACTCTTATGTACTAAATTACATCATGTCTATTTGCTTTAGTTAAACACCAGTGTGGCAGTGCACATAATGGCTAAAGTTTGATATTATGATTAATATCTTTTATAATATGTAGTTATGCTACTTCTGTGAGCTTCTCCGCTGCACTATAAGTACGGTAGTTTTGCAATTAGCACACAATATCGCTTCTTGTACTTTTCTCATCTGGGTTTCACTCCCCCTAAAATGTTAAGCTGAAATCCAGAAACCAATTTATAGGTTCTTTGAAAGACAACTGCAGCATGCAATTGCTAGGTAGGCAGTAGTAAGTAGATGATTGTGCTGATGATATTATTGTGTGATTTTCATGGAGAGATGATATTGAATTATGCAAGACTTCAGCTCAGTATTATATTTTTGTAGCTGGTAAAATGAGGATATCGTGCTGCTTGTAGTGTCAGACTGTTTTTGTGAAGATATGTGAATTTACATGTTGTTCTCATCACTTTTTTTTGGTTAACGATGTAGGTTAACGATGGAGTCTGGAACTGGAAGTGCAGGTGCCAATACAAGTACATGTGCATCAGCTGTTCCTATCATTGGTCCAAGCGTGTCTGCACCAAGTACTAGCGCATTAGCAGCTGTAGCACTTTCAGAGCCAACGGTAGCACCAAGAACTGAAGGTGAAGGTGATCGTGATGTTGTTTTCACTGGAGAGAATGAGCCACCTGAAAAAAAAACAAAAGAAGAGTACCTCTGGGGTTTGGGAGCACTACACCAAGGAATGCATTACGAAGACAGAATCAGATGGTGTTGTGAAGAAAGAGCTTTGGGCAAAATGCAAGAAATGCACATACAAAAGCCGAGTTGAGAGCACGAGAGGTACAAAGGCTTTCTGGAATCATTTGGCCAACAAGCATGCTATAAAGCAAGGTCAACAACTACTTAAGCTAGAAAAGGGTGAGCACAACAACACTGCATCTGTTCAGACATACAGGTATGCTCAAGCAGAAAGTATGAAGAAGTTCTATCTGTCACTTGTTATGCATACCCCTTCAACATGGTTGAGCATGAGTACTTTGTTGACTTTATCAAGTCTTTGCGGCCTAGTTTTTTATTTAAGTCTCGCATAACAACTAGAAAAGAAATAGTGGATCTTTTCATAGAGGAAAAGCAAAAGTTATATGAACATTTTAAATCTGTTTCAAGTCGCTTTTCCACAACCATGGATATGTGGACATCGAATCAAAACAAAGGTTATATGTGCATCACGGTTCATTGGATTGATGACAATTGGCAAATGCAGAAAATGATAGTTACATTCATGCATGTGAAAGGTCACCACTCAGGAACATTTCGCAGTCGTTTAGATCCCGATGTGGTAGAAGCTCTAATTTGCACTAAGGATTGGACAATTGTGTCAAGAAGAGATAATAAAATATTGTTCATTTCATTGTGTAATCCATTTGTTATTTACTAATGTTCTTTACCATTGTAATGCTTCAGATTCGAAAGTAAAGGTTGCCTCACTCATTGATGAGTTCATGGAGATGGACTATGAGGATGTTCAACCTTGTTTGGATGTTGATACAAACAGGGCAGAGGTTCGTACAAATTATCTAGTGTACTAATAATACCATTGTACAATGTCCATTGCGGGTGTTAATTCAAATATTATTTGTAGGATCAGGATTCAGGATGATTCAGGATGTACTAGACTACAACTTCATGCCATAAGAGTTGAAGGTACGGGATGTATCAAATGGAACCTTGGTGGATGATCCATTGATGGCTTAATGCAGTTTATTTTGTTCTTTCTTATTTCAGCTTGGTGCCAAATTAGTGGAGCTTGTTCATATTTCAGCTGCAATCTAAGTTTCAACTGCAATCTAAGTCTAAAATGGCCTACATTTGATTTTTTGTGCCAGCTGCATTGGTACTATCTTGATAGGGGTTTTATTGATTGATTGGAAACTATCTTGATTGTAAACTAACTTGATTGTGTGATTAGTACATACTACCAGTTGCTTAAAGCTAAAATTACAGCTGTTCATCAGAGATTCCACCTAGCATAATTAGTTTAACCAAGCATAATTAGTTTAACCAATGAACCTATAATCAATAGGAAAAAACACATAGTGAAGTAAGAGAATGATTCTAACATCGAGGAGCTTCAATACAGGGATTGTCAAAACTGTGTTAGATTTGTAGATAACTATGTACTTTTGACATTTCAAGGCATAGTGGATAAGCCAGGTAGCCAACTGAAGAAACATTATTGTTTAGCCTTTTTTTTCCTTTTCTGTGTTTATCGACATGGCACTTAGAGGTCCTAGAAAGCATCATTCTCTAGAAAGCATCATTTCCAAACTGACATCTATTGAAGAGATGACTCAATAATGTTTAATGTGTTTGCCATCACTGATTTTATATGTTACAGGAGAAGAAAGACCAATTTCCGTGTAAGTTCTTCAAGACCATTTTGCTGCAATGGAGAAGAAAGAGTTGAAAGATCAGGCGTTTTTGTGTAGAGGAACAGCTGCATCAGGCGAAATATTACTTACTGCAAGCAATGTTTGAGCTTGTGCGTGTGATGCTCGGTGATTTGTCCTGATTGCACCCATTATGGCTCTGTATTAATGGCCCTAATGATTTGCATTGTATGCGCCCATTATGCCTCTGTATGCTGTAATCTGTATGCAGTTATGACTCATTTCAGAAATACTTGCTTAGGTATGTAGCAACACCTAGACTCCATTTCAAAATCTAATGGAAGTTGTATGCAGTTATGCTTATGCAAGTATTTCTGTATGGCTTATTATTTTCTCTGTTTGCTTCTATCCTGTTCGAGGCTCTTCCTTAATTTTAATGAGAAGACACTATTGAAAATGTTCCTTTTTGTACGTCCGTATTATCCGCCTATATTATCCGCTTCCGATCCGTAACCGATATATATCCGCCTCGATGATATCATATTCGAAACTCCGAATATTCCGAATTCGTATTTGTATCCGGTCTAACCGTATCCGACTTCGAATCCGGGAAAAAATATGGATTAGGATACGGTTTAAGCAATATCCGTTCGAATCCGATCCGTTTTCACCCCTACTAATTATGGGTTCAACTCGATGACTAAATAGCACTAAATGCACATCATAAGAAACTAACAAAAATCGAACACATTTGAATTTGATATTTCACTTGCAACTCAACATGGCGATGTCAGGCGTCGGAATCAGTATTCCAATGCATGATTAATGTAAAATAATCGGCTAGGAGATGCGAATTTTAGAACTCATATGAACATTACTGAAAGAAACTACGGGATTCCTATCCCTTGATTGAACGCACTTACCACGATTGTGGAGGTGGGGAGGAAGTCCAGCGTCGCGAGCAGCCAGCTGCGGCAGAAAGCGGACCCGTCGTCCTCAACTCCCTAGGCTGGGTTCGTCGCCGGCGGCAGCTTGTCACCAAGCTAGGTTTCCGAGCTGGACATGGCTTGAGAAAAATTACACAATTAGAATAACTGTGCAATGATCTTTAAAAAAATTTGGAATATTTAGAGCTCATTTGCTATATTAAAAAAATCATACGAATAGTCTATTTAAATAAATTATTCAGTGAAATTTAGGATGATAAAATTACGAAAAATTACATAATTAAGTACGATGCGTCGGGGGTTCTATATAAAATTTCATAATTTTTTGAACTTATTTATTATATCTAAAAATCCGTACAAGCAGTGCATCTAAACGAACTCCCTAATTATGATTAGATTAGCAATAATTACCCCTACTAATTGGTTGATGTATGGTGGCCGTGCGGCAGAGGCCATGTGTCGCCCCTGAGGCTGCCGCACGGCCACCGCGCGTTAGAAGAGATATTTTTACTAATTCGGTGCGGCGACTACTATTCTTGTAAATATGAGTTCACATAATGCCAAATATGCCAAAAACATCCGTTGCCAAGTGACCTGCCACAGCTTGACTACTCATGCCGGTTGGACGGAATTTTTGTAGGGGCTATTGTCTTCGGAGACGGTTACATCCTAATGTGTTTCATGTGTGCTATTTTGCATGCATACCATCGATAATACGTAGTGAAATAGCCGGCTGGTAGTAGTAGAGGCCCCAGAATAAAAATTTAGGGAGGACTAGTGAAAGAAAGCCAACATCTATCATCATCAACTATCATCAGCAACTGCAAATAATAAAATTATCGCATGGCCTGGCCATGCCTCTCCCAGTTCCAGGTATGGATGGCACACCTCATTAGTCGAGTCAGAGTCCCCTTGCTGCAGAGGTAACCATCGAGGTTAATATTGTGCATGAGCTCGAGGCTTCTGTAAACTTGCATATTTAGAAATATACTTTAATCTTTATATAAAAATATATTTTAAAAATTTGATAAAATTGTGATTCCATCATCTGATCCTATAATCCGATCTTGTCACGAAAAATAATCTTATCTGATATCGTGATCCCGATGATCTTACCGTGGGAATTGAAATAAGTATTTTAAGTTTAGAGAAGAAGCGAGAGCCGTCGTGGCGTTGCCAGGCCCGACGGATTTGATGGCCAATCGGAAAAACCACGAAACAGGCAAAAGCGGTTTTCCGGCAGCCGGACCTAGCAACAGCAACAACAGTCTCAGCCAAACCAAATCAGCACGACCCCGACCCACCCGATCCGAGCGAAAGCGAGAGCGAGCGAGGCTTGCGAGGAGACTCCGGTTGCCCTGCAGCTCTGCTGCTCCAAAACGTCTCCCCCTCTACCCCGTCCTTCCTCCTCGCACTCGCACTCTGACGCTGGTCTACTCGCACCCACCACCCCTGCCCCCACCCGGCTGCCGCACCTTCCCCTCCCTTCGCGTCCTCTCCCGCTTTCCTCCCCCTTGGAAGGGAAAGGAAGGTAAAAGGAATATTCTCTTCTCTCTTCTTGCTTGTATGGATCGGCTGAGCTTTCTTGATTCGATCCATGGCCACCGCGCGGGCGGCATGGTGGTAGCACTCGTGTCGTAGAGTTGGAGACTTGTTGTCTCCTCGGATGGCCTTGTGAGCCTCCTCCTCTTCTTGATGCTTGACGCGGCAGGATGGTAGGACACAGGTGAGCATCCCGGTTTTCTTGATTTCCTGCCTTTTTTGTTGTTTGGGTTTTGATTTCTTGGTTTCTTGCTGGCTCTTGGTTTCGGCTTTCTTGAAATGTTTGAATTGAGAGGTTATTGCTGCTTCTTTGTGGGTTTCGAGTTCGTGGGTTTATTAGATTTTGGGAGCTTCTTGATCTCATATCTCGAGGATATTAATCTTCTGATATTTACTTGATCAGATTTTGATCTCGTTTTTTTTGGGTGGGGGGGTGGCGATTTTCGACCTGGGTGCTCGATTTGATTGTCCAGATCTTGGTTTGTTTTCCTCAGCAAAATTTTCTGATGATTACATTTCACTGCAGGCAGATCGATGTGTTCGGCGGGGAATCAAGAGTTGGTACCCTGAATTTCTGCAGAAATTGGCACGAAAAATTCCAACACACCTGCGCAAATGTGGGTCTGAATGAAGCATGGTAGAGCCGATGGTAGGAGCAGCGCTGCAGAGGATCCGCTTCTTGTGGATCCTCCTGTTCCTCTTCTCATTGCTACTGTCAGTGTCGGCGGCGGCCGTCGATTTCAGCCGCTGTGGTGGTTGCGACGATGGCGACGGTAGCCTCTGGAGTACGGAGAACATACTGCAATGCCAGAAGGTGAGCGACTTCCTGATCGCCGCGGCCTACTTCTCCATCCCGCTGGAGCTGCTCTACTTTGCGACGTGCTCTGATCTCTTCCCCTTGAAATGGATTGTCCTGCAATTTGGCGCCTTCATTGTGCTCTGCGGGCTGTCGCATCTCATCACGGTGTTCACATATGAGCCCCACTCGTTCCATGTTGTGCTCGCTCTCACAGTTGCCAAGTTCTTGACTGCACTTGTGTCATTTGCAACGGCAATCACGCTGCTGACGCTGATACCGCAGCTGTTGAGGGTGAAGGTCAGGGAGAATTTCCTGAGGATTAAGGCTCGACAGCTGGACCGGGAAGTGGGGATGATGAAGAGGCAAGAGGAGGCGAGCTGGCATGTGAGGATGCTCACGCAAGAGATACGCAAGTCGCTTGACAGGCACACAATCTTGTACACCACCATGGTCGAACTTTCTAAGACACTGGAGCTGCAGAATTGTGCTGTATGGATGCCTAATGAGAGCAGGAATGAGATGATCTTGACACATCACTTGAGAGAAAGGGAGATAATTGAGTCGCACAGCGGCTCGATTCCAATCAATGACCTGGATGTGGTTGAAATAAAGGCAACAAAGGATGCAAAAGTTCTCAGGGTGGAGTCGGCACTTGGGATTGCAAGCAGAGGCAGGCTTGAAGCAGGGGCTGTAGCTGCAATACGGATGCCAATGTTAAGGGTATCAAATTTCAAAGGAGGGACTCCAGAAGTGATGGAAACAAGATATGCTATTTTGGTTTTGGTTCTTCCCAAGGATGGTTCACTAGGGTGGGGTCAACAGGAGTTGGAGATTGTTGAAGTAGTTGCTGATCAAGTTGCAGTCGCCCTATCACATGCTGCAGTTCTGGAGGAGTCTCAATTGATGCGAGAGAAGCTTGCTGAGCGACATAGAGACTTACTGCGGGCAAAGCAAGAAGCTGTGATGGCAACTGAAGCTAGGAGCTCCTTTCAGAGTGCCATGTATGACGGAATGCGAAGGCCAATGCACTCAATACCTGGGCTTGTCTCAATGATGCAACAGGAAAGTATGAATCCTGAGCAAAGGCTTGTAATGGATGCCATTGTCAAGACAAGTAGTTTTGCCTCAACATTGATGAATGATGTCATGCAAACATTGACGATGAATCATGAGAATTTATCTTTGGTGAGGAGCCCATTCAACCTTCATTCCTTGATTAAGGAAGCAATCAGTGTTGTAAGATGTCTAACTGGTTGCAATGGAGTTAATTTTGAGTTTCAAGTGGAGAATTCTTTGCCCGAAAGGGTTGTTGGTGATGAGAAGAGGGTTTTCCATATTGTCTTACACATGGTAGGTACTCTAATACACCGATGTAATGCAGGCTGTCTCTCGTTATATGTGAATAGTTATAATGAGAAGGAAGAGAGGCATAACCAGGATTGGATGCTGCGAAGAGCAAACTTCTCTGGCAGCTATGTATGTGTGAAGTTTGAGATTAGGATTAGCAAATCCAAAGGCAATCTTTTGAGTTCATCGTCCAGCCAAATATGTCAAGGGCCCAACTCTAACAGTTCCAAGATGGGGCTTAGCTTCAACATGTGCAAGAAGATTGTCCAGGTATACTAAAAAACTCTTGTGCATTTTATATCCAATAGGAAGCAAACTGGATTCACATCATGCATTACATTACTCATGGTTCTTGCTTCTCATGTCATATTACCGATAGCAGTGGATTAGAAACCACATTTCTTCAAGGTTATATAGCCAGAGAACTATTTCTTCATCCCAAGTGATTTGTAACCTTGTTGACTCAATTCACCTCTGATTGCATGCGACATGGAAACGTTAGTAGATGTTACAAAGTACTAGAATTTCTTTAACATGGAGTGCTTTGAAACTTGTTACAACCTGCAGTTTTTTCCTGTTTTCATACTGTTAGTAACAATTCAAGCTAACATATCTAATTATACACCATTCTCAAACTGTCAAATCACTCAGGCTTCTTCTGCCAACATACTTTGCGTTAAAGGCTATGAAATATTTACCACTTCATGACAAACTGTTTCATACTGGGAGCATTTTTTTTTCATTTCTTGCATCCTTTTGTTGTAGGTGACGCTTTAGTCAAAAATCATCTTATGCTACTTCCTGCTGTTTGGATTACTAGTTGAGCATTATGTGATGGGCTGCAAAGAATTGCAATGCTTGTTTTCCATAAATATGTTTATTATGCTTGTGAATAGAGATGGCAATGGGTACCCGAAACCCGATACCCAGTGGGTTTTTACTCTATTAGGGCATATGTCTGGGTCAATTTCCTAACCCATGGGTCTCTTAATGGGCAAAAAGCCTAACCCATCGGGTCTGCGGGTTCGGGTACGTTCCTATAGTACCCAAACCCGTAAACCCATGGGTAATATAAACCCGATCCATAGGAGTTATAAACCCAGACTCCCAGCCTCCCAGGCAAACCAATCCAGCCCATAGCCCATTAGTCAAGTACAAGGAGCAGTTGATGTCTCTCCTTTTGGTTTTAAATGAGTTGTGAACCGTGAACTTGTAATGATATGCTATGCCAATGAACTATGAACTGAGAATTGATGGAGTGAACTAGTGATGTGTATTGTGGATTTGTCGTTGCTTGTTTCATACATAGTAGCACATAAATTGAATTTATTGTTGACTTGCTAAGCATTGCACTGTCTGCAATCTGCACAGCTGTTGTTGGGCACGGGCGACCCGTGGGTACCCGTTACCCGAGTGGGCATGGGTCTGGGTAAAAATCTACACCCGTCACGGGCATGGGTTTTTTAACGGGCATATCTAATTTTCATGGGCACGGGTTTGGGATAGCAAAACCCAGCGGGTTTATGCCCGTTGCCATCTCTACTTGTGAATCAAAATCTCAACAAATCTAATTGTGAAACTTAGGGTTTATCAGCAATATCAATTTGAGTTACGAATGTGTTCTTGTTCTGATGTATGATCCAAATAATTTTTTTCTTTTGCTGATGTGAGCCCTTTTGTTCTGCTGCAGATGATGAATGGTAATATTTGGTCAGTATCAGATTCAAAAGGCCTTGGAGAAACTATCATGCTCGCCCTCCAGTTCCAGCTGCAACATGTGACCCCGGTCTCTGGAGCATCCTCGGACTTATACCGATCATCACCAATTCCCAACTTTAGTGGACTCTATGTCCTTCTTGTGGACAGTGATGACACCAACCGAGCCGTTACTCACAAACTCCTGGAGAAACTTGGTTGCCGAGTCTTCTCGGTCACTTCCGCAATCCAATGCATGAGCTCCTTTGCCAGTGCTGAGTCGTCTTTCCAGCTGGTGCTTCTTGACCTCACCATGCACACAATGGATGGATTTGAAGTAGCTCTTGCAATCAGGAAGTTTAGGAGCAATTGTTGGCCACTGCGGATTGTTGCCCTTGCAGCTAGCACTGACGACAATGTGCGGGATCGATGCCAGCGATCAGGAATAAATGGTCTGATACAGAAACCAGTCACGTTAGCAGCACTGGGAGATGAACTGTATAGAGTCCTTCAGAACAACTGAACGAGCCTGATTGTTCTCATTTCTTTCTGTCTCAATAGATTGCTGTAGCTTGATTAATAGTTACTTCGCTACTAGTTTCTGCCAGGTTAGGTCCATACAATCACAAAACATTTGCACAAGGGAAATGTATAGGAAGATGAAAACAGCCTGCCTTTTGCTTGGTTCCTTCGGTGAAGGAAGGTAGAAAATTTTGAGGAGATTATACAGTTAGGATTTAGACTTATTCATTTGTAAACCCTCTTAGATTATTGATCATTTATGAGGTAAATTATTTATGGCAGTTAGCTTGTGATAGTTTAGGTTCATGAACTAGCACCGGATACTGGTTTGGACGAAACCCAAGGGGCTGTTGTTTTGGTAGTTGCACTTTTGAGATGGATGGATGGAATCAGTGAATGCAACATAAATGTCTAATGGAACTTGTTATTACTGGTTAACATATGCTGAAAGTAGGTAGAATTAAGACGACAGATAAGTGGGCAGAATACTATTGATGCTGACTTTCTATCTTGATAAAGAAAACTAAAACTTAATTAGTACAATCTTGATTTGATAGGCAATGTTTCAGATGCACTGCGTCTGCGTTCAAACTTGTGCTAGCGGAGAAAAATAGCAGATGTGTGCCCTTGCTATTCGCTAGCAGTGACATGTGGGTACATGTGATTTTCCTCCCTGAATCCTAGATAGAAGTGTTTGACCTGAACCTACAAAAACCTACTATGTTCTCAAAAACTCACTTTAAGATCAGTAACTCTAATGAAAGAGTCCAATTACCTAAACATCTGGTATCCTGGGTGCTGAAGGTTCTGAGGTCATCTCAAGAGCTGTTTCTCAATGATCAAATGTGATTAACATGTAGACAGCTTGGTCAAATGTCTAAATTAGGTGCTGTTTTTATTCATGCCATGCAAGTGGTTGCCACTTTCCAGTTCCAACTTCCATTCCATTTGTAGGATCCCAAGCAACATGGTGGATTCTTTGATGAAAAAAATGAAACAAAATTTGATTTTTGGGGACAATCTGCAGCAGATGTAGCTTTGCATGGGGAAAATCAAGTTGATAGACAAGTTCCTTCATTTTTGGGTGCATGAAAATTTTCAATCCCTTGGTATTGACATTTTGACCCCCCTTGTCATTAATTCTGTTTAAACTTTGACTATAATACTATCTCAACATGTAAGACAAGGGGTTCTGCCGTCACACGTATTCTTCAACCCCAAGCATTCCATTCACCTGGACAAGGGTGCACCCTCTTTTTTTCCCTTATTAAAAATGGACAAAAGATGTTTAGGTGAAGGCTTTGCAATTGGACACACTAAACAGAGTAAGTGACCATGGCTGTGATCATATAGTACTTGCAATTTACTTGACCGTCTTTAGAAAAACAGGAAATCGTTAGCTTCTGAAGTGAACATATGCTAATCTAGCTGTATCTTGCCCCCTTCACAAAATCTGAAGCTAGAAACCAGGTCCAGTTCCACAGTGCTATTTGAAACTCGAAGTGAAGTTTCTTTCAACTGAAAATTGGAATTATATACTGCTACTGGATGGCAGAAACAAGCCATCCATGTGATCCATCCAATCTGTAGCAAAAATAAAAGCGAAGGCAAAAGCCTCCTATGATGGCTTTATGCAAGGAATCAAGGACTAAGTTGGGAGCAGGGAAATTTTTTTCGGCCGGTTTGAACCGATTTTCACTGGTTATCGGTTTTACTTGGGGAACAAATCGGGCCGAAATATTTGGCCCATTTCAAACAAATGGCCGGCCCGGCTTAGTCCATTCGCTCGGCTGATTGCTTTGACCTAGGCTTAGGGGAGGCAACAATCCCCTCTCTCTGTTCTCTTCTCTGTGGCGGTGTGGCGGTTGGCGTAGCGGCTGACTTGCTTAGGGCTATCCCTCCCGTGTGGTCTGCCTAGATCTGATTCTCCCTCGTGCTTACCGTATGGAGGGTGGTGGCGGCATGTTATGAATTTTGTGTATGTATTGAAGAGCCCAATGGGCAATATATATAGGGAGTAGCAATATATATAAGGAGTACAAAGGGATATTACAGGGGAATATGCCGTATGCGATAAGGAAAGCTAGGCATATACGGAAAGGAATAACAATCCTATTATATCTCTAATACTTTTAACAAACATATGTTAATCTAGCTGTATCTTGCCCCTTCACAAAAACTGAAGCTAGAAACTAGGTCCAATCCCACAGTGCTATTTGAAACTCAAGTGAAGTTTCTTTCAACTGAAAATTGGAATTATACTAGTTGTGTACCCGTGCGTTGCAACGGAACTCATTGAATATGTATGGAATCGTGCTATGAAGGAGAATTTCTCTGATTGATTGGAAAGTGGAGAATTAGAACTGTGCAATCGGTTTTTTGGTTTAATCGGTTCGATATATACGGTATATACGGTGAGAAGTTAAGAGAATAGAGTAGTTGGAGGAGAATGGATATACAACCACCAACGCGTTCTTTTATAATAATATCTTCTCACTTTTGTTGGCTAGAGCTGGTAGAAGAACTTCTCTGATGTACGACATCTTACTTAGAAAAGCCTGAGGTAAATCCTACAACCAGATAGCAGCATACTGTAAAGGATTTCTCAGTCTATTATGAGTTGAAAGTATATTAGTAGAACAATATTTTGTAAAACAACAAATTCATCAATAGAACAGTAGCATTCAAAAACTTTACAGTACCATTGTATATTCAACAAATTTACAAGTCAACTACTTAACAGAGGCAATTCAATAGATGACAAGATATAGTGAAAAAAGAAAGACAAGGAGCATTCAAATCATTAATTCAGGTGATGTACTCTTACTTCATACCATGCCACTGGAACTTCTCAGAGCACCAACCACAGAAGACGCAACCACCAAGAACTAACCATGCCTTTATGCCGTTCATCTTGAAAAATAAATAAATATACACTGGATTGAATGCTTTCACAACAGATATATCATATTTAATTGTGTTGTATATTCCAATGGAGCCCAAATTAAGAAACCACAGTGCCAAAATAGGAGCAAACATGAATCCAACTTTGCCAGTTCCAAATCTCTGCACGCTGAACAATAGCAGAAGAACAAGGATTGAAACAATTACAACATCTACAAAAAAAAGATGGAGAAAAAAGCACTTAAATCCATGCAGCCTCAGAAAGTAGATGAAAATTCAATTTAATGTTTCAGCAATGAGCTAATGACAGATCACAAGCAGACTGTTGTGATCTTCAGAAAGGGCATACAGAATACCAAACCTGTGTCAAACCCAGGAACTTGGCCCTAGAGACCACTAACAGCACACATAAGTGAACACAAGAAAAAAAGGGGGTCAGCAATTGAACATCTTAGGAGGTAGTTCTAAAAGAAATCTTTCGAGATAAATTTACAGAATCTCTATATGTAGAGTAAACTAAGGAAAAACAGTGTGTGTATGAAGCACCTGACATTGATGGAGTGAGAATGTCATCTCCGATTACCATAGAAGTCCCCATCAGAACCAAGAACAGGAGGGTGCTTTTGAAGAGTGGCTTCTTTTCTAGGCAGTTTTTGGCACAGAGAGACCGCTCAAGCTCAGGAGAAGGCAACTTAAGCCTAAAGCTAGAAATATCTCCATCCACACGCTGTTGATTCGGAGGCAGACTAAATTTTTCATACCTGCAAATCAACCAATACAGTGCAAAAGTGCCCCTGCAAACAATGACATAATACAGTCAATAAGCCAACCAATTTTGAAGAAGAGCATACACAACTGACAGTACATAATCATTATCTACTGAAATCAAAGTTGCAAACCATGCATCCTACCTTCACCATTGTCATTAGCTTTCAGCACTATAAATACGTATTTAGCAAAAGGGATCAAGGCGATCGTGTACATGACCAGCGAAAGGGCTCCCAGGCTCTCCACCTCCGACTTATCAGGACTTTGCTGAACACATCGCTGAAAACATACAGAGGGCTCGTACTCATGTCACCGTAAACAACTTCGAGGGTCTGGAACGCCATCACAACACTGCTCAGCAACAATATGTCCTGGCGTAGAGCTGAGAGGAGTCAATCATCGGGTCCATTGATTCTTGTGGTAGAATATTATCTGAACTCTGAAGAGCACATGTTTCCAGATTCCAGGCACAAGATAGGGAATATATATGAAGGCACACGCTTAGCCGATTCTAATGTCCAACCAAAATTGCGCCAAAGTTCTTCAAGAAACTACATCCAGTAAGCAAACCTCCTGTGATCGATTCATGAAAACACGATCCTTTCGCTAATCAAAAAATGGTCAAAGATCACATCTTTTTTACACTCTGAACAATTCGAATTCGCCAACAGCAAAAAATGATCCCAGATTCGTGGATCACCACTGCTTATTTCAGTTAAAAACCAAAACTAAAAAACAAAAGCCAACCCTTCTAAACAGGACCTTTGGTTGCTTTCGCGCAGGAAAACGATGGCCGCATCTACGTGGTTACTGGTTAAAGAATGTGAACTGTGGACAAGGGGTAGAAGCCAAATGGCACCAGACAGAACAGGCAAAAGGAGTCAAAGACTAACATTCGTATGTGGCATGACCTCTAACAAATTTATGCTAGCTGAATGCCCGTGCGTTGCTACGAATTTTAAAAAATTAGAACATATTTATATGCACGTTTCAACAAATTAGTTCATTTGATAGCATAAATTTACTGTGTCATTATGTAAGGACGTATTTATATCAGTTTAAAGCACTCAAGAACTCAGCTCACCTCAAACAAAATACCAGATCAATAAGCAACATCACAATGATATTGTTATTTCATTATAAAGATGCTTGTTTTAACAGATGGTCTGGCAAAACAATTTTTAAGATCGGAGCATCTGAAGAGATCTCAAGTGTATCCCCATGCTGAATAGAATACATTACATGTGAACCATCAATATACAGTTTGATGCTATAAAAGAAAGCAGACTGGAGTGAATTTCTGTATTAAAAGAATTGAGTTTCTCAAAAGATAATGGAAGATAAGAATACTTTGCAACAGCAGTTTACCTGCTCAAAGTTCCTGGCAGTAGCTACACAAAGATATCCTGTGCTTCTTCTTGCATCAAATTCGTCAGTTAACTCATCAACCTGCATGGAAGCTACAAAACATAAAATATATATACCTAATCAAGCATACCTATAACAAGTCTTCTTGGAAGCATGCAAAGAGGAACTTGTAAATGATACAAGTTAACAAGAACGGATTATGTGGTTGGTTTCAACATATGATGAACCAGGAGATTAAGGGACCACTTTGAATATACCAGATTAAGCAAGCAACTAAAATAATTGAAGAAACAATAAAACATATTGGAATCAGATGGCACTGCAATGGGTTCCTCTGATTCTGTGTCCAGCAAAGGGTCGTCAAGGGCTCCTTTGTAGTGACCATACCATGATCCAAATAAACCATTGGGTGGGTGGTTAAAATGTCTCGGTGAGAAATCATCCCCTTTAACTAAAGCTTCCCAAGGCCACTGGTAGCACTACTGGGGCAGGCAAGCAGTACGTTATAGTTGCCCATTCGCAAACGATGCAAAATGGTTGCGAAATCTTTATCCCCAGATATCAGGAAACAATGGACTGGTGGGGGATTCTGAGCAATCCAGTAGACAAGATCAGCCATAAATGACCTGTCAGAACTATTCTTTCCACCTGTATTATGGCAATAGCATTATTAGTAGAACAAGAAGAAAACAACATTATTAGTAGAACAAGGAGAAACTACAATACTACATAAGCAAGCATATATGGGAAAAAATAAAGGAAATTACAGAAGTACTGATGGGAAATAATTTAAGGAGTACTGATGGGAAATGCTAACATTGCTACTTCCAATTGTTGGAAACAAAACTCCAACACCTGCAATATCATCTAATTTAGTAAAACGTCATCCAACTAATCGCCTGATTGTCTATACTCTATTAAACTTGATGGAGCACTGCTAGTGCACTGCCTGATTGTCTTCTGACGTCGGGATTTGCATCCAATGTCCGGGGGTGACGGGCGGTAGGATGTGCGAGACCGAGTGTCGCCGTCCGCCGAGCACCGCTGCCAAAGCCATGCGTAGGCAAGAACACGGCACCGCTACCTCTACCGCTATCGATGACGACCGGATCTAGGCGCGGATGCGCTGAGGAAGCGGAGGATGGCGGATCGATGGCGGCAGCTCGCTTAGCCGCGCACACGCGATGTGTGGTGGAGTCGAGGCGGAGGCGGGGGAGGAGGAGGCGGGGCGGAGCGGAGGCGGGGGAGGAGGAGGCGGCGGCGGGGTGGGAGGAGGGAGGCGGCGGCGCGGTGGGAGGAGGAGGAGGCGGCGCGGGAGGCGGCGTGGGTGGGGGAGGAGGAGGCGGCGGCGCGGAGGAGCGGGGAGGAGGCGGCGGCGGGGAGGAGGAGGCGGAGATGCGGAGAACGGGGAGACGGGGGGGGAGAAGATTCAGGCAGGGGTGGGCGGGGAGACGAGGCAGCAGCGGCGGTGGGAGGGAGGAGGCGGCGGCGGAGCGGGCGGAGGAGGAGGCGGGGAGACACAGGGAATGGGGAGGCAGGGGAGGTGGGAGAAGAACCGTCGCAGGTGGGCGGAGAACGTGGGAAGAGAATCGGTGGGAGGAGGAGCCCATACGTCGGCGCTTAGAGGTCTGTGAGGGGATTGGGAGGACGGACGGACTGTCACCAACTTTAATTTTTAAGTAGTAGAGATACTGCTGCTGGATGGCAGAAACAAGCCATCCATGTGATCCATCCAATCTGTAGCAAAATAAAGCGAAGACAAAGCCTCCTATGATGGCTTTATGCAAGGAATCAAGGACCAAGTTGAGAGCAGGAATTTTTTGACCGGTTTGAACATATTTTCACTGGTTATCGGTTTTACTTGGGGAACAAATGGGGCCCAAATATTTTGGCCCATTTCAAACAAACGGCCGGCCCGGACTAGCCCATTCGCTCAGCCGATTACTTTGACCTAGGCTTAGGGGAGGGGCAGCGCGCCGCCCCTCTCCTCTGTTCTCTTCTCTGTGGCTGTGTGGCGGCTGACCCTCCCATGTGGTCTGCCTAGATCTGGTTCTCCCTCGTGCTTAGCGCATGGAGGGTGGTGGCGGAAGAGGCGTGGCTGGCGGTGGCTCAGGCGCTGGGGCTGTCGGGTGGTGGTGAGATGAGGCAAGACAATAATTGAGCTGGCAGTGGTTCGGAGCGTCTGTCTACTTCAAGACCGTTGGCATCGGTAGGCACTGTTGGAGGTATGAAGTTTTAGATTTGTGAAGCTGCTTGATTGATAAGGTAGCTATTGAGAAACATTGATTGTGTGAAGTGGTTCTTTCTTTTCTGCCAGAGGGAGGAATTGATTCTTGTTCGTTTTGTTATGATTACAGCTAGCAAATATCCTTTACTTGAAATGTGTACTCAATTGATCATCGATTTTTTTTCTTTTGGTTAAGCATGATGTGAAAGTGACTCCGTCATCGAAAATCTGGCAGAGTAGCACTTGCACTAGTGCTAATTTGTAGAAAAGAAGTAGGAATATGAGTTAGTAATTGAGCAGTTAGTACTTGGTAGTAGCAAATTAGCAATGTGAGTACTTCAGATCTTCCAAAGATCTTATCAAGCAGTTCCAGTTAATTTTTTATACTGTGATTATTTGCTATCTCATCTGGTATAACTATCAAAGTTGTATTGTTGCCCTAGGTATATTGCTCAATGAGGTGATTGTCTAAAACTGAGATTGATATGATGAAACTACTTTAGCTTTGAGCTCTATTAGTGATGCATTCTGCTATCAGTTCTGTGGTCTCTATTTGATCAGTAGTTCATACTTAGTAGCTTAATTTTTAGGATCTGGAGAAGGAATCCTTGCTGTCTTGAGGTCCTGTGATCATTTTCTTTATGAATTGGCTAAGTTCCTAAAGCTTTTAAAGTATCGTTGTTAAATCCTGTTGTTGTGATCTGTTAACCAGCAGTAATTTGTTTACCTGGCATAATCTGAATATTTGCTGAAACCGTGTTATATGCAAAAATTCAAAATAAACCGTGTTATTTGCTGGATTGTTGTGCATAACTGTAGGATCGTATGACATAATCAGAGGGAGGGGGGGGGGAATGATTGCCCCGCTTTTAAACTTGAGACCAAAAAATGACACTAGAAGAAAAACGATCTAACTTCCAGACGTGGGATCCAATCGCAGAACACTCGATCGTGTACACAAGCTCGATGAAGATTCCGTCCGCTCGGTGTTCGACCTCCTGTACTTTCATCACGCACCATCACCATGTATCGAAGTCTCTGAGAATGCACCTCCCGTAGCTTCTCCATGAATCACCACATTTTACCTTCATGTGCTCCTCGATCGTGCAGACCTCAGACTTCCTCCACCCTACTCCTGACCCTCCTCATCACTGACCATGACTGTCCCCATGGTTGAGGAACCTACTACGTGATCTCATGGGAAATGCTCCAAAGGCAGTGGTAATGCGGGTGGACAATAAATCAGATGTTGCCCTCGTGAAGAATCCTGTATTTCACGGAAGAAGCAAACACATTGACACTTGCTTCCACTTCATACGAGAATGCATAGAAAATGGTTTGATGACTGTTGAACATGTTAGTAGTGAAGAGCAGTCTGCTGATCGACATCCTGACCAAGGCATTGCCGAGAGTGAAATTTGCAAAAATGCTTGAGCTTCTAGGAGTCAAGAATCTCGAGAACTTAAGTCAGGATTAAAGGAGAGAGTGTTACTTGTAATCCTGACTTGGTTAGGCATAGCAGCTGTATCGGGTTTTTTTTCCAGTTAGTGCGTGTGGGTGCTATCAGTTAGAGTTTGCGTGTGTTCTCCTGAAACTGTGCGGTGTGTGTCTCTAGATAATGCAAAGTTAGTTTATGTGTTTCGGTTGTTGAGAAGAATAACAACATTCAGAAAACTTGCCCCAAAACCCTATCTCTGAATGTGTTCATTTCAGTTCCACTGAAATTTAATGTTCATCCGAAAACACCTTCTTTGTTTGATTGCTTGATCTTGCAGATCCTAGGCTCGATCCCAACAGGTTCTTCTACCTCGAGGCCCCATCGACCGCGCCTTGGCCGTGCCCAGTGAAATGGGGAAAGCAAAGGAGGGAGGCCGTCTCATGCTGCGGCTTGTCTCCGCTCTCTCTTCTGACGCAGCGAATTGACCGAACCGGCGAGCACGCCGCGAGGCAGATGGCGTGGTATATCATGGTGGATGCGATGGATTCGATGGAGCAGGAGCTCGCCCAACTGAAGGACGAGCTGAGCGCCGCCAAAGCCGAGAGAGCCCAGTTGGTGTCAACTTGGTGATGGTCGTCACGGCCGAGCACGACGAGGTCAACAGGTCGGCGACGGACGATCTCAAGGATGAGAGGATCAACAGCAGCCGTAAGCTCGCGAGCTTGAAGGAGGCGAGCTATAAGAGCCGCGGGATCGCCTGCCGCACGGCCTCGAGGACATGAAGGATCACGCGCTCGCCTGCTACCCGGAGCTCGACGCTCAACTGCTGGTTATTCCAGAGGGAGATGTACAATGGCCTGCCAATTAGTTAGCTATATGTACGTACGTAATGACGTGCTCAGTTTCCTTGTTAATTATCCTGTTGCTACTATCTGCTAATTAGCTCTGCTACTTAGTTTGTAGTGTTTCTTGTAGTTTAATGTTGTTCTTGTCATGTACTACTGAGAAGAAACTGTAAAAGTTGCAGAAGCTTTCTCACCACTTGTGGAGGCCGCATACCTTTGTTATATAGCCGGAAACAGCGGTGATCTGTTACATGACGGATTACAATCGTGAGGGATATGGATACCAATCTTTAGACCCTTTGAATTTCTAATACATTGCTTTCTATCTTTAGAGTCCGAGTCCTATTATATCTCTAACATCCCCCTCAATCATAACTTACATAAGTTAGATTGTGTTTAAACATATCTAGTTTTCTAGCACATAAAGCCTTTGTAAAGCCATCGGCAATTTGATCATTAGTTGAGATGAACTGCACATTTAATAACTTCTGTGCTACTCTTTCACGAACAAAGTGATAATCAACTTCAATATGCTTCGTTCGAGCGTGAAATACTGGATTTGCAGACAAGTAGGTTGCTCCTATATTGTCACACCAAAGTTGTGCTGCTGGTGGGCTTGAAACTTTTAATTTTTGTAACAAGGTTTGTATCAAAATCACTTCTGCTATTGCATTTGCTAGTGACTTATATTCTGCCTCAGTGCTAGACCTTGATACCGTAGCTTGTTTGCGTGCACTCCAGGAGATCAAATTATAGCCTAAGAAAACTGCAAACCCACTGGTGGAGCATCGATCATCAACATTTCATGCCCAATTAGCATCAAAGAATGCATCAACCTGACAGGGATCTCGGCACTTGGTCATCTCGTGACCAAGACTTCAATAAATCAGCATGATGCATATGCGTGAATGTCTCAATAAATAAAACTTGCATTCACAATATCTATGCATCAGATATTCTCATGAACACTGTCAATTGCAATCGACCATAAATAGTACCAACATATCCTTATCATAATCATGAACACATATACTCATAATATAGATCAAACATTTACAACCTATCAATCATCAACAATCCACACTATAAATTTTAAACTACCATTATACTTGCCTTAACCACGAGAAAACGGGGGATGTGCACAAGGTGCTGCCCCTGGGATCCGTCCTCCACATGAATAATAATTATAATATTAGCTAAGATAACAACAGGGGATCTTAGATTAAATAAAAACACTCACAAACTAACCCAACACGCTTAGCTTGGTTCAAAACCCCAAATCATACCGGTCGTCCTATCCTCCTCTGCGGACAATCAACTTCAAAACTTCGTATCTATTGGTACAGAAGTCCAATAAGGCGTTCTCAGACTTTATGGAAAGATAATTAAATTATCTAACTAAACCTAGTTGGTGCGCCTCCCTGATTCGGCCATCTTCTACCCGCACCATCCCATTTTCTAAAACATCAATGTTCACATTGGTCTCTCTGGACAGCGCACTAAAATTGCCATAACATTCACCCCAAGTGTTGGAATTATGATTTCTTGACCTTCCTGGAAAGCTAAGATAATTATCTAAAACTTTCATAATATGGATATCCTCTGATTCTCCCGTTTTCTAATCATCCAAACCAATCTACCGAAACCTGACAGAAACTCCCCCGATCTGCCAACAGTCCTACTAGAAAAATCATAACTTTTGTTACACAGGTTTGAATGACACATTCTAGCACTTCATAGAAATATAAAGACGTCCTCTACAACTCTCTAGGAGAAGTCTAGACCTGAATCCCCACAAAACTACCCCAAAACAGCCGTCTAACACGATCTGTTCTAGTAGTCTAGAATACCGACATTGCTACCACGATTAAATTATACATCTAATTAGGGAAAATAGGGATTACCCTTGACGAATCACTGTAGAACACGACGAACACCCCACGAACTCCACCTCTTCTCTTTTTCCCTTCCTCTTCCCTTCCTCCGAATCCATTCGCCTTGTTGCGATTGGATTTCCTTCCTCCGCTCAACCGGCAGCGAATGGAGAACTTCTTCACCGGCAATCGAGGAGAGGGGTGGGAGAGGTGTTGCTGGCAGCGCAAGGTAGAGAGGAGGGGCCGGCGCCACACAGGGAGGAGGGGGCAACGCAATGGGAGGCAAGGGGGCGGCACTAGGGTTGGAGGGGGAGGTGGCTTCTCCCCTCTTGGTCGAATCCCACAGGCCAAGGCCCGAGCCCAGTTGCCGTGAAAAAAAATCAGAAAACCCCCTCAAAACTTGATATTTTATTCTTCCCTTTAAAATCCTTCTCTCCAATTAATCGATTATTTGTCAAATCTCTTCCGAGATATTACAACTGGATGGATGACCTAACCTATCATGCCACCTAGACAAAGTAGGTTTGATGATACTGAAGGCTTGCTTCTGAGATTGAGGTGACGATGATGAAGGTAACGGATACATACCACCTTTACGCCTGCCTTGAAGCAGAACTTTCCTCGTGACCTGATCCTTAATCAAAAAGAATTTTGGATGAATCTCAAAGAAGGCATGATTGTCAACGGAAAGACGATAAACAGATATCAAGTTTTTCTTGGCATCGGGAGTATACAAGACATTGTTTAAATAAAAAGGACGATCAGGGGTATGAATTTGAGTGTGACCAGTATAACTAATATGCATACCTGTTCCATTTGCCGTATGAATCTGATCACCACCATTGTACTTTTCCCGAATGCTCAACTTATCTAGTTCACCTGTTACATGATCTGTTGCACCGGTATCAACACACCAATTTGTGTCAATCCCGTAGGATTGTGTAGTAGAATGTGTGGCAGCAGACACAACCTTCTCCTGCGGAACAAAGTCCGGATCATAGCGATGCCAGCAAATGCTCACCATGTGCCCCGTCTTACCACAAAGCTGGCAAACCGGACGTTCTCCTCCACGGCCTCCAGATTGACCACGTCCTCCACTGCGACCGCGACCAGCAGAAGGATTCCCACGGCCACGTTGATTCCCACTGCGTCCAAACAGGGTAGCAGCATTCACCGAGGCTTGGTATGCGCCTTGCCGAAGATCTGCTCTGCCTTCAAACCCTAGTATCTGGTACGTTTCTTTGGGTAGATGTTGAAATATTGTGTGATAGAGATGACTGTTTTGACTGGGTTCTGAATTATAATGGTTCTGTAATTAAGAGTAACATACAGTGACTTCCATTATTTCTGTTCGTCTTGGTGTTTTGCCTCTGATTGGGTGAGTTGTTCCTTTATTTTGTACATTCTGTTGTTACTTCTGACCTCATCCTTATTTCTCAGTGTGATTTTCACATTTCTATGCATGACTATGCGTGTTATGCATTAGATATTTTTACTTTTTCATAGCCGGGGCTCCTTTGTCTTCCGGTTCTTCCCAGGCCTTTGTTATTTACCTTCTTGAATGTTCACTGAAAGGCATCCCTGTCCATGTTATGCTCATATTAGTTACGGCTGATGGTTTTTTGACTGTGACTGATAGTTGGTTAAAAATTAATAGTAGTGGCTGCAAGAATTGGCTTTTAGAATTAGGAGTGAGAAGTGGGAAAAATGAGCTAGAGATGGACGCACGAGATAGGAGCGAGAGGGGTGGGGTGCATGATATACCCATGACCCCCAGTGTTGTGTTTTGTAATCTGAATCTGGTCAGGTCGGGCCGCTACTGATCTTTTCAACCGCTTAAAGAAGTTCAACCAGGAAGTAATATGATTTGATCGATTATGATTGGGATCATCTTTGAGTTTGTAATGGACTCTGCACCAACTTGTATCAAACGCGGTGCTCTAAGGTGTGTGCGCTGATTAGAGTCAAACATGACTACTCGAGGCTCTTCCGACTACAGCTCTATGCCGTTATCTTCTGAGACTCTCCGAGTGGGTGTTGTTCCCATCTCCTAGAAGGTTACTGCTTTAGTTTTCGAGTAGGTCTCTATTTTGTTGCCGACTAGGACTGATCCTTTTCTCGTCTGGGACTCTTGTTTTTAAGGCTATTTGTATCCTCTGTAAACTGTCTGGAAGAGGCATAGAATTACATATACCCAAAGAGCATTCTGTAACTTCACCTCATATAGTGATTTCACCGTTTGTGCATCTGTGGCTTTTCACTTGAAAGGTTTTCCACGTTAAATCTCTATCTCATATTCTTGATTGTTCCTCATTGGTTTCATGCTGTCTTATCAATCTCGTAACAACTTGTATATCCAATCTATCAAGTGGTATCAGAGCCACATTCTTTCCCAGATCAATCTAAGGCACTCTCGATATGACAAATATGAAGTATGATTTTCTGTTGCTTGACCGAGACACAAGATTTTCCCTATGGCAAACCAAGGTGTGAGCTAATTTAGTACATCTTGATTTGGATGACGCGTTATTGGGAATCGATAAGATGTCCACTCCATGGATGCTAAGGAGAAGCAAAGAAGAGATCGTAAGGCTCTCTCTTATATTCATCTTCATCTATCTTACAATATTCTCTAGGAGGTCACAAAGGAGACCACCACTGTTGCGTTATAGCTAAAGTGGAACAGATCTGCATGACCCAGGATTTGATCAGTAAGATGCTTGTGAAGTAGAATCTTTTCTTGCTCAGATTGGCAAAAGGTGGATCTGTGTTGAACCACTTGGCCACTTTTAAAGATATCATCACCAAACTTAAAGCAATGGAGGTCAAATATGAACTTGAATATTTAGGCCTTATCCTACTCTACTCACTACCCGGTTCATTGTCAACGTTTAGAGACATAATACTTTATAGTCAAGGAGGTCTATGATGCTCTGCATGCAAAGGAGAAGCTAAAAACCATGGTGTAGATCAAAAGCTTGAGTTCACATGCAGAAGGTTTATCTATTTCACCCAATTTCAAAATTTTTTTTTGCCTGATTTCAAGTCCGTATGCGAAAGTTATGGCCATTTGAAGTAGGGCCTCCACAAAAACCATAACTCGGAGGCCCTACTTCAAACGGCCATAACTTTCGTGATATGGACTCAAATCGCGATTTTTTGAAATTGGGTGAAATTAAATTTAAATCGAATCTCCCACTTTGTCGGGTTCGGCGAATTTATTTTGCCCAAATTCGGCCTGGAAAGTGAAGTACTCGAGCTCCGAAATTTCATCACCGAATGTTTAACACATTCATCATTTTCTGTAAGCCACACCTTACATCATATTGACGTGAAACTTTGTGTGGTTCCTATTCCTGTGCTCTGCTTTGCGAAAAAAATACAAAAAAAAATAAAAACAAAAAAAGAAATTTTCGGCACCTAGAATAGTGTCATGAGGCTATCTGTGGCAAAAAAAAAACCGTGATGAGCACGCTTTTAGGTGACGAGCTTCATTTGTTTTGTGCTTATATTGAATTAAATTTCTCATTGCCTGGCCATCCTTGTTGCTGTCTTTGCTTTACTATTCTGTTATTGACACCTTGTTCTTCATATCATACCTGCTATAGGACACATTTAGACCAGCAACTAGGACCAGTGCTTTGGACGTTTATTCAGCATTACTATCTGTTATTGCTTTGTGTTCCACTAATATATTTGGCCTTCTAAGCTCCATATACCTACTTCCGGATAGCACAGTTTTGACCCTTGAAATCGCCGGATCACACTCTCTAGGTATCCTTTGCCTTGCTTTGGTAAGAACACTTGTAAGAGCTTGGTAAGCTACTTCCTTTGCGGATTCCCACTGCCCTTCCTTTGTAGTTGATAGGGATAATCCTTTTGTTTTCCCTGTGTTTCCACTAACCATGGCAGGTGACGAAGGGGATGGGACACCGGTCGATTTCAACGAGTGTGTTAGTCGCGGCCAGCTACAAGCTGCGCTCGACAAACAAAACGCTTCACTCACTGATCTTGGCACGAGATTGGACACCATCGTCACCGCCATTGCCTAGTTGAACACCACGGAAGGCATTGAGCGGGTGGAGCGGTGGATGGCTGACCTCACTGGTCGGATGGACACATTGGAGGCACGCCTGCCACCTGTCAATGACGGCCATCATCATGATGAAGCCACAGAGTATGATGCAGATGGCAACATTGATCGGCGGGCGACACAAGATGCACGACTACGCCGTCGTCTTCAAAAAACCGACATGGTATGGGAGGTAATAACCGAACCATCATGGTAACGATGACCCTTTGCTAAAGTCAAGTTTACCATTCCATCTTTTTTGGTCTTTATGATGCTGAAATATATCTTGATTGGGAGATGACGGTGAGCGTAAGTTTAACTCTCACTTAGTTCCTGAGCAACATAGAGTTAGACAAGCTACTAGTGAGTTTAAGGACTTTGCTATTATCTAGTGGAATGAACTAAGTACCATGCGCTTACAACCTGATACATGGGAGCGGTTAAAACAAGCTATGTGTAATCGTTTTGTTCCTCCCTCATATAAACTTGAATTGAGAAAAAATTGCAGCGCTTAGAACAAGGTGATAGTTCTGTTCAAGACTATTATGTTGAGCTTCAAAAGGGTATGGTGCGTTGTGGGGTTGTTGAGGACACGGAGGATAAGATTTGTCGTTTCTACGGGGTTACGTGTGAAATTCGTGATATTGTTGATTATAAAGAATTTACTACTTCAACCGCTTGTTCCACCTTGCTATGCTTGCGAGAAAAAGAATTGCGAGGACATACGTAATCAACTAAGGCACGCACCAGACGACCCTTCTACACACCGCGAACGACTACATCGACGGGACTGCTCAAGTCTTCTTCGAGTTTTCGTTCTCCTCCACCACTTGTGAACAAGATGGCAGCAGCCACCGGCCACCTTCCACGACACGCCTTGCGATTCTACAAAAATTCTTTTGAGGTCTAGCCAAGAGTTCTTCTTCCGTGGCTTCAATGGGCCGCTCCTCCCAGCATTCAAGGCCACCGCTGCTGGGCTTGGTCATGTGCGTAAGAATTGCCCTAGCCAACGGGCATACATCGCCACGTAAGATGGAGGCTACATCAAGACTTCGGATGTTGAGGAGGATGATGATGTTGTTGCGCCTCGGACGACAATGGCGGTGGTGATGACGACCTGCGTCCTGGTGGGGCGTCCACAGTGATGCTACGGAGCATCATTGTGCAGCGAGTCCTCAACACGCAGGTACATCAACCCGATAAACTTCAACGCCATAATTTGTTTCAGACCTTCTTTGCAATCAAGAACCGGCGCACGTGTCATCATTGATGGAGGAAGTTGCAACAACTTGGTGAGTTCGATTTGGTCAAGAAGCTTGGTTTGACCACGCGACCGCATCCACATCCATACCATATTCAATGGTTAAATGACTCTGGAAAAGCTAAGGTAACGCAAACATGCCGAGTCTATTTTTCCATTGGTGCTTATGTTGATCATGTTGATTGTGATGTGGTTCCCATGCAAGCATGCTCTTTTATTGGGTCGACCTTGGGAATTTGATAATAATGCTTTACACCATGGTAGTAATAACACATACACTTTTATGCATAAGGAAAGAAAGTTACTTTACCGCTTTTGACCCCACCGAGATTATAGAGGCCGATAGGCGAGAGTCAGCTCACGCTAATGATCCAAAGGAACATGCTAAATCTGAAAACAGCAAGTAATCCATTTGAAAAATTCTGTTATGCTTGCCACAAAATCGACCTTGCTGCAATTGATGATGTTAATGATACATGCTATGCTTTTGTGTGCAAAGATGCTTTATTTTCTCTTGATAATATGCCTTGCACTTTGCCCGCTCTGTCACTAACCGCTTGCGGAGTTTAGAGATGTTTTCCACGATGAGATACTTCCGGACTTCCACCCATTCGAGGGATTGAGCACTAGATTGATTTGATCCTGAGCGAGCTTGCCAAACCGTGCGGCGTCATCGGACCAATACCCGACGAGACTAAGGAGATTCAGCCAAGTCCAAGACCTTTTGGACCGTGGGTATGTACGTGAGAGCCTTAGTCCTTGTGTTGTTCTGTTCTTTTGGTTCCCAAAAAAGATGGTTCTTGGCGTATGTGTGTAGATTGTAGAGCCATTAACAACATTACTATAAGGTATCGCCATCCTATTCCTAGGCTAGACGACATGCTTGATGAGTTGTGTGATGCTATAATTTTCACAAAGATTGACTTATGTAGTGGATACCACCAAATAAGAATGAAACTTGGCGATGAATGGAAAACTGCTTTTAAAACTAAGTTCGGCTTGTATGAGTGGTTAGTCATGCCTTTTGGTTTAACTAATGCACCTAGCACTTTCATGAGATTAATGAACGATGTTTTACGTCCTTTCATTGGCAAATTTGTGGTCATTTACTTTGATGATATCTTGATTTATAACAAGTCCATGGATGAATATTCGACTCACTTACGTGTTGTTTTTAATGCTTTGAGAGATGCACGTTTGTTTGGTAACCTTGAGAAGTGCACCTTTGCACGGATCAAGTCTCTTTTCTTGGCTATGTTGTGACTCCACAGGAATTGAGGTTGATAGAGCCAAGGTGGAGGCGATATGGAGTTGGCCCACGCCCACGACAGTCTCCCAAATGCGGAGTTTTCTTGGCCTTGCAGGATTTTAGCACCATTGCGACACCGTTGATTGAGTTGACAAAGAAGAGAGTTGTGTTCCATTGGGGACCATCACAAGAGGACTCCTTTAATCTTTTGAAGGACAAGCTTACACACGCACCATTGCTCCAACTTCCGGATTTTGGTAAGACTTTTGAGCTGGAATGTGATGCTAGCGGAATTGGTATTGGTGGTGTTTTGATGCAAGAAGGCAAACCTATTGCCTACTTTAGCGAAAAATTGAATGGTCCTGTTCTTAATTATTCCACGTATGATAAAGAATTATATGCTCTTGTTCGTTCTTTAGAGACGTGGCAACACTATTTATGTCCTAAAGAATTTGTCATTCATTCCGATCATGAATCACTTAAGCATATTCGTAGTCAAACCAATTTGAATCGTAGACATGCTAAGTGGGTTGAATTTATTGAATCTTTTCCTTATGTCATTAAACACAAGAAAGGGAAGGATAATGTGATTGCTGATGCTTTGTCTCGACGCTATACCATCTTGTCTCAACTTGATTGTCGCATTTTTGGTCTTGAAACTATTAAAGAACAATATGCTTTTGATGCTGATTTTAAGGATGTGTTGTTGCATTGTAAAGAGGGACAAGCATGAAATAAATTCATGATCAATGATGGGTTTTTGTTTAGAGCTAACCGCCTATGCATTCCAGTTGGATCCGTTCGTCTTTTGTTGTTGCAGGAGGCGCATGGAGGTGGTTTGATGGGACATTTTGGTGCTAAGAAGACGGAGGACGTTCTGGCCACACACTTCTTTTGGCCAAAGATGAGGCGATATATTGAGCGGTTTGTGGCTCGCTGCACTACATGTCAAAAAGCTAAGTCTCGCTTGAATCCACATGGTTTATATATGCCACTTCTTGTTCCTTCTATTCCGTGGGCAGATATTTCTATGGACTTTGTTTTAGGATTTCCCAGGACTAAAAGGGGGAGGGATAGCATTTTTTGTTGTTGTGGATCGCTTTTCTAAGATGGCTCACTTTATACCATGTCATAAAACCGATGATGCCATTCATATTGTCGACATCTTTTCAAAGAGATAGTTCGTTTGCATGGTATGCCTTCTACTATTATTTCAGATCGTGATGCCAAGTTCTTGAGTCACTTTTGGCGTACTCTGTGGAACAAGTTGGGTACAAAGCTGCTGTTCTCTACCACATGTCACCCACAAACTGATGGTCAAACCGAGGTGGTGAACCGCACATTGTCTACCATGTTGAGAGCTGTTTTGAAGAACAATTTGAAGCTGTGGGAAGAGTATTTGCCGCATGTTGAGTTCGCATATAATCGAGCGGAACACTCAACCACCAAGATAAGTTCTTTTCAGGTAGTGTATGGATTCAATCCCCGTGCCCCTATTGATATTTTACCTTTGCCTACTAGTGAGAGAGTTCATAATGATGCTAAGGAGCGTGCTGATTTTATTATTAAAATGCATGAGACTACTAAGACAAACATTGAAAAGATGAATGAAAAATATAGGATTACTGGTAGTAAAGGTAGAAAGGAAGTTAAACTTGAACCAGGTGATTTTGTTTGATTGCACTTGCGAAAGGATAGATTTCCTGAGTTAATAAAGTCAAAATTGATGCCTAGAGCTGCTGGTCCTTTTAAGATAGTTGAGAAGATAAATGATAATGCATATAAACTTGAATTGCCTCCCGAGTTTGGGGTTAGTCCCACCTTTAACATTTCAGATTTGAAGCCATACTTGGGAGAAGAACAAGAGGCTGAGTTGAGGACAACTCCGCTTCAAGAGGGGGAGGATGATGAGGACATCACTTCTTCGGATATACACAACACTCCTCCACTTGATATTCAAGGACCAATCACTAGAGCTCGCGCCCGACAATTGAATTTATAGGTGAGCTCATTCCTAAGTACTTCTTTTTGTTCATTTGAGAATCGATTGCTACCTAATGATTTAATTATGATTAGGAACCATGGAGAGGATTAGGAAGTACTTGGAGAGGGGATACGAGGCGCACAAGGCCAGCAAGGGCGGTCGAATCATGTTGGATGTCCAACTCAAGCCGATGACTTCGAATCCAATTCGGAGTCCAGGACCAGGCCGCACTAAAACGGACGCCCAGATCGCATCCGTACTCCGTTTTGGACGTTCCACATATGTATGGAAAGCTGAGAAGATGAACTTTCCAATGGATCTGGTCCCATGTCAAAATTCCTTCTGAGTCAACGGGAATCGTCAAAAAATTAAGCGTTCAGAATCTGTCAGGGTGCTGTGCCACCGTCTTTTGGGCCGTTCAGCTTTGTATCGTGTTGGAGTCCATTAAGGATGCATCCAGGGGTTTTGCCTGCCCTTACTCCTTTATATACAGCTGCCATCCCCACCATTAGGGTTGGGTTTTGCTTAGATTAATTCTGTCTTTGAACAGTTTCACCGTTCATCGGTTTGCGAGACCCCAACTTTCGAGTGCTAAATCAATACATATGCAATTCAGTTGTGATCTTCCTTGTTCTTGCTTGTGTTCTTCGATTCACAGGCGAGGATTAGCCTTCTTGGCGAGGTCAACCGGGCTGCGCACGGTTGATAACCTGAGGAGACGTGGTGCTGCGATTGCGGGGTTCGGGACGTGTTGTTCGGAAGCCGGATCGATTTGTGTCGCGACTCCACCAAATCGAATATATCCAGAACCTGTTGGAAGATCGGGACCCCGTTCCTATCAGCTGTCATACACAAGGAGATGGAATCTCTTGAGAAGAACTCTACATGGGATCTGGTTGAGCTCCTGATTAAAAACAAACCCATAAACTAAAAGTAGATTTACAAGAAGGAAAGCATATCACCGACCGACTAGGTCAGGTATAAGGCGAGGCTTGTTGCAAAGGGATATAGCCAAATCGCAGGTATTTATTTCACTAATTTTCCCTATAATAAAGCATATTTCCATTGATACACTATTTATCATTGTGGCTATGTGTGATTTTGATCTTGAGCAACTCGATGTTAAGACTACGTTCATACATGGAGAATTGAAAGAAGACATCTATATAGAATAACCGGATGGTTTTGTCATTCTAGGAACGGAGGTATTTGCTTACAAGTTAAAGAAGTCTCTATATGATGAAGCAATCACCCAAATAAAAGTACAAGAGATTTGATTCCTTTATGGGCATTATTCTTTTTAGCTTATGGCTTATGATTTCCTCGGAATAAGCAAACATGACGACTTTTTCACCTCCTTTTGAAGCGACTTATCAAGGTAGCTTTTCCAAAGTGGCTTATCAGCATTCGGATCATTCACACAACCGCTCGTGCTAGGGCCAAAAGCCATTAGCCATAGCTATAAGCCATCAGCCACAACTGAAATCCATCAAGGGTTCTAGAGATCTTACTTTGATAGCTATGTTTATTTGAAGACCGGCAATGGTTTAGTTTTTTGAAGACCGATAATGGTTTAGCTATCTATTTGCTCCTATATGTTGATGGTATGCTGATCGTGACAAAAGGCTGGTGTGAAATCTCAAAGCTGTAGATACAGTTGAGCAGTGAATTTAAGATGAAAGATATCGGTGCAACAAAGAAGATTCTTGGTTTGAAAATCATTAGAGACCAGCAGTTAGGAAATTATACCTAAGTTAGAAAGGATATACTGAAATAGTTCTTCATCACTTCAACATGCACAAGGCCAAATGAACTAGTACATCACTAGCTACATATTTTAAACTCTCTTTAGCATCAAGTCCGCAAACAATTGAAGAAGTTGAAGACATCTTTAGTGTTCTGTATGCAAGTGTAGTAGAATCACTTATGTAGAGTGTGGTCTGCTCTCATGGCTAACTTATCTAATGCCTTGAGTATTGCCATCAAATATATAGCTAATCCTAGCAAAGACCACTAGAGGATTGTTCAGTGGATCTTCAGGTATTCAAGGGGCTCTTCGATGCTTGTTTGCATTTTGTACATAAAAGTGATGGGTTGGTCGGATATATTGATTCAGACTTCATAGGAGATCCTAATAGGTGAAGATCTTGTACTGGTTATGTTTTCACGGTCAGAGGCTATGCCGTGTGTTAGAAAGCTAGTTTACAAACTAATTTTGCTCTCTTGACCACTGAAGTTGAGTACATGACTATTTCATAAGCTTGTAAAGAAGTTGATTGGCTAAGAGGTCTCTACATTGAGTTTTGTGGAAGTATATCTTGCACTAATCTTTTCTGAGACAATCATAGTGCTATTTGTCTTATAAAAGATCAAATGTTCCATGAGACACAAAACACATTGAAGTTAGATATCACTTCATCTGAGGAGTTATTACACAAGGTGATAATAAAGTTTGCAAAATTAGTACTTACGAGAATCCAGCTAATATATTGACAAAGCAAGTTCCTACCGCTAAGTTTGAACTCTATTCAGACTTGGTCGGTATTACTCATTAGTCCTTTCGAACATTTGATGCACAAAAGGTATTTTACAATTTCATCGAGAAGTTCCTCGATTCTTCTTTTCTCCATAGGAGGAATTCGATTGAAGGTGGAGATTGTTTTATTTTGTGATTCGAATCTGATCGGGTCTGACCACTGTTGGTCTTTCCAATCGCTTGAAGAGTTCAATAAGGAGGCAATGCAAACAGATCAAAGGCTATGATAGGGATCATTTTTGAGTTCTTAATGGACTCTGCTCTGACCTACATTGGACGTGGTGCTCTAAGGTACATGCGCCGACTAGTGTCAGACGTGGCTGCTTGATGCGCTTCTAACTACAGTTCTACATTGTTATCTTCTGAGACCCTTCGAGCAGGTGCTATTCCCGTCTCTGAGAAGTTTATTGTTCCAGTTTTTGCGTAGGTCTCTGTTTTATTGCCGACTAGGAATCTGTTCCTTTTCTCATCTAGGAATTTGCTCCTCTAAATTTAGAAGTAAGATGTAGTTTATTAATAGCACACAACTGTGCAGACATACACACACATTGCGGACTATTGGCATTCGAATGAGCACCACCAGGCCGGCCGCTTGATTGATTCACCGGAGCCTCGCCAGTTCTGCGTGGAACCCCTGGACGTGCTCCTCCGTGACGCAGTACGCGATGGCATTAACGCCGTCGCTGTCCTTCCTGGAGCAGGGCAGGCACGGGAAGCAGACCGGTACCAACGCCAGCTCATTGTGTGGCATCACCCGCGCCGGCCTCCCGCCGCCGAAGTCGACGCCGTCCAGCCCGATGCCGCCCCAGCTCGAGACAAAAAGCGCCCTGTACCCGCACAGCGCGCCGATTTGCCCCTCATCCAACACAAAATCTCCCTCGTTCCTGAGGGTGTCCGGTATCCGCTCTTTGGCTTGCTTAATCAGCTTCACCACGTCCACGACGTCGACGTTCGCCACCGCGCCGCCAGTCGCCGTGACCAACTGCGATGTAATGCAGTTGCCGTAGTACCCGGCCTTTGCCCCGACGTGCTTCCGCACGTTGGCGGCGAACACGAGCGGCGTGGGGTGTCGGGGCCGGCGTTGATCGCGCGGGTACGGCACTGCCATATCGCCGCGGTGACCACCTCGAACACGGAGCACGGTTGGCTGCCGTCGTGGCCGCGCTGGAAGAACTCGGCCTTGACGCGGTTGATGAAGCTCCAAGGGATGGTCACGTCGGTGTAAGCGAAGTCGACGTGTTTGAAGGCGGCTAGCGACTTCACAACGGCGTTGATCACCAACTGCGGGATGTCCGGGAGGGACTCGTCGTACCTGACCGGAACGACGGACGGCGGAGACAGCCAGCGGGCGAGATCGCCGACGGCTCGTAGGAACTGCGCCACCCCGAAGGCGTCGGCGATGCCATGGTTCCACGTCACCCCGACGACGTACCCGCCGCAGGCGAACTCGGTCACCTGCATCATCAGCAGGGGGTCGGACATCTGGCAGCGCCCGCCGTACAGGACGGCGAGGTCGGCCAGCGGTATCACCAGCGGTGCGTCGAGGAACTTGACATCCTCCAGGGTGCAGTTCGCCGCCGCGGATACGAATGCCACGCCCTCACCGGTACACGCGAACTGGACGTCCCGGTCGCCGCCGGCTCCGCGGGTAAGGCGGCCGGCGACGGGGTAGTAGTGGACCAGTGCATGGGACAGTGCGCGCCTTATGGTCTCAGCCGGCTCGTGGATACGACGCTCAAAGACGTGGAACGATGTGGATGACAAGCAGAGCCGACACTTGTCGGGAGAAGTCGGTCGCACGTTGCCGGCCGGCGTCGGCTCCGACGGGCGGACGAGCGTCGGCGGCGAGGACTTGGTTACTACGAAGCTCATCGCGTGGAACTGTTTGCAACTTTTTCCCCGGTGTTGGTGTTGTGTTCATCTGTTTACTTAATAAGAGCCGGTCTCGATCGATCTAGACGAGTCATGCTTAAAACTGAGAAAAATAGGAACCAAAAGGACAGAATTGATTGATTGACTCAATGCCGAACTAGGCTACTCTGTCTCATATATATATTGATGACAATAGCCGTGAATACTACATGCCGATATTGGGTTATCTCATTCTATATTTACAGCTTATCTCATTCTATATTTACAGCATGCTTTCTATCTATACAATGATTCTAACTATGGCAGAGATATGTTAACAATAGAAAAGATATGTCAACCATAACAATTGTAGCTATCTTTTAACAGCCCCCCTCAATCATAACCGTACAAGGTTAAGATTGATTCTGAACTTATCCATCACAGCTTGCGGAAGAGGTATGTAGCACCAACATTGTCACACCACAAGCAAGGAGCTCTTGACTGAAAGATATCCAGTTCATGCAAAAGGAACTGTAACCATATAATCTCAGCAGTAGCGTTGGCTAAGGCTTTGTATTCAGCTTCGGTACTCGATCTTGACACTGTTTGCTGCTTTCTAGCACTCCAGGAGATTAGGTTAGGTCCAAAAAACACTGCAAATCCTCCAGTGGACCGACGATCTTCAGATGAACCAACCCAATCGGCATCCGAGAAAGCACTAACAAGATCTGAGCTGGACTTCTGGATACTCAGACCGTCAGTGGAGGTATGACTCAGATATCTATGTATGCGTTTTACTGCTGTCCAATGTTGAGTGGTAGGCTTGTGTAGGTACTGGCATACCTTATTGACTGAGAAGGAGATGTCTGGCCTTGTCAATGTAAGGTATTGTAATGCTCCTACAATACTCCTATAATTTGTTGCCTCCTCTGGCTTCAGATCTTCTTCCATATGAGCCGACAGCTTATCCGAAACTGACAAAGGTGTGGTTACAGGTTTGCAGTGTTTCATCCCGACACGAGTAAGAAGATCAGATATATATCTTCCTTGAGACGAACCAGTCCATCATATTTCCTTGAAACTTCTATGCCCAAGAAGAAATGCACCTCACCGAGATCTTTAAGGGCAAAGTCTTTTTGCAGGTTCTTCATTAGCGAATGCACCGCAGCAGTGGAAGAGCCTGTAACAATGATGTCGTCCACATAAATAAGAAAATAGATAATGACACCATTGTATTGGTAAACAAACAAAGATGCATCTGCTCTTGACGGCTGAAAGCCTAGCTCTTGCAACTTTGAACTCAACCGAGAGAACCATGCTCGAGGTGCCTGCTTTAACCCCATAATGTGGAAAATCTTCTTTTTCATAACCCGGTGGTTGCTTCATATAAACTTCCTCTTCTAGAATGCCATGGAGAAATGCATTCTGGACATCGAGTTGTCGAGTAATCCGCCACGAGAGACCGCAATGGATAAAACAAGACGTATAGTGGCAGGTTGAACAACATGACTAAAAGTATCCTCATAATCGATGCCATATCTTTGTTTGAATCCTTTTGCCACTAACCTTGCTTTGTATCTATCAACCGAGCCATCAGCTTTCCTTTTGACTTTGTACACCCATTTGCACTCAATAAGATTCTTACCAGGAGTGTAAGGAAATAGGCGCCATGTATTGTTTCAGATGAGGGCTGAGATCTCTTCATCCATTGCATGTTTCCACTTGGGATCTACTAATGCAGCCACATAAGAGCTCGGTTCAGCAGCCTCGGTAGTGCATGCATATCTGACTGTCCCATCTTTGAATTCTTTTGGTTGGCGAATATTATTTTGGAGTCGAGTGACAGGTCATCTTGGTGCTAGAGTGTTTTGAACCGAAGGGCTGGACGCATAAGAAGAGTTTGGGCCAGCACCCAATAGTGCAGAATCGACACTTTCAGACTGCACTAAAAGCATATCTTTCGACACAATTTGATCCTGCTCAGGCTGTGAAGACACATTAGAAAATTCAGGAAATTTTTGCACATTAGTCAATTGGTCAACCGAGGCACGAGGAAGTATGACAACATCTTCCGAATTTGATTTTGTAGGAGTGGGCTGAATTTTAGAGAAGGGAAAAACATCCTCATCAAAAACCACATCTCTAGAAATATAGACTCTACCAGTGGAAATATGAAGGCATTTGTAGCCTTTGTGAAGACTACTGTATCCAAGGAAGACACATTGTTTGGATCGAAATTCCAATTTGTGAGCATTGTAGGGACGAAGATTAGGCCAACATGCGCATCCAAAAGTATGAAGGAAAGAGTGGTCTGGTGAAGTGCCAAAGAGTTTCTTAATTGGAGTTAATCCTTGAATAACTGGTGTTGGGATGCGATTTATAAGAAAGGTGGAAGTAAGGAAAGCTTCATCCCAAAATCTCAAGGGCATGTGCGCATGCGACAACAGGGCTAAGCCTAATTCAACAATATGACGATGTTTTCGTTCAGCAAAGCCATTTTGTTGGTGCGTATGAGGACAAGAAACTCGATGTGAAATTCCTAGTTGTCCAAAGAAAGAATTCAATTTCGATACTCTCTCCCCCAGTCTGTTTGAACAGAAATTATTTTCTTGCTCAAAAGACATTCAACATGTATTTGAAATTGAGCAAATATGCCAAAGACATCTGATTTATTCTTTATTAAGTAGATCCAAGTGAATCTACTAAAAGCATCAACAAAACTCACATAGTACTCGTATCCACTTACAGAGGCGGAGGCAGGTCCCCAAACATCAGAATGGATGAGTTCTAGAGGGGTGGACACAATTCTATTTGAGCGAGCAAAAGGAAGTTGATGACTCTTTGCCTGTTGGCAGGAATCACAAACTGAGACTTCTTTGGACAACCTAGAACAAGGAAGTTTATTATCCTTAATGACTTGCTGAACACATGAAAAAGAAGGATGCCCCAAGTGGTTGTGCCACTCTTCTTGTGTCGGCCTGGAGGTAGACAACATTTGCTTGGAGGAGATGTAGGCTTGGGAGGACTGAAGAGGATAAAGGCCTTGCTCACATCTGCCTTGCAGAAGGATTTTCCCCGTGGACTGATCCTTGAGAAAAAATGGTTAGGATAAAACTCAAGATAGGCATTATTATTTGAGGTAAGGCGATGAACAGAGACAAGATTTTTTGCAGCTTGTGGGACATGAAGAATGTTTTTCAGATGTATATTTCTACTGGAAGTAGGAATTATTGATTGACCAATGTGACTAATACGTATACCTGAGCCACTGGCTGTGTGCACCTGATCATGTCCTTGATATTTCTCACGCATGGTGAGTCTGTCAAGGTCATTGGTAATGTGATCCGAAGCTCCCGCATCCGCATACCAGTTTGTGTCAATATTATAGAAGCCACCAGTGCCACCGGTACCAGCATTTGCCATTGCTGCTACACGAGGTTCCTCGCTTTGATAAGCATGATCAAAACGATAATAACACTTCAGGGCGCTATGGCCTATTTTTCCACACACTTGGCATGTGGGTTGGTTCCCTCCTGAACCTGTGTTGAAGTGCTTCTTATTGCCATCACCTTGCCTCATCTGGCCACCATAGTAACCTTGCCGTCCTCCTGGTGATCAGCCCCGACCACGGTTGCCTCGACCTCCACCACGCATTGCTGCGTTTGCAGAGGAACCAGAGAGCTGTTGTGCATTAGAGTTCTGAAGCACACCCAGTCCCTGATGTTCTAGCATCATCTCAAAATTCAGAAGATGTGCATAAAGATCAGTGGTACTGATAGGATATGTTCTTGTGGTGATAGATGTCACCAAAGGATTGTACTCTGGATCAAGTCCAGCAAGCACATAGGAGATAAATTCATCTTGCTCCAGCGGTTTGCCAGCCGAAGCCATGGTGTCGGCCAAGGATTTCATCTTCCGAAAATACTTGGCAACTGAGAGTTCCTTCTTCTTGGTGTTAGAAAGTAGCAACCGTATTTGCATGATCCTACTCTGGACTGCGAGGAGAACATGTGTTCTAGAGCAGTCCAGACATCCTTCGCAGTGGGTAGGAGCAATACTTGCGCCAGTACTTCAGGGGAGAGGGAGGACAGGAGGGAACTTAGCACAAGTTGGTCCTGCTGCACCCAGGTTCGATACTCTAGGTTAACCACCTGATTTACGCCTGGGCAGTGCCATCCACATAGCCAAGCAATTGTTGGCTGCGTAAATAGGGAAGAATTTGTGCCTTCCACAGGAGATAATTCTCATGTGTTAATTTGATGGTGATGAGGTGACCAAATACCGGTGTGGGGATGATTCCGCCGGCTGCCGTCGACATGGAAGACACCATGTTGGAAGAGGAGTAACGAACTCATGTTGGTAGGAGAGGATGGCTCTGATACCATGAGAAAAATAGGAACCAAAAGGACAGAATTGATTGATTGGCTCAATGCCGAACCAGACTTCTCTGTCTCATATATATATATATATATATATATATATATATATATATATATATATATATATATATATATATATATATATATATATATATATATAGACCGTGAATACTACATGCCGATATTGAGTTATCTCATTCTATATTTACAGCATGCTTTCTATCTATACAATGATTCTAACTATGGCAGAGATATGTTAACAATAGAAAAGATATGTCAACCATAACAATTGTAGCTATCTTTTGACAAGAACAACTTATTTTTTGTGTAGTTTTTTTAAGGACACTGACGCAGATTCCGAACCTCGTCCATGTGATAGAGTTGACGAAAATTAAGACACAACTGGACCGTATGCACCTATCGGGATTGCAAATTAAAGTAATACATTCTTTCGACAAAGAGGACGTACGTGGTATCGTTGGTCTCCACATTTCGTGCTGCCGGATTTAGCCTTTTTGTTTAAGAGGAACGCTACCGGATTTAGCTCAGTTCGTAATCCGGTAGCTTTCCGGTGTCCACAACGATTAAAGGGGGCGATTCCAGTGTTCACAGTTAACGAAATATTGTATAATGAAAAAATATATAAGGGTACACAATAGCAAAAATCAAAGTATAAATTATTCTTACTAGAGGCAGCATCTGAAAATAAAATAAATTAGAAAAGTTACAAAATAATAGAGAAAATTTTCAAAAGGCCCTACAGATTTCCTTTTATTTTTTGAAGGCTCTACGGTGTGCATTTTCAAGAGCCACGATTCACATGCTACAGGTCAACATAACAGAATTGGGAATTGGGAGTGACCTAGTCTAAGTTTTGCTCCCGCATTAAAAAAAAAATCACAAATTCAGTTCACAACAAATGTACAAATTTACTTTATCTTAAATGTTATTCTTTAGAGTGGAGAAAGTATGCCTTGTCATTTTTTGCCAACATAGGAGAATGGCATTATCAATGGTGGAACCAGGCCTCGGGTGTCGGGACCCTAGATTTCTGAATCCGGACCCTCTGTGTTTACAGCACTAGTTCCAGATCAAAGCTAGTGCACACAGTCAAACAGTGATGAATACATAACCGATAATGTTTTATTACAATAATAGAGAGTACAGACCAAAAATGTCTCTTTATTACAACCGAGGTTTCAAGACCTCGCAAATAAACAAAACACAGCGAAGCAAGATAAACTTGATAAAACCCATCAATACGCCACGTGCAATTGGTCGGGAAGCGCAACCTAGTACTCCGAAAGCCTTCGTTGAATCCACACGCAGTAGTCGTAGTCTCCTTCTTGAGCTTCATATTCCTCCGAGATTTATTTTGAGTGTAGCATGTGAGTACATAAAGTACTCCGCAAGTCTTGAGAAAATGCAATATTTGTAAGGCTTTAACAAAGAGGGTTATATGGTTCTTTTGCACAAAACAATATTTTATTTTTAATACCATTAAATATTTTTAAAGGGAAGAATTTAATAAAGTAATTATCTTGACTGAAACTATGCAACATTTTTATAGTGAAGGTTCTATCCACCATCACTAGATAACTGGCTCCATTCACCAAATTTAAATCCACGGGTTCCAACCACCCACACCGGCTTCATCTGCCAGAACAAAACCAAGAGTTCCTTCCACTCTCTAGTTTTCAAATCTTTATTTTAAAACCAAAGTTCTACCATATGAATACATTCCTTGCCCGCCCTTGACCGTGGGCTTGGCTATTCGAATAGTTTTTAACACTCTGCAAAGGTTGTACATCTTTACCCACAAGAGACAAGCTATCTTAATAGCCAACATGCTTCCTTAGGCATGAGACCCGAGATAATTCATCACAAAGCTTTTACCTTACTCTAGTCTAGCTAGTCACCAACACGAGGTTTCACCGTGAAGGTTAAATCCACCACATTCGAAGCCCCTCTTGCGCCGTATGAGTACAAGAAATCCCTATCCTCGACTATGAATAACCAAGACATCTTGGCATCCATTTTCCACTGGTGATACCTAAACTAGTCTATTGTAAGTTAATCAGCTAGGTCATACCTATTTAGACATGTGGTTGTACGGTAGTGTTTAGTTTGGACAATCACAAGAGTCGGTCCTTAATTGACTTGGGTGAAACATACACTTTTTAAGTTCTCGTGCTAGACAGCACCAATCCAATCTTACCATCCACCCAAGTCTAAAATAATTTTCACCAACTCAATAACAATATTGATTGCTACTCGATGACATCATTCATTTCCATTTTCCACCCGAAGGTTATTCTGATCGACTAACTTGTCTAAGCAATTACTACCGTTCTAAAATTATCAAACTCATAATAATCTCAATATTGACGCAAAAGAGTTCTATGGTGACAAAGGTACAAGGTTATCAATGTCAAATGAGGGTATGACAATTATCGGTTTAACTATTATCCTTACTACATAAGTTATCATTTTATGTAACATAACACATGCAATAAATTTAAAATAATCGAAAACATTTCACAAATATAGGATGAAAATGTTCAAAGGAGACGTGCCTTCGTGTGCGATATCTTGACTTTCTTGCTGCGGGTCTGTGAATTCTTCAACAACGTCGGGTTCTAGGCGCAAAACGATAAAATAAACAAAAAAATAAATACAAATAAAATTACAAAAATATAATGTAACTACTGAAAAGGAGTTTATAATTTTATAAGAATTTAGGAGAAAGTTTCAACGGATTCGGAGTTCAAACGAGGGAGGAAGGATTTTTCGAAGATTAAATGAAAAAGGATTTACTGGAAATAAAATATTTGCGTTTAGAAAAATAAAATAAACTTTTTGAAGATTTCACAAAGTTTTAATTTGAATTTTGGAAGTGCATAGAAAAGTTGAAATGAAACTGAGATTTTGAAAGTGAACTAGGTGTTTAAAATTTGAAATTTGAATTTTAAAATGCTAAATAAATTTTAAAAATTTAAAAGGATGGCAGAAATGAATAGTTTGGAATTTTTGATGAATTTAGAAATTTGAATGGACTCAATCGGAGTTAGGATGAAAAGTACGGGCCTCGAGAAGTTTGAAATCGAGAAAAGGAAAAAGAAGATTTTCTGGAATTATTTTTCTAAAGGAAAATCGGAATTATTGCGTTAGCACCGAATTTCTTTTCGGCCGAATTGTTTTTCTATTGAAAAATCGAGATTATGGCCTTGATGACGTCGACCACAGGGTGGGCCGACCGACGGTGGGCCTCGGGTCTATGGACCGGTTCCATGGACCGAAGGGGAGGCCGAGGTGGCGGGGAGGCGGGTCGGCCGACCAAAGCGAGGGGAGCCGAGGTGGCGCCGACGTGGCGCGACGCAGCGCCACCGCCCGCCACGTAGGCACGGGAGAGGCCGGCCGAGGCCGCGAGCTCGCCGACGAGCCATGGCCATTCTTGGCACGAGGTAGGAACGGAGAGAGGGGAAGGAGGGAACTCAATTCACCTAGGCGCGGAGTTCGGCGATGAGCAGTGCGGCGGCGCCTCGGGTGCCGGTCTGCGGCGATGGAGCGGTGGGAAGGAGAGGGGTGGAGGGAGGTGGAGCGGAGAATGGGGATGCCCGGGAGGGTTTTATAGGCTCGAGGAGCAACGGGCGAGGAATTTCTCACCGAGTGGGGAGGTGGGCGGCGGTGGTTAAAAATAAATTTTCTTTTAGTTTTTATTTTCGAACAATCTTAGACTAGTATTATATTTTCAAACTAGGATTTCTTTTAATTCTAGAAATTAATTTTAAAACTGAAAAACCCAATTTCTTTAAAGTAATTAATTTGAATTTAAATTTTCAAAATCACAAATTTTGGGATGTTACAACAACACTAATCCCAGATCAAGAGCTAGTGCACACAATCAAACAGCTTCATGATGAATACATAACCGATAACGTTTTATTACAATAATAGAGAGTATGAGCTTACCAAAATATCTCTTTATTACAACTGAGGTTTCAAGACCTCGCAACACACGAAACACAAGGAAGCAAAATAAACTCGCGAAGACCTATCTATACGCCACGCATAATTGACCAAAAGATCTCTTTATTACAACGGAAGCGCAACCTAGTACTCCTAAAGCCTTCACGAATCCATACGCGAAGTAGTCGTAATCTCCTTCTTGAGCTTCATAATCCTTGGAGATTTGTTTTGAGTGTAGCATGTGTGTACATAAAGTACTCCACAAGTCTTGGGAAAATGCAGTAGATGCAAGGCTTAACAAAGGAAGGTTATATGGTTCTTTTGCACAAAGCAATATTTTATTTCAAATACCATTAAATATTTTCGAAAGCATTAATTTAATAAAGTATTTGTTTTAAGAAACACTATCAATATTTTTCTAGTGAAGGTTCCAACTACCAACACTAGTTAACTGGCTCCAACCGCCAAGGTTCAAAACCACGGGTTACATCTACCCACACTGGCTCTATCTGCCAGGACACAAATCCGAGAGTTCCATCCACTCCCTAGTTTTCAAATCTTTTACTTTAAAACCAAAACCAAAGATCTACCATGTGAATGCATTCCTTGCCCACCCTTGACTGTGGGACAACTTTACCCACAAGAGACAAATTATTTTAATAGCCAACATGCTTCCTTAGGCATGAGACCCAGATAATTCATCACAAAGCCTTTACCTTATTCTAGTCTAGCTAGTCACCACCCGCTGAGGTTTCACCGCTGAAGGGTTAAATCCACCAGTCAGAAGCCCCCTCTTGCACTGCATGAGTACAGTAAATCCCTGTCTCTCACTGTGAATAACCAGTAAATCCCTGGCACTCACTTTCCACTGGTGGTACCTAAACTAGACTATTGTAATTTATTTAGCTAGGTCGTACCCATATAGACATGTGGTTGTACGGTAGTGCTCAGTTTGGACAAACACAAGCGTCCGTCCTTAATTGACTATGGCGGAACATACACTTTACAAGTTCTTGTGCTAAATCCGCACCAATCTAAAACATCTTTCACCATTTTATTTTAGTCTAAAAACAACAGCAATACTTATTGCCACTAAATAAAAAGATGAAATCATTCATATCAATTTTCCACCCGAAGGGTTATATTGACCGACTAGCTTGTCTAAGCAATTACTACCGTTCTAAAATTTATCCAAGATTTGTAATAATCTCAATGCTGAGATAAGAGAAACCTATGGTGACAAAGGTACATAGTTGTCAATGTCAAATGAGAGCATAACAATTATCGGTTTAACTATTAACCGTACAACATAAATTATCATTTTACGTAACATAGAAATGTATTAAATTTAAAATAATCAAAAACATTTCACAAATATAGGTTCAAAATGTTCAAAGGAGACTTGCCTTCGTGTGCGGTGTCTTGACTCTCTTGCTGCGGGTCGACAAATTCTTCGGCGATGTCGGATTCTACCGCGAAAAAGACAAAGCAACAAAGCAAATACATACACATAAATTCAAATAAAATTAAAAAATTGAAAAGGAGAGTATATTTGGGTTGTTCATGATTTTACAAAAATTTAGAAATTTGAACGGATCAAATCGGAGTTAAAATGAGAAAGTTATGGCCTTGGGAAATTTTAATTGAAAGAAAAAGAAAAGAAAGATTTTTCCGATTTATTTTTGTATTGAAAATTCATAATTATGACGTCCGTAAAAATTTGAATTTCGAAAATTCAGATATGTGGGCCCGGTCTACCGTGGACCGGGTCCACGGACCGTGGGCCATGCCGAGGTGGCATGCCCGGCCGACATGGCGCCACACCCACGCGCGCCACGCTGGCCGTGACCGTGGATGCATGCGAGGGCGTGGCGGCGGCACCGGTGGCAGCAGTGAGCAGCGGCGGCGGGGGGAAGAGGGGCTCGGGAGATGGCCGGTGGCTCGGAGATGAAGGAAACGGCGGAGAGGAAACGCGCAGGGCGGCGGCGAGGAGAGCATGGGGCTCGCCGGGATGGGGAAAATGTTGAGGAGGGTGAGGGGATGCCGATGGTGGGTCGGGAGGGTCTTTTATAGGCGAGGACAGGAGGGGAGGCCGGCGACCGGAGAAGAAAAAGGGCGAGATTTTCGGCCGTGAATGGGGGAATTCAAGGAGGAAAACGGTGGCAATTAGTGGAGGACTGATTGGGGGCTCTCATTGTGTAATTATTCGGGAGTTTATGCGAAAAAATGGCCGCAATCAAAGCTTTATTTTCGGCAACAATGGAGGAGAGAGAGAGTGAGGGGAGGAAGAAGAAAGGAAGGTTGAAGATGGTTATGACGGATGGGGCCCACCCGTCGGTGAGAGAAAGAGAGAGAGGGAGGGTGAAGGGTGTACGGCCGTCGGATGCGCGACACGTGGCAAGTGAAATGATCTCGGGGTTGGATTTAAATGAATGGGTAAGTTGTGATGGAGGGCCGAGATTAAATCGAGGAGAGAGATGGATTCAATCTGGGCGCGACATGTGGCGGCCCGAGATTAATTTGGATTTAATTTTCGGATTAAATTTTTAGAAAATGCTAGAAACAATATAATTGTTTAGAGAAATAATAAATAATATTTACAAATTCCAGAAAATTCATAGAATATTCCTGGAGATATTTTAGACATAACAAATATATTTTTAATTTCGGATTTGCTTTTAATAATTTTATAAAATTCCTTTTATCTTTTAAAATTGATTTGTAATTCCAGAAAATTCTCAGAAATTAATTAAAAATTCTAGGAAGGTTGGGAAAAATAAAATGAACCCTTTTTGGCTTTAATAAAATATTTAAAATACATTTTCTTGTTTTAGATTTTGAAATAAAATCCAGAAAAACACTGAAAAATCCAAATAAAAGCTAATTACTTTAAAATAATTAATTTAAATTTAAAATTTTCAAAACTCAAAATTTTAGGATGTTACATCGGGCTACCTAGGTTGTAGCCCGAGGTCTGGCAACTAAAGCCCATGTAAAATTCAAGAAAAATCGCAAAAAAAAAGTTAGCCCAAGAGTCGGCCAAGAGCAGCTGGCCCAACCCAAGGCTTGAGCTTGGGCTGGTTTTTCCCCTGGGCATTATCATTTCTTTTTGTATGAGTTCACCAATCATAGAAATTTCTATTTGTCTTTTGAAAGTATTGTTAGAGGAAGTTGCAAGTCAGAACGGGAATAATAGAGTGCTAATTAACTAGTTGTAGTTTAGTAGAAGTTTTGTACAGGGTAGCAGTAGTGGGTTAATTCAGCATATAGTAATCAAGGTTCTAAAAATCGATAACCGGTACTCGACCAGTCACCCAACCTAGTAGTTATTATACGACATAATTGGCCTCTTATGTGGCATAACAGCCCAATTATGTAAATAACTGGCTAACAGGTAAAAGCACCCATTACCTAGTAGACTCATTTTTATAACACTGATAGTAATAGTTAGATATACATAATTGAAAAGTTATTATTCTGTTGGTTTCTTTCTGTTAGACCATGTGGCTAGGTCTAGGATATTTTGGTGATGAATAATTGACAATAGTTAATTTATGATGATGAATATTTGATGACATTGCTTATCGATGTTATGTGAGGTGTGACGTGTGGCATGTGTGACCGATGTTGGTCAATTTGAGATGAACTTGTGTTGAAAAATGTTCTTTGGTTTTGCATGTGCATGTTGAGCATGGGGGCGATCATGGTCGGTGACGAGGTGGATTGGGACTAGGATGGGGAGATCCGAGGTTCAGATGGTCAAGGAGGTTACGAGATGGTTGGGCTCATGCTTGGGGCGCATGGAGATTAGATATGGATGATACGTGTTGGAGCTACGGAGGTGCGGTCCGGAGGCTACGACACGTGGTGGATGATGTGTGGAGAAGCTATGGGAGGTGCGGTCCTGGAGGTTTCGACACGTGATGAGTTAGAGAAATTAGAATTTTGAAAAACCTGTGTTAGAAAGGGTTTCGGATCCTTTTGGTGTTAGAATTGGATTAGAACTCATGGGTTTATGATAAGCCCAGATTTTGGGCCCTAGACTAATTGGAAATCATTTCATATTAGTTGCAACCTGCAGTATTTCAAATATTTTGCATATGTGTTAAACCCTACTTTGTTGGTGTCTCAAATCGTCTTTATCATCGTAGTTATTAGGCTGAACTTTCTTATTTTCCATTTTCACATAGGTGACAGTGGCAATGAAATGTTGTGCTGCGTTTATTTGCCAAAGCAGATGCTAAAAGCTGTGCTGAGTTGGGCTTATCTCTAGCCTTGTATTGTTAACGAGCTGATATGTCCTTATTAATGGGAGGCCCAGTAGTAAGAAGGCCCTTAACGGGTCGAAACCAGGTAGTTGCGAGCCCATTAAGCAACACAATACCTCATGCCAACTGAAAAGCACAAAATAAGACGTGGTATCGTTGGTCTCCATTTCGTGCTGCCGGATTTAGCCTTTTTGTTTAAAGAGTAATGCTGCCGGATTTAGCCCGTTTCGTAATCCGGTAGCTTTCCGGTGTGCACAACGATTTAAGGGGGGCGATTAGTCACCGTTGAGGCTTGGAATTACGGCGTTTGGTCACAGAGTACGGCGCGGCACTCCTGGTGGCCTCGTCGGCACATCAGTACTATTTCTAGGATAGGTGTTCACAGTTAACGAAATATTGTATACTAAAAAAATATATAAAGGTATACAATAGTAAAAACATCAAAGGACATGTTATTCTTACTAGAGATAACATATGAAAATAATTTAGAGAATTACAAAATACTAAAGAAAATTTTCAAAAGACCCTACAGATTTCCTTTTATTTTTTGAAGGCTCTATGGTCTGCATTTTCAAGAGCCACGATTCAGATATTACAGGCCAATATAACAGAATTGGGAATTGGGAGTGAGATGCGTTGGAACTAATCTTGTTGTAGATCGTATTTATGTGTGGAGTACCGTGAAGTCGTAGCTGAGTACTCATGTGTTGAGTACTGCGTAGTCATGTTGATTACTCGTGTGTTCAGTACTAAGAAGTCGTATGTCAAGTACTCGTGTGTTGAGTACTCTATGATCGTGTGTCAAGTGTAAGTCAAAAACCCAGACTTGGAGAGCAGTCTGAGACTCCGGAGTCAGAGACTAGTCGCAGTGGTCGTAGTCGTAAGTTGAACTGCACAGCGGTCACAATCGTAAGTCAAACTGCACAGTGGTCGTAGTTGTAAGTCAAACTGCACAGTGGTCGTAATCATAAGCCGTAGCATAGAAGTCATAGTCGTGAGTCGAGCTGCATTGTGGTCGATGGTCGGTACTCATAAGCTACAGTATCCCGGTCGTGCTTGAAGATCGGTACTACCGTCTGTATGAGCAGTACTACCGGAGATGCTGGTCGACAAGCCATGGTCGATGAAGCCGTGGTCGAAGATGTGGTCAATAAGCCATGGTCAGTGAAGCGGTTGAAGGCACTATGGTCGAGGGCACCGTAGTCGTTGCAGCGTGGTCGTGAGGCATGGTCGAGACACCGTGGTCGATCAGACATGTCGTAAAAGGACTCAAAGGTTTGTGTGTGGTTGTAGACCGTAGTAGTTAATCTAGATGTAACCAATCGTATCCACTAGCTGTTAGTTGGTTAGAGGAGTAAGTCTTTCAAGGAGTACGCAGTTGTGAGGATCGTGGAGAAGATCCTAGACAGTGGCGTGAAAATAGGTACTAGGTGTTGGTCGACTTAGTGCGTGCATGAGGCTTATTTAAGCCATGTACTTCTTGTAAGCAAGGTGAGTCATTGCAAGTGAATAACAGAGGAGAAGAAAAGGTGTGTGTTTCCACCAAAAGAGATGTCTCTCCTGCGTTCATTCGACCACCCTACTCGTGTGCGTGAGTCGTTCCGTGGAAGAAACCATGTGTACGTTTTCTCCCGGTGAGTAGCTACCGAGCTGATGGGTTCAGTTTCAACAGTTGGTATTAGAGCCTCAATGTCTAAGGAGTTAAGGCGAAAAGCTTCTACAACTGACCATGCGTTGGTCGGATGCGAGAGGCCGAGACAAAAGGCTTCCAGGCTACAACCATTGACCGCATGTTGGTTGGATGGCGACGACAGAGGGCCCAAGACGAGAGGCTACCGCGGCTAACCGTATGTTAGTCGGATGGTAGTGCGCTGGTGCGGACAAGCCATGAAGAGAGTCAACATGAGGCCAGTGATGGTGGTTGTGGCCATCGTCGCAAGAAGAGAAGGCCAAAGATGCGTGAGTTGCGCAAGAAGGCTGCTGCGTACGACAAAATGCTCTTGCGTGAGGTAAGAAGAGATCCTGCTGCAAGAGTAGAAGGCTGCTGTGTGGTTGGCAAGCCAGCGCAGTTGAACGCATCAAAGAATGACAACAAGATTAGGGGGTTGATTCTTGGAACTAATCTTGTTATAGGTCATACTCGTGTGTTCAATACTGTGAAGTCGTAGTCAAGTACTCGTGTGTTGAGGACTGAGTAGTCGTGTCGAGTACTCGTGTGTTTTGTACTGAGAAGTCGTATGTCGAGTACTCGTGTGTTGAGTACTCTATAGTCGTGTGTCGAGTGTAAGTCAAAGATCTAGAGTCGGAGAGCAGTCGGAGACTCCAGAGTCAGAGATTGGTTGCAGTGGTCGCAGTCGTAAGTTGAACTACACAGTGGTCACAATCATAAGTTGAACTACACAGTGGTCGTAGTCGTAATTCGAACTGCATAGTGGTCGTAGTCATAAGTCATAGCATAGAAGTCGTAGTTGTGAGTTGAACTGCATTATGGTCGATGGTGGGTACTCGTAAGCTACAGTATTCCGGTAGTACCGTCTTTGTGAGCGGTACTACCAAAAATGCTGGTCGACAAGCCATGGTTGGTAAAGCGGTTGAAGGCACTGTGATCGGAGGCACCGTAGTCGAAGTAGCCATGGTCATGAGGCATGGTCGAGATACCGTGGTCGACAAGACATGGTCGTAGAAGGACTCGAAGGTTTATGTGTGGTCATCGACTATAGTAGTTAGTCTGCGTATAACCAATCGTATCCACTAGCTGTTAGATGGTTAGAGGATCGAGTCTTTCGGGGAGTACGCAGTCGTGCAGATCGTGGAGGAGATCCTGGGCAGTGGCATGAAAATAGGTACTCAGTGTTAGTCGACTTAGTGCGTGTGTGAGGCTTATTTAAGCTATGTACTTCTTGTAAGCAAGGTGAGGCGTTGTGAGTGAATAACAGAGGAGAAGAAAAGGCACGTGTTGCAACCAAAAGAGTTGTCTCTCCTGTGTTCATTTGACCTCCCTACTCATGTGCGTGAGTCGTTCCAAGGAAGAAACCATGTGTGCGTTTTCTCCCAGCGAGTAGCTACCAGAGCTGATGGGTTCAGTTCCAACAAGATGCACCTACTTCGCTGCCAGTTGCTGCCTGTTGCTTGTCCTGCACCGTCGCATGGTTCCTGTGACCACACCCCATCGGGCGCTACCGTGTTCTTGCCCTCCATCCCTGGCTTCTCGCTAGCCACAGCCATGTGCCCTCACCGCGCGCTTCCTGCCTTGCCGACCATGCCGTGCGCTCCCTCCCCAGCTCCCTTGCTTGCTGTAGTTGGCCACGCACTGCTCGCCCTCTAGTCCCTTGTGCTTGTGGCTGTGCAATGCTGCCTTGTGAGTGGGAGTGAGAGGGTCAAAGAGAGAGATGGTGATAGGTTAGGGGATTTGGGCATAAGAATTGGGCTATTGGGCCGCACAGTTAAGGTTAGGATTAGAGAAGGTGGTGTGGGACGAACTTTGGAGTTTAATCCTACTAATTTACTCATATATAAATAGATTACCAATAGAACGGAAGAATATCCTAGTTGCAATTGGTATTAGAGCCTCGTTGCTCTTGAACCTATGTAGATGTCACGTGAAGGCTCGAATTCACCCTAAAGATCTTAGTCCCCACCGCCTCCCAAGATCTGCAACATCGGCAACAGAAGTGGTAGCAATGGTTGTAAATTGGTGGTATAGCGGGTGGTGAAGAAGTTGGGGGGCTCAGCTGTTATTCTACACTGACACAAACTAACTATAGAGATTGGGCCCTCATGATACGGGTCATCTGCAGGCATGAGGCCTGTAGGACGCGGTCAATAATGGTGATGCTGATTACCACAAAGAGCGCATGGCGCTAGAGGCCACCCTCCGTGCCATTCCACCAGAGATGCTCTCCATGCTTGCTATCAAGAAAAGTGCCAAGGAGGCGTGGGACACCATCAAGACCATGCACATGGGAGTGGATCATGTACGCAAGGCCAAGGCTCAATCACTCCGTAAGGAGTTTGAGGCCATTATGTTCCATGATGGTGAGACAGTGGATGACTTTTTCATGAGGCTCATTGGCCTCGTTAACAACCTCCACATCCTCGGCGACAAGCTTGACGAGGTGAGGGTCGTGAAGAAGTTCCTACAGGTTGTGCCCCACTGGTACTCACATTTGCTCTCTCGATCGAAATGCTGGTCAATCTTAATACGCTACTGTGGGGAGCTGATCGGGTTGAGGGAGCCACAATATTCTCCAAAATTGACCTAAGGTCGGCTATCATCAGTTGAAAATCAGGGTGAAAGATATACCTAAAATAGCCTTCACCACAAGATATGACCTATATGAGTTCACAGTTATGTCCTTTACCTTGACCAATGCCCTATCGTATTTCATGAACCTCATGAATATGGTTTTCATAGAATACTTAGACAAGTATGTGGTGGTCTTCATTGATGATATCCTTATCTATTCCAAAAATACCAAAGAACATATTGAGCACTTATGATTGGTACTAGAAAAGCTAAAGGAACACCAGTTGTACGCTAAATACAACAAGTGTGAGTTTTGGCTGAAGGACATTAGCTTTCTTAGACACATTGTGTCTGCTGGGGGAGTAGCTGTAGACCCAGCCAAAGTAGATGCCATTATTGAATGGAAAAAACCCACCTCAGTGACAGAAGTACACAATTTTCTTGGATTGGGTAGATACTATAGGCAGATCATTGAGGGATTTTCCAGGATTACCAAACCACTAACCTACCTACTCAAGGAAAAGAAGTTTGAATAGATAGAAGCATGTTAGGATGCTTCCAAGAAGTGAAGAAGAAACTAACCTCCACCCCTATGCTAGTCTTTCCTAATATACTCAAGAACCTTGAGGTATATTGTGATGCCTCCCATGATGGCCTTGGGTGTGTGTTAATGTAAGGGGGAAAAGTTATGGTATATGCATCTAGGCAACTCTACCCTCATGAGGGGAACTATCCAACCCACGACTTGGAGCTAGCCTCAGTAGTGCATGCCTTGAAAATCTGGCATCACTACATAATCAGTAACCACTGTGATATATATACCGTTCATAAGAGCCTCAAGTACATCTTCACGTAGTCAGATCTTAACTTGAGGCAAAGAAGATGGCTAGAATTGATCAAGGATTATAACCTAGGCATTCACTACCATCCTGAGAAAGCTAATGTTGTAGCAGATGCTTTAAGCCACAAGTCGTTCTGCAACAACATTATGGTACAAGAACGACAGCCTGAACTCTACAGGGAACTGAAGGCACTCAACCTAAAGATAATAATAGAAGGTACCATAGCTGCTATGGAAATACAACTGACCATAGAAGAATAAACCATAGTCAAGCAAAAAGAAAGCCCGAGAGTCCAACGATTCAAACGCCTTATGGAAAAAGGAAAAGCTTCTAAGATGATTGAAGATTCAACAAGGAGTAGTATGGTACGGGAAATACATTTTTGTTCCCCACCAAAAGGAACTTAAGGAATTAATACTTAAAGAAACCCACAACTCAGTATACTCTCTCCATCCTAGGAGTACCAAGATGTATCAAGACATGAAGCAGTGTTTTTGGTGGCCATATATGAAGAGAGAAATTGTTGAATATGTAGCCTGTGGTGACGTATGCCAAAGGGTTAAAGCTAAACACTACAGACCAGTAGGATTACTATAGCCCTTGCAAATACCCCAATGGAAATGTGAAGAGGTTGGAATGGCCTTCGTCACTGGGTTAACACAGGCTAAATCTGGATGTTATTCCAGATAGACTAACAAAAGCTAGCTACTTCATTCTAGTCAGGACTACCTATAAAGGAGACAACCTGGTAGAGTTGTACATGTCAAGCATCGTGTGCCTACAAGGTGTGCCTAAGAGAATAGTCTCATATTGAGGTTCAAAATTTATCTCGTATTTCTGGGCTAGCCTTCATGAAGCCCTTGGTATATATCTAGATTTGGTATAGCTTATCATCCCCAAACTGATGGGCAAACAGAGAGGATGAACCAAATCCTCAAAGATATGCTCTGAGCCTATGCTTTGGACTTCACCAAGGATTGGAAAAATGCCTACCATACACTGAATTTGTCTATAATAACAATTATCAATCTAGCCTAAATATGTCCCTATTCGAAGCCCTATACGAGAGAAAGTGCCGAACTCCTCTACATTGGGTGGAAATAGGGGAAGGTTACATCTTTGGACCAGATACCTTGAAGCAGGATAAAGAGATAGTCCACTTGATTAGGGATTGATTGCAAGCAGCCCAATCAAGATAGAAGGTTTGAGCCGACAGACGTCATTGGCAACTAAGTTTTGAAATTGGAGATTATGTCTACCTAAAAGTATCTCCTTTGCGAGGAATTAGGAGGTTCAAGCTCAAAGGTAAGCTCACACCATGATATGTTGGACCATTTCCAGTTGTTGCCAAAAGAGGGGAGGTGGCCTACCAGTTAGAGCTACCTACAGGTTTAGCTGATGTGCACAACGTGTTCCATGTATCGCAGCTCAATAAACATCTTAGAATGCGAGAAGAACATGCTTCCTTGTAGACCATTGAGCTTAAGAAAGACTTGACATACCCAGAGCATTCTGTCAGGATCCTTGATGTCATGGAAAGACAAACCAGGCACCAAGTCATTCATCTCTGCAAAAGTTCAGTGGAGTAATCACTATAAGGAGGGGGCCACGTGGGAACAAGAAGATCAGTTGAGGACAGATTATCCTTATTTGGTCTTAGGCCAGGCGAAATCTCGGTGTCGAGATTCTTTTAGGGGGGTTAGGTTTTGTACCACCTCAAAAAGCCTAGTGATTGAAAAATATGAAAATATTAAAATTTTGGGCTTGCATTGCTTCGCCATTTGTATTTTCTTGAATTTTGGTTTGAAGTTCCTATTAAAAATAATATTTGAATATAAAAATAATGAAGGGAAAGTGGAATTAACATGATTAAATGGAATTAAAAATTCAAGGCAATACTTTATTGAAAATTAGCCATGAACTAAAATAAGGAGAGAATGGAATTGAAACCAAAACTCCAATAATTGAAAATCTTAATACTAACCAATTACAAAATCTAGTTCAAATAAATTCAAAACAGGAAAGCAATTCAGGGCATATGGAATCCTTGTCCCATTGACATCCAAAAACTTTAATTGGCATTTTAGGAAACATGAGATTAATGCAACTGAACATAGGCTTAAATTCAAATATAAATTGGCCTTGCTAAAATTGGTAATTTAAATTGAAATTCAATTAAAGGTTTGAAGAAAACTAAAAAATAGTGGAGAGCAGCTTTGGGCTCAACCCATTAGGCCCTTGCCCATTTCTTCATGGCCTTGCTGCCTCTGGCCTAGCCCAATTGTGCCAGAACATGGCTGGCCACACTAGCGTGCACACGGCGCACCATGCTGGCCATGCCCCTAGCTGCGCCCGTGACACGTCGCCGTGCCACTGCCCAGAGCATCCTGCTATCCAGTCATACCTAACTTATTTTAGTGTGTGCACAAGCCTCACTTGACCCTCGTCAACAACTCCTGTGAACGCTCGAGCCACCTCCTCTCTTCCCGTCTGCTGCACCACGCATGTGCCCCGCACCGGCTGAGCCATGATAAAACTAGCCGCAACTAATGACCAGAGCTCTCCTTCCACCGCCGACATTCACACCATCGTACCACTGTCATCGCGCACATTAAACCACGCCATGACACTGGCTCTGCTACGTTGACACCCTGCCTGACACACTGTCGCATCGGTGCACGTCGCCAGGCAATCGGCCAAGAGAGCTAGCCCGTCGCTTGTGTTGCCAAGCCATATCAACCATCTTGGCACATGTGCATAGTCCCTTCCATGTTCTTATGGCCATGCTCAAGCTGACTACTGCCATTAAAGGCCATTACAACCTTCCTTACTGTTGCCATGAGCTGCCCACATCACTCGGTCACTCCAGCCACTATAAGGATTGCCGAGCTGAGCAATTGAACTCTCGTTGACTGAAGCTCGCAGTGGCCATCTTTCTTTCCCAACTTTAGCCACAGCTGCTGGCACTGCTACGGTAAATCATGGATTGATTCCTTTAGCAGGGAGCTACCTCCTGATTCATTGCCTGCTCACCAATTAGGTCAACGACCACCATACTTCATTGTTGTCATGGTTCAATCCTCTGCCATTTCGAGCTCTCATCACTGTGGTGCCTCGGTCATCCCCAAGCCTCACCAACCCCTTAGGTAGCTCCCCCTTAGCTCGTGGATGCTTCTAATGCTTTGGCCACCGCCACTTAGGTTCATTGTCAACCACCTCACGTGCCAAATTGAGCCATGAAATTTTTAGCGTGCCCTCTTGCCACCGTGCCTTCGTTCGTCAGTGGTGAGCACCACTCCCTTCGACGGGAGGGAGAAGGTACTGTAGCGAGAGGATTAAATTTAACCAATGATTAGCGTAAGTTAATGACCAGTCCTTAGCTATTAACTGGCCAATGTGCCTCTCGGTTTAAATTAGAACTTAGTATCTATGACATGTGGGCCCTACCATTTAAAATCGATTAAGTGAGCCATGCGTAACTAACAAGTGGGCCAAGATCACTGTGGCTACAGTGCATGGGTCCTACCTATCAACCTCTTGTGATTTCCTTTTAGAAATCAATTAAAAAAGAATTAAGAACCATGTGGACCCCACCTATCATACACAATGGCATTTTTAATAGAGAAATTAATAGAAAAAATATAATACCACAGCCCCACCTATCAACCTATCAATGAGAGAAATTCATTTTCTTTTATTATTTTCTAGAATTAGTTCAAACTCAAACTTCAAATGGTCCGTTCTCATTCATCTTAAGTCCAAATTCAGTGAAATTTATTTCTAAATTCATCAAAAATCAAGATCTTTTCACTGAAACTAATATTATGAATTTTTTAGTTCATTTGAATTTATTCCTATTTACTGGTATTTATTTGAATTTCCATGCGACTGAATTTAATAGACTATGAAGCGGAAGAAGAGCAAAGGGCCAAGTAAAACCAAGATCCTCAAGCCGAAATAGCTTGTGAGCAAGGCAATTCATCATGTTGGTTGTTTTGCTCCTATGTTTTAAATACAAGTATTCCAATTTAAAATATAAAATTGCATGCTTTAATTTTTCTATGCTAGTTATATTCGCATTAGCTCATAGTTAATTCCTTATGTATCATTCCTTATTCTCATTCCTTGTTTTTGAACCTAATGCCTTGTCAACCTAAGGATTACTGGTTATCTTATTGGTTAGTCCCGTGTAGAAAATCGGGACATTGATTTGCCCTAACATCATTTTAAATGTGAAAACCTATCTGGGTAGTCACTAGTGGGAAATGGCTGGTATGTTATGACATGATTATTTTATACTTTAAAAAACCCCCAACATATTTAAATATCTGTGCAGATGGTAAGAGGAGTTGGTGCTATTAAAAGTACAAGAAAGGGTAGAATGTGGTAGAATTGCCCAGATAACTATAAGGACTAAATCTTGTACATCATTCTAGTGTAAAACAGTGCAGCCACAAGTCTATAATAAGTACGACCTGGCTAACTAATTTTCATTGACCCAATGTGGGTTGCACCATTGGTGTGAACACATGCAAAGGGAAGGACCTTTGGCATGATGGCGCAAGAGGGGGTCTTCTGGAGGGGTGGTCGTACCCTACAGCGGTGAAAACCTTAGTGGGTGTGGCCTCACTAGGAAGGTGCATTGTAAAGGCTTGTGGCGACCTCCTTGATTTGCATGTCTAAGAAAACATATGGAATATAACAAGAGGTTGTCTTTAGTGGGTAAAGTGTACAACCTCTGTAGAGTGAAAACTATTCAATAGCCGCGCCCACTGTCATGAGTGGGCATTAGGAACCTGTGGGAGTTAGTGTCTATTTCTAAAAATCTTGAAGGTGTAATGAAAATTGGTTTGTGCTGCCCTAGGTGTCGGACCAAGTGGTAATAATGTGCGGATATAACGCTGAGAGACTAGTATTGGATGCATAAAGCCGTGTAACGGTTGATGGAACCTGTATTACTATTAATATTGTAATTTTTCACAAATTTTAGAAAATTAATTTTAGTTAAAATTGCTAAGTCATAGGATTTTCTATTATTCATAATTGTCAACTAAGGCATCTATAATAATGCACTGTGTGTGTTGGTTCATGGAGTACGGTTGTTTATGCTCACACTCGCTTACTCAATTAACTCAGAAGTGATGGAACCTGACCCCTACGCTCATCATGAAGCTCTAGGTCTTGATGGCGAAGAAGACGGAGGAAACTAGGGCAAACATTAGTGTTATAGTTTTACCCCCCACCCATGGAGGACATAGTGGCGAATGTTGAGACGTTTTGAAACACGCCTCAATGTTTAGGAGTTAGTAATTAACTAATTTTGCATTTTTTAATTTCTATACATTACTTACTTAATTGCCATATTAGCAACGTCCACGTCTCCGTCCAGTCCCCGCACGATCTGGAATTCGTAGCGCCTCCACTCGCCCTCTCCACAAATACTCACAAATATCTGGAGCATTAGAATTCCACTTACATGGTATGATTTCTAGCTGTTTTTGCATCATAGTTGCGTATTCTTTTCTTTAAAAAATGCTCCATATAATCTATCTGTAAAAGCAAATTAGAAAAAATGTTGGTATTTTTGTTCTATAGTTAGTACCCACAAATATCCTAGCTATTGCCCTAATCGTTATCAAGTGCGCTGTGAGTTGTGGCCTAGTAAATAACCAGCTGATTTACAAAGGAAAACCTGTGAAATCAAAGCAGGCAAATACTAAATTGAATTGAGTTAATTTTTAGGATATGATAAAAGTTTTTCCCTTTCTCGAGTACAATGGGCAATTTCACCTGTTGCATTGTTCAGAGAACGAAACCCCATGACTCACTACAGTGCACTGAAATGGCAGGCTCCCTCTAGGTTAACTGTTGGAGAATTTCATTAATGAATAACAATAAGCACAAGCAAACCCATTCCTGGAAGATATCAGGTTTAGTGACACCTTTTTCTTCAGTTCAAAATATATAAGGAGACAACCAAATGTTGTTTCGTTTATAATAATTAGTTCAAGATGTCATGTATTTTTTCCCTGGTTAATACAATTTGGTTCTAATTATCTTATAGAGTTGTTTAGCTAAACAACAGGCAAAGGATAATGATTGATTACAAAATTATCACCAATGAGCAATACGTATTTCTGTATGTCCATGGCATCTTGATATACATCCTGAAATCTGCATCTTTATATATATCCTGGAATCTTTATATATATAAGTTTTCATTCTTTACTTTGCAAATAGAGCACATATATATAACTAGTCCTCGGCTGATATATATGTGCTTATGACTTTGTATCAATTCTTCAGACGTCCCTATCTAGATTTTTTCTTTGCCTTTCCTAGCTAGATTTTTATCTTAGCTTTACTATTATATTCAAAAGAATCTGTGTCCCTTTGAATTGATTTATCTTTCAAATGTATATTCATGCAAGATATTTTTCTGTCAGGATTTATTCGTAGGATAATGAAAGAATGCAAAGAAAATCCACAGAATGCTATGAACATGGGGAAACTGATGTACTAGTATATGAACGTAGAAATCTTATAGATAGATACCAATAATTTTAGGAGAAAAATAGGATTTCTTTTTGTTTTTCTTGTGTGTTTGCTCTTGTTTATATTAATGTACGATTTAGTTGTAAACTCCACTTGCTATTAAATATTTATAAATACTTTTTTCATGTAGTGCAGTCCATTGTTCTGCTGTTGTGTGGTTTGTGATAGCGACAATGTCATTTTGTATATGAATCATTTTGATTACGACGATAATGTGAAAAATATCATTTTTACGTAAAAAAAAGAACAAAAAGAAGACGTCGGAGAGATGTGGGCGCTGCATGAAAACGATGGTACCAGATAAGGACATACTCTTCAATGCTACCTGGTATTTTACACATTGAAGTTATTCTGAGAAGGAGGTCCAAAAGTTAGATCGAATCTGAAATGAAAATTAGTAGAGAAAACTAATAGTACATTCGGCAATTTTGGTGTTAGAAAAGATTTAAAGTTATTTAACATTACAAAATAGGACTTTCATCCCAAGTAAATTAGTTTAGAAAAAAATTATAGTGCCTTGAGGTGGGACCTAAGGCGGCGCGATGGTCTTCAACCATGATGGCTTGGTCGATGCCCTGAATAGAGGGGAGTGTGAGAGTAAGGTGAGGCGGTGCTCTAGCTGGGAGGAATTGGATTGGGACTTTCTAGAGAAGGGATGGCGGTGATGGAGGTGAAAAAGATAGGTGTGTGGCATGGTGGCTGAATCGGGTGGGCAAGGCGTGCGTGCCTAAGTCGGGTTGGATGTTTGGCCGAGAGAGAAAGGAAAGAGATAGGGGAGTGGACCGGCTAGTGGACCGGGGAGGGAGAGAAGGGAAATGGGCCAGCCCAATTGGCTTTCCGGAATTTTTATTTTATCTTTATCTTTATTTTGATTTTGTTTTTAATTTGAATTTGAGTTCTGAATTTGAATTTCATTTGTCCAAAATTTTGAAAAGTGCTCAATTCAAATATCATTCCAAGAAATTTTGCAAAGGCCAAAAATGGGATGTTACAACAACTTAGAGAGCTAAACAATATTGTCATGCGACATGCATATAAGGATTTATCGACTTACATCACATAAATCCGGTGCACATGTGTACAAAACCATGATTCACTTGTACCGCTAAATTGCCAAGTAGCTTAGTTTTTGGTCATAAGGTGTGTACGTAACCATTATCTAGAATGTTGCAACACCATGTTTTGATGGAATTTTGGGGATACGGAGAAGCAACGTGTTATGCGAGATGAATATACGATATGTAACCCTTAGAAATCACACACGTCCCATCAGGAGGGAGAGGTGGCCTGCGTCGGGAGGGAGAGGCGGCCGACGTCGTGAGGGAGTGGCGGCGTCCCGCGCAAGGGAGCAGTCAGATCTAGCAAAACCTAGTAGTATCGGTGTTGCGTGAGCAGAACCTATATATAGAGAAACTATCATAGACGGTTCCATAAAAGAACCGTCTGTGATAGTTATATCATAGACGGTTCTATTAATAAAACCGTCTGTGATACTCGACATATGGATCCAACAGTGTCCATATGGATCCAACAGTCATCGACCACAACAAGAAAATATCACTTCCCTCCAGCTGACTGCAGTCTAGCTGGTCCAACAGTGTCCATATGGAGCATTTGTCACGGTGCATCGGTCATAGTCATCATGGCGGAGGATGTGAGCGACAACCATCTTGCCGTGCTCTGGCAAGGAGCGCAAACAAGATCTTTGACCATCTTGAGTTTAGGCGGACCACGAATGAGATCGCCGCTAACTCGAGTCAAATGGTCAAATCCAATGTGACCAAGTCTCCTATGCCAGAAAGAAAGTTCACGGGACTCCGAAGCAACTAAACACCTGAGAGGATCGCCAGAAGACTCAACAAAATTAGCACGAAAGATCATCCTATAATGAGAAATCCCGCAAACTAGACTCCCCGAAGAATCAAGAATTTTGCAAGCGTTTTTCTTAAAGCTCACCTCGAAATCATCATCGATAAGCTGGGAAACTGAGAGCAAATTGTACTGCAGCTTACTTACTAAGGCAACATCTCTCAAAACAAATGAATCATTAGTGCGCACAGTACCTTTCGCGATGACGAGCCTAGACGAAGCGTCTCCAAAGGTGATAGTCTCATCACCTGGAGCACGAGCTAGGGAAGAGAACCAACAAGAGTCTCCGGTCATATGACGAGAACAACCGGAGTCTACAAGCCAAACCTTTCCCTTCCGGTGGCGTGAACACGAGTCAAGCAGTGAAGGTTCGATCTTGGGATAAATCAAAAGAGATTTTGGCACCCAATACTGAGTCACACGTCGAGCAGAAGAAGTAGTCATACAAGACTGACCTCTAGCTACCCTCGCCTCATCGCTCAAAGCGGAAGGTGCGTGTGCGGACACTGAAGGCATTCTTGGAATCTAATGCTATGGGAGAGCGAGTCAAAGCACCAACAACATGCTGATCACGCCGTGGGTAGCCATCTCGATGGGGAAAACAAGATCTACCCTCAGAATGGCGAAAGTCATGACCAGAGGCATATCAAGGACGAAAACCAAAAGACTCAGAAAAACCAAGTCCTCGATGCTGCCCAAACCCATCAACTTAAGCAACTCTCGACCTTGTGTTGATCTCGGGTGCACTCAAGGTCTGGGGCTGACCCTGAATGCGCCTAAGAGCCTCAACACGGTCTCTCCGCGCGATATTGGCATGCTTGAAGCATCGCTCGATCAAGTGTCCATCCTTCTGACAGAAGGTACAATGATACCTCACCTTCTGAGAAGTGGAAGTAGCATGATGAGGCTTCGCCTTGTGAGAGGTCAAAGCGACAGGTGTAGCCACCTTACTGTCAGAGATCCCTTGAACAAAGTCCGCTGACTTGAATTGCACTCTCTTAGTTCTGGGCTCAACCTTAATCACACCTGCTGCTATGGGTCTAAGAACAGCAGGTGGATGCTTTCTAACATCCTCAGAAAAATCGTATCCTTGACCTTGATTGGATTTGTAAATCTTTGATTAGTCTAGAATGAGATTAAGCTTATTCTTGCCTCCTACAAATCTCTCGAGAGTGTTCATAAGATACTGACACTTCCAGAAGAGAGATGTGCAGGAAGAGCAGGGAGAAGAAGAGACAACAGAAGGTAAGGGAGTAGAAGGAGAACCAACAGCAGAGGAACAAATGGTTTGTGCACGCACAGTCGACTCGGAAGGGACAGTCCTACTGCTAGCCAATTGGTTCACGTCGCTAGGCGTCTCTACCAAACCCTCATATTTGGAGATGCAGAACTGTTTCGACCGTGCAAAAATCTGAATTACATCAAGGATGCTATTGGTCATTCCATTGCTTGGCCAATCCACTTGGTATGTCCTTTTCTTAGCTTGTTTATGTGTATACTTTGTTTACCTAGAAAATCTAACATGTCAAATGAATGCTCACAATTAAGGTTGAAGAAGTTCCACCCAGGCAGAATGGTGAAGTAACAAAAACATGTACTTATGTCATTATGTTGCATATAAAATATTTAGTGCTTAGGTATGACATAAAAATTATTTACACCATCATGTGATCCATTGAGCGAAATATAGATAGATAAAATTATAAATACAAATGAAACATGAACTGAACTATGTTGTTTATAAATAAAAATGAAACATCACGTGATTCATACAAACAATGTAGCTACTTTCTTGATCCAAATGTTTTGGATTATTTTTTGTTCCTGATATTTTTGTATTAAGCACTGACCTGATCGAATTTTGTAAATTTAATTCTAGGTGGTCGGGTTTCTCTTGCGCCACGAGCACAACCATGCAAAATTGGCAACAACACGTAAAGATGACAAAATATGTGCCCGTAGCTACTATATGGATGATCAGTCATGAGCAGTTACTGTCTACTCTTTTGAGAAGTTTACTATCTCCAATTTTGTATAGATGATATATTTTATTAGCCCATAGCTACTATACAATTGATGGCTCAAACATGTGTCCACTGACTAGCTATACTTTTGAGAATTTTATTATATACTGTATGCATAGTTGAATGCTACATTTGTCAGCTGATGGAGAGGACCTTGTGGAGACTAAATGAGATGCTATATATTTTATCCTCAATATGCATGTGTGGTGTGATGTTTTAATCTATTGAATGAAGAGATTTGGAGGCTATATTTATTCTTGTTTCAATTATCTTGTGTGCATAGTGATGAGATGTATGTGTTTGATATTAATTATTGAGAAAAATATATGTATATGCCGAAAATAATTGTAATTTGATGCTTGTAACGTTGATGCAGCTTATAGTTGCCTTACTTCTTTTGAGGCAGACATTGCAGCCTCATGGCTAGTCGTCCTAGCTGAGGCAACCAATCTGCCTCAATCAAATTCTGAGGCACACTGTGTTAGCCGCAAATTTAGCTTTTAGAGGCTAACTCTAGAGGTTGCCTCAATATGCTTATTTTGAGGCAAGGGTATCCAAGGCAGGCTGTGTTAGCCTCAATATATATTCTGAGGCTGATTTTTCTACATTTCGAGGCTGATTAGCATGCCCCAAATTCCCTACCGTCTGCGATGATGCTTGTATATGAGTTTGTTCGAACAACACATTAGAATTCCACCTACATGGTATGATTTCTAGCTGTTTTTGCATCGTAGTTGCGTATTCTTTTCTTTAAAAATGCTCCATATAATCTATCTGTAAGATCAAATTAGAAAAATTTTGGTGTTTTTGTTCTATAGTTAGTGCCCACAAATATCCTAGCTATTGCGCTAGTCGTTATCGACTGCGCTGTGAGTTGTGGCCTAGTAAATAACCAGCTGGTTTACAAAGGAAAACCTATGAAATCAAAGCAGACCAAGTTTGACTAAGTACGACCAACACCGATTGCACCGTGCAATGACATGGTCCAAACCACACAAAGAAAACTCAAACTTTTCAGAACTCGTGTCAATTACTCATCACAAACATGGGAGCACTTCCACATAGTCTCTCAATCTCCCCTTGATGAGTATATTGATAAACACTGAAAAAGCATATGAAGTTGAGTTTGAAAGCCATACATGGTCCAAAGGAATTGTAAAAAAACTTATGACCATGTAGACAAAAGAGAATGCTAAAGCGAAACAGAAAGAGCAAGTTTTCCTCAAAAGCTCTAGAAAATCCCCATGAACTAGCTTTTTCTTCATTATTCTCCCCCTTTTGGCAATAAGATCATCAAGATGCAAGGAGAAGAATAAATCATAACTTGGATGAAATGACTGTATTTTATTCAAATTAAGCATTAGAGCCATGAAGATTATCCAAAATGACTTTTAAAGTATTACACCAAGCCATAACAACATAGAATGCTATTTAGATCATGAAAATGTATGTATAGATAAGCTAAGCCAAATAAGTCATAATCTGAAATTTAATTGAATGTCTTAGCATGTCAAGTTATCCAAGATCATAGTCTAGCTAAAGGTATTCAAAGATGATGCAAACCATATCAATAATCTAAGTGGAACCGAGAAGCTAGAATTAAGCCAATTTAGAGTGCTGCAAGTTCAGGAATGAATCATTTGTTCAAGCACTTGATCATTTTAATAATTAAGCAACATGCTTGTCTATGAGTTTGTTCCGAACAACACATTAGAATTCCACTTACATGGTATGATTTCTAGCTGTTTTTGCATCGTAGTTGCATATTCTTTTCTTTAAAAATGCTCCATATAATCTATCTGTAAAATCAAATTAGAAAAAATTTTGGTGTTTTTGTTCTACAGTTAGTGCCCACAAATATCCTAGCTATTGCCCTAATTGTTATCGACTGTGCTGTGAGTTGTGGCCTAGTAAATAACCAGCTGATTTACAAAGGAAAACCTGTGAAATCAAAGCAGACAAATACTAAATTGAATTGAGTTATTTTTTAGATATGATAAAAGTTTTTCCCTTTCTCGAGTACAATGGGAAATTTACCTGCTGCATTGTTCAGAGAATGAAACCCCATGACTCACTACAGTGCACTGAAATGGCAAGCTCCCTCTAGGTTAACTGTTGGAGAGTTTCATTAATGAATAACAATAAGTACAAGCAAACCCATTCCTGGAAGATATCAGCTTTAGTGACACCTTTTTTATTCAGTTCAAATTATGTAAGGAGACAACCAAATGTTGTTTCGTTTATAATTAGTTCTAAGATGTCATGTATTTTTTCCTGGTTAATACAATTTGGTTCTAATTATCTTATAGAATTGTTTAGTTAAACAACAAGCAATGGATAATAATTGATTACAAAATTATCACCAATGAGCAATACATATTTCTGTATGTCCATGGCATCTTGATATATATCCTGAAATCTACATCTTTATATATGTCCTGGAATCTTTATATATAAGTTTCCATTGTTTACTTTGCAAATAGAGCACATATAACCAGTCCTTGGCTGATATGTGCTTATGACTTTGTATCAATTCTTCCGACGTCCCTAGCTAGATTTTTATCTTAGCTTTACTATCATATATTCAAAAGAATCTGTATCCCTTTGAATTGATTTATCTTTCAAATGTATATTCATGCAAGATATTTTCTTTGTCAGGATTTATTCGCAGGATAATGAAAAGAATGTAAAGAAAATCTACAGAAAGCATGCAGTGAAGATGGGAAAACTGATATACTAGTATATGCACGTAGAAATCTTATAGATAGATACCAACAATTTTAGGGAGAAACTAGGATTTTGTTTTTGTATTTCTTGTGTTTTTGCTCTTGTTCATATTAATGTACGATTTAGTTGTAAACTCCACTTGATATTAAATAATATAATTACCTTTTTCATGTAGTGCACTCCATTGTTCTACTTTTGTGTGGTTTGTGATAGCGATAATGTGATTTTGCATATGAATCAGTTTGATTACGACCACAATGTGAAAAATATCATTTTTACGTAACAAAAAAGAACAAAAAGAAGATGTCGGAGAGATGTGAGCGCTGCATGAAAACGGTGGTACCAGATAAGGACATACTCTTCAATGCTACCTGGTATTTTGCACATTGAAGTTATTCTGACAAGGAGGTCCAAAAGTTAGATCGAATCTGAACTGAAAATTAGTAGAGAAAACTAATAGTACATTCGGCAATTTTGGTGTTAGATATGATTTAAAGTTATTTAACATTACAAAATAGGACTTTCTTCGCAAGTAAATTAGTTTAGAAAAAAATATAGTGCCTAGGGGTGGGACCCAAGGCGGTGCGATGGTCTTTAACGATGATGGTGAGCAGAGGTGGTCGATGTCATAAATTGAGGGGAGTGTGAGAGTAAGGTGAGGAGATTCTCTAGATGGGAGGAATTGGATTGCGACTTACCGGAGGAGGGATGGCGGTGGTGGAGCTGAAAAAGATAGGCGCGCGGCACGACGGCTGGATCGGGTGCGCAAGGCGTGCATGACCAAGCTGGGTTGGGCGTTTGGCCAAGACAGGGAAAGAGAGAGAAAGGAAAGAGATAAGGGAGTTGACCGGCTAGTGGGCCGGGGAGGGAGAGAAGGGAAATTGGCTTTCCAATCTTTAACGATGATGGTGAGCAGAGGTGGTCGATGTCATAAATTGAGGGGAGTGTGAGAGTAAGGTGAGGAGATTCTCTAGATGGGAGGAATTGGATTGCGACTTACCGGAGGAGGGATGGCGGTGGTGGAGCTGAAAAAGATAGGCGCACGGCACGACGGCTGGATCGGGTGCGCAAGGCGTGCATGGCCAAGCTGGGTTGGGCGTTTGGCCAAGACGGAAAGAGAGAGAAAGGAAAGAGATAAGGGAGTTGACCGGCTAGTGGGCCGGGGAGGGAGAGAAGGGAAATGGGCCAGCCCAATTGGCTTTAAAGAATTTTTATTATTATTTTGATTTATCTTTATCTTTATTTTGATTTTGTTTTTAATTTGAATTTGAGTTCTGAATTTGAATTTCATTTGTCCAAAATTTTGAAAAGTGCTCAATTCAAATATCATTCCAAGAAATTTTGCAAAGGCCAAAAATGGGATGTTACAACAACTTAGAGAGCTAAACAATATTGTCATGCGACATGCATATAAGGATTTATCGACTTACATACGCAAATCCAGTGCACATGTGTACAAAACCGCAGATTCACTTGTACCGCTAAATTGCCAAGTAGCTTAGTTTTTGGTCATAAGGTGTGTACGTAACTTCTGTTATCTAGAATGTTGCAACACCATGTTTTGATGGAATTTTGGGGGATACGGAGAAGCAACGTGTTATGCAGATGAATATACACAGTATGTAACCCTTAGAAATCACACACGTCCTTTTCTTTTTTCTGTTTGCATTAATTCTTGTGATGAGAACATATGTGCATTTTGTGTACTACTGGTTGAATGCATTCACATGACTGATGGAGAGATGTGGGCTCTGCATGAAACCGATGGTACCAGATAAGGACATACTCTTCAATGCGACCTGGTATTTCGCACATTGAAGTTACTAGCCACATTAGCGCGGTGTGACGCCGCGCTAGCCACCGTGTGGACTAAAATAAAAGAGACGAAAATTAGTGAGTCGGGGTTTTAAAAATCGAGGACGGATCGTAATTTGGAGGAAGAAGGGTTTTGCAAAAAAAGCAGGGACCATGAGGGCTCAGTCACGTAAATAAAAAGGACCTAGAAACAAAAACTGGACCGTCGCGATTTCAAAAGCGGGGCATCCTGCAAGCGGAGGGTTTAAAAACTTCAGGGACCCGTTCGTGAGAACCAAGGACTGTCGTAATTCAGAAAAATCGTTGGCTTTTCATAAAAACCTCCCCGACCGTCACGAAGATTCCGCGCACATGTCGCGTGGACGGCCGCGGGCGGCGTGGTGGCGCGAGCGGCGGGGGAACCCCAGAGTAATACTCTGGAGATTTTGGCAAGGAGGTCCAAAAGTTTGATCGAATCTGAACCGAAAATTTGTGGAGGAAACTAATAGTACATTCGGCATTTTTGGTGTTAATAATGATTTAAAGTTATTTAACGTCCCCGCTCGGTTGGGCTAAAAAGCTGTGTCTTATGGTGAAATCGCATCAGAAGCGCTGAAATTTCATCACACTGAAGGTGACTTATTTAGCATAATTAAATTTTAAAAAATTTAAAATAAAAAATATGCTAGCTCATCACGGACAACAAACGAATACGGAAAAAAAGGAACCGGCAAAAAAGCTCAAAAAATACCAAAAGTTCAAAAAAGATAAAATTTATAAATAGCAAAAATAAGTCAGAAGTTAAAAGCTAAAGCCGAAAAATGATATGCTGCAATTACACGTGGGTACCGTGCAATTTCTGTTACAGATGTAATCATTGTCAGGCTTTTTTTGTCGACGTTTACCATGTGGGGTGGCACTTGGTTGGTTCACATTCCTCTTGGATTATTTTGAGGCTCACTTAATTGAAAAATAATTATTTCCTAATCATCGTATTATGACTTATCTGAAAAGAGAAGAATGATTTTGTTAGTATCTTGGCCCATTCTCATCGGTTAATCTTCTAACTGTGATTTTTTAGTTTATAATTGAAATTACATTATAGAGATGACTAACTTTTTTAAAAAATAACAAAAAAGGAAAAAATAAAAAAATTATATCTTTACAGATAATATAAAGAAACAAAGAAAAAAGAAAAATCAAAATTAAAAAAAAATCAAAATTGTTACTATTGTCGCCTTCGCCTGGGCGCACCACTTCCTCGTGGTAGTCGACCACCAGGCCAGCCGTCGGCGTCCATTTCCTCGTCAAGGGCAGCGACGTCTTCGATCGGTGTGGAGCACACCGGCGCCGTTGCCATGCATCCCCACCGAGCAGCTGCCGATCGAGTCTTGGCCACGTACCCAGGAAAATGGTACTCGATGCAAAGTCGTCTGAGCAAACCTACAGTGATCGTTGCTCGCATTCTGTCGCTGTCTACTGAGAGCATCTTTTTTCAACAATGATATGAATGTGGTGAATGTCACGTGCGAATCCGTGATTTGCCACAACTTCTGCAAAACAAGTATGGGAATATATATTTAGAAACAGTAATATATCTTTTTCATTTCTAGTACGCCATGTGTGGCGCTCATGTAAAATGGTCCAAGGTATGTGATTATAATGACCAACATATTTAAAGTGTACAATAGCATCCTCAAAGACGTGCGGTGCTTCTCCATTACCGCGATATTTCATCAATAGAGCCACAGCAGCCAAGCAATAAATAGATGAAGGAAAACAATAGTCTGAGAATATTCAAAGGCACATGGACTAGAAGATGGAGAAGATTCGAATGCATGATATCTATGTAATCAATGTCCTCCAGATGATATATGAGATTAGGCATCGTTAGAAATATGTCTACAGTCATGCTAAGGGTGAAATGAAATAGGCATGCACAATGGGTGATATGGCAACATGCACCTGCAACAAGCCGAAGCTGCTGCACAAGCTATGCTCGCATGTGTATAAGGTATATGCGCAAAAGAGGCAGATGTTCGAGCTGTATATCTCGGAGTACTACGACATGCAACGCCTTTTCAATACATTGTGTGCAGAGGTTCACTCGTGTGGCTTGGACATAAACTACAGGGATCTTTAGTCAGACATGATGTAATGGGCCTCAACAAGAACTTAAAGATAACTACGAAGGAACGTCAGTAGACGCGACACTTCCAAAATGACATGGATGTCAGCCAACATACCATCATTAGATTCACAGTAAAGTGCAAGACTTGCAAGACCTCTGAGCACTCAATGAAGGATTGCCCCAACAGATCGAGCTCATCTGGTCCCCATTCATTGTCATGATTTTATGTATCTTTTTTATCGAATTAATTCATATCTGTAGCAATTCAAGATGTACTGTTTTATGTGATGCTAATTGGTAATTAATCAATTGATTACTTAAATGATTAATACTGTAATCTATTATCACATGTGATTATTTATGGCAACCGCAACGACGGGTCAACCATTTAGTTACATGCTTTAGAAGATTAAAATAACCGTGTACAATAGTGGCGAACCGTGGTACAAGCATCTCTAGGCGTGTCTACTGATAGAACGTGCCTGGCACTACCCACATAGAGTGTTGCAGAGGGGCTCCCAGACATGGCTGGTCGTCATTGTTGTGGCAGCACATATGCAGGTAGGGTTCGCACAACATCATCGTATATAACTAATTATGATTAAATTAGCATTAATTAACATGGTAAATTTAGAGCACATAAATTTTTGAAAAATTGACAATTAGGTCAACTATGTTGAGAGGTTGCACATAAAATTTCGTAATTTTTGTAGCACATTTGCAATATGTAACAACTCCTACAAACAACATAATTATACTAATAAAATTTTCAAAACTTACACAATAAAATACGTTATGTCAAGAGGCTGTACATAAAATTTCATAATTTTTGAAGCTTATTTGCTACATTTCAAAATTTAAAAATAGTAAATATAAAATACTAATTCTAGCAGGTAATTAAGCCGGCTAAAGCTGGCTTAATTACTTGTCGTCTGATGACGGGGCGGCAGGTGCGTGGCTGCACGGTGGCCTCTGTTGGCCACGTGTTAGTTGCACGTTGCCGCCTGGTGACCGGGCAGCAGAAGCATCATTTCTGCTATTCTCATGCGCATACAACTATTTTTGCAAATACTGATTTAAAATATGCTATATGTGCCAAAAATCCGGCGAGCTACCTACAAGCGCTGTGTGAAAATATGTATCATTCTTGTTTGCATGTTTTACCTCTGGAAAGAAAGAAACAGAAGAAGGTACTACGGGCCTGTTCTTTTTGGTCATTACAGGTTTTGGTGAAATTTTGAATTTTGGTGCATTTCAGTCTGATTACGAGAGATCAATACTCATTTGCGATTTTGGCTGGTACAGATATTAAGTTTTTAACGTGTACTACGTTTAACTTGTAGACCCTATCTTAAGAAAATACTCCGTTTAAAAGTTAGAATTGTGCGGTTTGCCAAAAACAGTAAGTGGCTGAAGAACAGCTAGCTATGTTAGAATCTATATCCATGTACCTCTGAAAAGTATACTAATTGGAGGCTCCTTTGCAAACTCTCACACTAATCTTACGAGTAAAAAAATCTATAAATTACAAAATTAATTGTATAAAAAGAAAAATTCTAGAATTTTCCCATTTATCAAGATAAAAAATAGAAAATTCAAAAAAGAAATAAAAACCTGATGCGTCTATTAGGTGTACCCTCCTGTGCTTATAATGCTTCGGACATGAAAAAACAATGATAAAGTTATGGACTCCTAATAACCTTGTTCCAAGGGAAGGAAAATTTTCTCCTCATACCATTCCGACCAATGCCACAATCACAATAGCATCTCTACCAAAATCCATATGTCCGAGGATAGAACACCATGCACCGGTGTGCTAGCGCCAGCGCGCACAGTAGGACCTATGAGAGTGATAGATGGGGTTTCGGTGGGTGTACATATTCGCATGCAAATGCATCCCTTTATATAGAGACTCTGACTAGATCCATATCCAAAATATGTAGAGATCGTATTTCACTTGGAAAACCTCTAACTTGATCATTATTGTTCCAACCCGTTAAGTATGCGATCTTGTATGTTCATGCATACTTGGTTGTAATCTAGATACACCTTTCCGGTCAATGGTTAGCAGCGGTCCCTGGCAAGCCATATTAACCCCCCAAATATACACAAAGATCAATCTGGATGAACCTTATGCAATATAATATGCAACCAGCTCTTAGTCACTCACGATCAGTTCATAACTCCATACAATCTGACTAGTGACATTCAATCTGGGATCTTTTATAATGATACCATTCAATAAATAAGAGCTTCACACACAAGTCACATACTTGCTAAAGTTAATAAATGATAATTTATTCAAGGAACATAATAACATTTATTCAAAAGATCATAAACATAGAAGTTATACGAGCATCTCCATAATTGCTTCTAGAGCATATCACTAACAGAGAGTTATTATTCTAAAGTGAATTTATATATTTCAGATGTCCCATCTTCAATGATACAAAGAAATCTACTTTGCCTCATATAGACGGACCGATAATCGTGGTTTTGGTTCCAAAACTAATGGCTTGGCCAGTTTGAGGCTCGTAGCCGACTCCTGAAGCTCAATCTTTTCAGCACCATGCGGTATGCTCCAAGTGAACCCTTGCAGGAGCCTTGCGAACAGCATCATCGTAATAGAAGTACCGAGCGATACCGCAGGGCAGCCGCGTCTCCCAGCACTGAACGATACAAACCGCAGCTCCGGCTCAGCTAGCACCACGTCCACATCGCTCAGATGCCGCTCTGGTCGAAACTCGAGCGGGCTGTCCCAGACTCTGGGGTTTCGACCGAGTCCGATTCGGCTTAACATGACATGGCTGTTCTTTGGGACCAAGTATCCAGCGACGGTGGTGTCAGCAACGGCGACGTGGGGTGGGTTGAACGGGTGGTATGGGTGGATGCGGAATGCCTCCCGGAGGCATGCCTTGAGGTATTTGAGGTGGCGAACGTCGGATTCCTGAACGAGTCTCTCTCTGCCGACAACCTTGTCAAGTTCGTCGATTGCTTTCTTCATTGCATCTGGGTTGTTCATCATCTCGGCCAGTGCCCACTCAACTGCATTCGATGGGTTGTCCACGGTTGCTAGCGTTATCTCCTGCAATTATATGGTTGCAAGCCGGCCTGAGTTAGAATTGCCCCAAGATAGTATTCATGTAGTGATCAATGCCCCAAGCCCCTGAAGTACCCTGTACTGTACCATATTATTTTTTCTAAAAAAAATTGCGATTCAAACAAGTAAGAATGTAAAATTATCTGTCATGATTAAAGCATTTTCCACATTATTAACAAAAAATATAGTACGCCTATGTGAACATAAAAACTTATTTGCTAGGTTATATATCTTCTACTGTTGTAAAGCTAAAAGACTTTCACTAAGGCTTAGAGTTGAGGAGCTAAAATTTTCCCCAGTAAATCCTCCGTTTGTTCGAACACCCAGTAAAAACTTTTACTAGGGTTTAGAGTTTATCTCAAAAGTTAGCTGGAGCTGGAACGAGACCTTCAAGAAATGAGCAATAATAAACAATTTGATTCTACGGAGTGCGTCAAGCTCTACCAACTCTGTCCGAGCTAGCAAGAGCTTATTTCTTAAGGATAAATAATAAAATTTTGGAAGCAAGCGAGCTATAAAAAACTTACAAGAGTTTCTGCCTTGATCTCCTCGACTGTCAACAACGGTTGCCCTACTGCATCCTCCAGGGAGACCAGCACGTCAAGAAAATCACCAACCTCTCTTCTCATCACCTTTCTAAGAGCCCTCCATTCTTCCGTCCTCTCCTCTATGATAGGATCATGCAACCTCCTGAATGTCCTCATCAGGCCATTGACGACCTCTTCATGGCCGTCCAGGTCGAGGCCAACCAACGCCGGGAAGTAGTCCGAGATGCAGAAGGCGCCGAGGTAGTCCAGCGCCGTGAAGAGCGCGTCGACATGCGCCTCCTCGTCCTGGCCAGGGCCGCCGGCAGACTCAGCCGGAGGTTCGTAGAAGTGTCTCCGGCCAAATACGAGTTTTCTGATGATGTTACCGCAGAAGTGCCTGGCTACATGCCGCACGTCTACGGTGCAGCTCGGCTTCTTGTTGCATAGGTTGTAGACGTAGTTGACAAGGTGGTCGGCTTCCTCGACGCGCCGACCGTGCAGCTTTCGCTCCATGGCCGGCGAGAGGATCTCTGAGGCGAGCACCCGTCTCATCTTCTTCCACTGGTCGCCGACCGGGGACATGATGGTGTTCTTGTATCCGATGCTGAACGACCACGACGCGAATGACCGGGGCCGCGAGGCAAGAACAGCATCGTTATTGCGCAGGACTTCCCGGGCTATCTCCGGCGAGGCCACAGTGATCACGTGGACGGGTCCCAAGCGGAGGCAAAGGATATCCGTGTCCATCTCGTGGAGGAGGCGGTGAATCCACCTGAACACCGGCTTGTTCGTCAGCATCTGGTGCATGTTACCAATGACCGGCATGGCAGCCGGCCCTGGCGGCAGCTTGCATGGCTTCCATTTCTTGGACACGACGACACTGTTCTTCCGGTAGAGCAGTGCAATGAGCAGGAGGATAGCCATTGTTATGAGCATAGTGAGGGCGGGTGCAGCTGCCATGTTGGCTGTTTGGTGTGATGGCACTTTGGTTTCCGGGTGCATGTTGCGGAAACCGGGTAAGACGTGGCGATAATTTGTAGGATTGCAGCATCTTAACTGATTGTTTGGCATATTTATAGCCGAGTTCTCCACCTGTTTGCAAGAGAGGACAGAAATGTTTGATAGATACGTATGTACAATTCCGTTTTCTTTCTTCTGCATAAAACAGAACTCCTTTTTCAGTTTATAAAATACTTTTTCGACAATATATCGTTTATACAATATTTATGTTTCTTATGCATACAACTGCTGAAATCGAGTTCTAGAAAATAAAGATTTCTGAAATAATAGTTGAGCTATAGCTATTTGCAATTCTTAGCAACTACAGATATTTTTCTGCATTTTATGCACACCCACGAGCCGAACCAACTATGGTTATATCAGGGACGAAGAGAGAAAATGTTGAGCACCATTAAATCTAGCTCTACCAAATTGGGAGTGCCACATACTCGTACATTCAGATGGCCTATGTTGGTTTTGCTCCCACTTCTTATAGTTCTTGACCCTATGATGGATTGCTCACAGTCACTGTGCCAAGTGCCAACCTTTAATTTGGCATTGTAGCACTATTGTATCACCTAGATTTCTATTGTATTTTATGATCCGAAGCTGGTCGCGTTCAACCGCTATCTGGTCGGATCTGATCGCTTAAAGAGTCTGACTAGGTTCGCTCAAAAGGAAAAGCAATCAGGTCCACAAGTCTTGCCAGAACTTTTTACCTTACAAGTATACGGTTTTCATCGTCCGCGATTGGGACTATGATTCATCTCTGGGTAGGATATTGTTCTCTTTGCTAACTAGGACATTGTTCCTTCATTGTCTAGGACTGTTGCTCCTAATGTTATTTATACCCCTGTAAGCCTCTTGATTGGCAACGCATTTGCAAGGCTCACATAACACATAATCAAAGTTCAGTTCGATTGATCAGATTGTTCATATAAAATAACCAACCTCCATACGGCCCTTCTTAACGCTTCCGTATGGACTCGCACCCAGCCTTCCTCTGCTGCTTTGTAGAGGTTCAATCGAACTTGAGCAGTTATTAGACCAGGGTTGACATATCAACGCTTGTGGTTGGGCGATCACTGTGTTTTTTACTTGGCACAAGGTTCTTGTCCTCATATTTTTCACCAGGCTGATCCAGCCTTCATCCCCGAGGTTTGGTCGTGACACAACCACATCGTGATGTGCTACATACAGACCCTCGCCCCGTTCCCCAGGGTTTGGTCATGAGTACAACCACATCGTGATGCCTCACATTCTGACCCCTACCCCGTTTTTCCTAAGGTTTGGTCGTGAGTACAACCACATCGTGATGCCTCACATTCTGACTCCTACCTTAGTACAAGTTTCTCCAAGCATCACCACCTAAGGTGCGGTGTCCCATACCACCCTACCCTAGCTCGGGTTTTCAAATCTACCGCCAACGGCCAAGTCATAAAAGTACAAAATCTTGAATGAGATGATCTATAAATCTTAATACATTATTTCTATAGTTACTATGGTTGTCAAGGTGAATATAGCCATCAATCAAGACATGACATTTTTCAATGGTAGGAATAACTAAATAGCATGACATTCTAAACATTTTATTTTAAGCAATTATCATTTCACAATTATCAATAATGAAAATAATTAAGTAAATAATGCAAATTTCATGGGATTCTATATGATCAAAAACATGTGACTTGCCTCTTTGTCTTTAGTCTCTGATTGTCTTCTCGCAACCCTCAGGTTGGGTACCAATTTCTTTAATTGCTCCTGTAGTCCTTCTCTTGACCAACACGTGTGGTGCGAATATTAGCGTGGAATACGAACACACACGAGTTCTGCTTTGCAAAGTGCAAGCTGGGAACAAAACACAAATAAACAACAAAAGACATAAAGAGGGCTGATGAGGTGACTAAGGTTTAAGTAACGAATGATGCGACTCAGCGAAATTAAGATTAGGATTAATAGGTTCGAGATGGCCGAGGCTGTATATGTGACGAACGGATTTTTGGCGAATGGCCGAAGGTGTGGACGACGTCGATTTTTAAGAGTAAGATATTCGTCGAGGTTGTTTAGGCTTCCCCAAAATTGAAGGTGGTAGTGCGGAGTTGGGAAGTGTAGATGGGCTCAGGGAGATAAAGTGGATACATGTGTTAATAGGGTTTCGGTGAACAGAAGGAGATTGGATTTATTTAAAATTGGATTTGACAGAGTGGAGGAATCTAAATTTATAAAATTTGGTTTTAAAGGAATGTAGGTCAAAAGTGGGCTTATAGTATTAAACTAATCAAAATGATGTATTTTGGTATTTTAGGATTTTTGGATTTGTAGGGTTTTGAATTTACAAATTAAATTTTGGTGGAATGGTGGAATTCAAATTTATTTTAATTTGGAGGAATAGGAGTTAAATTTGAATTTAGGGTGTCAAATTGATCAAATGGTGGATTTTGGAATTTTTGGGATTATTCTATATTTTTCTGGGATTTTTATTGATTTTACTGAATTTTTTAAATCAGGTGAACAGTAACAGATATTTACTATTCATTGCGGGTCTATACTATTCATTGCGGGTCGGTTACTGTTCATACCAGATCCATAGCTACAGTACCATATAGGCTACTGTTCACTGCGGGTCGGATGCTACAGATACGGTGTAGGTCTCGTTCATCTTCGTCCTCCGCCAGACCGTAGCAATCAAAGCAGAAATTTCAAATGGAGATTCCCGATGCTACGGTCATCTCCGCCGGAAACCAAGGGCATGGACGGACTCAGGGGGTTGAGGAGGACCCATTTTTGGGGTTGGCGGCGGCCGGGGAGACGGCGATCGCCGGCGGCGAGCTCAAGAACTCGGCACGGTTTTTGACGACATGGGGCTATTGGGGCGACTATTTTTAAAATCAACGGGTGCTTAACCATCTAGGGGCACTCAGGAAGGTCTTAGTGGTGGCGGTTTGCACTGGGAAAGCTCACAGTGAGCTGGCCACGGCGAGGTACCAAGGCCGGGCGGCGGTTGTCGTCGGTGGAGAAGACGAGGGCTTGGGAAGCTATAGCGTTGCTTCGGTTGTGTTTCTGGGTTCATGAGGGAGTTACAGGAGCGAGTAATTGGAAAGCTATTGAGTAAATTAAAGAAATCGGTTTAGGTCTCACCTTGGGTAATTCCGGTGATTGCCGACAGTAGGGGCGATGATAGGCTAATTGGGCATGCATGGAGCTTCACTGGGGTGCGTGAGGGAGGTTGGAGGGGCCTTGAGCTTCTGTGGGAGTCCGGAGGCAGTTTGGCGCCGAGAGAGGATCAGGACAGCGGTGCCACATGTTCACTGCGGGTCGGGGAGAGCTGGCTGGGGAGGACAGCGAAAATATCTGTAGTGGGCAGCGTCGACGCTAAGCAAGGTGACTTGACCAGGGCTAGAAGGCGCGGGAGACACCGAAGCTCGACGACAAAGAAAATATCGGGCGGCGGCTGAGAAAAAATCACCGTGAACAGTAATTCCGCAAATCCTCGCCATTGAAGCAAAACAAAGGGGTGATTAGGGCTTGGGTGGCTGGGATTAAAGGAGAATTTGGCTAGGATTTGAGGGGAATCAAATTCAAATGAAAATTCTAAATTTTTTTGAAATTCTGGTTTGTTTCAATCCTGACTGGTTGCTTGGCATATTTATAGCCCAGTTCTCCGCCTGTTTGTTTGCAAGGGAAGACAGCAATGTTTGATAGATTTGATCCGTCTTCACGTGGGATACGTGTGTACAATTCCGTTTTCTTTCTTCTGCATCAAGCATAGCTTTTCAATTTATAAAATACTTTGTCGAGAATATATCGTTTATGCACTATTTATGTTTCTGATGCATATAGCTGTTGAACTCGAGTTCTAGAAAATAAAACTTTGACGAGAATATATCGTTTATGGGGATTGTGAGCAAAACTAGAGAGGACGTGTTTGCAATCTTTCTTTGTAAAATATTTCACACAATATAAAGGAATTTTCTGTATAAATAATCTATTTTTTATTAGAAATTACAGAAATATATCCGCGATTATATTTCCCTACCCTCGGGCGACTGAAACCAGTCGCCTCCCCATTAAGCAACTTAAAGTGCAGTCACGTCCCCATTAGGTGATCGCACTCGATCCCAATGAATTTTTAAGTTTTGTCAATTTTGTAGTTTTAAACGGTAAAAATCGGTGGAGTTGTAATAAAAGTTTATGTTTATTGTATATTGTAGGTGTGTAAATAATTTTTAGAAATTTATTTTAGAAACGATTGACCATAGAACGATCGGTACATACAATGGTAAGTGATATTTTGATTTTAATGAGAATTCGTGTACGTAGAGAACCGGTATGTCAATATTGTTAAATAACCACTATGTGAATCAATGAATGCGAAAAGATGAGATAATAAGCTTTTTGAAATGGTACATGAAATTTAGTGTAGTAACATAGCAGTTTTACAAATGGCATATAAAATTTAGTCAGTAGTCTCCAACAACTCTTGATCGGGACATGCATTGCATCGTCTAGTCAGGTGCCCCTCTAACCGCATCGCCCATAGCGTGCACCGGATGGTCCGACTTGTGATTCGTCCATATCAATTCTAACACGCCAGCTCTATCGCTGATCCTTCCCACCCTTCAGCATGTTAACATCTAGAACCTAGGTTCTCGCTGCAATGTCCAAGGTGGCGAAGTTTCCAACCACCCTGAACCCCCGAAGCTCCCCATACCAAGCGTGAAGTACCCTCTCCTTAAAGAAGTACTCGGACATGAAGTTCGAAGGATCCATGCCCACGGTCCCGCATGCAGCGAGGACATGAAAGAATGGCTTGTGTAACAGCTCCAGCTTGTTGCACGTGCAACTAGGTTCGTTTGCATGATCTCCTAGGCATATCTCGTGGGTAACAATGGAACGAGCCGTCCCAAATCCAGTTCTATCACAGAGTATCACATCGAAACGATGCTCCCTGTTGCCCATGACCTGAACTATGTGCAATTGACCCTTCTGTGCCTTCGTCTCTATGTACGCCGTAATTTTCAATGAATACAGGGCTCGGGGGTTGGCCGCATGAAGTGCGGCACTCGCATGCCTCTCCTTGAAGTACCCGATTGTGCTGTGAAGAGCATCTTCGACGATGGAGACAAAGGGCTGAGAACGGAGGCCCCTGAGAACCCAATTGTACACCTCGGCAAGGTTAGTTGTCACTATGTCGTACCTTGCGCCATCTGTCTCGTGTAACAGCAACCACTTCTGTAATGGTCCCCCATCGATCCACTGCGAGAAGCACTTGATATTTCGTGAGCTCCTCCTTCTTGAACCAGCTGGGTTAGGCTCATCGAGTGCTGGCAAGCATTGTGGTGTGTCGCCCCAGGAATGACCGGCCCCTTGCTCCTCTCTTCGACGTTCTTCCTGGTGTGCTCATCCAACAACGTCCACAAAGCATCAAATTTCCTCTCCGGTTACGCCTAGCAAGCCTCTTGAATAACTTCATCAAATGTTGTTTCAGGAATTGCTTGAAAAGTTAGCCCCTAAGTGACGAATGAACCACCTGTTCCTCATGTCCATCCAAGAAAAGGGCTCCTCGGGGTCTTCCTACAGTTTTCTTATAGCCTTTATAATACCAGCGTGGCGATCATGGATTACGCATACACCAGTACGAGTGCCGACAACTCCAACCCTAACATGTCTGAGAAACCACAGCCAGCTCTCATAATTCTCACTTTCCACAAATGCGATGACCAATACCAATATTTGGTTGTTGCCGTCAACGCCTATGGCCGTCAGGATCTGCCCCTTGTATTTGCCTGTCAAGAAAGTCCCATCAACTGAGATCACTGGCAGCATGTGCCTAAATGCCTCAATGCAAGCACCAAATGCTAACAAGGCTCTCTGCAACACCGTATATCCTGGTGGACTTGTGGATGGCTTGTCTTGCATGGCGATATACGTTCCCGGGTTCCTTTCCTGCAACACATTAAGTATACGAGGAAGATTGTCGACGCCCTTGAAAGACCGAAACATTTTTCCAACGCATATACGCTTGCACGCCACACCTTCGTAGCTAATCTTGTACTTGAATTTATTCTCGATGGCTACCACGATATGCGTGGCCTCCATGTCTTTCTTCTCAACTATTTCTCTATACATCAAATTGGCTATAAAGGTGGACGTTAGGTTACGATGCCTCGCCAAAACACTTTGAGAGAATGCAAGAGTGTGGCTCCACCTTTGATACAATCCATGAGTCTCATACTTGGGTCTACGTGCGTGCACCTCCAAGGACAACTAGCTCGCTCGCACTTCACGATGTCTCGATCACGGCTTGATTTCACGACACGAAATGTCCGCGGCATTGAAAGAGCCCACAGCTTGATGGCATCCTGTAGTGCTTCCTTGTCAGCAAACATAGAATTCAACCGAACCCCTGTCTCATGAGACTCCCACGCTGATTCATGCTCATCATGTGCGGAAACACCCTCAGCGTTAAACCGGTTCCATTCCTACGGGATAGGAACTTCATCCTCATCCGAACTGTCCTCCTCATCGTCCTGTACAACTTCCTCTTCAGCCTGTGCCCTCTGGTCATCACGGTCCATCTGCTGCACGATGTACTCAATATGCTCCCCTTCGTCGGCTTGTCCAGTTTCCTCTGTATGGCTTGACCATTGTATCTCTCCTCCATGTACTGCATCGCCTTTATCACAAGAAACTTGATCATCTTCGCCAACATACGGCCCGCCTGAGCTGCTAGCACCTCCCGAGCAAGGGCGGACGCATGAGCTTGCGCACCTGGTTCTAGTGAGCACGGTTGCACAAGCAGAACACACTCGTATCCAGGCGGTGGCACCCTTGCACAAAGCCCTTCCACGAAGCAGTGTGCACCAATGTCTTCAACTCCCATCTGATGTCCATGGAAGACCAGCTTCAAAGCCCTTGCACGACGACACTACACACCTCGGGGTCCAACAAAAAACTCCAGGTCAGCCAATGCAGCACATCTACGATTCGAGCATTCTCGCCATCCAGAAGTACGAAAGCGATTTGCGGAAAACCGCTCAAATCCACACTATTCGGACCTTCACGAATGGTTCCAGCACCGTAATACACTCTCAATGTAGTCGCTACTGCCATTGATGATGTCGGCCTGCATATATGTTTCAATTTTGTGACATGTCAAATAACATCGCATAATACTATACTACAAATTGTGCTAAAATTTCTATACTACAAAATGTTCCATACTACAAAATGTATATTACTAACATTTCTATACTAAAAATATACTAAATTTTCTACATCTACAATTTTTACTAACAGTAACATTTCATAAAAATAATACTGCAAATACAACATAATCAAAAAATACCTAGATCTGAGGATCTCAATGGATAGAATAGCTTCCACTCCTCCTAGCTCCCTCACCTCCTCCTCTCCTCCACCTCCTATCCAGTCCTCCTCTCCCTCTCCCTCTCCCTCTCCCTCTTCCTCTCCTCCTCCTCTCTCTCTCCTCCCCCTCCTCTCCCTCTCCTCTTCTTCCCCTCCTTCCTCTCCTCTTCTTTTCTCTTCTTCTCTTCTTTCTTCTCTGTGCGCGGAATGAGGGGAAAAACACAGGAAGTGGGTGGTGGCGAACGTGCTGCCTTAAACCCCCCCTGTCGCCCTAGTGTTGGGCGACTGCAACATCATCGCCTAATCGTATAGCGGTCGAAATGCGGTCGACAACGTTCGGGAGACAGCAATAATCTGCCTAACCATTGGCATATTCCCTACGTTTCGCCTCCCGGTTGTGCAATTAGCTCCAGTTGCCCCCCTATTGGGTGACTTGAGCCTATTTTTGTAAAAAAAATTCCCGCAGGTATATTTCTGTAATTTCGAATAAAAAATAGATTATTCGTACAAAAAATTCCAATATAAAGTATGCTATAATATGTCTCTGTAACACAATCGTTGTAACACATACTATGTGTTTCTATAGTACTTCTCTATACACTTTTTCACACATTATGGAGTATATGTTACAGTCTGTCAGTGTAACACATATTACGTGCAATCAAATCGACAAGTCTTACCAGAACTTTTTACCTTACTAGTGTACGATTCTAAATAGGTCTGGATTTTTGGACTGGTCGAACTGGTTGTGATCGGATATGTTCCGACCAGTATGACTAGTTGTGAGCAATGCAAACTAGTCAACGTTTATGACTGGGATCATCTTCTTGTCCGTGATGGACTCTACATTAGACGTGGCACCCAAAGGTCTTCATCATCCACGATTGGGACTCTACTTCATCTCCTAGTAGGACATTGTCCCCTTTATTGAAAACGACTCTATTCCTTTCTTGTCTAGGACTCTTATTCCCAAGGTTATTTTTACCCCTGTAAGCCTCTTGATAGGCAATGCATTTGCAAGGCATATGTTGCATAGGCACAGACACGCCATTACTCCTAGAGCATTTTGTAACTTCTCCATATAGTGATTTCGTTGATTGTGCATCCATGGTTTTTCCCACAAGGGTTTTTATGCTAAATCTTTGTCTCATAGTCTTGATTATTCTTCACTATTTCATATCTTGCCTAGTCATTTTTTATAACATGTGGTATCATAGCTTGGTTTTTGTCCGATCAATCTAGGGCCTGCTTGAAATGGTGTCAATGAAGTATGATTTTTCGTTGCTGGATCGAGACACAAGATTTTCACTTTGGAAAATCAAGATGGGGGTTATTCGTGCACACCTCAATTTGGATGATGCATTATTGAGAACCGACAAGATGTTTGTTATATGGTTCATTGAGGAGAAGCAAACAAGCGATCATAAGACTCTCTCTAAAATTTATTTTTATCTTTATAATAATATCCTCCAAGAAGTTTTTAGGTGGAGATGGAGTGCTGAAGGTCTCCAAAGGCGTTCTTGTTGTGATGAAAGGTGATATGAAGGCAGCAAACCCCTTTCATCTTCGAGGTACAACCCTGGTTGGAAATGCTATTGTTGCCTTGGCTAGGTTGTCTAACTCCGATTGGATAAATCTATGGTATATGCATTTCGGGCATTTGAGTGAAGCTGGCATGAAGGAGTTGTGCAAAAAGAAGTATGCTCGATGATCATAGCATTGCCTTGTTAAAGTTTTGTAAACATTTTTTTTGGTAAACGGAAGAGGGTGAGTTTTGGCTCTACAAATCGCTCTTCAAAAGGTATATTGGATTGTGTTCACTCCAATTTATGGGGAGAAAATAGTGTTCCATCCTTTGGGGGCCCAAATTACATGCTGATTATCATTGATGACTACTCTCGAAGTGTTTGGACATACTTCGCCAAACACAAGTTAGATGTGTTCAAGATGTTCAAAGAGTGGAAGGTTATGATTGAGAAATTGACCAACAAGCATATCAAGAAACTCTGAATAGATAATTGTTTGGAATTCTATTGGGGAGAATTTAAAGCCTTATGCTGATTGCAAGGCATTGTGAGGCATTACACTATTTCAGGCACACTTAAGTAGAATGGTGTGCCCGAGGGCATGAACATAATCATTATAGAAAATGTGTGTTGTATACTGTCTATGTTTGGTCTATCAATAAAATTTTGGGCTAAAACCGATTACTAAACAGTACCATCGACAAGAAGACTCTAATTGATGTGTGGTTTGGTTCTCCTATAAACTACTCAAACCTAAGAAATTTTGTTGTCCTTCTTATGCTCATGCTGATAAAGTTAAACTTGAGCCAAGAGTCGTTAAGTGCATCTTCCTCGGCTATTAGCTTGGAATTAAAGGCTATAAGTTTTGGAATCTCGATATTAGAAAGGTGGTTATGAGTAGAAGTACTACCTTTGACGAGTTTATTCCAATGAAAGAAAATATGACCATGATGCTTCCAATGAAAAGCCACGAGACTAGCGTGTAGGTTGTAATATCCCGAACGCCGTTACGGTATAAGATTTTAAGTCAATCGCGGAATCGACGGTTTTTCGGTAAATCGCGGGAAAGGAAAAATATAAATTGTAGAACATTGTAAAATGAATTAAATAAATTAAAATAATTAATTTGTATGTTTTGGGCGGTTCGGAGGGTGGGCGGCCGTTTTGGGCAGTCGGCCCAAATGGGGCCCGTACCCCTCCCAAACCCTAGCACCCTCTTTATAAACCTCCTCCATTGGCCCCTCCCTCTTTTCCACCCCAAACCAGCCTCCACCACCCTTGGGCGCCCCCTCTCCCCTTGCTGCTGCAATGGTGCCAAGGAAGAAAAGAAAGGGAAGAGAGGAAGGAGAAGGAGAAGAAGAAGAAGAAGAAGAAGGAGAAGAAGAAGAAGGAGAAGGGAAAAATCTTGGGGAAAATTTCTTTATCTAGGTAAATCCATCCCCATCCCAATCCTCTGTTTATTGGTTTTATTAGGGTTCTTGGCTCGATATTCATGGATAGATATTAGATCAATCACCCGATTAGAATTTTGCCGCGGATTGGTTTTAGATCTATTCGCGCAGCGCCGGTTGTCTCTCAGTTTTGGGCTCGAAATTGTTTTTTTATGAGGGTCTCCCCAAAAGGAAAAGTGTAGAGGACGTCAAGATCTAGCTATTGTATTTTTTTCAATTTTTTTCACCAATGGATCTGGGAGATACGGGGTCGCCAAACTCGCTGATTTGCAGGCGGCCAGATCTGCGCAGCCGACGGTAAACCGTAGTTTAAAATTATAAAACGAATTTTCCTGCAGGTCTTACCAAAAGGAAAGTTGTAGATTACTTCCATATGTACCTCCGGTAGTTTTATCAAAATTTTATACCACGGGATCTAGGAGAATCGGAGACGGCAATATCGCTGTCCGGCAGGCGGTTGGATTGTTATAGTCCGACTGTAATCCGGGGTTTAAAAATAGTAGATGAATTTTCTGGCCTTGGCCGTAGTTGGGAAAATTGTAGATAATTTAGAGATCTAGCTTCTGTGTAAATTTGGTAATTTTTAGACCTCTGTGCTGTCGGGGCCGCGCATTTGAATGCGGCTGCCCAAATCTGCAGAGCAGAGCATGTCCTCTGTTTTGGGCATTTATTTACTCCTAGCTATGATTAAAATAAAAATAGGTGTTCTCCATGAAACTTGTAGATATTCAAGTCATGAAACCAGAGAGGTATTATTTGCTATTTTTCGATGTATATATTTAAAGATACAAAATTAAGAAGCAGCTCTGCTGCAGAGGCTAGAATGCAGATTTGTGAGCGGAGAGGAGTTTTCGCGGGTTCGGGTCTCTAGCGATGTTTTATATTTTTTATGTCATGTTTGTATGCTGTGGTTGAGTGCTGAGAGGTGTCTTATGGACAGGTGGTCTTGTCCCTGAGCGCCCTTGACTTTTGTTGTTCGTCGCTTCATCGTATTGAGGCAAGTAAGCGTGGCGGTGGTTGCTACCGTTTAACCTGTTGTTCATAATACATTCAGTTTACATTATTATCGTAATTTGATACAATTGCCATGATTGCATGATATTTTAATTGTGGAATTCTTGCTTAATGTTAATATGTTGATCATGAAATTAGTATGTGGTGGATGTTGATTATGTTGAGAGCATGATAATGCTCCTTGCGGATGAATTAATGTGATTAATGGATTTTCATATTATTCAATCATTCATGACATATCATGTCCTTTGTATGTGGATGTCGCCGCTTATAGCCGCGACCGTACCGGTCTGAGCGTCGTATATTGCCGTGTCGACGCACCTCTTCGCCGCAGGAAGCATTCGTATATTGCGAAATACGATGCATCGCACTTCCCGCTCGGCAAGAGTAATGTGGAGCATAGCATGAGCATTCATATGCATTCATATGCACTGCATTGTGGAATGATCATTTGCATACATATGCAATATAATGTGGTGGAGTTATTTTTGTGGAATGTACAACTTCATAGTTGTAATGTGGAATTGGCTCTTTGTGAGCTATTGATGGAATGAAGGTTGTGGTTGTGATATTGAAATGTGGTTCGTCCCTTGAGTGATTATGATGGTGTCATGAAACTCTCTTTCCTTACTTTACTTGTTTATAGTAATTGTGAATAGGAGGAGTAATATAGTATTGAAGTAAGACATATATATGTTTTATTGCCTTTGGTAGTGGTAGTGGTTGATGATTTAAAATAGTCATCATGAATCAATTGTTATTGTTTTACCGTCATTGATAGTGAATCGAGGTCGTGAATATATACGTTGTTAATTATGGAAGATTAAATATTGTTGATTAATCTATCGTGGCTTGTGGAGGAATAAATGTTTCTTTTGCATTTAATACGAGATAAAATGATTGCATTCATATGTTAATTAAATCTGAAATTTTAGAGGTATTATTCATAGAAGTTTATGGTGGTTTAATAACTTTGAACATAAATTGTAATTGTGGATGTATGGAATTATAATGATAATGTTTAAATTGCTTGTAGTTTGAATAACTTGTTAAACAGTTTGCTTGCTGAGATTTTTATCTCACTCTTGCTTCCCCTCCCTACTGTGGACTTTGAGCATGCATTGGGAAGGGTAGAGCGGCACCGCATGATGCACTGTATTATAATCTTAATGCTGAAATAAAGTTGAAATAATTCTAGTCTTTTGCTTAGTTATCATATTGATGTATGTTTCACCTTATTAATGTTGAACATGGAATTGTTCCTTTGGTTATTATTGTTAAGTTGATTATGAATATTACATCGTTCTCATTATTCCGTTATTTGTTAGTTGTTTACGCTTCCGCTTATACTATCTTGCGTAGTACTGTTGCTAGTTTGTTTTTATTTATAAATTGACTAGCTGTAGAGTAGTATTAGTGGCATTCCAGGCATTGTGGGTCTGGGGTGTTCTGATTAGTCTCCAACCAATGAATCTTTGATAGGAACTGGAAGTAACCATTAATCTATTGTAGCTGGTCTTGAAAGGATGAAAATCTAGCCTCCGAAGAGGTTAATTGAAGAAGAGCAACATTGTGGTTTATTGTTTAAATGTGGTAGAGGACATTGAAGGCACTACTGATCCTTCAACTTATTCAGAGGCCATCTGGTCTGATAAGTCATATAGGTGGATGACTGTCATGCATGAAGAGATGGAATCCCTCAAGAAGAACTCGACTTGGGAGCTGGTTGAGCTCTCAATCGAAAAGAAACTCGTACATTACACGTGGACTTACATGAAGAAGGAAGGCACATCACCGACCAATCAATCTAGTACAACCAATGCTTGTTACAAAAGGATACAACCAAATTCTAGGCATTGATTGTATAGATGTCCTTCCCCTAGTTGTGAAGCATAGTTCTATTCGAACCTTTCTTAGTATTGTGGCTAAGCACGATTATGAGCTTGAGCATGTAGATGTTAAGACCGTATTTTACACGAGAAATTGGAAAAAGACATCTATATGGAGTAGCCAGAAGGTTTTATGGTTTCAAGAATGGAGAAGTTAGCTTGTAAATGGAAGAAGTCTCTTTATGGGCTCAAGCAATCACCACACAATGGTACAAGAGATTTGTCTCCTTTATGATCTTTCAAGTCTTGAAGAGATCTGACCACAATAGTTGTGTTTATTTGGACATTGTAAATGGTTCAGCTATCTATTTCCCCTTTATATTGATGATATGTTGATTGTGGCGACAAGGCTAAAATCTCAAAGTCAAAGGCATAATTAAGCATCGAATTCAAGATGAATGATCTCAGTGCAGCAAAGAAGATTCTTTGTATAAAAATCATCACAGGCTATCATTTTGGAAAGTTATATCTAATTTAGAGAGGGTATATTGAAAATGTGCTTCATTGTTTCAACATGCACAAGGTCAAACCGACTAGTAATCCGTTAGCTACACACTTCAAACTCTCCTTAGCATCAAGAACATAAATAGTTGAAGAAGTTGAATACATATAAAGTGTTTTGTATGCAATTATAGTCATATCACTTATGTACACCATGGTCTGCTCTTGCACCAACCTATCTCATGCTTTGAGTGTTGTCAGTAGATATATAGCCAATGCAGGGAAAGACCACTAGAGAGCAATTCAATGCATTTTTAGATATTTGAGGGGCACATCTGATGCTTGTTTGTAGTTTGGAAGGACCAATGATGGACTGGTCGGATATGTGGATTCCAATTTTGCTAGAGATTTAGATAACAAGAGATCTCTTCCTGGTTATATATTCATTATTGGAGACTATACTATAAGTGAAAAGCTTGTATGCAAACTAATGTTGCTCTTTCGACCACGGAAGTTAAGTACATGGCTATTTCGAAATTCGTAATGAAGTCGTTTGGTTAAGAGGTGCGTACATTGAGCTTTATAAGAGTATATCTTACACCAATTTATTTTTTGATAGTCAGTGCTATTTATCTTACAAAATACCAGATGTTCCATGAGAGAACAAAGCACATTGATGTCAGATATCACTTTATTCGAGGTGTTATTGCTCAAGGTAATGTTAAAGTTTGCAATATCAGTACACACAATAATTTGCCTGATATGTTGGTAAAGCTAGTTCCTGCCGCTAAGTTTGAGCTCTGCTCAGACCTAGTCATTGTTACTCATTAGTGATTTGGGACGATTGACGCAAAGAGGTGTTCTTCAAGTTCTTTGAGAAGTTATTCACTTCTTTTTTGTTACAAGAAGAATTCGGCTTAAGTAGAGATTATTGTATTTTATGATCCGAATCGGTTGGGTCCGACCGTTATCGGCGGATCTCACCACTTGAAGAGTCCAATCAGGTTTTGCTCAAAATAAAATGCATTTAGGTCAACGTGGTTGTACCGCAACTCTTTACTCGACTAGTATACGATTCTAAACTGGTTAAGATTTTTGGACTAGTTGTGGTCGGATATGTTTCGACCAGTATGACTGGTCATGAGCAATGCGAATAGGTTGGAGATTATGATTGGGATGATCTTCGTATTTTTGATGGATCCTGCACCGACTTGCATCAAACGTGGTGCGGAAAGGTGCTTGCACCGATTGAAATCAAATGTAGCTACTCGAGGCGCTTCTAGCTATAATTCTTTATCGTCTTCGACTGGTACTCTACTTTATCTTTGAGTAGGATATTGTTCCCTTTGCCGACTAGCACTATGTTGCTTCATCGTCTAGGACTCCTGTTCCGAAGGCTATTTTATACCCCTTGTAATTCTCTTGATAGGCAACACATTCGCAAGGCATATGTTGCATAGGCATACACACGTTGTTATGCAAAAGAGTGTTTTGTAA